>CM062272.1:6866922-7466922 GCA_031216635.1 Dissostichus eleginoides
TGCCAATATTTTCCGATATAAGAATGAAACCAACAATGAATGTATCTTAGTAACACCTTGAGAACACATATTTCATTTTGATCCAATCCCACATACACCATCCTAGAGCCAGGAAAAACGTACTTTTGCACAAAATGTGATTTAATCCACTGCCAAAAATAGTCCCGACCAAATGTGTCCTCTTGTAAAATGTGTTCAGTTGTTTTGGGAAATGTTTGAAACTTACATAAGAAGACAATAATCCATAGAAAACCCCCAGTTTTATTCTTTAAAACCCAGCATATTCTCTTAAATTACATAATCTAAATGTCAAGTTATTGAAAAGTTATCTATATTTAATCTATTCAACTGATCAAATAAACAAGGTCTCTTTTAACCTCTGTTTTACAATGCAATCTATTATTTTTACAAGTTAATTATTTGACATATCACCTTGATAGAAAGCTAGTTAATGATTTATAATGCTGTTAATTTCCACACACGTGTAAAAAAGTGTCGGCAACGATCACTCACACGCCATACTGACATCAAGAGGAAGTTATCAAAATGTCACGATAAATGATCGTTCATCCTCTGTGAACTGAAGTTGCTGGGAAAACATAACATTTGTCCGTCGGAGCATTCATATTTGCATAATTAATCATTAAGTATGAAATGACTCGCCCGACCCCAAGGCAAAACGTGGTTTGAACACGAGTCCGTTGGCTTGAATCTGATATGGGAATATTTTCAGTCTTATCAGGCTGTAAATCAGATCAATAGGACAAAGCGTGGGATCAAACTTCCTGAGATATAACAGCGGGGATTCATCATCATAATCATCATGTGAAAAGAACCATGATGGATCAGGTTCAATTAACTAATTGAATCATTGATATGCTTCTTAGATTAGTGATGAGTACAAAACATGTCTCTGAAGTGTTTGGCTCCAAACACCAAACAGATTATTGCAGCATTACCCATAATCCCCTCTGTTTCAGCCCTGTTTCCAAAGTGCTGATTCTCTGTCTGTTACTTTAGATGAAAATAAGGAGCCCCTCCCCACGCCCCTCTGAGAGATATTTGGTTAAAAAGAACACAATGGTGCTCTAGGAGGAGATTCAGGTGATAAGGTGGGGGGGGGTTACCTTGGTTGGTGATTGGCTAATGGTTACACAAGCCAAAACATCGTTATGACATCATCAAGTGGCCAAAATCTGATCAGCTCATTTTCAGACAGGTTTTTATAGAAATGGATCAGGACAAAAAGAGAGAGAATCTTTGCTCCTGAAACTTTCAGAGTCTCTTTACACAGAGGGGGCACATGTTGATGTAGAAGAGACATGAAGAAGAGGGGACACATGTTGATGTAGAAGAGACATGAAGAAGAGGGGACACATGTTGATGTAGAAGAGACATGAAGAAGAGGGGACACATGTTGATGTAGAAGAGACGTGAAGAAGAGGGGACACATGTTGATGTAGAAGAGACATGAAGAAGAGGGGACACATGTTGATGTAGAAGAGACATGAAGAAGAGGGGACACATGTTGATGTAGAAGAGACATGAAGAAGAGGGGACACATGTTGATGTAGAAGAGACATGAAGAAGAGGGGACACATGTTGATGTAGAAGAGACATGAAGAAGAGGGGACACATGTTGATGTAGAAGAGACATGAAGAAGAGGGGACACATGTTGATGTAGAAGAGACATGAAGAGAGGATTTTGCATAATAGGGGACCTTTTAATGAACAATAAAGAAAACCCCTGTGAAAACACTCTGAGCTACTAGTTGCAATCCGGTGTCCTGCAGCATGAAATGTGTGCATGCAACGTGTTTGCCTTGGGCCTCGGTCTACAGCCAGTCATCTGATCTGAGTCTGTTTGTGTAGGAGCAGGTTGTTGTTTGTGCATTTCTGTGTTTGCATGAAGCTCAGTGCACTCATTAGGTCGGTGTGAATGAAAGCTTTTCATATCCTTGTTTTCAGAGACCTGCTGACCTGAAGTTTGTTCTCAACTAATCCAGTTCTAATCTGTTCTTCATCAAACATTATGGCTCATAACACACTTAGTTAATGTTGCCAGAGTTTCGTTTCTTTGTTTGAGGAAGTAGGAAGTCAGTTAAATAAAAAAAACCCCAGTTACCAGCATAATGGAGCAGCTATTTGGCACTCAAAATAAATTAGCAATTACTCATGACACCAACACAATGAACAGATGACTTCTACCAATGAACTAAAAGAGTTGCAGTAAACAGAAAACGGAGAACATTTGTCCCAATTTGACCCAAAGACTTATGGATTTTTGAACTTGTGTTGCCGTTTTATAGCTTTAACGCATCTACTTTGAACCCGCTTTGTACGATACGATAAATACAATACTGGTTTTACGAAATGTCTTTTGTGCTATTGTTGCAAGTTGCATCTTCTTCTGTGACTAACAAAGAGGGATGCCAGGTTTGTCGGAAAGGAGCCGCAGCTTGTTAAACTTGTTTACGGTCAAGTTTTCTGGAATCTGTTCCATTCTAACACAGAAGAAGAAGCTTTTGAGGAATCCGGAAACGTTCTATTATCAGTGAGTGATTGATGTAGTATAACCTGTTATGCGTCATTGTTTTATATTTTTATTTTTACAAGAACAATGGCTAAAATTAGTAGCTAAACATGTGGGAAACTATTCTTATTTGCTTTCATGTTGAGGGTTAGATAAGAATATCACTGTCATGACGTTAATATGAAGCTGAAGTCAGGAGGCGGCTAGTTTAGCGTAAAGACAAGAAACGTTGGAACAGTTAGCTTAGCTCTCTCAAATGTTGAAAAGCACCAACACCTCTAAAGCTCACAACTTAACGTGTTCAATCTTTACAAAAGCACAAGTATAACAACAAAAAGTTGTGTTTTATAGGAGTTAGGAGAGACTATCTTTTGGTCTGGCGCGGTGATTTTGTGGAGTCATCTTGTCACCGTGAGGTTGACATGCTAGTGGTAATTTCTAGTGAGATGTACATACAATATGGTCTCCTTTGGACTGAGCTGGAGTTAGTGATTCACTCTGTTTGCAGTCTTTATGCGAAGCGAACAGACTCCAGCTCCATATTTAACGTGAGTGGTTTCAATCCTCTCATCTCCTTGCAAAAACAGGAGCTGGAACTTCAAGCCAACATATTGACTATCACCGTCGCATGTGAAAAGTGTCTTAGCGACTGCCAAAAAACATGGCGTGACATTTTTCAACTTGTTTCCTGGGAATGTTGTAGCTAATGTTCCCACTAGAACCATGTCAGAAGTCAAGACAACGTCTAAAGTTTCTTGCGGAAGTTTGTATGAGTCTTCTTTTGCAAGAAGCGTGTTACGAACTATATTGCCATTTGTAGTTAAGTGGCTACCTCTAGTGGCTGCTGTAATTATGACAAGAGCAAATGAGCAAGTTAGTCGCCGTATGAAAAAGGGTAAAAAGACGAAGGCATTTCGTAGGAGGGACGTGTGGTTGGATTAATTGGTCAAACGAATACAGGACTTTTACCCCGAATACCTGAGCTTTTGTTCAGGGTCAAAAGAACTTAAGGTAGAGCATAACTTCCTTAAGTTCGTCACAACATATGTAAGATATTATTAACGTTGCATGCTTATTTCAACTAAGACCTTGATCGTTTGTTGCTTAAACATAACCAAGAAGTTCAGCTTCACACCGCTAAATAACTCTATTTTATTTAACTTTGAACAATCCCGTCAATGATGCAGAAACAATTGTTGTTTTTGGGAGTTATCCATATTCTGTCTTTTGGTTATGAGGACGTGACACACACACAGGACATTGGATGAATATTTGGTGGTTAAAGTGCACGTCTGACTAAAGAAATCCTTCCACACATGGCTGCACGTGAGTTGAGTAAACAACCTGATACACACACACAAACACACACACAAACACACAAACACACACACACACAAACACACACACACACACACACACAAAGATCAAGGACACAGAAAAAAAGAATCACACTTCAGTAGAATCTGATGTCATTCAGCTCGGCTATTTTAAAGTTTTATGAGCAGCGACAAGTGTTCGACCACCGGATGTATTCAGCAACTTGACACCCAACTGCGGGCTTCTAGGTAATGATAGCCTTTAAATAGAACAGCCAAACACACACCTCGTTTAACATTTCATGGACTATTTGATTTGTCTCGTGTTACTTATAAATCAATTCCTGCCACAGTTGTTCAGAAATAACGTGTTTATTTCATGTTTTGATCGGTCTCAAGCAGTTATAGTGCAGTTTGTCCTGTGACCTCTGTTGCTGCTGACTGAAAGCTGATTGCTCTGAGAAATCTGTGATAGGTTATCTGACCTCTGAGAAACAAACTGCTGGGTGTGTTTCATCTTGAATGTGCTGCGTTTTATGCTTCTCTGAACTATCACGCCACTTTAAATGCAGTTCAACGTGCTTTTACTTTGATGAGCATTCGGTTTTAACAGCTGACACACATCCTATGAGCTGGCAATGGCTTTGTTTAGATGCCTAAAAAAAGGCCTGTTGTTAATATATAAGTTTAACATTTTATTTTACGCTTTGTTCTACGACAACAAATATGTCATTATATACCCGACTTGTGAAATGATCTTTACGTGTCTTAAAAACAGTGTTTGCTAACAAGTGGCTAAATTAGATATTAATTCATTTCATTTATTTAGCGCTTTTCCAAGTGCTCAAAGCGCTTTACATTACATATTACATATATCAGACATGTAATACATCAATAGGGCAGTATCATGGTTTTTTTTCCCACAACAATCCAATGGAGAACCGGTACAATAACAAACATTTCATATACGAAAGAAAACACAAGATGCTATAAAATGGATAAAAAAAGCAGAAAAGTAAAGATCGAATATTTGCGATGACCAATCAAATGTCCAACCATTAAAAGGACAGCGAAAGGACTCTTTGATTTATAGTGATTTAACTGAAACAGCTGAAATCACGCCCCACATGCACTCACTTTCTAATGTTATCATGTGTATGATCCAACCAAAACATCCGGGTCGGACAGTATGTCTTGAGAAAATGGGTGTCAACTGAAACTATATCAGGTTCTGGCTCTGAAACCTGAGAGGCGTGAGACAGACGGGAAGGAGCGTTCCTCTGAGAACCGTCCCGCATGACGACATGGAGAAACAAGCGTTGATTAATAATAAAGCCGAGTGTCCGAAGACGGCACGTGATCGAGGACAGACAGACGAGGTCAAGGAGAGCTCATGTCTCCAAACCTCTTTCTGTGTATTCACATGCTGAGAATGCATATCTGTTTACAAAGATTTGCCTGTTTTCCGCCCCTCATTTGTTTATTGTACACAGAACAGCCTTAATCACCGGGTCCGTTTATGTAAGGCACATTTGTTGAACTGCAGAAAGATAATATTACGGATAACTTTCAATGCTTGAGGCTGGGAAATCCATCCATCTGTATTTCTGTGACTGGAAGAAACTGGAAAAGTTTACGAAAATGTGTTTGAATAAGCAATTTAATATAAAACTGTGCAGTGACATCATGTTGGAGGTGGGATATTATGGGCGTTTGATGAAAAGCAGATGCAGAAATGTACAGTTAACACACTTTTGTGAACTACTATTCCATTTATTTGTTTGACCAGCAGTTCAAATCCCAATAACATTCCCTCTAATATGATATCAAACATATTTGCCTGAAACCCGCCCAGAAAAAGGAGCTTTTCTGTCCTTGTCCTGCAGGTGTAATGACTAACCTCAGGTGTGTGTGTCCCATGCGTTGGACACACACACAGGCACGAGCTCAGTGATCCGAGGTGTTTTCAGGCTGCACTAACGTCCAGTGAGTCCAGGAAAACAAGAGCTTAGCGTGCAGGAATGCAGAGAGCCCTCCACCGGACCCTGAAGGGGCTCCACAGCTTACATAAAGGGAGCAGGAGCAGTGTTGTGTTTCAGTTTGCACTCCTCCCCACTGTTAATAGTACGTTTTCTCCAAATCTGCGGTTTGCTACCGCGTCTGTATTAAAGGATTATAGAAGTGATAGGAGTGTAAAGAGTGAGGAGGAAGAAACATGCAATCCAAATAATGCAAAAGCAATACTTTTCTTGCATATGAAATGATGCAAATGAGTCATATGCTTGCCATCTTCTTCAAGCATGTTTTTCTAATTCTGGTATATGCTGTTTTTATTCATTTTGTGGCATCGGAGTCTGCATCCAAATCCAGTCTCAAACATATAAGGCCTGCGCTCCAGGCGGCCAATATGTAAATACGATCCATATAATTTGCTTACTGAATGTATCTTATTTTTCTATTGTATCATATTTTCAGTCATTTCCCTGTTATGACTTCAGGTCACATACAAAAATATGTTTTTCTGACATATTTCCTGTTAGACTGTGAGCTTTATCAGCCCCCACAGAAAGATAAAATGTCCCTGCTTTACCTACAAAAAAATCCCACAGTGTTTTCCGTGTTACTGGCCAACTTTAACCTCCCACACACACACACACACACACACACACACATATCTGACTTAATTAAAGGGCCTGAAAGTGTGGATGTGGGAAATACGCACATGTGTTTAGAAAATGTGTTTGCCAGTCTCCTCACATTCTTTCTCGCCCACGCTCTTAAAGAAACAGCGTCTACACACCCACATAAGTTTCAGTCTTTGGATTTCCCAACAAGAGTGGTGTTATTAAAGGGATATTCCACCCAAATGTACCCTTTTTAATAAGATGTATTCAGCTCCTGTCAACTTAAAAATGGATTTGAATAGTTTTGCTTTCATTTCTTCATCGGGCAAAGAGGTTCTGATCGGAAACATTTTGCGTATTTCCTGTAACATACACAATAACAACACTTCTGAGTGGGATCCTTCAGAATATAAGCCTCCGAAAATGTCGATTAAAAGGGGAATCTGGCACAAAAACTGCACAATATTTCAAATGCATGTTGGGTAGGTTTTCTTCAAAGGATCCCGACTTTTGAGGACGTTGTGTTTTATCTTAAAATTGTAAAATGTCTCAGATTATGACCTGTACTTTACCCTTGCACCGTCATACATTCAGTACATATTACTTTATAATTGCAAGTGGTCATATAACATATTTTATTTTCATATTTTCATCAAATATGGCCTAATCTACTGCTCTAGTCTCAATCCAAGTGCATGACTCTGGAGCATGCTAGCACACTATAACATAACTGAAGCTTAAAGGTTACGTTTATTCATCCATAAAGTCATCGAAAATGCTGTGCTCGCATACCAATGAACAAACAAAGGTTAAAAAACATCGGAATCGTATGCGCATAAAATACAGAAACTGCAGATACAACGGAAAAAGATAAAACTTCATGATCAGCGTGATGGAGCGTAACCAAAGTGGTTCACCACATGAGCAACGAGCAGAAACTGTAACGTGTGAAAAGCAATTGACGTGCCAGCAGAGGTGGGAAGTAGTGGAGTACAAATACTTCGTTACTGTACATGTTTCTGGTATCAGTACTTTACTCCACTACTTATTTTTCTGACAACTTTTTACTTTGACTTCTTACATCTTGAACACAAATACCTGTACTTTCTACTTCTTAAATTTTCCAAACAGGCTGGTTCCTTTAGTTTGAATGTGTGTTTGGTGGCGTGATCATTATTATTTAGAGTCATTGCGTGCCTATTGATTTGAACACGATCCGTGTATCCATCATTTCCTGGTCTTCTCTAAAGAAGAGGGACCAATGAAAACGTTGTCATGTTGCCGTTGTTCAGCATGGAAACATTCATTAGCTAACAATGACATTATTGTTCTATTAATATAAAGGGAGGTCAGGTACTCTTTAAAAACAGATGGTAGTTATGGGTACTTTTTACTTAAGTACATTTCAAAGCCTCTTTACTTTTACTTGAGTAAAGAAGTTTAGTCAGTACTTCTACTTTTACCAGAGTATTTTTAAACACGAGTATCTGTACTTCTACTTGAGTAAAGGATGTTTGTACTGTTGCCATCTCTGCGTGCCTGTATGTGAGCATTATTGCACCCCAACTTCTATAGACGAACAGTGGAGAGAAGAAACGTTTTTATGCTGGAATCTATCGTCAAGTTCAACATAGTTTCCCTGAAAAAGGAGCAGCCATCTTTAAAGCACAGGGACTGTATGTTTGTCTGGTACTGTACCACGTTAAAGCACAGCTCATGTGTCACCCTCGTCTGATTTAAAATGACTCGTGGAATAAACCAAGATTACAGTGATTAAAATTCCTCAATCTCCGGCTGCTGTCCAGTTGGATCTGTGTGATCCACAATGTGGCCTTGAACTTTGTGCAGACTTTCCCACCCCCTTCTCTCCTTCAGTATATCAGATTATGTTTGGGACATCCGGCCAAATCACGCATTAAACACGCAGTTTACAGGAAATGGATGACCTCATGACCAAAGAATGTTGCGGCCTCTTTTCTTTCCGCTGGTTTTGGGTGATGTCCCAGGAAAATCATGATGTGGGTGAAGCAAAAAACGATACTTCCCATATTTGGCCACTTCCTGTTTTCTGACCTTAACTCCCTATGCTCCAGAAGTGGGAGAAGTACTCAGATCTTGTACTTGAGTAAAATTAGAAGTACTCAGATCTTGTACTTGAGTAAAAGTAGAAGTACACAGATCTTGTACTTGAGTAAAAGTAGAAGTACACAGATCTTGTACTTGAGTAAAAGTAGAAGTACTCAGATCTTGTACTTCAGTAAAAGTAGAAGTACACAGATCTTGTACTTCAGTAAAAGTAGAAGTACACAGATCTTGTACTTGAGTAAAAGTAGAAGTACTCAGATCTTGTACTTCAGTGAAAGTAGAAGTACTCAGATCTTGTACTTAGTAAAAGTAGAAGTACCAGAGTGTAGGAATACTCTGTTACAGTAAAAGTCCTGCATTCAAAATGTTGCTCAAGTAAAAGTAGAAAAGTATTATCATCAAAATATAGTTAAAGTAGGGACAGTAAAAGTAGTCCTTGTGCAGATTGGTCCATTTCAGAATAATATATATGATATGTTTTATAATGATTGATCATTAAAGTGTTCTCAAAGCTGGTAAAGGTGCAGCTAGTTTGAATGACTTTGTATACTGCAGGGTAGCTTGTGAATTTACTCCAGGTGGAACTAAAGTCTGATTTAACACTTGGTTATATTTCACATCATTCATCCACATCTGTAAAGTAACTAAAGGTATTAAATACATGTAGTGGAGGGAAAGTACACCATTTACCTCTGAACTGTAGTGGAGTAGAAGTACAAAGTAGCATCAAATGGAGATACTCAAGTAAAGTACAAGTACCTCAAAGTTGTACTTAAGTAAGAGTTACTTCCCACTTCTGCTATGCTTTCCCAGCGTACATCAGCAGACACTTTGGACCATCCTCACGCTGACCACATGCCTCTGAGTCCACCTATAAACTGTGAAACCTTGACAATGTTTACAGTGTCTCTTGACTAGGTCATGCAGTAAAGCAGCTGTTTGCTCTCCCTGTTGTTTTTTGACTCCGCTCATCCATCAGCTGACTGTGTTTGCTTCCTCCTAAAGTAAATTTACTCAGTGATGCTTTCAAAGGCCAAGTCACAAGAGCAGGCTTGTCTCAGGCAAAGTCATAAACCTGTAAACGCACGTCTCCCTCTGTCATTGCCCCGTTTCATCTTCACACTCTGAAAACAGAACTTATTTTGCTTATTTCTCACTGCATTTTGCTCAGTATTTCTCTTGATTATGCTCTTGTTTTGCCACTGCCTCTTATTTACAAGATTAAACAATTAAAATCCCTTCATTCGTCCCACAGAGGGGAAATAAAAGAGCAAATAAAATGGCGGCTTCACAAAACTTTTCGGAGTTTTACGGGGCGTGGTTTGCAATTCGCCCAGCCAATCAGAAATTGTTAGTGTTAACCCTAACCCACGAACCATTTCCTCCTCAGGAAAGTACTACCTCTCTAGCAGGGACTATCTGGGGGTGAAAAGGTTTGCGCGAATTAAGGACTAGTTCCAGATCCTTTTTGGTGTGAAACCAAATCTCCCCCCCCCTATCGGCCTAGTTCGGGGGGAAAAGTACTCCGGTGTGAAAGGCACTTTCACACCGGAGTACTTTTCCGTACTTAGTTCCCAGTACTTAGTTCATCGGAACTCTTTAGTTCCTGGAACTAAAGAGCAGATCGCGTTCACACCGGAATAAGTCCCTGAGGGAAGATTAGGCAAATGAAGCCGCTGACGTCACTTCTTCTTCTTCTGCTTTGGGTTTACTGGCAGGCCGCAAACAACTTCACGGCGTATACTGCCACCTGAAGTCCCCGGCCGGAAGTCCCCGGAGTTGGGGACTGGCTTCAGTAGAAGCTGCTGGGACTCCCAGCAGCTTCTACTGAAGCCTTCCGAGTAAATCGCCAGAACGCCGACACCTCCTCATCTTCACCGCTCCCATGTTTTTTTTTGTGTTGCCATAAGTTAGTCTCTCTCCGTTGGTGCACGGGGCTAATGCTAATGCTAATGCCAGCAAATACAATGGCGGCTTCACAAAACTTTTCCGAGTTTAACGGGGCGTGGTTTGCAATTCGCCCAGCCAATCAGAAATTGGAACCTTTTTCTCCCCAGGAAAGTACCTGCTCTCTGGCATGGACTGAAAAGGGGTGAAAAGGTTAGCAAAAAAAGTTCTAGTTCCAGATCTTTTTGGTGTGAACGCAAAATCCCAGGAACTATCGGAACTATTCCTGGGAAAAGTACTCCGGTGTGAAAGCGCCTATTGTTACCTGATCAAAGTTTGAGAGCAATAAGAAAGAAGCAGGCAGAATTCTTTGGGGTTTTCCCTTTCCTGTGGTGAGTTATATAGGTTTTGTGTGCATCTAAATGGTCTGCAAAGGCTAAAATCCCTGTGTTTTCTCCAGAGGAATGTGTCCTCTTTTACAAAAGCCATAGGACATATATTAAAACAACCATGAATCTGTTAAGAAACCAAGGAATCTGGTACCAAAATGATGCAAATGCACCCATTTTCTTGCACATGAAATAATGCAAATCAGTCCTATTTTTGCCTCTTTCTTTAAGCATGTTTTTCTCAGCCTGGTATATGCAGTATTGTTTTTATAAAATATCACATCGAGGCTTGATGGAACCTTTTTGACTGCAAATCGTATCTCAAGCATAAGGCCTGAGCTTCAGGCTGCCAAAATGTAAATATGATCCATATAATTTGTTTACAGAACGTATCTTATTTTTCTATGGTATCATATTTTCAGTCATTTCCCTTTCATGGCCTCAGGTCACATACAACAAAATCATGTATTTCTGACATCTCTCCTCATCAGCGCCCACATAAATGCTGCTCCTTCAAAAAAACACCTTTAATTTTGTTGGTTACTTTTGCTTGCTGCACAAACACTAATTAAACAAGCTTTTACAGAGTTAATGAGGTTGTGGAGTAATTACGATTATGACACAGGCAGGCGTTGGCACAAAGTTCTTTAAATAAGGGTGTGTATGACTCCGTGTGGATTTCCAAGTTATAATAAAAAAGGGTTGTGTGTTTGTTCGGAGGCTATTCGAGGCCTGGTTGGTTCAACAGGAATATCGAGAACTTTTTCTCCAGCTGCGACTCATTAGAGCTTTTCAGCGTTGGCCTTTGTCCCTGATTTGAATAGAAAGGTATAGACTTTGAAGCCCTGCCCTGAAAAAGACAATTGAAAGCCAACCAACAGCTGCCTGCAACTGCCGTTAGCGACTCTAGTCAAGATCCAACCTGCTGACATTAGTTTGGTCATTCCAGTTTTCCTTTTGTTTGGGGTAAACAGGAAGGTGTGTGTGTGTGTGTGTGGTAACTTCCATGCAACGTGAGCCAACAGCCGCAGTCCCACAGAACCCCAGTTGATAATATTCCCACACATTTCCCTGGAAGCAAGCCAGCACTGGGAGATAAACAAAGTCAGCTGACTGCAGCTCACAGAGACATGTTATTCCCATGTGCATGTCACATAAGTCAGCCAGTCTCTCATAGGCACTGTTTACCTCCAGGATTAAGTTGACCTTTCCGGGTAAACAATACGAACATATAAATGTGTCACATGGCTTTATTTATATACCTGTTTAATAGAGTGGTGCAGTGAGATAGGCTGACCCAGAAGTTAGCATCGCAAAGACTCCCTCGACTAAATGCAGTGAGATTGTTTTAGATTTTGGAATATTGCTGAAAATAGGCTCTGTTGCAAACGGAAATGCAATCGCTAGAAGTATAAAGCTAATATTAGGCTAACAACAAGTTACACCACGATCACAGGACTTCATGTCACCACCGCTAAGCTAAAAGCGGCTAATATTTGGCTCGCTAAAGTCTCGTTTTGATACTTGTGATACTTATCTGCTGTTTGAGAGACATAGAAGCTTCAGACGTGGGATATTTATTGACGTGTAAAATGATGTGTTAACTGTTAACAGGAGTGTCAAAATGAATTGCAGCATCCTCCGAGGTCGAGCGAATGGCCTCTATAATCAGAATCAGAAATAATGTACTCGTCCCTAACATACCTTATTAAATAAAGAAGCAAATAAGTAGAAACCATGGTAAAAGGCTGGTTCCATAACGACCCTTGTGTTAATTAATAGATATCACATATAATGCCATATTACTAATAATTATTGAGTTTTTCTACATTACCACATTATAATTTTTTATGATCCTCAAACATAATGAAAAAGGATATTTCATATATTTGTATATTCATCATATTATTTTTCGTTTGCCAATGTGAAACTAGTGTAAAAAGCAAAAACAGATACAACTACAACGGTTATACATTTGGTAGGAAATTGTATTTTTATATTGGATACTTTTGCTTTCTAAGAAACTGATTGAGAAGATTCTTTTTGACATTCTCCGTTCTTAGAACTTTTAGAGCCTTTTTTGTTTTACAGTATTAGTCCGACTATACTGAAGCAGTTTTGCCTTGAGGTCTGAGTTCCCCTAACCGCCACAGGTCCGGTTCAACACTGCTGACGTTTATTTTTGCTTCTCTTAATGCCGTCAACTCAACAGTCTTACCAACAAACAACTATCTTATTGTCAGGGAGAGAAACCATGTGCGTCTTCTCCTCTCAGTAAATAGTGGCCCATTGTTTTGTACAACATATTGATCTATCCCTGTCTTATGCTTCACCACGTCATCGTCTTTCAAAAGGAGATAAGATATAAGAAACCAATTGGAGAGCTCTGTATTTAAAATGTTAAATGTAAAGTAAACAAACCTGTCATCTGATCTTTTGCATGATCTCTAAACCTTTGAACCTCTTGAATCTTCTCGTGAGGAGACTTGAACCCCAATGAGGTCACCGTTTAAAAAAGTCCTATAACTTTTGTATCAACTTCTTATCTTTAGACATGTACACATCACAGTGAAAATTGGACTCTGTATTTATCCTGGATCTGTCAGAGGTGGTGGTGCGTTAGACACTGCTTCAGAAACGGTTATTTGAAAACCCCCTCGCATCTTCTTAACCAGCGGTCCCTAACTTTTTTTGCGCCACGGACCGGTTTCATGTAAGCTTGTGAAGTGACGCAAACACCCAATCACAGCGGGAATATATATTTCCTGTCTTCGGTAAACATCAGGCTTTGGTCTACATTTTATGAGCTCCGCTGCTAAAATATCACGATCAAAATATCTTCTTGAAACGAGTATTGGTGTCCGACAGACAAACATAGGCCAACAAACACACGGAGCTCAGCAGAGAGAAGTGTCACGTGACTGCGACGAGCGTCTTGACCTATGACATGTCTCAAGAGACACAGATGGATGTATCCGGTCATTGTTCAAAAATAAAACATCTTTCAGAATACTTATCAATAACATCTTTTTTTATTCAATCTATCTGTGCGGCCCGCTACCAAATGACCCACGGACCGCTACCGGGTCGCGGACCAGGGTTTGGGGACCACTGTTCTAAACGACCTCCTGGTTAAACAGCACTTTTATGGCGCATTTCCACTACAGCGCGGAGCTCGCTTTAAGCGTGCCGTGCCCGGCCCGTTTTTGGTTGCGTTTCCACTTGGCGTAGTTCCGGCTAGCGGGTACTATTTCACAGTTTTTCTGGCCCCATAAAATCGAGGTTCTTAGCGGGCCAACAACCAGGCTGAGTCGGCTGAGTATGCTAAACTAGTGAGAGAATCGCTGGCAAGGGGGCTACAATTACAACAAAATGAACATATTTGACCGTGATTTAATTGTAATACACGTTTCAAAATGATGCCGAAGTAACAACATACTGATACCGGTTAATAAACACCATGAATTAATGCTTTGACAAGTCTGCAGACAGACGGCAGGCGAAAAACCTTTTAAAATGCGTGTTTTCTAAATGGAGATCGGCTAAGCTAACGCAGTATATGCTCCGACCGTCCACACTCACAACAACGGCCTATACAGACATAAATGAACCAGCGACTGTATTCGCCATGACACAGACAGTCTGTGGTTTGTACTTGTTTAACTTTTGTCTGGTTTCTGAACAGATATGAGGAGCTGTGAGCTCTGAGTGCTAACAGCTAACGGCTGATGTTGTTTTTCTGTGGTTCTCATTGAAGATGACGTCACGGCTCCGCCTACACTGCGTTACTATAGTTACTGCCCCAGCTACTAAACTGTAATGGAAACGCAGCATAAAGTGAGCCTGTCCTAACAAGGCCTAACAAGGCCTAGCCATACCGAGCGAGGCCGAGCGAGGCCCTGTAGTGGAAATGCGCCATTAGTAACTGACTGATGGAGCTGCAGGAGGTCCTTTTCACCATCTGCCGCCTCACTGAACATCCCTCTGTGTCTTTGGAAACTCACGCTTCACCATTACAATATATTATATATAGGTTATCAGATCCATAAATACAACTTGCATTGTTAAAATCCACAATATCTCAATTAAAAGTTGAAACATTTCAGTATTAAACTGTGTTTGAGTTTATTGGACTGGTGTTTGAGCGCTGCAGAAAGCATCGGGGTGGAGCGCCGGCTGCTCACTGGCCCATATCCACTGGCTTTTTTTCGGTGCTGTGGAAAGTACCTAAATGTTTCCGTCAGTTAAAATAACCAGTGAACAGAAAACTGCAACCAAGATCAAATTTTTAACCTATTTTTGCTTCTGTTTGCTGATAAATTTGAGTAAATGCCTCTGAGATGTGTGCAGCTGCTGCGTCAGGGCGTGTTTATCAGGGTGTGTCCCTTCCTGTAAATCAATACAAACTGAATAAGAGATAAAGAAAGAAAGGGAAGGATAAAGGAGTTAAGGTGTGATTGTGAAAGGATATAAAAAGCATCTTTGTGTCTCCATTGCTTTGGCTTGTAGCTCATTCTCTGAAAACAGTGTGACGTTCACTTCCTTTAAATTGTTTTAAAACTGGAAAAATCCAAACTTACCGAAGCTTTTTTACGTCATGTGTTTCCCCACCCTCGTACATTTTACATCCCTTTTATACCACAGTTCAAAATCCACCTGCACATTTCCTCATATCTGATTGGCAACAGTTCTGGGAGTTTTTTTTGCGTAGGTTGCAACAAATTGGTGCCAATATTTGAAATGAAAACAAGTTACCTATTACCTAATCTTACCGTATTTTCTAATTGGGGAATCATGTATTATTCCTGAGTACGAGTCCACACATGCAGGATCGGTTTCCTTTTAAACGGCTCACCAAGCAGATAAGATCAATCTGTCAACTTTGAACTGTAAACACAGAGTTCTGATTCATGAATGTCTAAACTCCTGCAGCATAGTCGAGATAAGGTTTTTTGTACTGTACAGGGAAAAGGCTCCTCCAACAGTCCAACGTTTAATATACTTGAGACATGCAGGTGACAAATTACGACCTGTGTTTCTCCCAAAAATTTGACAGAAGAGTTAAAAGTGCAAAGATACATATTATGCATCTGCAAAACTTTCATTTGTGCACAAGAAAAAAGCAGAATCATAGCAGGCAATATGTATTCTTCTGTACGGCTTATATATGCACCAAAAAACCCTAAAATAAGCAATATAGTTAATTTTAGTAACCGCTAAATTCCCAAGAATTAAAACGAACCACTCTGAGTCAAGCCTGGTTTCTCATATCCTTCTGAGAAATCGAAATTACTGTACATGACCACTCTGAGTCCTTATAAGGAGCTGTAGACACAAGTCAATCCAAAGGAAATGACCCCCATTCGACCAGCTCGTGCTCACAGTGATTAATGTGGAGGTTTGTGAGAAGCAGTTTATTTGTAGTTGTGTCACTGCAGCTGAGAAACAGCTGAGAGGATCAAGGCTCTGAAGGCTGGATGACAACATGCTCTCTAAATAAAGGGATTGCACAACAAGTTAAAGACCACTTGTGTGAGTTTTCGTCTCATATCCCTTGAACCTATATTTAGAAGGCTTTTGCTGAGTCCATTTGTTTTTATCTGGCTTTTTTTACATTCACATTTAGCTCACACAGCAATTACACTGCTGTGGGTCGAGGAGCAGCTGCAGAGAGGGAGGAGGTTGGCTTATTCAAGGTGGATATTTTGATTCTGGAGAAAGATATGTTGATATTTGAACATCAAAACAACAAATATCCCCTATCCAGATTCACCATCCCACCTGCTACTACTGCCTTTCTCCCTTTTTTTTAACATAGATTTCATCTGTACCTTGGCCATTAACATCTATTTTAAAAAGGAAAAACGTTGTTGTTTTTAAAGGGTTTTGCTTTTTTGAAGCTACTTGCAGGACTCTTGCGGTTCTGAGTTCATCTCCTCGTGTTGATTGCCCTTATTGTGGGTCGCTTTGGATAAAAGCGCCGGCTAAATGAAATCGCTGACATTTCATTTGTTATTAAAGAGGACATTATGTTCCTTTTCAGGTGTATATCAGTATGTAGTGTCTCTACTTTAAAGAGTCCTCTCCTGCTGATGTTCAGGTGTATATCAGTATGTAGTGTCTCTACTTTAAAGAGTCCTCTCCTGCTGATGTTCAGGTGTATATCAGTATGTAGTGTCTCTACTTTAAAGAGTCCTCTCCTGCTGATGTTCAGGTGTATATCAGTACGTAGTGTCTCTACTTTAAAGAGTCCTCTCCTGCTGATGTTCAGGTGTATATCAGTACATAGTGTCTCTACTTTAAAGAGTCCTCTCCTGCTGATGTTCAGGTGTATATCAGTATGTAGTGTCTCTACTTTAAAGAGTCCTCTCCTGCTGATGTTCAGGTGTATATCAGTATGTAGTGTCTCTACTTTAAAGAGTCCTCTCCTGCTGATGTTCAGGTGTATATCAGTATGTAGTGTCTCTACTTTAAAGAGTCCTCTCCTGCTGATGTTCAGGTGTATATCAGTATGTAGTGTCTCTACTTTAAAGAGTCCTCTCCTGCTGATGTTCAGGTGTATATCAGTATGTAGTGTCTCTACTTTAAAGAGTCCTCTCCTGCTGATGTTCAGGTGTATATCAGTATGTAGTGTCTCTACTGGGACATGTCTCCATGCTTTAATGTTCAAAGAGCTCTTTATTTTTCTCATACTGCCTGTGCTGCAGCACCTCTTTTCACCCTCTGTCTGAAACCAGAGCCCAGTCTGCTCATATTGGTTAGCTGTCCGGCTCTGTTGTGATTGGTCAACCGCTTAGAGATGTCCCACCCCTTAGACATCCCGTACAATTTGTTGGAGCGCTAGCCAATTGAAGTTTACAGTAAATTTACGTAATATGCGACACAGGGATTTGAGCCTTTGCAGACCATTTACATGCACACAACAGGAAAGGAGACAACCACAAAAGCATTATAGGGCGTGTTTTATTTGAGTTATATCTGATCAGCAGTCTCTGAACTTTTGCTAAGGACTTGCGTATTTGTCCACTGCTCGTATGTTTGTTGGTATCATGAGCCCGTGCTCCAGAATGAACCTTAACTTATCTTATGAGCGATGTAAACATGCATAGTAAGATGTTTTCAGGTAGGAACCACACTTGTAATGCTTGTTGTCCTGCAGGTGATTTATTTGCAGTGTCATGCCACATCAGATGTATGATTAATGAGAAAGAGACTCAGCTGTTGAGGCGTGCCAGCTGCATTGATTGATGGAATTTAAAAAATCTAATGTGTGCTTCATACTGCTTGAGAACTTGTATTTCCATCCAAGTGATGAATGCCAACTCAAAGTGGGAAATGCAATGTTTGTTTTGATTCCATGTTTGTTCATAAGGATATTGTTTGGATCAATTGCCAAACAGATTGCTGCACATGCACTAACTTTCCTGCACGCACCCCTCTTCTTGTTGGAAGAGCATTGCTAACAGCAACATGCCAAGTTCAATTTGGGCTGTGGTATAATCTATCCACAAAGCTGTAAAGACAAGAACAGATTAAACAGTGAAGCCATGTTGATTTACAGTCATGTGTTAAAGCACACCCACTGTTTCGGGAAGCTGACAAAACAAAAGGGTACTTCTCGTACTGTGAGCGGTGCAGAACCCGGATGTTTGAAAGCCTGTTTCATAACTGATTGGCACCGTGCTGTGGGAGGCTTTTATTAATGTGGTTACACCAAAAAAGGTGCCAATATTTGAAATGGATACACCTTAACTCTTATCTAGGCACAGTGGTTGTTAAATCATGTATATGTAGTGAAGCAACAATGCATGGTTTCTATCCAGATAAAACAGCTCACAGTATTTCAATAAGCAACTTTTTACTAACCACTATTTAAGTGGCGAAAGACTGTTGCAGGAACGACTCCTAAAACCCGACAATGAGTTGCATTTTATAAATTCTGTTCTTGAGACAAACTCAAATAAGCTCTGTGGTTAACACAAGCTGAGCAGATTTTCACCTTTTGTTCTACGACGTGAAATATGTCAGTAAATATCCCACTGGTGAATTTCCATAGCTTCAATTTGTCATAAAAACTGTGTTTAAACGACTAAACGTCATCATGCTAACATTAGCCGCCATTAGCTTAGCGTTGGTCATGCCATGTGACCGTTCTGTACTTAGTTATAGCCTAACGTTAGCTTTTTACTTCTGGCAATTGTTTTTATGCTTATAGGAGATTAGATTATATCATTATTTTTGCTTTACCTTTTGGAAGAATAATGTCCTAACCTCTCTTTTCTGACTTTTGCAGCTACTGTGATGTCATGTGATTTCTCCACTGGAACAAACCTGTACCTGGAAGGAAGTTCTTCGGCCCAATAAAACCTCAAATGCAAAAAGACTGCCACCATCTTGTTCCACAGCCCCATCATCTACTGCATTTTCCATCCCCTTGTGATTAAAAACCAATTTCTAGTGACGAAATGAACACTTTTGAGGTGCTAAACTGTTATTGTACTAACCTTTGTTTGTTTTTGGGAGGCAACGACAGTTTTATCTGCAACTTTATCTCAAAACCTGAGCACATTGAAAAATGCCTCAACACAGTTCATTTAAGAATATTCCAATCACTGACTTTATTCTCACAAATGGCTTGTTATAAATCGGTCTCACTGTTGTGTTAGCGACCATTTCATAATCACAAGTTTTCACCGTGTTTGATTTTCACTGACACTCATTGAAAAGTGAAACCAAACCATTATTATTGTTTTCTTTTTGATCATTTGTGTATTGTATATGGGGGAAATGAAGGCTATGTAAATGTTTTTGCTGAGTTTAAAGTGGTAAAATTAATATTGCATTCATAATAAGTGACTGCTTTATTGTCACATATTAGAGACTGAATCTATTCCTGAGTATCAAAATCAAACATTTGGCACTAATGATCCTCCATATGTTGTTCCTTTGTTACATTACATTAAAAACATTTAATTAGCAGTGTTATAGAAAGCAAATCCGACATTATGAGACACTTTAATATCATTTTATCACCTCATTGAAATGTTTTGTTGTTTGCACTTTAAGTATTGTATTGTTGTATTATTATCATGCACCTTATATGAAAATGTTCAGCCAGAAAGTGTTTTTATTTTGGAGAAATGAATGTTTATTGAGCTAAATATACGAGCGATAGATGGGTATATAGTCTAAGATATATATATATTTTTATGAACAGTATATAGTAAAGTTGAGATGGAAAGGCTCTGATCTGTACATTTTGTTTCCTTGAGGTACATCCCTTTTTTAATTTTGTAAACAATGCAGAATTTGAGTTACACATGGGAAATAAATATAGCATGATGCAATTCTGTGTCTTAATTTGTTCCAAAACAGCTTCCAACTATTACATTTCACATCTGTGTAGGTGGATGTCTCATTTTGAAACGAAGCATCAGCTCTTTGTTCTCGAGCGTGCATCCATACAAATGCAAATGAGGTTTTATCCTCACTTTAACACCATGTTGTTCTCTTCTTCACCGCCTTTACATCCTCAAGCTGTAATTTGTAAATCAGACCCAAAAGCTTTTTCTTTTGCCCTTTAAAAATGCTTTTCAATGGGACCTAAAGCTCGTGGGCGTGCGTGTTTTTGCTTTCTACATTTGCTCTGATCTGTTGGATTATGGAGGGGATTTCTGTGAAATAAAGACTTTTTTTTAACCACTCTCCTGTTGCGTCAACCAATCACAAAGCCCGCAGACATGACGTACCCTTAAGTGGTGTTTATGTGCGTTTTTAACATTAGACATCTGAGACTGTAATCTGTGTATAATGACGCGTTGCATCATGCTGAAGCCTGTGAGGCCTTTTAAAACAGCGTTGACCTACTTTATCCTAATGAACAGTTTTACACGACCTATGGGGCTCTATTTTCTGTGAGGAAGGATTCTATAAGAGGCAGATGACGAAATGACTGATGGAGTTTGAAATATTTACTCTAACAAAACAATATATTTTTTGTTATTACTGAAAATATTTTATTCCAATTCTATTTCAATGTAAATACTGCTATATTTTACTATATTTAAAACAAAATTAAAACACAACTCCAAGTCAAATTCCTCGTACGTGATAAAAGTACATCTGTCAGTGTGTAGATTAAAGGTAAAAGTAACGGGTAAAATCACTTCTATAAAGAGATATATAAATAAGCAACTGAGCTAAGATGATAATAAGTTGGTGTCATTTATTTCTTACCACGTTTATGATCTCTCTTTGACATGTTAGCATGCTAGCAATATTAGCACCATTTGCTAATTACCACACAGTACAGTACAGCTGAGGGTACAGCTTAATTCATTAAGTTGTGTTTGATAAAACCAATTCACAACAAGGTTATAGAACATATGAACAATATAATAATGTTATCTGTCAAATACAACTTCAATGTTCTGCATTGTATGCAGGTACGTGCACAGACATTTGGAGGGGCTATTGCTCTAAACTAGAAAAAGGGCCTCCCCCCCAAAAAAACGTAAGAACTTTTATTTAATAAAAATGAAAAAGGGACATTTTTTGTTTTGCGGTCCATATCTCATTAACATATCTAATGTTAGTAACTATTAAAGAAAAAATGGGGACAATTCTGTTTTAATGTAGTTTGACCATTGTAACTGCTTTGCAGACATATACTGATAAAATAGGGCTTCTAACTAATTACCCTAAAGGTCCCATGTCATGGCCATTTCTACTGATCATATTTCCATTGTTGAGGTATACTAGAATAGATTTAAATAGTGCAATTTTCCAAAATCACATTGGTTTCTCATACAGCATCTCTGTATAGTATGTGTATTCACCAGGTATTCACTCTCTGTCCTAAACGGCTTGTTGGAGCTCCTGCCCCCCCCTCCCTGTGAGCCCAGTGTGCTCTGATTGGTCGGGACGTTGCGAGGCCCGTTGCTGCGAGCTGCTGCTGCTGCGAGCTGCTGCTGCGAGGAGCGGACAGGTTTCCGGCGATACAGTGAGACACAGCGAAACTCATGCTGAGCTCACACAAACACTCACAGCCAAAGTAAAAACAATAAGTGTGGCTTGATATTGAGTGAGAAAAAGGTTTATAACGCTGTGAGAATGGGTCTGCGGAGAGCATTTCTCCGCGATCCCAACTCATCTATTACCAGCGTTCAGGGAGCTCTATGCAAGTCAATGGGGACTCCCTGTTAGTTAGCCAAGGTCTAACTAACTAACTCAGGACAGGTCTTTTCTGTGTTAGAGTGTTACTCGCTACAGGGTGTACTTTGAGGGTTTGTGACTCTGCAGACCGTTTACATGCAGAAAAAGCTTCATAACACACAAGGGGACGGGTAATAACCAGAAAAGCATGACATGGGCCCTTTAAATAAACTCACTAATTAATTAAACCAGTTCAATACGCATTATTCTTATTCTTATCATTCTTTATGAGCGCAGTAACGGTCGGTAAGGTATCTAATTATTTATTTATTTAGTATTCCATAACTTAATAACAGAGATGGTCAAACTTAAGTTGAGACATGGCAGAAATTACAATGAAGCGGGACATTGAACTGTTCTCCCGTATGTGAGAGAGGGTGATCAAGAAAAGAGAGCGAGCGGCCCGTTGAGGGAGTTTACAGATGAAAAGACACAGAAAGACAGAAGCACAATAACAAGTATATTTAGGTGTTTTTTTTGTAAATAACTGACGGTGTCAAGAGGAAGTAAAGTCCCCTGGTTTGTCCCCTACTCTACCTGCCATGAGAAAACTCAAAATCAATATAAGCATATTTAAAAACGGGAACATTTCCGGGGACAGATTGACCCGGGGATTTGCCACCAAAGCCAGGCAGGCATTTGGTATGATCACCATAGCCATATGAGGCCGGACTCGGAGGGCTTTCCTTTGCTTTCAGCTGTCAGATTGTAAACAAAGTCACGTGACAGGGGGCAGATGGCAGCGCTGACAAGGTGTGTTTTATCGCAGCGAGACTCTACAATACTAATTGTGGGCTTATCATGTTTATTCGGCCACAACAGAAAAAAACTTTTGCACTCTCCAGAGGGGCAGGTCTGCCCGGGCAACATTAGCCCGTACCTGTGCACGTCCCTGATTGTATGTATGGCGGACATTGGAGAAGGGATATCATCCATAGAGCCGTGACGCAGGGAAATCGCTGTAAAATGTAGTTTTAATAACAAAATCCCCAGTATTCTTTGAATAATCTATCTAGTTTGTCCAGGAAAAACTATATCCAGGAGCCATTTGAAGCTAAAAAGGCTGCAAAAGGCAGAAAAATAAACTGACCACAACGTGGCCTATTTAGGGAATAGGCCTGCGTGCAAAACCGCAGCTTGTTTTCGTACCGCCTGACATTCCACATTAATGCTTCATCAGGAGCCGGGAGCAGCTTGTTCTGAACTGCAGTAGCCGCTCAGATTCCTGAGTCCTGCTCAGGGCTGAAATAACTGGTTAAAAGTGCATGTCCGGACTTGCTGAGCCTTACATAAGAGGAAGATGTAATCCCATCACACGTGACTCTGCCTTACAAAAACACACGGGAGCTTTATTAGACAGGAGGAGGTCAGGAGACGCTGGCCTGCATCCAACTGTACTGATGGCATACTGAAGCAAGGAGATGTGAATAAAAAGCTGCTGGGCATTTTCCCAAAACACTATCTCAGCTAAACAGCATCACAGATATATGTACATACTGTGTGTCGTGTAGGTTTAACCAGAGGTGGGAAGGAGAGCAAATACTTCGTTACTACTTAAGTACATGTTTCTGGTATCAGTACTTTACTCCACTACTTATTTTTCTGACGACTTTTTACTTTGACTTCTTACATTTCTAACCCAAATACCTGTACTTTCTACTTCTTACATTTTCCAAACAGGCTGGTTCCTTTAGTTTGAATGTGTGTTTGGTGGCGTGATCATTATTATTTAGAGTCATTGCGTGCCTATTGATTTATTTTCTTTTTAAACCCATAAGTGTAATCTATGTTTATTTGTTTTAGTATTATTTATTTATGTGTATGTTTTTTGTTTTATTTACAGTGTGCGTGATGTGATTGCAGCAATGATATGACACATCATAGCAATTCATTAATTCAGGATGTGAGTAACAGGTGTGTGCCAACTCCTTTCTAGATTTATGATTTGAAGAACAAGTTGGAAAGTTTTAGAGAATTCGAAATAATTGACAAATATTCAACACGTTTCCTGAGTTTTTTCTTACTCTCTAAAAGTCAAAAAGAGAAATATATATATTAACATTGGAGAAAAAAGTATTTTAAAGCTGGAACAACATTGATATTTGTTCAGCTGACAAATGTACCACTAAAACTAAACGTAGTATAACGTATGTACTGTTCTCCAACAGCATTAACAGGATCCAATGGATTTTGAATTCGATGTACATCAAAGCCATGTTAAAAGCATATATTTAAAGCGATTTTCTGCATTAAAAATAAAGTAAATATCAGCCTGGGACGTGCCCTGTGGTCCCTGTTGCTGTCAGTGGAGAGGCTGAGTAAATACACATGTTTAGGAACACGTTGTTTCTCAGGAATGTGCTGGACATCACGTAAGGGCTGGGTGAGGACACGGCGTAATCATTATTCATGAGAACATTGTGTCCCAGACAGGATGATCTGGATCTGCCTTGCCTAATATGATGGGAAACACTTTTTATTTACATCCTTCTGGTTGTTAGGTGTCTCAAAAGAGACTCTGACTCTACTTTTAGTCATGCTTTTAGTCTCCCTGTATGAATAATTGTTTGTTTGATTTCTATTTTCCCTATGTGATATCATCATCTCTCTTATTCTTTGTTCACCAGAAGAGACTCTCCCTCTACTTTAGCAGAGATGGCAAAAGTACACACATCCTTTACTCAAGTACACACTGGAAAGAATGCTGCTCCAAAAACAAGTTAAACAACAATGAAAACAAGGTGTTTTCACTTGAAATAAGTAGAAAAACCTGCCAATAGAACAAGTGAAAATGTGCAGTGTAAGATTTCTTGAAATAAGAAGGGATATTTAGATAAATCAGATCCTGTAATTAACTTATTTTTAACTACATTTGACCAGAATCAGGAAATGTTGTGTTAGAATGTAAGCCGCAAATGCTCAAAGGTTTTCTGTTTTCTGATGTTAGCTGGTGATTTTCTAATAAATATGTAAAAAAAGACGTGTTTCATCTGAGATACAACTCAAAATAAGATGTTTTGACTTAACAAGATGATGCATTGTCTAAAAACAAGACCTTATATCTCACTGCAGTGTTACTTCTGAAGTTATTATGTCTTATATACATATTCTGACTAGATATTAGACACATATACTGGGCAAGATTTCAAGTCTTTGTAGTGCAGATACTCATGTTTTAAAATACTCTGGTGAAAGTAGAAGTACTGACTAAACTTCTTTACTCAAGTAGAAGTACAGATACTCGTGTTTAAAATACTCTGGTAAAAGTAGAAGTACTGACTAAACTTCTTTACTCAAGTGAAAGTAAAAAAGTATGGGCTTTGAAATGTACTTAAGTAAAAAGTACCATAACTAGCAGCTGTTTTAAAGAGTACCTGACCTCCCTTTATATTAATAGAACAATAATGTCATTGTTAGCTAATGAATGTTTCCATGCTGAACAACGGCAACATGACAACGTTTTCATTGGTCCCTCTTCTTTAGAGAAGACCAGGAAATGATGGATACACGGATCGTGTTCAAATCAATAGGCACGCAATGACTCTAAATAATAATGATCACGCCACCAAACACACATTCAAACTAAAGGAACCAGCCTGTTTGGAAAATGTGAGAAGTAGAAAGTTCAGGTATTTGTGTTCAAAATGTAAGAAGTAAAAGTAAAAAGTCTTCAGAAAAATAAGTAGTGGAGTAAAGTACTGATACCAGAAACATGTTCTTAAGTACAGTAACGAAGTATTTGTACTCCACTACTTCCCACCTCTGTGAGTTAGTCATGCTGTAGCCTCACTATTTCTATTTTCCCTTTGTGATATCATCATCTCTCTTATTTTTTGAGGTAGGCTCTGCAAGATCTGTAATGCTTGTTTTGACGAACTGCAATCTGTCTAGATATTTTCCTGTCTTGTTTTCATCTTCCTTCTTTCTTCTCAGAATCTCCTTTGGTTACATGAATCCTAACGAGACGATGTTTGACTTTTTATTCGGCGCAGCCTGCAGCCTTTCCTGAGGATGTTTGCATGATTTGAACTTGTCCCAAGAACATTTTGTCTGCCAGCCGTGTTAACGCTGGGGTTTTGCCAGAGGCTTTTATGTTCCTCCTCTTTTTACCGACCCCTCCTTTCACTTTCATCGTCCCATTCTCTTTCGATCTGAATCCTTCTGCTTTATTTACTTTGGCATGTAAAATCCTTTATCCGGTGTTCCCCTTTCCTTCATTTACTGAATTCATTCTGAGGGACGGATAATATATCCATCACTTGAGGGCTTTTATATATTTTGCACCAATCAGATTGCCGACTGTATTTTTAGTTCCTTGCTCGTAATTTTGTTTCGAAAAGATCAAGCTGAAATAATGATTGCCTCCAGGGTGAGAATGATGCATACTTTTCATTCTAAGCATGTAATACCTAGCCTTCTGTTTGTTTGCAAAGTATTGTAACTTAACGTCTGTAGGTAGGTTGTAATAATTTCAATTTATCTGCATGTTGGCTACATGCTTGAAATGAAACACTTTTTATTTACTCATGTCAGTAGTAAAAACACCTTGAAACAAAAACAAAAGTTTACGCCAATTCACTGGAGGCAGAACCTTCCACTTTGATGATTGAAAGTCAAGGTCTAGTTGGTTGAGGTTAATCTTGAAATATGTTTATTTGTCGTTATACGATGACACTGCCTCTAAGAAATGTACTTTACTTTCAGTTTGACATGATACTAACCCGAACTACTCAGAGCTTTTCTCCTGAAGTGACCACTCCTTCGTGCATATTTCGGATTTTATCAGCTGAAGCCATTCGAAACTAGGCAAGATGGGAGGCGTGTGGTGCAGTGGGTTGTGCGTTGGTCGGGGGGTCACAGGTTCAAACCCCACTGCAGTCAGCATGTCGTTGTGTCCCTGAGACACTTCACCCCACATTGCTCCTGTGGGGATTGTCCACAGTATTGAGTATGTAAGTCGCTTTGGATAAAAGCGTCTAACATGTAATTCAAGATTCAAGGCTTTTATTGTCATTCGTACATAGCTACAGTGTTATGTCGATGAAAATCTTAGGTCACAGGCTCCTCCAACAGTGCAACACAATAAAACAGATAAAATAGTGCAGTAGAGTCTATATGGCACTACTTCTATTCTATTTGATAGCACCTTTCAACACAAGGCAATTCAGAGTGCTTTACAAAAATTACCTAAATAATAATAATATAACTACCTAAAACCGGGGTTGTTATAGTGTTTTCTCCGTGTGGTCCCCTCTCCTCCCTCCCCCTCGCTCAGGCTATGTGTGGCATGTGGTTTGAATTCCAGCATTCACTGTTTTGAGAACAAGGCCCCCCAGTGTGCTTGTTTTCCACATTCCTGCACCCTGACATCTGCAGGAACAGGACGCTGCCTCAAAAGAGAAAACGTCTGTGTGCGGGAAGAGGCCCGACCCCCCCCTGACCCGGCAGTCTGGCAGTTAGACCCTGTTATAGGGTTGGCCCCCACCATCTTTATCAGCACAAGCCCTCATAACAATGCAATCAAAGGGATGCTTTACATACCACATGTTGTTTTGCGGCATAAATTAGAAAGAGATGCCCAACGATTGTTAAGATGGATTAACCCCACGTAGACGGGCCATATGGACATTTAGGTCACATGCGGAATGTAAATATTATGCTTTGTAAAATTGCAGCGTGATGACGACTGACTGCTTGTTGAGGGTTGGTTTCAGGGCTGTGCATTTGAGTCCTGTGGCTGTACGTTATTGTCAACATTAAGACATGGTAAAAGGTTAGCTGAATATGGTCTAGTACCATTCATGAAATATCAGAGTTATGTGAATTCATTTTGGAGTTCTTTCTTGTTTTTGTCTGTGTCTCTATAAAGCAGAGCAATCAGCTATCTCACAATGACAATGCTAACATGCTAGTGCCTAACAGCTATAATGCTTCCCAGCTTCACCACCTTTGTTAGCATGCTTAGCTAAAAGCAACATGTTGTAAATGTTTTACCTTCAAATAAGCTTCAAAATTTGTTAAAATGAACTTAATTATTAATTATCGACACTATCACTGATATAAACGTGAAGTGATTGCTAAAGTTATTACAATGCTTCTCGAGGGAAACGTGAATGTCTTGACCTAAATGCATGGCATAACAATGGGCTGTTATAGTAGGAAGAAACAGGAAGCCATTGCCTTTTGTATTTATTCGTCGTTCCGTGAACTTGAACAATAACCCTAATGTTTTTAATGGTTGTGTGAGAGTTCAGGTAGAAGCCTCACCATTGATGAAATACATGTATTATGTGTGTGGAAAGCAACTAACTCCACTAAAAGTATGCAACAAGGATATCAAAATAACGTATATTGATTACATTCTTCATTCGTCTTGATTTATCTTTCGCTCTGACCATGTTTTCCTTATAAGGCAACCAGTGTGCGTGTGTTCCGGCTAACAAGAATAACATTCAGTTCGGCATGGCTAAAATAGGAGATGCTATCATAAGGAATTCACGATTAAAGGTTGTTTATTCCTTACAACAGGAAGGAGAAATTACTTTTATCTCCAGTGCCAAAGGGCATGCAAATTGCTCCTTTTTTAGAGAGACATTCAACAGATTTCTGGTATTATTGTGCTCTTTCTTGCAACCCTTTCAACACTAATATGGTTTGTTTGGACATGTGTTTTGGACCTGGCGGTGTCTTCAGTTTGCTTCACGGTCTGCTGTTCGTTTAATCCTGAATTTGTTCCCCATGCAGTCACTCGATGAGGTATTCAGGCTCATGGCCGTGCGTTCACTTCGAAATGCAGCCCTTGTTGAGGGTTTCCCGTAGGCAGAAGGCAAGGCCAAGTGTGTGTGTGTGTGTGTGTGTTGTGTGTGTGTGTGTGTGTGTGTGTGTGTGTGTGTGTGGTTGACTGCGTGGGAGGGCGAGTTGGTTGGTATGGGGTTGGGGGAGAAGAGAGAGGAGGCGTGGAAGTGTGGGAGGAGGGGACATCAAAGACGAGGGGAAATCGGATCCCCTTGTTCACACAAAGCCGGTTGTGAGCTTCGGAGACAAAGGAAACGCCATCCACTACGTGACCGAGAAGCATGCCTCACTGTCTGGATCCATTCAGCTTTCCACTCATTCATTCTTTATCAGGACCCAAGGACAAGCACAGGGACCAAACTGAAACTGTCCTCTTAATGTGAAAGAGTATTTTGAGTGTTTTGCAAGGCAAGGCAAGTTTATTTATATAGCACCTTTCAACACAAGGCAATTCAAAGTGCTTTACAAAAATGAAAGACACTAAGAGGATATGTTTTTGTATGTTTTCTTCTATCTTTTGCCTGGTTTAGTCAAAGTCAACTTTATTGTCAATCTTCCAGTTTGTGTGCACAGACAGAGAGATCGAAATACCGTTTCCCACAATCCCGAATACAAAAACTAAAATATGTATGCAAGTATGTACCTATATATATACACAATCAAAAGACACATTTATACATATGCACACATTAAGACCTAAATAAAAGCACAACAAAGCGACCTTAGCTTTTTAAGGCGACCTTAGCTTGTTAAGGTCGGTTTCGTTACCTCCTAGACACACCATAATATGTTGTGTCTAGGTATTGTTTTACAGTATAATTACTGGGCGCCACAAAGCAAAAAAAAAAATCATACGGAATAAAAGTCCCTGAAAATAATATGGGTAAAAGAATAGCACCTTGTACTGCAGACGTTTAAAATATGTTATGGTTTTATTCGTTTTCACACACAGGGCTTGGACATGTTAACTCCTCTAGTTGTGTTTGTGATTCTGCAGCTGTTTCCAACTAAACTGCTTATTTTAAAGTCTGTTTCAGGGCTTGTTTTGCACAGAAACCCCTGGTAGCTGATTAAAGTGATTTTGTGATTCAATTCCTGTCATTTACAAAGAGATATTTAAAGATATGTAATGGGAATACGAGAGCCACTTGTTATTTTTGCCTCCCAATTACTTATACACTGAAAAAACTTAATCGTTGACTTTAATTGAATGTATTATGTCAACACATTTGACATTCCTTTATTAGGTTAGTTGAAAGCAATAATATTCAGTTTGGGTTCTTAATATTAGGTTCACTTAATATTATTGTTTTCAACTAACCTCATACAGTTATGTGATATTTTTGACATAATACATTTAATTAAAGTTAACGTGTACTACTTATCATTGTGAATATTCCCTTGACTTTGGATTACTACTTATTTTGGACTCAAAACAAGAACGTTTTTGAAGATTGTCTATTTTAACAGCTGCTTAAGGTCACCACCATATTTTAATCACATATTTTTGGTTGGTATTTAACACTGCATATATATAATCATGATTATTTTCATCATAGTTAATGTTTCCCCAAAGGGCAGCATTTCATTGTAAGTATTACAAACATGACTATTATTGTTTGGCAAACACACAGCGCTTTGAAGCAGTTCTCACTAGATGTCTCTGTTAAATATGATATGACAATTACACCTTTGTTTGGTATGAAACATCAAAAGCCAGCTGGGTTGGAAAATGCTTTATGCTGGTAATCCATTAAAGCCGAGTCACATGATTTCTCAGCATCGAGTCATACCATCGAAACAGTTTGCACTTGTTTTAGGCCGGTTCCACCAATCTAAGAAACCCTTCACACACACATTTTAAACAGTCAAATCCATTCATTTGAAGGGAACCACAGTGTCCATTGGATGTGCCCGTAGATAAATGGCGTGATTTTTCTACGTTTGAACTTTAGTGAACTTTGACTCATATGTTTGCACTGGTTACAAAAAACCGACACACATAACAGTGCTGAGCTTTGTTGGAAAGGAGAGCATTTTGCAGTAAAACCCAGTCTCCAACAAACTCATGTTAACCGCACAACTAAACTTTTTTAAATGCCTACTTAGATGGATACGTAATATTTCCCAAATGACCGTCAAAAGTCCCGGATCAAATTTATGGTAGCTACGGTAACTAGCATTGCAAATAGTCACTACGATACCCAACATTGAGGCCATGTGGATAACCTATGCTACTTAATAATTGTATTATGCGTCCTTTTTATGTTCAAAATGTGACATGTGTTTTTCATTTGGATCGAAGGATGTTTTTTGGGGAAAAATCGCATTTTTGTTTTTGGAGACCTGAGAGAAAATTGAGTCAATTGTTTTTATGGTATATAAATACATTGTTTGAATGAAGATCAAAGTACAGTAGCTTACACTATACATGTCATAATGAAGAATTGGATTTTGTAACAGTACTCAATACAATGTGAATAAATCCATTTAAAAGAAAAACTAGGAGTCTGTTTTAACACCTGTTTGACACATAAATGTAATTGTTGTTTCACCATGGTTACACAAACTGTTTTCCACAGTGAGCACATTACTCAGGCTCTTCACTAATGCAGTGACACAAATGAAGAGGAGGATGACAGTGAAAAATCATTTGCCTCAACATGTCTGAGATGTTCTCATCCCTGATACCGATCACCTTGAAATGTCTGGCTCACCCTCACCAGAGGGACAACTGATGTGTGAGCCTCGAGTAACGCAATCTTATGTAATGAGTAATGCAAGGTTTTCTCTCCCATCACCAAACGTCTCGTTTCAAGATTTCAAGGCTTGATTGTTATTTGCACATTACCTAAAGTGTAGATAAGGCAATGAAAAACTTAAGTCACAGGCTCCACCAAGTGTGCAACATGAATATATATAGGACGTAAAACAAATCAAACTGAAATAGAAGGAAAATAAGGCAGAGTTGGAGAGGAGCCAGCGCAATTTTTAGTCATGTTTTCAACAGCTCAGAAACAAAATACTATAGTTAGCGAAAGATCTCTTTATTCATCATATATAATGTTCAATTTATATTCTCCTCCAATCCTTTCTTTATGACTTTATCCACAAGTTATAATCCAGAAATAATAGATGAAAGGTGGCTTTTAAAACTTCTCAAACCAGCCCTGCAGCATACTTTACTCCTCCACTATGGTGTCACCCATTAAAGGATTATAAAGGATTGCATCAACTGAAACCCAATTGGTCAATCCTGCCCCACCTTAAAGTGACAGAGGTTTAGATGCATTGATTGTACACGTGTTACCACATCTTACGGTGTTGTGTGTGATTAAGATAAACTAAACTATGGTGTATAGGTGTGTGCAGAGCGTCTTCATTCACTGCATTTACCTGACATCTATAGTTACTTTGCACATTAATACTGTACATATTACCTCTTTACTATCTAATGCTTCTGTCGCTGAAGCTATTCTTATTTTACTTTGACACATCGGGTTTTTATTCAGACACTTTGACATTTACCGTGAGTTTTTATCCAAAATCTCACATAAACACCCTTCTTTCAACTCATAATGTAATCAGGGCTCAACTAAACAGATTGGACCAGAAGGAAAATGCCAAATAGAATGTCCTTAAATATCAGCCATCAAAACAAAAAGATAATAGAACACAGATATATTCTAATGAATATGAAATGCTTAGAAAGTTTCCAATTACGAAACAGACCACACTGGTGATCAAAGTGTGACCGAAAGTAATATCCTTCTTATCTCCAAATCATAAAGTAGGGTTTTAAGACATGCAAGAAGATAAGATAAGATAAGCTTGTAGCGTGTTTCAGAGTGAGTCAACGCAAGTTTCCGGGGGTAACTCTATACAAGGAAATATCCGGGGGATAGTTAACTTTAACCTGATGAATGCTCTAAAAGTACAGTTTCATACAGTAAACCCTGATAGGACCAGGCACTAAACCTCAGAGCATCCTGCTAAGCAAAGTCTAAAGAACGAAGGCTTTAAGAAACGTAATAAACTCCACCTTCACCAATTATTAAGGTTTTTAAATGCTGCTTACGTGTCTGGGTTTTACGTCATAATCCCTCGGTATTAAACATCTCATCATATAACACTATGCATCATTTGCATATCAAGTGTTGCTGATAATGAATCTGTACTTGACTTTAGTGTAAGTTTGCATGAATGTGTAATGGGATAATGTAAATTATCCTCTTCCAACAATGCAACCCAAACAAAGTGTCACTAAAGTCCTCTGCCCTTTAAAGCAGCCTCGCCTAGCTTTACCTTATCATCAGATTAGCTTTAACCTTTGCAACATTTCACTTCCGCCTCGCCTGATTGTTTTAAAACCTGATATGTTAAACATGTTGATGACACGATCTGCTCCACTTCTCTTTGTATTCTCCCATATTTAAATGCCCCCAATTTAATTGTACAGGCAGAACACTTCCTGGCACATGGCTGCTCAACAACGCGCTTGTACATTGACTTTGGGCATTGTGTGATTATTGGCATACAGGCAAAGTAGCCAACACCTTGTGAGTCTTACCGCATGGCATACCGTGCTTTTGGGACAGGTTTGGGCCTGAGATTAGTCTGACAAAGTGGAATGTTTCTCATGTGTTTTGTTTGATATGCACTCGGTGTTTAGGTGCAAAACTATTCCACTGGGAACATCATAAACACAAAGTGAAGGCAAAGACAGCGCTTGTGTTTGCTGTCAACACAGGATACATTACTCCCACACCACACACACACACACACCACACACACACACACACACACACACACACACACACACACACACACACACACACACACACACACACACACACACAAAGGAGAAGCAGGATTCTTCAGAGACAAAGACCTTTTGTCTGCTGGTTTGGGTACATCTCAAGTAAGTACCCCCTCTTGTGGTAGAAACTAAGTAGGCTACACGTAATGATACATTTTACAGGAATTCCATCTATGTATTTCCCCTTTTATGTGAATGAGGAAGCAGGTTGTTTGACATCCAGTTTCCAGTCTCAAGGTGTGTGTGTGTGAGAGAGGATTCATGCGGATGTGTGAGAGAGAAGTAGAGGCAGTCGGAAAGAAATGGGAGATTTTGTGACAAAATTAAGTGATAGAGTCTTTGTTGTTGCGTAGGCTTTCTCCCCAGAGGTTTTTAATTTGAATATCAGGGGAGAGCCCTGCACACTTCCTGTTGAACTGCAAAAAACCTTTTCTGCACCTCTTTGAAATGTAAATGTTACTTTGTTGACATTACCTTAAAACCAAAGTACAGTTTTGCAGGTTGAAAGATGTTAATGTGAGTATAATGACTGTAAGAAAGTGTTTCTATGAATTTGAAGCTTGTATAATAACTTTCAATTTACATCAAGCCTTTGCACTTTGCACTTACAGTACAATAACGTCACATCATTGCATATACATCTTTAAAACATGGCTTCTTGTACTTATTCTACAGATGCAAATGTGGTATAAACCTTGCAATCTAACTCTTGGCAAGACAGCAAAAAACGAACTTCCAAAAACGAACTGTCGCTTTAATAGTTGAATGTAACGGTGCAGGGATGTTTTTGAAAGCAGCGTTGTTCCCTTCAGGCTGTAACTTGCTTTTACATATTTTCGTCCCATGTAAATTATCTCCGTGTTTGAAAACTCTTGGTACGTAGGCCTACGTTTCTTTTTCAGGAAGTGTGGCTCGAAGTCAGTTTTTCCTTCAGTGTTGCAACATTTGTCTGTGCCTGACTGTGTGTCCACATTACTCAGACTGAATTCAGTTATCAGTTTCTGGACGATAAGATAATCATTCTTGTGTCAGCACTGCCAAAAAGCATTACAGTTCTTTCAGTTTTTGTAAATCAGCTGCCCATCGGTTCCTTTTTTTTTTTACTCATTTCTTGAATCCAGACTGTGTTAGTGCTGCCTCCTGCCTCTATATATAAATCCAAATGTTTCGCCCCGTCTCACTCTTTCTCTCGATCTTACTCACTCTTTCTGTCTAGTATCACTAAGGTTCACACTTCCCCTCCCTGCTGGAGAGTCAGTCATTTCACTGGAAACACCCACGCACTGCAGCAACATGGGGTCACAATAACCGTCTGCAGAATCACGGTTTACACTACAGAATAAGAATATTATTATTTTCATTATTACTATTATTATTATTATTATTATTATTATTATTATTATTATTATTATTATTATTATTATTATTATACCTGAGTTGCAATGCCTTTTAACCCTTGTGTTGTGTTCAGAAGCTGTTACCGTTCATGGTGTTCGCGGGTCAATTTTGACCCATGATTTATCTCAGTCCAAAAAAAAATGACTATCATCCAATATTGTTTTAACTACATCATAACTAACTTATAATGCATTCATAACCGTACAATCCTGTTGTAATTTAATGTTATGGCCCAAAACACATTACACCACATATTGCACATGTGCATGTGTGTTCAGGTTCAAGTGCTAGTGTACATATTCTTTGCGAAAGGTCGAGTTCCCGTGGGGGGAGGGGGGCAGAGGGAGGGGAGACCAGGTGCATGTTGCGAAAAAAATGTGTTACAGTGGATGAAGGGGCTGGGGCGTCTAAAGTCAAAGATGAATCTTGATTGGGCCAAATTTGACCCGAGTCACCCAAAACAATTCTGCTGGGTCTCCCCAGACCCGAACACCAAATTATACACTTTTTTTTTTGAGAACTTCAGACTTGGCTAAAATTGTCAAAATCTGTTTTGTAATGTGTATATAGCTGTTGTGGAGGATATCATGAAGCCTTGTTCCGATACAAAAAACTAGAGCGTAGTTATTATATAATTTTAACTTGAAACGGGTCACGGGAAGCCCGAACACAACATAAGGGTTAACCAAATAGGAACAGTTCCAATCATTAAAAGAGTAATATTTATAATACAAAAGATATTATGTGACTATATTTGTATTTACATGTTAGCACTAAAGCATGCTGGCTGGCTACAAAATACAAAATAAATAATTTAAAGAGTTTTTAAAGTTATGAGTTATTAAGAATTATTAAGAACATTAAGTTATCATGCATCTTTGTATACCTATGAACTGTTTTAAATTGTAGAAAAGGCTTAAAACGATTGTAGTATCTTTAATGAAATGTTTCACTCCGTGTCAACATCATTCAGCTGCATGGGGGCGTAAACAGAAAGTGATTCTGTCACACAGTTTCACAAACATTCTGAGGAAATCTGAGGGGAAATGAAGAGTTTAAAAGGTCAATTCAGCAAAATAACAAATACAACCAAAATACCCACAGTCATTGCAGATATTATTTTGGGAAATATTCTGAGGTATTTCTCTTCCCCTTAACCAAGATTAAGAGAGGTTCATTTATAGTAGTCAATACAAGGAAAAAAAACATATTGAAACGAAAAACGTATTTCCAGGAATATGTTGTGATGAATGCAGATAATCCCTATCTATCTATCTATCTATCTATCTATCTATCTATCTATCTATCTATCTATCTATCTATCTATCTATCTATCTATCTATCTATCTATATATCTATCTATCTATCTATCGATCTATATATCTATCTATCTATCTATCTATCTATCTATCCATCCATATATCTATCTATCTATCTATCTGTTTTAAATTGTAGAAAAGGCTTAAAACGATTGTAGTATCTTTAATGAAATGTTTCACTCCGTGTCAACATCATTCAGCTGCATGGGGGCGTAAACAGAAAGTGATTCTGTCACACAGTTTCACAAACATTCTGAGGAAATTTGAGGGGAAATGAAGAGTTTAAAAGGTCAATTCAGCAAAATAACAAATTCAACCAAAATACCCACAGTCATTGCAGATATTATTTTCCTTGCTATCTATCTATCTATCTATCTATCTATCTATCTATCTATCTATCTATCTATCTATCTATCTATCTATCTATCTATCTATCTATCTATCTATCTATCTCTCTCTCTCTCTATCTATCTATCTATCTATCTATCTATCTATCTATCTATCTATCTATCTATCCATCCATCTATCTATCCATCCATCCCCCTCTCTCTCTCTCTCTCTCTCTCTCTCTCTCTCTCTCTATCTCTCTCTCTCTATCTCTCTATCTCTCTCTCTCTCCCTCTCTCTCTCTCTCTCTCTCTATCCATCCATCCCCCTCTCTCTCTCTCTCTCTCTCTCCCTCTCTCTCTCTCTCTCTATCCATCCATCCCCTCTCTCTCTCTCTCTCTCTCTTTCTCTCTATCTCTCTATCTCTCTCTCTCTCCCTCTCTCTCTCTCTATCCATCCATCCCCCTCTCTCTCTCTCTCTCTATCTCTCTCTCTCTCTCTCTCTCTCTCTCTCTCTCTCTCTCCCTCTCTCTCTCTCTCTATCCATCCATCCCCCTCTCTCTCTCTCTATCTCTCTCTCTCTCTCTCTCTCTCTCTCTCTCTCTCTCCTCTCTCTCTCTATCCATCCATCCCCCTCTCTCTCTCTCTCTCTCTCTCTATCTCTCTCTCTCTCTCTCTCTCTCTCTCTCTCTATCTCTTTATCTATCTATCTATCCCTCCATCCTTCCATCCATCCATCAGTTTAGCCTCTACACGTGTTGAAACAAAACCTAAGCGGACAAGAGTGAAACTTCCTTCATGGGATATGTAATAATACAAATTGGAGGCATATGATCCACATCATTTAAAGACCCTTTGTGTCCTGGAAGCATTTGTATTTGTTCTCGTTTCTCCACTCGTTTCTTTCATGCTTTTCCTCAACTGTAACTTGAAACAGATCTCTACGAAAGTGGTTCACATGCACAAAGGCCCCAGGTGCTACAGCTCACATTGGAACATGCAGAGGAATGTGCAGGCTTTCAATAACAGAGAGCTGATAAAATAAGTGCTTACATGTCACAACCTAAGGTGCAGACAGTGTGGGAACTCGGGTGTTTTTCTGTTCACACTCAAGTTGGATTATTCGGATTACAAAATGAAAATAAACGAATGCTATATAACTTTGTTTGTTGTTGGTGTCTCTCTGGTGCACAGAGGAGAATGCAGTCAGGTAGCATGTGTGTGGGTGTGTGAGGCCGCAGTCACACTAAGCTTCGCAGAATGTGAAGCATCTGTCATTAGACAAAAAGCACTTTGTGTTTCGTTCGAATTGTTTAAGGCTTGGTCCAACCGCAACAACGTTCACATTTGCAAAATTCGCTTTCATTATTTTTATATATAATCACCGTCATTATGGTGACTTCTCCTCAGCGTATTGACATCTTTTAGATTGTTGCTTTGAAATGGTCTATTGTTTTTACTTGTACTTGTTTTAAGGTGTGCTGTGAGATTTTTGTATGTTTGTTGAATTGACTGTACAGCACTTTGGTTTTGAGGTTTTAAAATACATAAAGCTGTATTGTATTGTATTCTAAAAGTCCTTGCAATTATTAATTGAACAGCATCAGAGGTCAGAAGTACACCACTTTGGAAATCATTGATACAATCTTGTTTTTTTTACCAAACCATACGTTTATCCATCCAATAATGAGCTCACTATTACTCATTGCATGTCTTCTTTTTCTCACACCGCTCTCTGGCTCATTTTAACACTGGAGGGCTTCATTTGTACAGTGAGAAACACAGCGTTGCGTGTTAGAAGGCAATCATTTCATAAGACCTCCAGAGCTCATATTTTACATTAATAGTGTGTATCTGCTGCCACCTAGTGGAGACTCAGGGGAAGTGTAGAGGTTGCAATCTGGTTAAAAGCATCTGTAAAGCGCAGACAATGATTTAAACACTTGTTGATGGTTAATAAACAAATGGAGGATGTATAGTTAAACATGTTTCCGGTGTTTAAACTAAGGAATAGTATCCTCTTTGTGCACAAATGGTACTAGGATGGGTTAAATGCAGAGGTCAAATGTCACTGTGTGTGCTGTGTGCAAGTATGTGTGACAATTGAATAGTGTTTCATCCTCCAATTATTATTATTTACAGTTATTATTATTTACACTCTGTTCTGATTAGTCAACCACCATTACAGCGGAACATCAGTGATTACGTGTTACAATGGCGTTAGCAACCAGAAAATGACACCAGTAAGGACAAACAGGTGAGAATGCCGCTTGGGTCCGGGTGCCGTGTTGGCGGGACGTTGCGGGGCTCGCTGCTGCGAGGAGCGGACAGTGTGAGCTGGGTTACTGGTGTCGTTTCTGGTTGCTGCGTGGGGTCTGCGAGACAGCGATACACCGCGGAGCTCAGCCTGAGCACACACACACACTCACAGCCTGAGCTCCGAGCAGCACCGCGGCTGAGAAAAGATAAGGCTGAGTGAGTGTGTGGAATGGACCAATCCGCGGAGCTCCACAGCGTTACGTCACTATGACCAGGAAGAAAACAATGGAAAAAGAGAAATCTCCAACGAGGCGTTCTGGGGCAGCATAGACAGGTATTTTCTGTGTTAGAGTTTTACTCGCCACAGGGTGTACTTTGAGGGTTTGTGACTCTGCAGACCGTTTACATGCAGAAAAAGCTACATAACACACAAGGGGACGGGTAATAACCGGAAAAGCATGACATGGGACCTTTAATACAAAATGGATAATGTATCGTTAAAAATGTATTCTCTGTTTCAATTAAGTAACATTATTTTTCTTTGTTCACTAATGGCTAGTCAGGGTATTTACAGTGGAGGTAAAGTATTCAATAATTTCCCCTTCAGGGTCTTTTTTATCTGCTGCTTCTTCTTAAATGACAAGCCTATAAATTGCTGCAAGTAATAACGGTACGTTAATATCATGAGATATTTTTGACTAAACATTTGACACGCTGCTTCAAAACAAGGGAGGGATAGAAAAGGTTTGAATTTAAAGAGAGGAAAGTGGACAAACCTTTATTGATAAGAGAGGATAAACAATAAGAGGAGACCTTGTGAAAGTGGTTTAAAAATGTCAAGGAAGGAACTGACAGAGACACAGAAAGAGAAGTAGAAAGTAGACCATTCAGCAAAAACATTACTGGGGTTTCTTAAGGATATCAATGAAAAATGAAAACAGGGAAATGAAATCTTTGGGGGAAGGGAGACAATTAAAAATGGGTGAAAACGAGAGACTAGTAGGCATTACAAGCTATGACAACAAAACAAAGACGTTATTTATGCTGAGTAAGATTGCTGTTCAGCCAAAAAAGGGTGATAGTGGAAATATAAAAAGTCTAAGTTAAGTACAAATCACAAATAATGCCTAAATCCGGTAAAAAATATAGGTGCTAGTGGACTGCGAGCACCGGAACCTCGAAGCGGCAGAGAAACTGTGGCGAGCTTACACTTATTGTGCCGCATTTACGCTTCCGATGAGGAGGTGAGGCCCCCCTTATACCCTTTCTTTAGTATAATTGTATAAATTGGAAGGCTAACTAGGTAATCAGCTCGCCGGTGATTTGCAGCTGGCGCGGTTGACCGCGCATACGTGGTGAACTGCGTGTTAGAAAATATGAGATTCCAGACTGGCTTACCTGTACGGCAATCAAGTGGCAAATGCCATAGTAAGGATGGATGATAGGCTCGGATAGACCGGTCGATCGCGATCGACGTATTGGGCACCCCTGGGTTAGGGCAATGCATGCCATTGAAACATGCTTACTTATGTTACTCATTAGGTCAGTTGTTCTCAAACTTTTTTTTTGAGAGCAAAATGAAGAGATCTATGGATACATCTCTCAACACCCATATGAGACAGAACTGTGAACAGATTTACTTTTTCTTTATGGATATTTTACAAATCACCCTTTTAAACTTTATTATTTTTTTATATAATATTTCATACCTGTTTTTCATTTATTCTCTTATTTTTTTATAACTATAATGATCATATAAACATGTGCCTCGGAAATAATTGTTTACATTAATGGTGACCAAAACGTTTGAGACCCACTGAGATAACTTAGACAAAAGTTAACTATCTAAACACTGAGAGAGTCCTTTAGCTCACTGAGCCTCTCAGTCTGACAGGAGAGGACTCTCCTCCACTTTGTTGTTGAAAAAACTCCTTATATCCGTTAGCGTAGCTCGCTAGCACCAGAAGCTAACAACAGCGATCTCCGGTACCGGTGCGTTCTCTCTCGCGCACGCACACAAAATGGCTCGTTCCACACACACACAGAGCCGAGCTTTAATGAAACACAGAGACCCAGACGTAATAGTACTGTATCATATTACTTTCGAATCAATAATATTTCAAATTATGATTTGCCCCACTTTGAAAACCACTGCATTAGGTAATTCTACAGTGGCTAGAAAAAAAATATTGTTATCCAAAGTACCCCGGAAAACAACAATGAACAAGCTCAAAGCTGATTGGCTGTTGCCCCCTCTGCTGCTGTTTGATTGGCTAGCTTCCAAGTACCAAACTATTATTTTTACCGGTAGATTTCCTTGAACCTCAAATATAATTAAACTTGAAAATAACGTTTAATCTTGTTTTAGAGATAGAGAGATAGAGAGAGAGAGAGAGAGGGGGGTGGATGGATAGAGAGAGAGAGAGAGGGAGAGAGAGAGAGAGATAGAGAGATAGAGAGAAAGAGAGAGAGAGAGAGAGAGAGAGAGGGGGATGGATGGATAGAGAGAGAGAGAGAGAGGGAGAGAGAGAGAGAGAGAGAGAGAGAGAAAGAGGGGGATGGATGGATAGAGAGAGAGGGAGGGAGAGAGAGAGAGATAGAGAGATAGAGAGAGAGAGATAGAGAGAGAGAGAGAGAGAGAGAGAGAGAGAGAGAGAGAGGAGAGAGAGGGGGATGGATGGATAGATAGATGGATGGATAGATAGATAGATAGATAGATAGATAGATAGATAGATAGATAGATAGATAGATAGATAGATAGATAGATAGATAGATAGATAGATAGATAGATAGATAGATAGATAGATAGATAGCAAGGAAAATAATATCTGCAATGACTGTGGGTATTTTGGTTGAATTTGTTATTTTGCTGAATTGACCTTTTAAACTCTTCATTTCCCCTCAGATTTCCTCAGAATGTTTGTGAAACTGTGTGACAGAATCACTTTCTGTTTACGCCCCCATGCAGCTGAATGATGTTGACACGGAGTGAAACATTTCATTAAAGATACTACAATCGTTTTAAGCCTTTTCTACAATTTAAAACAGATAGATAGATAGATAGATATATGGATGGATAGATAGATAGATAGATAGATAGATAGATAGATAGATAGATAGATAGATAGATAGATAGATAGATAGATAGATAGATAGATAGATAGATAGATAGATAGATAGATAGATAGATAGATAGATAGATAGATAGATAGATAGATAGATAGATAGATAGATAGGGATTATCTGCATTCATCACAACATATTCCTGGAAATACGTTTTTCGTTTCAATATGTTTTTTTTCCTTGTATTGACTACTATAAATGAACCTCTCTTAATCTTGGTTAAGGGGAAGAGAAATACCTCGGAATATTTCCCAAAATAATATCTGCAATGACTGTGGGTATTTTGGTTGTATTTGTTATTTTGCTGAATTGACCTTTTAAACTCTTCATTTCCCCTCAGATTTCCTCAGAATGTTTGTGAAACTGTGTGACAGAATCACTTTCTGTTTACGCCCCCATGCAGCTGAATGATGTTGACACGGAGTGAAACATTTCATTAAAGATACTACAATCGTTTTAAGCCTTTTCTACAATTTCTGAGTAAGATCTGAGTACTTCTACTTTTACTCAAGTACCAGATCTGAGTACTTCTACTTTTACTCAAGTACAAGATCTGACTACTTCTACTTTTACTCAAGTACAAGATCTGACTACTTCTACTTTTACTCAAGTACAAGGTCTGAGTACTTCTACTTTTACTCAAGTACAAGATCTGACTACTTCTACTTTTACTCAAGTACAACATCTTGAGTACTTATACTTTTACTCAAGTACCAGATCTGAGTACTTCTACTTTTACTCAAGTACAAGATCTGACTACTTCTACTTTTACTCAAGTACAAGGTTTGAGTACTTCTACTTTTACTCAAGTAGGCTACAAGGTCTGACTACTTCTACTTTTACTCAAGTACAAGATCTGAGTACTTCTCCCGCCTCTGAAGATGGGTAAAAGTCTGCGGGAAGAAAATCACTTAATTTGGAAACACGTTGTGTTTGCTCGGTCAATTTTTTCCTATCCTCGTCCAATAGGAGCTTCTATGTGAAAGTTAAAGCATTGAGCGAAGCAGCAGAGGAGTTACTGTGTGTTTTATAAGTCAAAGACCAGAACAAGGGTTTGGATTTCAGTGACAAAGGTTATACACTCATAAATGCTCGGGGATGATTTACACTCTGCTTCTGTGCCAAGGCGTCTGCTTTTACTGGAGCAGAAAATAAACTTTGAATAAACTCAAATATAATTAAACTTGAAAATAACGTTTAATCTTGTTTTCATAATTTTCACAATTGTCTAATACCAAAATTTTTATTGGAAATAGATTCGATAAATTTAAATGCAAAAATGCTCATTATTTACAGACAAATAATCAAGTCATAAATACATTTTGGGATGGAAAAAGGTTTTTAAATTGTATCAAAAGTACCCCGGAAAAAAACATTGAGCATGCTCAACGCTGATTGGCTGTTGTCCCCTCTGCTGCTGTTTGATTGGCTAGCTTCCAAGTACCGTTATGCTCACTGCTCATGTGTTCGTAGTTTTCCTACAGGCTATGGTACATGTAGGGAGTTATACTTCATTAAAATAAGTAATTATTCGGAGGGTGTGGTTTCAAGAACAGACTCTCAAGGCGAACAAACACAGCTAACGTTAAAGGGGACCTATCATGCTATATTTAAATAATATATAAGGTATATATATATATATATAAGGTATATTAATACGTTTTAATTTTCAAAATACGAAACAGATCATGCATTTTAGCCATGCCTCATTTTGCCTCACTCCAGCTCTGTCTTTGCAAGGTCTGATTCAGCTGACCACGCCCCCATGCGGAAGAGGGGGGCGTGACACGGCCCCGGCACAAGCGTCATGTTATCATGCTTGCTGTGATTACGAGTGGAGAGTCAACCTGGCCCAACCTCTCATTCCCCTGATTGGTGGAGAGTTCACCAATCAGGCGGAGTGCACCTACATTACGTCAAAAAGGTGCAAATAAAAAATCCACCCGTATCAAATCCGTTGCAGCCCCGTTTTTAGAGATTTGGGTATGGAGGAAAAGAGAGAGGGTTGTGTTTTCTGACACTTTGTGAGTTCCCTGGAACACCGGGGACACATATGTATGTATAAAAGACATCACAAAGTGCATTTTGCATGATAGGTCCCCTTTAAGCATACAATCAGGGGATGGAGCAGAACAACAGAGTAAGAGCAGGTATGTGATACATCTGATTATTACATGTGTTAAACTGTGTAGGAAATGTAAAATAATGCAGGCACATTTCAACATTTCTACCTAAGAAACCCGTAGCTTTCATAAGACGTCCTGTTTGTGTTTACCTCATGAATGTAAGTCCAATATTTACCCTTTGTTTGGCTCATTAGATGCTAAATGGTCTGCTATGCTAAATATATTGTTGGTTTCAGGGCAAGTAGAGAATCTAGTTGTCATTTTCTTTTCAGAAAACACTTTCTACTCGTGAAAACTGATAATGACAAGAAGTAAATGTGCAGTAAATCCAAGACTGGGGGCAAATAGATGTACTATAGATGTATAGTAATACAGGAAATCATTGACCCTTTGCAACATCCAGTTATACATCAAATCAATTTCCTTTAAACATATTGGATATTTTCACATTGAGTATTGTTTTGTCAATTAATGGAAGATAATATGCAGTCCTTATCCCCAATATCCTTATAATGCAAAAATATTTATTTGATTAAATCCTAATGACGACTGGATTCATGAACTTTGGGATCATCATGCATTTATTGAACTTTTAATTGAACTTTTAAAATGTCTTTTTAACAGTAGATTTCCTTAAACTGTAGAAACAATAAAACTGAATTTTTGTATTTTAAATAATAATCTGAAGCCCTTTACAATCCTTGCAGAACATGCAGATGCTTCATTTCAAAGCTAGATAGAGAGATAGATAGATAGATAGATAGATAGATAGATAGATAGATAGATAGATAGATAGATAGATAGAGAGAGAGATTATTTTGTTACAGAGCAGTGTGTTCAACATTAAAATACAAATACTTAAAAAGTGAAATAGAGAATTCACATTTAAACATTAAATGAAAATGAAAAAATAGTATATCGAATATAAACAATATAAAATATTCTGGATAATACAAATGTTCTTAAAAAAGTCTAACATACTACAGGAGCATATAGACATACTGTACATACACTTAGGATAGTATATAATATAATAATAATACAGAAAATTGCAAATTGTTCATGCTTATCAGGAACTTCTTTAAAGTTGCAACTCCATTATAATGTATTATTCTTATTAATGTTCTCTTTGTGCTTTTATTTAAGTAATTGGTATATAAGCTAAGATATACATGATATCTTGCCACATGATTAAGGTGAGATTATTGCCACCCATTGAGAGATGTATGTAACTATTCTGCACACATTTGCGTACGTATGCGGGTGTATGTTGTTCTATGTATGTATGTTATGTCTGAATGTTTACAAAAATGACAATAAAAAGAGTATTAAAAAAATAAAGGTGAATCTCCGCTCAAAACACTAGAGGTCAGCCTTTCCTCTTCCTGTCTGACAGGTTTAATCGAGTGACACATGAGTTCATGCCCCACTTCTCTCTCTCTATGTGACTCTCTCCCACTCCCCCTCCTCTCTCTATCAGCCAAAATAATTAAATGCTGACTTCTCAAAGTGCTGAGCGTCAGTATGGCTGTCTCAGCATAGCAGGCCTGCAAGAGAGAGAGAGAGAGAGAGAGAGAGAGAGAGAGAGAGAAAAAGAGAGGAGGGGGGGAAAGAGGAACAAGAAATAACTTTCTCTGGTTTCTAACTGCCTGACCGAGGGGCTTCAGCACTGCGCTTCTGTGAAGGTAGGTGAGAGGCTGCTTCTGTTTCTCTGTGTGTTTGTTTGGGAGATTCCTCCTGGCATGAGCCACACTTTAATCTTTAAAGGGGAAAGGCCCTCATGTGTGTGGATTTGACACGGGACAAAGCTGCAGGATGAGTGGGTTAATTGTCGTCCTAAAAATCAAACGTTTCGTGCAGGAGTTTGGCGACTTTGATGCTCAATTGGACTTATTTTCCTTCTCACGCTGACATGAGTTTCCAGGCTGAAACTCTGAACCTGTCACACCCGGTTGGGGGTCAGAGGAAAACTGAAATACTGTCGCTCAAATGAAGCCATCAGTGTGGCATGTGGAGGGGTTAAGCCGTCCAATAGCTGCTCAATGCCGGCCCTTTCATTCATCACAGGGGATTTGGAGATGTTGTCTCAGTGGGCTGCAGAGTTTGGAAAACCGGGAAGAAGGGTTTAAATTCGCCCTCCCTCGTTTGTGTATCTGTCGCTGGATTAAACTGTCTTTTTGGGGACTGTCTCCTTCATTAGGGTGCCTGTTTGTTATGTAGATTTGACCTTTTGTGCCGAATCGTCTCAGTTACAGTGCCTTGTTTTATTGACTTACAGAAAAACAATTCCAATTGTTGCTTCTTTGTGTATCTGCACGAGTGCTGTGCAGCAGTTAAACCTTGGTGGACGTTTCTCTTTACTAAATTCCCCCTTATGAAACCAATGATCCAAGCGGCTCTCTTGGCACTAACATGGTGCTTAAAAATACAATCAAACACCTTAAAACGGCCCTATATGTTTCATAGTGCCTTGTTTGTGTACCAGATGAATGGTAGTCCAATATCCACTCTCTTTTTGGCTCTGGTCTGGTCTCCACACACTTTATAAGAAAAATAGCAGCCTCTTTTGTTGCCAAATGGTTTGCTGAGGTAATTAACTAGATATAACTTTACTGCAGATGAAACTCAATTACAGTGCCTTTTTTTATTATTATTGTTAAACAGAAAAACAGTTGTTGCTTCTTCACAAATATCTTTGGCATCATTTTGCAGCCGTTTCAAATGGGTGGACTATTCGTTATTTCAAATTAAACTTGCAACCGAGCTGTTCTCTGGGCCTCAAATAGTTGCACAGTCTCAAGGAGCGAGCAACCTAAGCTGGGGAGTATTCGCACGGCTGGAAGTAGCTGACTTGTGAAGCTAAAATTAAGCCGAGGGCAGATTGGGAATGTTACACTTTGGCGGTAAGACGTGGAGAAGGCGACCTGCAGATGGTGACAAATCTTCTGAGCTATCGGTGGCATTTAAAACAACTTCTGCTACCATTGCACAAAAAAATAGACCTCTCAACCAAACAAAGATTGTCGGATCTGAGAGAAATTAGCTCAAAGTTTATTTTCTGCTCCAGTAAAAGCAGACGCCTTGGCACAGAAGCAGAGTGTAAATCATCCCCGAGCATTTATGAGTGTATAACCTTTGTCACTGAAATCCAAACCCTTGTTCTGGTCTTTGACTTATAAAACACACAGTAACTCCTCTGCTGCTTCGCTCAATGCTTTAACTTTCACATAGAAGCTCCTATTGGACGAGGATAGGAAAAAATTGACCGAGCAAACACGACGTGTTTCCAAATTAAGTGATTTTCTTCCCGCAGACTTTTACCCATCTTCAGAGGCGGGAGAAGTACTCAGATCTTGTACTTGAGTAAAAGTAGAAGTAGTCAGACCTTGTAGCCTACTTGAGTAAAAGTAGAAGTACCAGAGTGTAGGAATACTCTGTTACAGTAAAAGTCCTGCATTCAAAATGTTCCTCAAGTAAAAGTAGAAAAGTATTATCATCAAAATATAGTTAAAGTAGCGACAGTAAAAGTAGTCATTGTGCAGATTGGTCCATTTCAGAATAATATATATGATATTTTTTATAATGATTGATCATTAAAGTGTTCTCAAAGCTGGTAAAGGTGCAGCTTTGAATGACTTTGTATACTGCAGGGTAGCTTGTGAATTTACTCCAGGTGGAACTCAAGTCTGATTTAACACTTGATTAGATTTCACATCATTCATCCACATCTGTAAAGTAACTAAAGGTATTAAATACATGTAGTGGAGTAAAAGTACACCATTTACTCTGAACTGTAGTGGGGTAGAAGTACAAAGTAGCTTAACAAGTTAAGTACAAGTATCTCTTAATTGCACTTGAGTAAATGTACTTAGTTACTTCCCACCGCTGCCCATCTTTGCTAAAATCAGTGTGTTTTTAAAGATTAGATATTTCCTGTATCAGACATCTCTGAACTCTTTAACGGCTGTGACCAAAGTGGAAAACAAATGGTAACAGATGGTTGGAGACGGTGATAAACAGAGCAGCTGCTGGAGCTCCTGTTGGAGGAAACATTTGCTCCATGAGATTTCTGACATGTTAGCTGTAATTTATGACGATACAACCCCAAACACAGTGAAGGTACAGTCAAATTACAATTCCCAACATACTCTCTGCCTCCTATCCAATTGGACCTCTGCGAAAGCATGTGTTTGGGTGATCAGCTGCTCCGATGTGAAGGAATGAGAGGTCAGAGTTCACTTTGGTCCGTCCTCTGAAGCGACCTGGTTAAAATAATCTTAAAAACAAAAGAAGAGGTTGCCTTACGTCACACAACAGAAGAACCGCACCATTCTAAAAGGTGAATTGTTACCTTAAATGCAAATAGGCAAAAGTTAGTTCACGCTGACTGTAATTTTTAACGATCAATTAATCAGCCCTAAGGCATTTATTGCAGGAGAATGCAAAATTAATTAATTATTCTTGTGGTAATGATGACACATTCTGATCTGACTTGCTAAGAAGAGTCACAAGTAGGTAACGTGTCCGGGTCAAATATGACTCCATGTGCTTTTTCTGGAGTTGACAGCAGGGGTGTTGTATTTTCGTCGGCCGACCCGGAATAAGCAATGTTTTTCTTCCATTGGATTTCAGAATACTGCATAAAAAGATGTTTGGCAAACACACGTTTATGATACGTACACATCTGGTCCAGCAGGATAATCTCTATATTTATAAAAGTTGAAGCATGTATGCAAACACCAGAAGTAAAAAAACGTAGGCTTTAAACAAACTACGTCACATGACTTCACGTCACAACCGTAAAGCTATAGGAGGCTATTGTTCGGCGTGGTGACATTTAATGGTTTCATTTAGTCACTCGTTAGCCACCTCCACCAGTGGGTTATTTACTGACGTGATAGAACAAATCTCTTCAGCTTGTTTTAACCACAGACCTTATCTTAGCCTTCTAACCAAAAACATGTTCAGAAAAATATTGACTATTATACGAGGGACCAGAAGTCGAAACTAATTTCCAATAGGACTCATTCCTGCACCTCTCTATTGTTGAACGTTAGATTTATGTCACACATGAGAGACGAATCAGACCTGGCACTCTTTCAGATTCGGTATTAATACCTAAAGATATACAGTAGCTGCCATTAATCACCCCAATAAAATGGAGACATACGTTTATGACCATGGACTGTAGTTTATAACCAAGCTTAGCTCATGTCACGGATCTCATAAAGACAGCTACTGCAGGATGAGATTTAATCCTAAAAAGAAAGCCAGCTGTCGGCCGCCTCGCTGCTCCTCTCTCAGTTTGTTGTGGTTTGTATAGAAATCCTTCTGGTGACAGACGCTCGTTCACGAACACACGGGCTGTTTCTGCTGTGGTCGGGCGGCGCCTGTGGAACGAGCCAAATGAAATGTCAAAACAATGAAAACACAATGTTGGGTCTGGATGTTTATCAGGGTGCCACTTCCTGTTATCTGCCAAAGCCATGCAGTTATTTTGATATCTTAACTAGTTTATATTGGACTGCTGACAACAAATAGTCCATCAGAATTAAAGGCAGAATCAGAATACTTAATTCTTCAAAGGGCACTTGGGTTTCCTGAAAGTAAGAATGTACAAACAAATCATATTTAAAAAAAAAATGTATTCAAAGATAAGAATTCAAAGAAAATGTCCGATAAAAGATAAAATAAAGCGGTATAAATACATGTATATACACATAGGAAGTTATAGTTTAAATGTGTACCATTTTCCACAATTTATATAATATACAAGATACAAAAATATTGATTACATTTGGATGTGTTATTCTTTTAGCAGTGCTACAAGAGGAGACGTACAGTTATAACGTCAAACCAACGTCAGCATGAGCTCCATCTAAATATGTGTAGGTCGAAGTATTTTGTTCCCAGTTCCTTGACTGGCAGGCTGATGGTCCGCAGTTGTCGAGCGCTCACACTTAGCTCGAGTGTCAGAAGACAGACGTGCATTTAACGCAACAATAAGCACGGATCAAAGGCTTGACTGCAGGATATTCACATGAGCCTCGTTTGGACGGACACTGGGTCACATACATTCACTGGATAATTCACAGGCTGCTCTCTATAGGGCTGATCCAATGTGGCAAATTAATTTGATCATTCTCTAATGGCGCATTTCCACTGCAGCGCGGAGCACGGTTTAAGCGTGCCGTGCCAAACTCGGCCCGTTTTTTGTTGCGTTTCCACTAGGGCTAGTTCCGGCTCAGGGCTACCTTTTCACAGTTTTTCTGGCCCTCCAAAATCATGGTTCTTTCCGGGCCAACAACCGGGCTGAATATGCTAAACTAGTGACGTGACTGGCTACAATTACAACACAATGAACATATTTTACCGTGATTTAATTGTAATACACGTTTCAAAATGATGCCGAAGTAACAACATACTGATACCGGTTAGTAAAAACCATGAATTAATGCTTTGACAAGTCTGAAGACAGACGGCAGGCGAAAAACCTTTTAAAATGCGTGTTTTCTAAATGGAGATCGGCTAAGCTAACGTTGTATATGCTCCGACCGTCCACACTCACAACAACGGCCTACAGACATAAATAAACCAGCGACTGTATTCGCCATGACACAGACAGTCTGTGGTTTGTACTTGTTTAACTTTTGTCTAGTTTCTGAACAGATATGAGGAGCTGTGAGCTTGAGTGCTAACAGCTAACGGCTGATGTTGGTTTTGTGTTTCGCATTGAAGATGACGTCACGGCTCCGCCTACACTGCGTTACTATAGTTACTGCCCCAGCTACTAAACTGTATGGAAACGCAGCATAAAGTGAGCCTGGCCTACCAAGGCCTAACGATATGTACTAAGCCGTACGAGGCCCTGCAGTGGAAATGCGCCATAAGGCAGCAGTTCCCAACCAGTGGGCCGCGAAGGCATTGCAAGTGGGCCGCCAAATAATTTGCAAAACATTATGATTTGTGTGGAAACATTTCATTATATTCATTATTTTATTTATTTTTTGAACCTCCTTTCCTTTCTCTTTCTCGATCCCCCTTAGCAACGGTCATTACAGTAATTGACAGCGGTCTGTTCTACTGGATTAACAACGTGTGACACATGTTCTGAATCGACCAATCAGAACTTTATTTAGCCTCCATATTGTTTAAGGTTGAATGTGGGCCGCGAACATTTTTAGATTCTTAAGTGGGCCCTGAGTTGAAAAGGGTTGTGAACCGCTGCACTAAGGGAATCACCCTCCAAGTGAGAACGCTTGAAGTTTTTAATCTAAAATATTTGGTTTTATCTCACTGCTTATGAGGTGTGGATTTGAGTCACATGACTTGGCCTAATTGGAAGAGTTTAGAGTTGAATTGACAAAATCAACACTACTTGTCAAAATCAACTTTATTGTCAATCTTTCAGTTTGTGTGCATAGACAGAGATGGAAATACTGTTTCCCGCAATCCCGAAGATAAAAAAGTACAAAGAAGTACAATTTAAATAACAAGATACATATATCATACATACACAGTATAAATACACACATACATAATCGACATAGACACATGTATACATATGCACACATAAGGAGGCATAAATACATGCATCTTTCGCAACTTATATATATCAATATTCCAATTACTGCATATAGACTATTCTGCACTGTTTCTATTATATTATATTTTATTTACCTGCACTATTTTGTCTGTTTTATTGTGTTGCACGGTTGGAGGTTGGAGGTTGCCTGTTACCTAAGATTTTAATTGATATATCTACACTGTAGCTATGTACACATGACAATAAAAGCCTTGAATCTTGAAATAAAAGGCACAACAGTCAATATATACAAAATAACAGTCACTTCAAAATGTGACAGCATCGATGACTTGTGGCTTCACTTGAACTGGAGCCTTTTGACTTGAAAATACTTTAAGAAATAACATTACTTTGCTGAGGGACAGTTGGGGAAATCCTACAAAACATAATTCATTTTGAGTATACTTTTTAGTGTGGTCTTTTGATTCAGAAAACTGGGTCCAAGCTGACAGAGAACTCACTGCTACATAGTTTGAGTTTCTCCTTTCTTATAAAAGACCTGTAGTATTTTGGATCCTGTAATATTTTTGACTTTTTATTTTAATTATCCAGAATATTTTCCATCCATTTCCATTCCAATATATTCCATCCATCCATCCATCCATCCATCCATCCATCCATCCATCCATCCATCCATCTATCTATCTATCTATCTATCTATCTATCTATCTATCTATCTATCTATCTATCTATCTATCTATCTATCTATCTATCTATCTATCTATCTATCTATCTATCTATCTATCTATCTATCTATCTATCTATCTATCTCACACAGAAAGTGAGTGTAGTGTATCCTCCTCCTGGTCCTTTGAGCTTCAGCCTCCTTCCTCTCATCCTTTAAATCTCCTCAGTCTTCCTCTCTGATCCGGTGTTTTTGTTGTTGGATTTACGCGTTAGAGACACACAGCGTCGGGAAGGAGCTGCCAGCGTACAGCAGCAAGTTTTAACAGCTGATTTCTCCGAATATTTTACAGAGCTAACATGCATATCTGTCTTCACACTGTACTTTTTACATTTATATTTAATTGATATGCCATTCCTCACACACTTCATGTAAATAATGTCCTTCTTTTAAACTGTGTTAGCTGTGATGTTGGCCCTTCATAGTGTCAGATAGTTTACAGATTTGTATCTTTCCCGGTCAACTTAATTTTTGTTTAGTTCCTACTCTTTTTAAGTTTCAAATGATGTGCAATGCTGCTCTAACGAAAACATTTTCCCAATTTGGTATCACCCTAAACCTAACCCAATAAATCCTGTATAAAATCATCATGTTAATAATCCAAGGGGTAATCAATATAAGCTGTGAACAGTAATGGAAACAGACTCTATTTTCACCTCCCAACAAGTATTTGGAATTTAATGTATTAGCGATAAAAGGGAAAAAAGTTCTAAAAACATTGCATCAATATCTGTATTGATATCTTGAGCTGTATTAGTTGTATTCTAGCAAGGTTTGTTTGGTCAATATACCAATAATGGGCGTTATATTTTTATACAAATCATGAATAGTGAGTGAGGGTTTCAATGGTCTTGTTCTTGGAGAAAACATTTGTCTACTTTCATCATTCTTTAATTAATTGGCAGCCATTGTTTGATCGGACATACAGTATGGTGTGTATCATGTGGTAGATGGTCACAAGACATGAAACGGAGTGTGTGTGTCTGTGTGTGTGTGTGTGTGTGTGTGTGTGTGTCTGTGTGTGTGTGTGTGTGTGTGTTTGTCCTTTGTAGTAAAATGGAATCTGATCAGTGACTCCAACCAAACAGGCGTTACCTTGAGAGGAACGAGGTGACGGACGGTCACATAGTGTGTGATCAGGAACAGAGGACTGTTTTCAGACAAAGATCTTTGACTTTGGTTTGACAGAACTTTAAACGACCTTCATTTTGTACAGGAAGTAGTAACGTTGACACCAAAAAAACCACAAAAAAGTGTTATTTAGATTTAATGAGACTTTACATTCGGTTTTATATTATATAATCATTAAAGCTGGAAATGTTCACGAGCCTATCGGAAATTTGACACATTTAAAACCCTAATCTATTAGCTTTGTGGTTTCCAGGTTTGTGGTCAATAACAGAAAGTCTTTGACAACTATGTGTGTATTTGAAGTAAAAAAATGATTCAATGATTCAAATGATATTAATAGGCGCTTTCACACCAAGTACTTTTCCCAGGAATAGTTCCCCGAACTTTTCCCCAGAACTTTTATTTCCTGGAACTATCTAGTAAATCGCGTTCACACCGGAATAAGTCCCTGAGGTAGCTGCTGACGTCACTTCTTCTTCTTCTTCTGCTTTGGGTTTACTGGCAGGCCGCAAAACCACTTCACGGCGTATACTGCCACCCGAAGTCCCCGGCCGGAAGTCCCCGGAGTTGGGGAAGGCTTCAGTAGAAGCTGCTGGGACTCCCAGCAGCTTCTACTGAAGCCTTCCGAGTAAATCGCCAGAAGCGCCGACACCTCCTCATCTCCACCGTTCCCATGTTTTCTTTTGTGTTGCCATAAGTTAGTCTCTCTCCATTGGTGCGCTGGGCTAATGCTAATGCTAATAATGCTAATGCGAGCAAATAAATGGCAGCTTCATAAAAACTTTTCAGAGTTTTACGGGGCGTGGTTTGCAATCCGCCTAGCCAATCAGAAATTGGAACCTTTTTCTCCCCAGGAAAGTCCATGCTCTCTAGCAGGGACTAAAAAGGGGTGAAAAGGTTCGCAAAAAAAAGTTCTAGTTCCAGATCTTTTTGGTGTGAACGCAAAATCCCAGGAACTATCGGAACTATTCCTGGGAAAAGTACTCCGGTGTGAAAACGCCTGCCTATTGACTCCATCTAAAACTCCAGGTCTGAAAAGTGAATGCATTCTTTATAATATCCAGCAGGGGCAACTCCATCGGTTTCCAAATTGCATAGAAGTCTATGAGAAAATTATCCCTTTTCTCATTTGATTTATCTCCTCAGTCAATATTTTCCTAATGATTTTATGGTCTCAATTGCTAGTTTCAGGTCTTCCTCAATACAGCATGGTGTTGATTTTGTAAATGATGGTCCCATTTAGCGTCAAAAAGACGATAAAGCACTGTATGCTTTAGTCTTTTTGATTGACAGCTCGCTATCACAGTGTTGTTTCGTTTCGCGTGTTGTCCGTGTCTTTTTTGTACAACTTTAATAGTGCATTTTCCTTTAATGAGAGTTAGTTGTAATGCGTTGTTGTCGTTTGCACTTAGCTCCACTCTTTCTGTCACTTTCACATCCCAAAAAACAAGATGGAGACGACCAAAACGCCCAACTGAAGGCTTTAAAACGGTTATACACAAACTAATAGTTGATGTTTCAGTAACCTTGTCCACTTCTTTGTGTCTATATTTTGACTGCAAACAGGGATAACTTGTTGGACTTTAGAGTGAAGTATTTAGGACAACATTGTGTTTGAATTCCCTGAGACATTTTTAGAGGCTTTTTGTCTTATGTCATCCACAACACTTACGCACCTCAGTTCAATTTATGTCCAAGTACAAATTGAAAATGGCCTGTGTAACTAAATAAGCCCCTGAGCATAAACGTGATAATATATTTTTGTAGAAAAAAGCTGCACGCTGTAGAAAACATGAACTCTTGTTGCCATCACACTGGTAAAAGCACATTGGATAAATGAAAACACATTCTGTGACCTGAGCTGTGATGGGTTTTCTTCATCTGGCCAAGTTGGGATGAAATCTGGCCCGAAAACATTAAACCTCACAAACCTGATAGCTGCATTACGCATACTCTGACCCAGAGTTATCGCTGTGGGACTTCCTTTCCCAGTTCGATGGCTCTACTAGAACTCGCTGCTCTTTGCCTCTCATCACATGGGTGCAGATATGTTTCGGGTGTGTCCACTAATGTATGAACGAGTGTCCGTCAATGATAAATAAGGGATTGCACTTTCCACCCCTCTGCTCTCTGCTCTCTGCATTCTGCTATTCTTAGTTTGCCGTGTGGTGAGCTAAAGGTTTAGAGTTACAAAGACCCTCTTTCCTTCACTTCTCCACCTCCTCGTTTGTCAAACAGCCGCACGTCAGTGGGTTGTTTCTCTCCTCTTGTGGGTTTTTAAAGGTCCCCTATTATACTGTTTTTCATCAATATATAGGTCTCAGATATATACAGAACCTGTCTCTGATTGGCTGAAACACCAAACAGATCATTGCAGCATCCCATAATCCCCTCTGTTTCAGCCCTGTTTCCAAAGTGCTGATTCTCTGTCTGTTACTTTAGATGAAAATAAGGAGCCCCTCCCCACGCCCCTCTGAGAGATATTTGGTTAAAAAGAACACAATGGTGCTCTAGGAGGAGATTCAGGTGATAAGGTGGGGGGGGGTTACCTTGGTTGCTGATTGGCTAATGGTTACACAAGCCAAAACATCATTATGACATCATAAAGTGGCCAAAATCTGATCAGCTCATTTTCAGACAGGTTTTTATATAAATGGATCAGGACAAAAAGAGAGAGAATCTTTTTCCTGAAACTTTCAGAGTCTCTTTACACAGAGGGGACACATGTTGATGTAGAAGAGACAAGAAGAAGAGGATTTTGCATAATAGGTGACCTTTAAGTTGAAGAATGTAGCGTACAGTGTGTTAGCGTGTGACCTGGAGGCACAGTGACACAGACACTACACTACTCTCCTGAGTATTGCACATTTGTTATTGGAAATGCATCTATTATTATCGTCCATTATTAAAGCTCTGTGGATGAGACAGGCGATAAGCTCATTGAGGATCTGACACTGTTTGGAAAGGACAGTGGGACTCCCCAGGTACAATAAGGACAAAGGCATTTCTAATTTGGTCAAATAGTTGGAAAACATGGGAGCGCCCCGGAGTCCTAAATAACTATAAATGTGCTGACCATTAGCTGAAAGATACTCAATACAATATGATTTGAATACAGTATCTGTTTAATACTGTTGCTAATAAAGTGCAATACGATTAAGTATCGATTGCAATACAACACAAAACATGATAATATTTAAAAAAATACTACGATTTGATGATTTCATTAGTATATTATATGGTATCTATCTATCTATCTATCTATCTATCTATCTATCTATCTATCTATCTATCTATCTATCTATCTATCTATCTATCTATCTATACTTTGCAATACTAATATTATATTACTCAAAGTATGAAATGTTATAATACACACGATACTATATGCAACACATAACACAACACAGCTGTATCGATTAGCGACCAATCAATTAGTTGACAAGAGAAAAATATTAGCCAACTGTTTTAATAATGATACTGTGCATTAAGAAAATGCAGATGTTCTGCTCTTCTCTGTTTTATATAATAATAAGCTGAATATATTTTGGTTTTGTTCGGACAAATCAAGACATTGTCTATTAATCTGCAGGTTAATTGATTATGAAAATGATTGTTAGTTGGACACCCAGTAACATATGATTCAATATGGATAACATATAAGTCAACAACACCATTTTTATGAAATATGATGTGCAACATGAAATTAAAATAAAATCTGGATTCATTCCTACATGACACTGACAAGATAACTTTATACATAGGATGCTTTGAGCAAGAGGACACAAGACTCCAAAGTGCAAAACAACCTCTGATCCCCCCTCCTCTCTTTTCTCTCTTTCTCCCACAGTGCACTCTCGCCCAGGGGTGTGCGCTGGTGTGTGTGAGTGAGTGTGTGTGTGTGTGAGCCAGAGCACCAGGAGCCATGTCGGACCCCCGGGATATCGATGAGGACGCCCTCCTGAAGGGCCTCAGCGCCGCCGAGCTGGACCAGCTGGAGTACGAGCTGCAGGAGATGGACCCTGAGGTACAAGACATATTTTATTTTTCTTAATCTGCAAATGTGGGCGGCTTCGGGTCTCTTTATCCAATGCCACAGGGACAGAAAATGATTTTATATTTGTAAACTTTAAATATGTATATGAATGTGAGAATTAATCATTTGCAATATCAAATCAAATAAGAGTCAGAATCTGCAGAATCAGAATATTATTTTATATTTATTTGCACCACTCTAGCAAGAGATTTTCTCACGATTTAATAATCATAAGTCATTCAGCTCAAAATTGAAAGATTTTATAGTCTATTATTACAAAAATGACCATTAGGGCTGTCGTAGAATAAGGAAAATGGTAGTCGACTAACATGCTTAAGATGTTGTACATGAATCGAATACTTATAGCATAACAAAGACGCTCACTATGAGAGCACTGAGTTGTCTCTCCTCCGGGGATTAAATGGGTCAAATACAAGAAGTGAGCAGCAAGGGGCAAAAGATCAATTGAAGTGAAATCAAGCGGCACTCAGTCAAAGCAAGTGTTGCCATAACAAGGTTTACCAAATTAAAATGATAACAGAACATGATTCAGACAGCCTTTGTCTTTGCACACGGTCGCCCACCCACGTGTTTCCATATTTTGTGATACAGGTTGTCAGTATTGGATGAATACAATGTATATTATAACATCTTAAAACATAAAACATATGATAGTATGCAACAATTATATACAGCAAACTGCCTTAACTTGTATGGTAACTGCAGAACTACATGCAACTAAAGAGTTTTATACGAACATGTCTCCCTTAAAACCACATAACTCTTTCAGTGGTGCATTAAGAAATAAGAGTAAATCAGTAATAAAAAAAGATAAAAATGAGTGATATGTCCAAAACATTTTCGATCCACTCCATCCCTCCTTCACTGAATCCATCCTCTCATGTTCCCTGGTTTTAATACCACATCAACATAACATTTGACCCCTTGTTCTCCCAGAATGCCATGCTGCCTGCAGGTTACCGGCAGCGCGACCAGACGAAGAAGGGCCCGACGGGGACGTACGACCGCGACGCGCTGCAGCAGCACCTGGAGAAGGAGGCGCTGGAGATCGAGGACAAAGAGGACCTGGTGCCCTTCACCGGGGAGAAGAAAGGTCAGAGCTGAACATTTGAGATTATTTTGCACAAAAAAGGTCAAGACTATATGTTAGAGGCAGTATTTTGTTTTTATAAGAAAGGCCACCAATTGTGACGTCTGTAGTCAACACACTATAAAAGACTACAATTCCCACGGTGCCTCCTCTAAAGTGACAGAGATGGGCAACCTGTCAGAAAGATGCCGTCGAGGCACCGTTTTTAACCGTTCAATTACCCTTTAAGTTATGAAGTCATATAAGCCTTATCAAGAAAGAAAGAACACCTAAGTTGTTTGTTATTTGATTTGAGTTTTGCCTCTTTGTTTTGAATATTGTAAGGGCCTCTTTTCTTTGTTGCATGTGTAAAAGTGTGTTATTTTATTTTGAGCAAACACATCGCATAATATCATCCAAACCATCGGAGGCCAAGCAACTCTTCAACTGTAAGTAATATAGAGGAAAGAAAACTAGTTAGAAATGTCTGTTTAAGGCGTCTAGTGGCTTGATAGAAAAACAAGGAAGGAAGCCACAACACTATATGTACCAAACACAGATGTGTCTGTAGAATACCATGACTTCTCTGAAACTCCACAATACTTAATTCAGATATTTTCATATATTTAGCTTTGACCAAAGCGTATAATATTGCTATTACTGCAATTTGGATAATGCATTTGTCCATGTTGTGATTTTGATTCATTCTTGTTTCATTGTGCAGCCCTAGTGCAGACATCCTGCCACAACAGATTATTTAAGTCATTTTAATGCAACAACAAGGCAAGGCAAGTTTATTTTATAGCACCTTTCAACACAAGGCAATTCAAAGTGCTTTACAAAAATGAAAGACATTAAGAGCATTAAGAAATAGTGCAGCAGAAACATATTATAAAATGGCATTTTAAAACATTCATTTAAAAGCAAAGATAATAAAAACAAGGACTAACTGTAAGTGCAAAGTCTTACATCCCTCACTCAGCTGTACAGGGTTTGACTGTGATGCTCCACTGCTCAGAGTTTCAGTGTGTGTATGTGGGGTTTCTGCAGATCACTGAGTTTTCGGGGCCATTTCCATCAAACTCTTACAGGCACACACGCCAAGGCCTTCCAGGAAATAATTTGCCTAAGGATATTGGCACTGTAGTTCCTGCTGGAGCGTGAACTGTTGCTTGTTTCAGATTTTAAGATGCTATTTGGGCTTTTCCCTTTCCTCTACCAAGTCAACTTTATTGTCAATCTTTCAGTTTGTGTGTATAGACAGAGAGATCAAAATACGTTTCACACAATCCTGAATACAAAAATACAAATATATATAAAAATATGTATAAAATATGTATATCCTATATATATACAATCAACAGACACATTTATACATATAAACTAATTAGTTAGTAGTATGTTCTATAGGTTTAAGTGCATGTACATGGTCTGTAAAAGGCTAAAATCCCAAAGTTCCCTCCAGATGAATCAGACATCACCATGTTACACGCGTGCTTCTATTGGCTAGTGCTCTGACACATTGTACGTGATAGGCTAAGGGGCGGGACATCTCTTAGCGGTTGACCAATCACAACAGAGCCGGCCAGCTAACCAATCAGAGCAGACTGGGCTCTGGTTTCAGACAGAGGGTGAAAAGAGGTGCTGCAGCACAGGCAGTATGAGAAAAATAAAGAGCTTTTTGAAGATTAAAGCATGGAGACATGTCTCAGTAGAGACACTACATACTGATATACACCTGAACATGAGCAGGAGAGGACTCTTTAAAGTAGAGACACTACATACTGATATACACCTGAACATCAGCAGGAGAGGACTCTTTAAAGTAGAGACACTACATACTGATATACACCTGACCATCAGCAGGAGAGGACTCTTTAAAGTAGAGACACTACATACTGATATACACCTGAACATCAGCAGGATAGGACTCTTTAAAGAAGAGACACTACATACTGATATACACCTGAACATCAGCAGGAGAGGAATCTTTAAAGTAGAGACACTACATACTGATATACACCTGAACATCAGCAGGAGAGGACTCTTTAAAGTAGAGACACTACATACTGATATACACTGAACATCAGCAGGAGAGGACTCTTTAAATAGAGACACTACATACTGATATACACCTGAACATCAGCAGGAGAGGACTCTTTAAAGTAGAGACACTACATACTGATATACACCTGAACATCAGCAGGAGAGGACTCTTTAAAGTAAAGACACTACATACTGATATACACCTGAACATCAGCAGGAGAGGACTCTTTAAAGTAGAGACACTACATACTGATATACACCTGAACATCAGCAGGAGGGACTCTTTAAAGTAGAGACACTACATACTGATATACACCTGAACATCAGCAGGAGAGGACTCTTTAAAGTAGAGACACTACATACTGATATACACCTTAACATCAGCAGGAGAGGACTCTTTAAAGTAGAGACACTACATACTGATATACACCTGAACATCAGCAGGAGAGGACTCTTTAAAGTAGAAACACTACATACTGATATACACCTGAACATCAGCAGGAGAGGACTCTTTAAAGTAGTGACACTACATACTGATATACACTTGAACATCAGCAGGAGAGGACTCTTTAAAGTAGAGACACTACATACTGATATACACCTGAACATCAGCAGGAGAGGACTCTTTAAAGTAGAGACACTACATACTGATATACACCTGAACATCAGCAGGAGAGGACTCTTTAAAGTAGAGACACTACATACTGATATACACCTGAACATCAGCAGGAGAGGACTCTTTAAAGTAGAAACACTAAATACTGATATACACCTGAACATCAGCAGGAGAGGACTCTTTAAAGTAGTGACACTACATACTGATATACACTTGAAAATCAGCAGGAGAGGACTCTTTAAAGTAGAGACACTACATACTGATATACACCTGAACATCAGCAGGAGAGGACTCTTTAAAGTAGAGACACTACATACTGATATACACCTGAACATCAGCAGGAGAGGACTCTTTAAAGTAGAGACACTACATACTGATATACACCTGAACATCAGCAGGAGAGGACTCTTTAAAGTAGAGACACTACATACTGATATACACTTGAACATGAGCAGGAGAGGACTCTTTAAAGTAGAGACACTACATACTGATATACACTTGAACATGAGCATAGTATGTCCTCTTTAATAATTAATAACGTACAAGGCCTGCACTGCGAGACTCTTAAAAAGGAAATCCATCAAACAACAGCCATATCTATGTCCTTTCTTAAATGTGTTTTTGTAACAACCAAAATTGATAAGATGAATGATCAAAGCATGAATAAAAAAGATAAGAAACCATAAGCTAGTCTCCAGTGGAAAACAGAAATCCATGATAAGCTAGAAATAACTTGTGTTTGGGGAAACGTGATCCAAACAGAGCTTTTAGTCAAACTATTCAGACTGATAAAACCCCATAAAGATTACAAGAAAGAAAACCCTGGGAAACTTGATGACTGGTGCATAAAAACACAGAAGCCTCTTTATGTTTCTATCCGCTTGTTTCTCCTCCTACTTCTTTCTCATGTCTGATTGTCCATCTGTCTTTTTCTCTTAAGGTTTACATCTTAACTCGTGTTTTTCTTTATTTGAATCCCAAGGAAAGACCTTTGAGGCCAAGAAGGCGGCAGATATCCCAGAGAACGAGCAGGTGAAGCTGGAGCCGGAGCTGGAGGAGGCTCTGAAGAACGCCACGGACGCTGAGATGTGCGACATCGCAGGTTAGACACTCTTTTAATGATACTACAGTTGATGGTAGTACTAGTATCACTGGATCCTAAATGTTACTACTTCCTTAAAGGGGACCTATCATGCAAAATGCACTTTTTGATGTCTTTTATTCATAAAGATGTGTCCCCGGTGTGTCGGGGAACTCACGCAGCGTCAGAAAACAAAACCCTCTCTCTTTTCCTCCGTACCCACATCTCTAAAAACGGGGGAACAACGAGCTGATCCAGATTTGCGTCCGATATGACGTAATATCGGAAATGTGGGCAGGCTTTACACCCACGGACCTATCAGAAACGTTGCTATCAGAAACAATGCCTGACGTGTTTTGGACGTGATATGGTCGGTGTTTACATTAGCATCGCTAACACTCAGAGCTAACCTATACTGCACAGAGCATGTGTGTGAAGAAGCAGGAAATAAAAAGGACCTCACCTTGTGGTATAACCGGCAAGAGAGAAAGCCTTTGAGCTCCATACTGTTTCAGAAATAATCCTTGATGTGGTTTGGAACATGATGGCATTTAATCACGCCTGAATCAGCGTTTCTCTATCAGGCCTGACACAGAGGGATATGAGGGATTTCTAAAATGCATGATCTGTTTGGTATTTTGAGCAAAACACATCATAGACATGCTTTTTATATATTTGTATATATCTGAGACCCATAATATATGCCTAAAAATAGCATGATAGGAGACCTTTAAACAATTAAAATAATAATAACTCAGTTAAAGGGCTCCTACACTATTCGTTTTTAAAAGTCCTTCTGTCACACAGACCCAGTTCTAGCTTGATATTGTCCCCCTCAGTGGACTCAGTTCTCCAAAGCCAGCAGACATGAGATGGGATCCAATTCCCCATGCTCAGCAACACAGAAATAAACAAGCAGGCCCGCGGCCAGATGGACAGGGAGGAGTGAACATGGGGGGGGGGGAGATACTGTATCTGTTCAAAACAGACCAGTGGGAAGCTACTGCTCACACAGATACTCAGGCTGCAGTTTATCATGTTTCCTGAAGCTCACATTCAGTTAAACGGACCTTTAACTGTGTAACGGCCAGAGGTGGGAAGTAGTGGAGTACAAATACTTCGTTACTGTACTTAAGTACATTTCTCTGGTATCAGTACTTTACTCCACTACTTATTTTTCTGACGACTTTTTACTTTTACTTCTTACATTTCTAACCCAAATACCTGTACTTTCTACTTCTTACATTTTGAACACAAATACCTGTACTTTCTACTTCTTACATTTTCCAAACAGGCTGGTTCCTTTAGTCTGAATGTGTGTTTGGTGGCGTGATCATTATTATTTAGAGTCATTGCGTGCCTATTGATTTGAACACGATCCGTGTATCCATCATTTCCTGGTCTTCTCTAAAGAAGAGGGACCAATGAAAACGTTGTCATGTTGCCGTTGTTCAGCATGGAAACATTCATTAGCTAACAATGACATTACTAGTACTTCTACTTTTACTCAAGTACAATATCTGAATACTTCTACTTTTACTCAATTACAATATCTGAGTACTCCTCCCACCTCTGACGGCTGGATGGAGTCCAGAGGAGGATCAAACCTCAGACAGGCTTTTGTTTGGGCTTTTTGGCAAACGGGTCAACAGGAGAGAGAGAGGAGAGAGAGAGGAGAGAGAGGAGAGAGAGAGAGAGGAGAGAGAGAGAGAGAGAGAGAGAGAGAGAGAGAGAGAGAGAGAGAGAGAGAGAGAGAGAGAGAGAGAGAGAGAGAGTGAGATCCAACAAGCTCCAGTGACTTAATATGTATTTATATCAACATAATTCTCATATTAAGCTTTCTAGTTGCTGCAGTCTAGTTTGTGCTGTGAAGCTCCTGTTTATAAGCCATAACCACAGCATTTAACAATCTTGATTTCCTTTGAATAAAGTATTCAATGCAAAATCTTTTAGGCAAGACTTCAGAACCAAGTATCCTTACATTTCCTGATATTGAGCTTAGTTGCTGCTGCTGTCTAGTTTGTGCTGTGAAGCTCCTGTGGGTTATTCTAAGGGCTGAACCGGATGATGAGGGGGTTTTTATGGTCTCCCTCTCCCCCCCCTCTCCAGCTGTCTCCCCCCCCCCCTCCCATGGTTCCCCACAGGGGGGTCTGTCAGAGTGAGACTCAGTTTGTCAGGTTACATCATTAGCAGCTCTGCCCTCTGCTGGTCACACAGCGTAACGACAGGACTGTCAGTAATATCTGTTCAGTGAAGGTGACGTGTTTACACATCATGTAAATACTGCTATATTTTACCATATATATATTTTTTTGTTATGTTATTATAGTCTTTTTAAAATAGTTTTCTATCTGTGTTTTTAATTTTTGTTTTACTTGATGCACCACAACATATCAAATTCCTCGTACGTGTCAACCAACCTGGTAATAAACCTGATTCATTATTTAAAAATAGGTACATTCAGTGTCACTTAACCTGACGTTAAAATATATCGCTGACTTGCAGAACACTTGTAAAGTACACACAACACTAAACAATATTTCCTTTCATATGGCTTAAATTTAAAGTTACTATGTTTATATTATTCACTAATCTCTTAATATAACTGGTCTCTTTTTAATTGTATCTTATAGTAAAGCACCTATCATCTTGTCACGGTGAAACGTGACTGTATATTATCCCCCTGTTTGAATGTGTTACACTTTTAACTTTAGAGGTGCTCATACTTTAGTATTTTTAATTTGTGCTCTCATATCAATAAGGATGTTTTACTTTACATTACTAAGTTTGTCTGACAACTGCAATCACTTCTAACTTTGCATATTGAGGTTTCACATACAAAACATGGGATCTGCTAATAAAAAGCAATGCAGTGAATAAAAACGATGAAGCTGGAAACATGTTTGCATACATCCTGTTCATTACACTGCGTTGTTGCTTGCCTCTAAATACAATCTTTAACTTGTTTTGGGGTTATCAGTGCATGCAGGACATTCCCTCTGATCTCATTCATAAATCACAGATGTTGTATTCATAGTGATTGTTTTCCCGCAGCTATCCTGGGGATGTACACGCTGATGAGCAACAAGCAGTACTACGACGCTCTGGGCATGACCGGCACCATCGCCAACACCGAGGGCATCAACAGTACGTATCACGTCTTCTCATTAGCACAATTAACCGTCTTTAAAGGGAAATGTTAGAAAAATATCACTCGTCACCAGCTTGAGCTTCAATCTCAGGATCCATGTATTTATTCTCCTCTGAAGAATGGAAGTAGTCATCACATACAGAGCATCAACTAGTTCCTGAACAGTGTCCTTCACATGCTGATATCCAAGAGAGGGAGTTACACAGTCACAAGATGGAGGAATAGAAAGCAGTATTCAATGTTTAGTTCAGATTAGCTCCACGTCAGAATGATCATGCTTGTCATATGTCTATCTCCATAGAGGCTGAATCATCATGTTAATCACATAGCTATCATATGCCTAAAACAGTCCTGATGCTCTTCTAGGTAATCATACATCCTGTCATGTACTCAGCTACAGTTGGGATACCTTTGTTATCATGTGTACTCTGATATTGGAAGAGTACATTCAGTGTTTTCCCAACATTAAAGATAGTCAATAAAATAATACTTTTGTGGCATTTAACGCCCTTTCTAAACATGAAAAGCCATTGTCCTGTGTTGGGGTCGTGGGTTCTGACGCCTCAATTTGTTTCCAAACAAATGCGGAGAAGCTTTAAACTCTGGATTCTGAGCCATGTTGTTGTTTCATTTTCAGGCGTAGTGAAACCAGATCCGTTTAAGATCTTCCCCGACGAGATGCCCAACCCCACCAACGTGGAGGAGACTCTGGAGAGGATCCACAACAACGACAGCAGCCTGACAGAGGTCAACCTCAACAACATCAAGGTCAGCAGGCCGAGGAAACTCAGAGAGGTTAAAACAGGTTTCTGGGAAGGACACATCTAAAGATTCAAGGTTTCAAGGCTTGTATTGTCATGTGTACATAGCTACAGTGTAGATATGACAATGATTACAGCAAAGAGACACTACTGAAATAATAACCCATTTCAAGGATAAAAAGGTAAGTAGCAGCATTATAAAAAGAATAAGTGAAACAAGTAATGAAGTAGCTGCAGGATGACAGTAGTAAATATCATACCTAGTATAAAGTATATATTGCACAGGTTTATGTTACAACATGGTTGGTATGGATGTTGGGTTAGGCACAATGAACAAGGTAGTAGGCGTGTGGCGCAGTGGATAGAGCCTTGGTGTTGGGATCAGGGGAGCACAGGTTCAAACCCCACTGCAGTCAGCATGTCGTTGTGTCCCTGGGCAAGACACTTACCCCAAATTGCTCCTGTGGGGATTGTCCACAGTATTGAGTATGTAAGTCGCTTTGGATAAAAGCATCTAATAAGTAACATGTCATGTAGTAGAATAGAATATATCTTTATTGTCATCATACAAAGTACAACAACATTTCTTTGGCAACTCTCACTGCAGTAGTAACATTTAAACATAGTATATGTATTAGAAAACAGTGTTGTTATCTTCCATGATCCATGCTTCCTTTGCTCTTAACAGTCCTTCTGAAAGTGGCTCTTAACCGTGTGCAAAGACAACACTACAACTGATCTTTTTCCTTGTTAATAAATACATAAATAAAGCCTCTGTCTCTCTGCAGGACATTCCCATCCCGACGCTGAAGGAGATCTTCGAGGCGATGAAGGGGAACTCTCAGGTGGAGTCTCTGAGCATCGCTGCCACGCGCAGCAACGACCCTGTGGCCTATGTGAGTATAAAGGTTACAACAGGACAGCTGGGTATTTTAAATTACCCCATGAGCCATTTACGTAGATATTTAAAACCGGTAAGAAGATACGTTTCTGCATCTCCGCCATTTACACCTGTCCAATACTGTACCCACAAAACCACCATTGAATTATCATTACTCACCTCTTGTTACCTCGAATCCTTGAAAAAACACGTTTTTATGGCATGCCTTCACTGTGAATAAAGAATATATAGAGAATGTCAATATGTTAGTGTTTCTAAGTAGTAAATATTTAGCAAAAGTGCATGTGTAATAAATGAGGCTTGGTTTTTAACGCATGAATTGTGTTAGTTTGTAAACAGATGATTTGATATAGTTTTGCTTTTAAATGTAATCTCGTTTGACTTCAATTTGTCAAGACTTTTCTCCTTTTTTGGATATTTAGTTCACCGTGAAAGCATTTTAGAAAAGCTTTCTGCAAGAATTCAAGCTAACATGGGGTTAGAAATGTATTTATAAATGATCATATTGGGGATAAAGTCTTTCTTTAAGCATGGCATCCACAATCAGTACAGAAAGAATTAGATTTGATGTTGAAATGTTTGTATTGATGTGTTTATATATATGTGTGTGTGTGTGTTGTGTGTGTGTGTGTGTGTGTGTGTGTGTGTGTACCAGGCGTGTGCAGAGATGCTGCAGGAGAACACCAGCTTGCAGAGTCTTAATGTTGAGTCCAACTTCATCACTTCTGACGGCATGATCAAAGTCATCAAAGCTATGGCCAACAACGCCACCCTGGTGGAGCTGAAGATCGACAACCAGGTCTGAAACACTGAGTTCTGAACACCTGAATTCAAATACTTCGTTACTGTACTTAAGTACATTCTTCTGGTATCAGTACTTTACTCCACGTCTTATATTTCTGACGACTTTTTACTTTTACATTTTGAACCCAAATACCTGAACTTTCTACTTCTTACATTTTGAACCCAAATACCTGAACTTTCTACTTCTTACATTTTGAACCAAATGTACTTTCTACTTCTACATTTTCCAAACAGGCTGGTTCCTTTAGTTTGAATGTGTGTTTGGTGGCGTGATCATTATTATTTAGAGTCATTGCGTGCCTATTGATTTGAACACGATCCGTGTATCCATCATTTCCTGGTCTTCTCTAAAGAAGAGGGACCAATGAAAACGTTGTCATGTTGCCGTTGTTCAGCATGGAAACATTCATTAGCTAACAATGACATTATTGTTCTATTAATATAAAGGGAGGTCAGGTACTCTTTAAAACAGCTGCTAGTTATGGGTACTTTTTACTTAAGAACATTTCAAAGCCCATACTTCTTTAGTCAGTATTTCTACTTTTCCCAGAGTATTTTAAAACACGAGTATCTGTACTTCTACTTGAGTAAAGGATGTGTGTACTGTTGCCATCTCTGGCTAAATCCAGGCAGACGGTGATAAGCTGTGTTTAAATGTAACGCTCTCTTCCTGTGTCACAGAGGCAGAAGCTGGGAGACTCGGTGGAGATGGAGATCGCCTCCATGTTAGAGAACAACTCCAGCATCCTCAAATTTGGATACCACTTCACCCAGCAGGGGCCTCGCGCCAGAGCCGCCATCGCCATCACACGAAACAACGACATGAGTGAGAACCAGCAGAAATCTACTCATATAGTCGTTGTTTGGTTGTTTTTTATGCTGCTGCAACGCAAACATGTCCCAATTTTGGATCAATGAAGTACCTCTTATCTTATCTTAGAATTATACAGAGATAGAAGATATATCCATGACATGTTTTTTCCAAATCCTGCTGAGGCATAACTCTTTTAATCCTATATATATATATATAAGGTGATGGTAGGCGGACTTTGTTATTTTCTTAAGGGTCAGAGTCCATGACTACATCTATAGTGCTTACTTTTAATAGTTCCTCTTTAGCTCCAAAAACAAATACCTCAGTTTTATCTTTGTTTAATTGAAGAAAGCTCCGACACATCCAACCGTTGATTTGTTCAATGCACTCACTCAATTTCAACACGAAACAACGACATGAGTGAGAACCAGCCGAAAATCTCAGAAATTCATATAGAATTATACAGAGATAGAAGATAATATCATGACAGTTCTTTTCCAAATCCTGTTGAGGCATAAGTCCTTTAATCAAAATCAGAATCGGAAACAGGTTTATTACCAGGTAGGTTGACACGTACGAGGAATTTGACTTGATCTTGTGGTGCATACATTAAAGTGAAACAAAAATGAAAAACACAGATAGAAAACTATGTTAAGAAAACTATAATAACATTGAAAAAAACATATAGCAGTATTTACATTGAAATAGAATTGGAATAAAATATGTGCAGTAATAAAAAAACAAGATATTGTGTGCATTAATGTAATGCATAGATTTATTCTTAAGGTGATAGTAGGCAGACTTTGTAACTGTCTTAATGCGACTCTGGAAATTGAAGTCTGAGTCCATGACTACTCCCAGATTTCTGACTTTTTAACATTGCCGATTGCCTCTCTGGCTCCAAAAACAATCACTTTGTTTAACCCTTGTGTTGTGTTCGAAAGCTGTTACCGTTTATCTCAGTCCAAAACACAGAAAAAAATGACTATCATCCAATATTGTTTTAACTACATCATAACTAACTTATAATGCATTCATAACCGTACAATCCTGTTGTAATTTAATGTTATGGCCCCAAAACACATTACACCACATATTGCACACGTGCATGTGTGAGTTCAGGTTCAAGTGTTAGTGTACATATTCTTTGAGAAGGGTCGAGTTCCCGTGGGGGGAGGGGGGCAGAGGGAGGGGAGACCAGGTGCATGTTGCGAAAAATTATTGTTACAGTGGATCAAGGGGGTGGGGGAGGGGTGTCTAAAGTCAAAGATGAATCTTGATTGGGCCAAATTTGACCCCGAGTCACCCACAACAATTCTGCTGGGTCTTCCAGAGCCGAACACCAAATTATACACTTTTTTTTTTTAGAGACCTTCAGACTTGGCTAAAATTGTCAAAATCAGTGTTGTAGTGTTTATATAGCTGTTGTGGAGGATATCATGAAGCCTTGTTCCGATACAAAAAACTAGAGCGTAGTTATTATATAATTTTAACTTGAAACGGGTCACGGGAGACCCCAACACAACTTAAGGGTTAATTGAAGACAATTCTGACACGTCCAACCATTGATTTGTTCAATGCACTCACTCAGTGCTTGATTTGTCGTCTACATAAAGGCCATGGCCATCACACGACTCAGCGACATGAGAGAGAACAATAATACAATCTCACAAAATCATGAAAAACTATGAAAATATTGGGATAAATCTTAGAAATGGACAGGGCAAGAGGAGTGTGAGAAATCAAATAGGCCGGGTCTCATAGAGGTAATAAGGGCATGTTGAGCATCTGTCTAATGTCTTTTTATACCACATTTAATAGTTTTCTCTCTGCTGACTTTTGTTGTTGTTCTTTTTACCAGTCTTTTTTATTTTAGCATATTTTATTTATATTTGTTGCCTTCGTAATTGTATTTTAATTGCAATTTTATAATGTGTTCTTAATGTTTTTTGTCTTGCAGTTCGCCAGCAGAGATTAAGATGAGAGCATCGTAGATCAAAAGGAAAAAGAAGAACCATTTCAGACAGACTTCATGTCAGATTTCTTAATTTGGAGCGCCATCGCTGATCGAATCGTGCATTTTGTAATCAACCTAACCTCCATGTCCCACCATTTCATTTCATTTACTGCAGCCAGCTTTTTGTAGATTGCTGAATTCATCATAAAGGCATGTATAGGTCACAAGCAACATGTGAAGTGTCTTTTCTTTCCTTCTTGTTTGTGCATCTCCAACATCATCCTAAACAAGAGGTTCTCATTCATTAAAAAAACATTATACATGTGGTGCTAACTGTGGTAAGGAAAAACACTGTAAATACTTTAAATAAAAATATATATTCAAGTATTCTTTGGACATGTTTGACAAGTTTAATTGTATTGTTTCTTCGCCTTATCTTACATTTCTTATTGGTAATGTGAATATCACTATTAACACATATTGGTTTAATGCACCAAGGAAGCACAGACTTTGATGCGTGTCATTATCTTTGAATAAAACAAGACAGAATTGTTTTGCAGGAGCTTCAATTAACTTCTAATTGTGCCGTTTTCGTTTTTTGATTAGGTCTTAATGTACTGGAAATACGGGTTTCATACGATGATCACAATAACGGGATATTGTAGACAGGTCCATCATTTACAAAATCACAACCAGTGGTCGAATACAAATATATTGGACTTAATTTAAGTAGCAATACTAGATATATATAAGTATTAGCATCAAAAGATACTTAAAGTACTAAAAGTAAAAGTACTCGTTATCTAGAATGGCTCATTTCAAAAACATATTCATTCATAAACGTAGTGATGTATAAAATGTGAATCACTTCAATGTTTTCACCTGGTAACGTTAATTGAATGACTTGAAATACTCCTAGGTAGCTTAACGTATTCTAATAAAGGTGTCTAATAATCATTAATTGTTTGATTCATATATCATAATTCAAATCTGCAAAGTAGCTATCAATTAAATCTGTCAAATAAATGTAGTGAAGTAAAAAGTGCGTCATTTCCCTCCAAAATGTAGAAAAATGAAAAGTTAAACACAAGAACATCAAAATTGTACTCGGTGGAGAAGTCCATAGGGACCGGTTCAAGTCCCCGAAAGACAAGTGCTACCGAGGTGTCTCTGAGCAAGGCACCTTTCCCTAGACAAGAGGTTCATCTCAATGTCCCTCCTCGACTCCTCTCTCCCCCTCCCCTGGGACTTGACCGAAAATCGATCAAGACACGCCATGTTGAAAGACGTCCCAATGCACACGGAGGAGGGGTGAGGAGGAGGCTTCCAGAGGAGACGAAAGGGAGGATACACGAGAGCAGACTACGCGGAAGTGTTGTTTATGGTGACGCTGGAGTGAACGAGGTCATCCCAATTAATACCTGAGGACTCCTCTGTCCTCGCGTCTCTTCCTCGTGTCTTACGGAGGCGGAGCTAAGACGCAAGGAAGGGACGCGAGTGAGGGAAAGGAGGAGGTGAAATATTCAATTGAGTGAGCCTTTGGTGTAAATGTCCCCTCTGTGGGACTATTAAGGGTATATCAAATAAAATCACAACATTAAAAATGAGTTAAAATGAGACAGGGTAGGGAGAGTAACTTTAAAAATGTATTCTGTTACAATTGCTAGTTACCTGTAAACATTTTTATCTGTAATATAAGGAACCCGATTACTTTCCATTACTTTTGGATTACATTAGCACCAAATCAATGAAGAGGAACAACATAACAATAAGATGTTGTTTACTTAAGTCCATTATGTAAGACAACAGAACAAATCACAGACTGTTTCACATTGAGTTGTTGTTTCCTCTTAATGTTGACATTTCCTGCAGCAGCTCTTTAATCCCTTAAAGTCTCTCCTGATCCTCTGACTTCCCTCAAGCACCTGAGCTATTTTTACCCCCGACCCCTGATGGGAAATGAGTCCGCCGGGCTTCAGTTACCTTCTTCCAAAAATAAGAAACTTGAAGAGGGTTGCACACGCGGAGATTTATGAGCAGAAACAGCTGCTAACCTCGGAGGATTCTGACAGCATTGCTGGGGTTCCTGCCCTCCCTTCGCCTCCTTCTTCTCATTTCTTGAATCTATTTCCTCATTTATATGAAGCCCTGCGACTTAATGTCAAGTTTGAAAAGACCACCGGTAATATGCAGAAAGCTCGGCTTCTCAAAGGTCACGTCTCCGAAGCCATACAGCGCCACTGACATCTTCAAATGATTTAAAGTCAGCGCCGCCAGATTTCTTCCCAGAGTTTCTTCCCAGAGTTTCTCTCCGGTTTGATCGTAAAACAAGTGTATTTTTGGATTATAATGCTGGGGGCCATGCACGCTGTGACAGAATTACCATATTGTGTTCTGTTAGCTCCACTTCTTCATTTTTTTGGCATCAAATGTCGGTATAAGTTGTATAACTGAAACTGCAGAGAAGGTATTGAATATCGAAAGTTAAGAAGAACAAGTTGAAGTCAGTTTTCTAAAGTCATACTGCGATCAGTCAACTGCAGACATTTGGGAATTGGTAATATTTCTAATCAATCAGGGCAAGAAACACACAGTGAGATAAAAAACATTGATTTGGAAGTAAAAAAGATGTCTCCGGGCATCCACAATTTACACTGACTTGAACTTTGACCTATTGTACTTGCCGTAGTTGTGTTTTTCTCTACAAAGTCTGATTATTCAATACGATTTTGGGTGATTTCACTTTCTCCTTATGCCTCCAAATAAAGTGATTTAGATAATCTGATTAAACTACTCGCCTGTAGTCTGATCGTGTTTTCTTCTCAAGTCAGACTAAGATGAAGTAACGTGAAATAATGTCGTCATTAATCAGAATTATCCATTAATGTCTTTTTGACTTTAGGACACAACCATTGTTGGAGTTAATGAGATAAAACTTGATCTTAAAAAAGAGCATTTTAATTGAAACAAATCGGCTTTATGTCACACGTAAACAGGCAAAAAATGTCAGCACAATTGACAGCACAAAAACAAAAGAGATTTTCAAACTGTAAATCAAATGTTATACAGACATACAGAGTCAATTACATGTCTCCTTAAATGTTAAGTGTCCTGGTAAACAGTAGCATCTGATAATGACTAGCAGGCTGTTCTTTCAACCAGGAAGTGAGTCCCAGGATTAATAAGGCACACAAAAACATTGGAATTGAATGAAAGGTTTTAGAAAGGCTGCGCATGTGGAGCTCCGGCTGTTTCAAACATCTGAATTTTCCACTGTGGTACAATCTAATCTGTGTTTCCCCACATGTGTTAGTCTTCTCAGGGACTGTGGGTAGGGGGGAAAGCGAAGGAGCCTCCTCCTCCTCGTCTGAATCAAACTCCACGTTCTCGTCTCTCACCCATTGGCCGCTCCGGTCCCGCAGCCACCCGTCACTGAGGAAGAGACAAAGCAAGAAGAAACGCTCATATTTGAACATATTTTATTTTATTCCATTCTATTTCACGGCTTTATTACATTTTTTGTTATATTTTTTTAATGTTATTATAGTGTTCTTAAAATTGTTCGCTATCTGTGTTTTTTATTCTTGTTTTACTTTTATGTATGCACCACGACACCAAGTCAAATTCCTCGTACATGTGAACCTACCTGGTAATAAACCTGATTCTGAAATATATGGAACTGACTTCTAGTTGTTAGAATGAACAACATCTTGTTATGACTCTGGGTCACAATAGAGAGGTGAAGTCCCGCCCTTCTACTTCCGACCCATGGGACCTTATTTCGGAAAAATTATGTATTGAATTCAATGGGGAGAGAAAGATTATCTTTCCATCCCGTTTGAATTGTGCCACGAATTATACATATGATGTTTGTCAATCTTAAAAAATTATTTCCATGTCAAAAAAGTCACAGTTTGTCGTAAAACTGTTGAAATATAAGACTATGAAAAATACGCAACTAGAAAGACTACAAATCCCAGAGTCGCGTAAGTGATGTCATTAACGTTACACATTACACTCGTGTTACTCACCGAAACCTTGTAAAGCCGGTCCTGCATGCTGGCTCTTACGGAACGACTAACTCCCCCTTGTGTATGTACAGCTTCAACATGCCCAGACTTGGAGTGATTTTCTCCTCTTTTAATACTTTTCGCCTCATTCTGAAAGAAAGAAGTGAAATGTGCCAACGTGACGGCCGTCTTGGTGTGTGGTGCGAGACGGGAGATGTAGTTCATTGAGCGGTTTCACACAAAAAAGTGTTACTTCACAGTTTTACGACACATTTTATTTTTGACTTGCAAAATTATCTTTTAAATTGACAAACATCATATGTGTAATTCGTGGCACAATTCAAACGGGATCGAAAGATAATCTTTCTCTCCCCATTGACTTCAATACATAATTTTTCCGAAATAAGGTCCCATGGAGCTCCACCGGAAGGGGAGGGACTTCGCCTCTCTATGGCTTTCTGTTCCTGTGTAAGATTAGAGTGTGTGGATGCTGCATGGTGATTGGACGAGTTTACTGATATCTGCATCCTGATTGGACCACCATGAAGACATCAGTTATTTGAATAAGTGCACGATAGTCACTCTACTGCTCCCAACGGAGAACCAGCATTTTGTGTGTTTTGAGATTGGAAAAATGTTTGTTTCTCTGCGGGGCTTTTTGACAAGTGTGTTGTTGTGTTTTGCATTAAGAGAAATGTGTGGTCACTCTATAATGCTTCATACTAGAGCAGGAGAGTAGGAGTGAGAAGCTCTTTATGGTTATTGAACCCGGTTTTCTCTTGTTTATTTTGGCGTAGGTGCTCAAGTAAGAGACTTGGCTTTTGTTTCTTGGTTTGGGAAGTAAACGTTTGTTTGTTGTTTTGGGCATCGCTGAGCCTTTCTTTGGAGTGGGAAAAGTGAACCGCATGTGTTATATCCGCTCTGAACCTAGATAACAAGCTAGAAAAACAAACACTCCTGTACCTTTTTAGTTTGAGGTAATGCTCCAGCTCTCTCTTCCTCTCGGCTGTTATCGGCTCTGCTTCCTCAGGCTCTGCTGACTCAGCTCCTTGTACATCTGGGTGTGTATCCTCATTGGCTACAAAACACACAATTAAAGCCCATCTGACCATTGTTTACTCAACACAAAATCTGAAAATGTACGATTTTGTATGACCGACTTTACCTGCTGTGCAGCCACTAGAAGCGCTTTGTGATAAACGGTTTGAACCTTCAGTTTTCCGGCATGCTTCCTCTTCAGACGCTGTTATGCTGGAAGACTTGTCACTGGGATCTGAGTCAACTCTCAGAGCTCCTTTTCCACCTTTTGTACTAGAAAACAAAACAAGATATTCGTTTTACACTTTTAAAAGTAGTGTTTATTATATATGCTTGAATTTGTGTACAAAATAACTGTGACACGTACCTGGTTTTTGTATGGCAGCTGTTATAGGGGACAGTTTTCAATAAGGCGTGATGTGTAAGCTTCCGTGTTTGTTCCAATAGAGGAGCTGAACAAGAGGGTTCCTAAAAATAACAAAGAAACACTGTATGTAGAATATAGTGGAAATGTCTGAGTAGAGTTCAGGTCAAGTGTTGTTTATCTTTTCCACAGTGGACAACTATTTTAAAGTGTTGTTGTTGTTTGTCAGGGTCATATGGTTGTCACAGGGACACAATGCATGCGAGACAACAACAGTTTCAGTCAGACAAAGAAACACTAAGTATTTTTCCGCTGATGTTGTTATTCGGCCGTGATGATTCACTGACCTTCTGCATGTTGGAGATTTTTTCCATACAACTACATTTAATATGCTATTTGTTGCACACTCCATGTTAACAATGTCCTACTTCTATATTTTGATAGCTGTAATTGGCCCTTCATAGTGTATATTTGACAGACAGTCTTCCAATATATATCCACCACTGCCATTATATATATATATATTAATAATAATAATAATAAATTATATTTATATAGCGCTTTTCTCAAACTCAAAGACGCTTTACAGTCGGGGGGGGGGGGGTAGACAAACAAGGACAGGCAAAAACAAACAAAAGGAAAATTAATAATAAATTAATAAAATAAAATAAATAAAATAAGATAAACAGAAAGGGCAGTCATGAGGAAGTTGATTGACGGGGGGGGGGGGGGGGGTTATGATATACAGAGTTGAAGAGATGAGTCTTGAGGCGGGAGGGTGAGGGACTCAGACTCACGGAGGTCTTGGGGGAGGGAGTTCCAGAGCTTCGGGGCTGCCACAGAGAAGGCTCTGTCCCCAAAGCTCCGGAGTTTGGCCTTGGGGGTGGAAAGCAAACCGGCTGAGGTGGATCTGAGGGACCGGGGGGGTTGGTAGAGGATGAGGAGGTCAGTGAGGTAGGGGGGGCCAGATGGTGGAGGGCTTTGTAAGTGAGGACCAGGAGTTTGTAGTGGATGTGGTGAGAAACGGGAAGCCAGTGGAGTTCTTTGAGGACCGGGGTGATGTGATGCCATGATTTGGTGTGGGCGAGGAGTCTGGCCGCTGCGTTCTGAACACGCTGGAGTCTACTGAGGGAAGTGGAGCTGATGCCGTAGAGGAGTGAATTACAATAGTCAAGGCGGGAGGAGATGAAGGCGTGAATGAGTCGCACAGCTGCAGGCCGGGTGAGAAAGGGACGGAGTTTGGCAATATTGCGGAGGTTGAAAAATGAGATTTTAACAACTTGGCGGATGTGGGGCTCGAGGGAGAGGGTGGGGTCAAATATTACTCCAAGGTTGCGTGCCTGGGTGGATGGGGAAACAGGGGTGCCATCGATGGTGAGTGTCAGGTTGGGGGTTTTGCTGAGGGTGGATTTGGAGCCGATGAGGAGGAGTTCAGTTTTATTGCTGTTGAGTTTGAGGAAGTTGTGCGCCATCCATATTTTACTTTACGGTTCTGTTTTTATTTTGAGATTTTATGTTTATGTCTGTTTATTTGTACTCCTTTTCATTTTCACATTGTGTGCCATGCCTTGTTTACATGCTGCTGTAACGGAAACAAATCTCAAATTGGGATCAATAAAGTATAATTGATCTTATCTTATCAGGAGATTGACAGATGAGGAGACACACCTGGAGCTCACAACTGATTTACCTGTCTTTTGTCTTCAGCCTCAACGTATTTTTCATGGTGCCTTTTTGTGATTTCATTCTTTAGCCGTGCTTTCTTTCCATAGAATCCTTTTAAACCTGAAAAAAATACAAGAATTACGTGTATTCAAGCCAAGTATACTTCCTACACAATCTATATATTTGAAGCTGGGCAAATATAACAATACACTGTGAGACTACACATGTGTCAACCATGTAAAAATGTATTCTTTAGTGCTGTAGATACCTCCTACATCTCTTGTTGTATAATGCCACCATGTTACAGATCAATAATCTGGACAGCTTTATGAAATATTGGATTTTAATATGAATTGTTGTACCATTTGATAAAGTGACTTGACTTGTGTGAGGGTTTATTTGCGGCATCAGCCAAAACAAACACTATTAAGTGGTTAGGAGCCGCGGTATAATAATAAATTGACATACTGTCATAGTGGATTTTATCTGTATTGCCCTCTTCTAGATGCACCACTGTTGAAAATAACTTATCATAGTAACTTACTAATGAACAACATATTTAAATCTAGGCTCATTTTATGTTTGTCACTATTTGGTTAACTATTCCTGCATTTTGTGTCAGGATATCAAATCCAAAAACAAATATGTTGGTGTCCAATAAAAAGGATTTATACTCATACAAGTCAGAGAGACACACATATTAGTCTTGCTTGGGGTGTAACAGTTTTTCCACCCAAACGTGGTACACTAGATAATGTTAGGAAAGAAAGAAAGACACCCACTGCCTAAACACTTAATCACTGGAATTAACAAAACATTATAAATAAGGGTGACATTAAACGCCTCACCTTCCAGATGCTTCTTCCCGTTTCTGTGGACTGTCAGCGTGTCCACCGTGTCAAACACAGGACGGTAAGAGCACACAAGGCAAGTGTATCTAGAAACACAATTTAACAGTTTAATTATTAGTTTAATTTCTTCAGTTAGAGCTTTAACAACCTCAAAGTACAAGAGTTTCATTCACACACATGCCACTGTTTTTAAAGTTCGTTTCACCTTCCATTATTCATAAGGGCTGCTTCATCTTCAGGAATATAATTAGACAGAAGATCTGCAACACGGCGTTTCTGGAACACAACAACAACGAGGAGTGGTTCATTAATTCTAACTTTATTACAGATTCAAAGATGCAATCTGAAACATGTGGATACAGTTAGGTAGCATTATGCTAACCATAACAACATCCATAACCTCAACTGAAGTGTCTAATAGAAACGTTAAAAAAGTGCAATGTTACCTTCAGGATGTTCAATTGACTCTTGTCATCACCTTCCCTTTTAAAAGACATAATTATTATGGTTGATAATCTCAAAATAGAGGTCAATAGTAACGGCTTTGCATAGCTGACTAGCTTCTTCACGACAACGACAAGCTAATGTTGCGTTCCTAGTCAAAAAGGAAAATGGGAATTACAAGCTTCATATTTAAAATATAGTTCAGATCAGTTTTTAAGTGCTAAATTGTTATGATCTCCGGTTCCTTTTTGTTTTTGTATTACATTTTGAGAGCCAATACAACCATTCGATTATTGATACTATTATTATTACTATTTATATTAGATTAAACTTTTAGAATTCTCAAAAACTTGAAACACTTGAAATTGTAGGTACTGTCCCTTAAAACATTAGCTACAATATATGACGTTATTTGAAATGCACCACATGAAGTGTACATGTGTCTAACGCTCAGAAAATCTTGAACTAATTTCAGAAATCTCCATTTGCTTCAATTAGATTACATGTTAGGTTCATAGACTGTATATATAAAGGTTAGGTTTCAAGGTTTCAGTTCGTTGCGGTTATTCTAATTGTCATGAATGCAGCACATGTGACGACTCACGGGACTGAACACGGCAGCCATGGCAACACATGACGGCTGACAGCTGGACACATGAACATATTCGCAACTTTCTCCCAAACTTTTCAGCTGTTTATTTTAGAAATATGGTTATTAAAACTTGCTGTGAAGTAAGTTATAGTCTTTAAATATAGCATAGGTTTGACAGGTAGCGTTGACACAAAAAGAACCAGCGTCATGCTTAAGTGAGATTACCGTTTAGCTAGAATGCTAACTAAGCTGCTAGTTAGTTTGCTTCTCATTATGTCAACAACGTGAGCTTGTAGCCACACTTTACCACCGTTTGCTCGGTTGTTATCTTGCCGATTTGTTCGCTACTATGTCCGGGGAGAGAGCTCCTTTGCCCGGTGGGGGTAACAGCCGCCTCCTGGGGAACCGGACTCGGTCTTACGGTAGTTTGGTCCGGTCTCCTCTCTCTCCGGTTCGCCAGAGACGCATTGAACACAGCATTCAGCCCGGAGAAACACTGCAAGGCCTGGCCCTGAAATATGGAGTTTCTGTAAGTAAAAACATATATTGTAAAACTATTTTGTGTTTGCATTGGAAATATTGTGATACCCTGCCTCCCAATGAAATATCCCCTTTTGCTATATTTGGATGCAGGATATACATATTTCATGTTTATTTTTTTGTATTTCTTATTGTACTTATGTGAAGGGACCAAGTGTGTGTGCACTTTTGGGTAAAATCAGGTACAATAATACTTTTTTTTTAATTTATAGAGCGCTTTTATAGGTTCTCAATGACACTTAGTAGTATTAAGTAAGTAATATGAATTATGGTTTAGTAAAATGAAGTTGATTATGATCAACACTGTCAACCCTAATATCAAAAACTGTATTTTAAACTGTTACAAATGTGCATTGATTTGCATTGCTCTCCTGCTGTTGATTTTGACTTCTAAAAAGGTCCAATACTTTCTATATTATTAAGATAAACCATAATTAGTCACGTTTATTTAACTAAGTATACACAATGCTGACATGTCATCTTCTCTCACAGATGGAGCAAATCAAAAGAGCCAACAGGCTGTACACTAATGACTCCATATTCCTGAAGAAGTCCTTATCAATCCCTGTGCTGTCAGACTTGGCCCACTGTAGTGACGGGGGGGATTTGTTCGGAGAGGACAGTGAAGAGGACGGCGCTGGCTCGGTCTCCAAACAAAACGGGCACACGAGGAGCCCCTCAGAGAGGAAGCAGAACAATGGCAGAGAAAGAGCGTCAGACCTTACTCCAGTGGACTTTTTGAAAAGGTTGGATGACTTGATAAGTCAATCCAAGCAGGCGGCGGTGAGAGGATGTCAGGAGGCAGAGAAGAGGTACACGCTTGTTTACGCTGGTTGTTCAGACACAGTCATGCTCTGGTGACAGATCCTCAAGTCTTGACATTTTATTTGCTGTCTGGCATTCCCTAAAACAGAGATTTTTGTCGTCAAGTTTAATACTTGAAACACCCTTTCATTTCTAACTTCTCTCACATCTTATGCACCTGCTTTAAAAGCCAATGTTGCACCTAAAGTAAGATTGTCTTTTCATGTTGTTTATGAATGTAGTTAAACAAGATCTGTTTGGCACTCACAGGACTCTTAACTCCTGTTCACACCGGATATCATCATGCACCTTGGGCAAACAACTCTTTAAATTCGAGTCAAACCGCCCCCGAGATTCTATCACTTGCACCACACAGAGAAAGGTGCAACAGGAAAACACTTCATCAACGCCCCAGTTCTCGTTTTGTTCCTCTTTCTCTCGTCTTCACTTGGTTCTCAAACCACTTGTGCAGGTTATACATTAATAACATTGAAGCTTTGTAGACTGAACTTAGAACGAAAACCTTATTACTCTCTCAGAGGTGGATGACAGCGTCTTCCCTTTCTACTTTTTACAATAAAAGTCTTATACACTTCATCACATACTTAAATTCATTTCTTGCAACTCAACAAAATTCCTTTCACTGGCTATTTAAACAATGTCTGAACATGTCAAAAGCACATAAATATAATATGAGTGCATCCAACATTTTTGAATGAATGCTTTCCTGCTTCGTCTTTAATTTCTGGAAAACTAGGCACAGGAAGTGAATTTCCGCCAGTTACAAACAACGATGAATTTAGCCTTTGTTTGCGAATAAAATGTGTTTATTCTGAAAACACAAAAGTGGCATGTTAATGTCAGGTGTACACAGTGTCATAATCCCAGAGCAAGAGAAGGGTTATCACAATATCACTGACATTATGCATGCTGATTAAGTGAAAGGATCAGTCTTCACACTTACTGTATCTTCCTATCTGTCTATCTCTCACAGGGTGGCCTCTATAGAAGCAGCTTGCAGCAGCGAGGCCTCAGACTGTCGGCCGCTCACCAGGTCGCAGAGCGCCTTTTTATCTCCCACAACGCAGCAGGCATCACATGCGGCCGTTCCCCTCACTATAACCAAACTCACCAGGAAACTGAGAGACAGGGAGGATGAGATCTTCCAGCTGTGACGTGTTGTTCCTGCACTCTGATCATTACAGAAAAAAAAAAAAGCCACGTCGCAGGATTGAACATTTCAAAAAGAGGAATATATCTCCACTCATCCTGCTGCTGTATGCCATTTTTTATAGAAGTTATTATAGGAAGTTACACTGTATTTAAACGTTTTTAAAACATGAATACTGCTTTTTATGTAGCATTCTTATTTATTTGTTGAGAAATACTTTAGATTATGTAAAGCTTCATATGACCAATAGCACAAACGTATCTTCACAATCAGGAACAAGAGCGTGAAATGTTAGAAATGAGAATGCAGTCACAAGTTGCTTCGGTCATATGACTCTTCATATGGTCAACTCAACGATGTGTAATGCTACCTCACCGTCTGATAATGCAGCGTTGGGCGAGTCTTCTGACTAAAGCCTGTAGCCATAGTTCATTTATGAATCATGTTCACTGTGAAAATTGTCACTGGTGAAGAAGCTTAGTCTAACGTAGCAAAGCTTAGTCTAACGTAGCAAAGCTTAGTCTAACGTAGCAAAGCTTAGTCTAACGTAGCAAAGCTTAGGAAACAGACTTGTGTTTTAGAATATATTTTGATAGCAATCGTTTTATACATTTTATTTCAGTTTTATATACAGGCCATGTTTTTTGTCGAGGTCTTAAAAAAAATATATATAGACACCTTGTCCAAACTTTCTCAAGTAAATTTTTTATTAGAACTTTAAAAAAAAAGCTTTCTGTAACTTAACAGTTGAACTAATTGTATCCACAAAAACGGTATTTTCGCAGTTAAACTACATTGCAATAGCGCATAAAGTGGAGTTTCTCGTTGGGGCTGGATTTGAACCGGTTTTGTTGATGTTATTTATGTCTTGGTAACGCAAAACCAAAGAACAACACTGTCTTAATCTCAGACAACGCCTGTGATCAACTCTCCAGAATAACACGAGTCATAGGATTAACATTAAGCTCTTCCTGTCAACACCACTTATCCATCAGTCTCTTTGTTAATGCTGCTAAACATGTTTTGAAGCTGCAAAGTGTTGGTGTAAGTAATTGTCTACTGCGGGGTTATTTGGCTTTATTATTGGCTTCCGGAAGCTTTGGTAAATACAGTACAATGAAGCGGCGTCTTCACCACCAGATGGCAGTGCTGTGTTACAGTGGCATTGTTCCCTGTCAGTCCTCTCTATGCAATATTTCCAGCTGCTAACATTTCTCCTGAATACCCAACATCAGTAGTTCTCAAAGAAACATTTCAAGGTCTCAAATATCAAGCATCTAATGACATTTTCTTATCTAATAAAAACAGCCGATACAGTATAAACTAGTTTATGTTCAAGTTCTTTTTCTGAGAATTTGTCTAAGTATACATCACAATTAAACACTATATCACCTCTGAACATTAAACACTTGAGGAATGAGTCAATCAACCTCATCCCGCATGTTCTTCGAGAACGATGGGGCGTCGTTGAGCCTTGGTTCTCAAATCACTTGTTTTACGTTGCCATTCCTCAGCAGCAGTAAGACCAAAATGTGTCCAACAGTTCTGAGTCTCGTGTGAGTCTGTTGATCTCCCAGTGTCTGTGTGACATTTGATTGTTTTTTTGTTTTGTTTTGACGTCATATTGTCCCGTCCTCCACGAGTTTGTCGAGTCCTTTGCAGATCTTGGTGAGGTTGGGTCTGAAGATGCCGCTGGGGTCGTACAGTTTGGTCAGGAGCTCGGGGTCGGAGTAATGGTTGAACACGTGGTTGATGCGGTTGTGGGATTTGGGGGTGAGGTGGGTGTTGACCAGCTTCAACAACAGATCCCTGCAGCTGGTCAGGAGTTCTGACATCACCCCGTTATCGAAGGTAAAATCCACCTGTGGGAGTTAGGGGAAAGTGTCATGACTAAGGGTTACATTACATGTCATTTAGCATTTAGCAAAGCGACTTACATACACCTCAATTCCATAGAATGCATTCCTACTCAGCAATTTGGGGTTCAATACAGTATATTGTCCAAGGACACTTCAACATGCTTATTGCAGCGACTGGAGATTGAACTACTGAAACTCCCCCCCTCAGCCACAACCAGTTAATATTGAATATGGTGCTTTATCCAGTCTTACAAGCGCTTTACATACTTCAAGTCATCACACATTCATAAAGAGAAATGTGCCACTCTTGCTCAGGGAATCCAACATTCACACACCGTTAGCCTTGCAATCGGGAGCAACTCGGGGTTAAGTGTCCCCATAATCCTATGACAGTTTATATAGTAATTAAATATGTTCTTGCAGTTGTCATTATTGTGGTTTGGTGTGATTCAAACCCATGCATGACTCAAAAGCAGTCATGGAAACAAGGTCATTTAGGGTCAAGTGCGTAGCTGCAGTTAAGTGGCCATCGCTGAGACTTTAGTCCTTGTTGATTGTGATTTTCTTGTTTGAAAGCAATCAAATGTTTCTTTGAATTTAGCAGTCTGGAGTCAAGCTGTTTAAAGTTTTCTGAACTGTGTGCGTAGTTCCCTTTTTTGTGTGTATACAAAGCTGAAGTAATTACCCCACACACAACCAGTTTGTAGTACTGCAAACATACAAATATTGCAATACCTTTCAGTGGGCCTTTTAGATTATTCACCAATGTGTTTTCTCCATTAGTGATAGATAGTGACTGATCAGAAAAGTACTAAGGAGCCACATAGCTTAAATAAAACCTTAAAAACCCTCTTTACAACAATTCCCTGCAACATACTGCACATGTTTACCCTTGTAATACAGATTTGAAAGGCTATTAGGTCTATTTTTAGTATTCTGCGTTGCACTTGGACATTTTCTGCCTAAACAATTTACTGTTTCGTGTCCTTATGCCAATGTGATGTATCTCTATTCCTTGATATATCAGTTTTGAGAGTCATTTCAGACCACTGAAGTTCTGACTTCCTAAAGCCTGTTTATAGATTCTGTACTTTAAAAACAAATGTGTAAACGTACCTCGTAGAAGCTGATAGCCGTCATGGCCCCCTGGTGCAGCTTCTTCTTGAAATCCGTGGCGATTCCCAGCTCCTCCGTGTTGAAACGGTTGTTCCTGAACAGCAAACCGATCTTCACGGCAATCTTCACCAGGTCTTTGATGACCTTCTGCGCCTCCGACTTGTTCCCCGAGTGGCCTTTGGAGACGCGGTACAGTTCGTCCAGGATCTCGCTCGTGGTGTCGTCGATGAACATTTGGACCGAGCTCTTGGTGGCCATGCGGCTGAGGATCTTCTTCTGCGCGCTCAACGCCATGTCCTTGGAGCTGAAGTGGTCCATGGTTGTCTAGAGGGAAGGAAAAGACACATTTTTGAATTGTGCCCATTGAGAGGTACTCTGGAATAACACTTACATTTTGGATAGATGTTAATGTGTCATTTCAGGCCCTAATACTTATTTACCCAAGAGCATGTTCCTCTCTGCTCATAATACTGTTGACTTTCTATGCATTCGTTTCTCATGTTTGGAAAAGATAGGAAATAGGTAGTCACAAAGGAAACTATAAATATCCAATTATGATTTGCACTGGTAAAACACATGTCAACCTTTAATGGAAGGCTCTGATTTTAGGTTGCACATGATAACTATTGAAATCAAAATGTGAATTTGGCAACACAGTTACAGTTACATCTTCAGACTGTTGGACCAGTTTGGTTTTGAGTGAATTGATTGAAGCTATGAAGTAAGTATGGTAATATAACTTTGACTTGGAAGAAAGCAGTAGTAAACATTGCAAGGTAGTTTCCAGCATTGGTGAGTAAAGTAACCACTTCTCTAAATGGTGTGCAGGACACAGATGTGTTTCAACCAACATGTGTCTCTTTTGCAGATGGAAAAGATTCCCTGTCACTGGCTAGATTACCGCCTATCAATATCCTTAGCCAAATGATAATATTGAATTTGCATTGCTTTCCTTAGTGCATAAATACAAGAGCTCAAGTACAAGTTTGAGGTACTTGTACTTGAATATTCAAATTTTATGCAATTTTATAGTCCTCCTCCACTATTTCAGCGCCAAACTATTGTAGTTTTTTACGTTTATTTGGCAAAATGACTTACTAAAATACAGATCCTGAATGAAATATGATGTATTAAGCAGTAGTATATATCTATTAAGTTCATTACGTAGTTCAAATGAACCCTACCTTCACAACATGCAACACATAATTGGTAAAAACATGAATGCATGAATAATTATTCAGTAATATAATCTATACTATTCTGAAATAGGCCTTTTGCACAAGGAGTTCTCTTAGTTTTTGTACTTGAAGTCTATTTTGAAGCTAGTACTTTTCTACTTAGGTAACATGTTGAAAGCAGAAGTGTATTAGAATATGTATACACTGCTGTAAGTAGAAGGATCTAAGTACTGTCCAACAGTAAGAGGTGTACCCATGCGCCCAACAATAATGCAGATATGTAAAGACACTCCCTTTTTAAAGGAAGAGGAAGAACAGCGTTTTCACATCTGGTTACGGCTCTGCAGTTTCCTTCTTTCACTGGCAGACAACAAGCTGCTCCAGTGGGGTGTTTGGAGGTTAAGTGCCATGTTCAAGGGCCAAATGTTTGTTGTTACGGAGGCTGGGGAGGGCACCATATGTGCACCTCTCTTATCCAAAATCTCCTAGACGATCTGGGGATTTGAACCGCCTGCCCTCCTGTGAGTTATTACTCTGACTATCTAACCTTCAGACTGCTACCAAACACATCCCTTTAGTCTACTTTAAAGCCTAATTTTGAGCTATATAAAATCAACAAGTAAATAGACTTCTGCTCAGTGCTGGATTAAAAAACAGTGAATCCTGTTAAATTGAAAGGTCTCCTATAATATTGTTTTTCATCAATATATTATAGGTCTCTGATATATACAGAGCCTGTCTCTGATTGGCTGAAACACCAAACAGATCATTGCAGCATCCCATAATCCCCTCTGTGTCAGCCCTGTTTCCAAAGTGCTGATTCTCTGTCTGTTACTTTAGATGAAAAATAAGGAGCCACTCCCCACGCCCCCCTGAGAGAGATTTGGTTAGAAAGAACACAATGGTGCTCTAGGAGGAGATTCAGGTGATAAGGTGGGGGTGGGGGGGGTTACCTTGGTTGCTGATTGGCTAATGGTTACACAAGCCAAAACATCGTTATGACATCATAAAGTGGCCAAAATCTGATCAGCTCATTTTCAGACAGGTTTTTATAGAAATGGATCAGGACAAAAAGAGAGAGAATCTTTGTTCCTGAAACTTTCAGAGTCTCTTTACACAGAGGGGACACATGTTGATGTAGAAGAGACATGAAGAAGAGGGGACACATGTTGATGTAGAAGAGACATGAAGAAGAGGGGACACATGTTGATGTAGAAGAGACATGAAGAAGAGGGGACACATGTTGATGTAGAAGAGACATGAAGAAGAGGGGACACATGTTGATGTAGAAGAGACATGAAGAAGGGGATTTTGCACAATAGGTGACCTTTAAAACACTGCTTTAATATAATGTTAGTTCTAGTTTGTGTTTGTTTTCGTATCTGACAAATGATGCCAAAAGGGAGAAGCGCCATGGAAGAGACTCCACAGAGGCTTTGAATTTCTCCTGTGAGATTTTAAACCACACCTAGCATCCATCAGAGGAAAACCCCCCGGGAGGTCATCAACATGCAAACTGCTCGCTGTGACACAACTACAAAATCCACTGTTTATTTTTGATTGTCAACACAGTTTGAATTAATTCCTTTTTAATTGCGTTTAATTCTCCCTCCCTAATCTCTATCATGAAAGCAGGCAGGTTTGAAGGGAATCATTCACAGAGGAAACAACATTTTATTTAGCTGATGTTCTTATTAGAGACGACAAATCAAACAAAATAGGAGTTTCCTCATCATTTAAATAACAAATACCGAAAGGATTAGAGTAATACAACCTAGCAATAGATGAAGCACATAGTGTTTATGTCCCTTATTGGACATAAACACACATAAAGACCTCTCCAATCCCACTTCCTCTTAATCCAAAGTATTTACAGTAAGCATCTACAGTCTGCATCAGTGCCACTTTGTACCCTCTAATAATTCCTGGGTCATTTTGCTTTTTACATTCACTCACATTAAGTTGTTACTGTGCATCTTTCAGTGTACTTTTCCACACTAAATACCACTTCTGGCCTGTGTGGGCAAGTATTTGAGAGAAGCTGGAAGGCTGCATATCTGAGGCAGGTCCATGCAGGCTTTTCCCAGATTGCATCAGGGGTAGGAACAGAAAGTGAGCACTCTGAACCCAAAAGCTACTTAATTACTGGCCTAGGGATGAAAAAACGTTCTGAAACACCCTATGCATTTTCAACAGCATTATATCCATAAGCAGTCGGTTAAATGACTGCCTGATGGTTGTTTTAATGCGTTCCCTTCATGCAGGTTTATTCTAATGAGACAGCCTTGTTCAAATGATTGCATTCTCCAACTGCACAGTCAGCACTGTGAGCAAATGACTCCACGGCTCACTAATAATCAAAAAAGTTATCCGGTCACATTAACGATCGTATCATGCAAATATTTAGCGGCTGATGAGACTCTCCCCGTCCCCTGTGTGCAACCAAATCCCAGCAGCTACATCCATAATAAGCAAACAGTCACTCTTATTATGGCATATCTCACTAGCTTTAGTGCACAGCCATTCATTGTGAACAAGTGTCACATTTCGAATAGAGCGCTTTGTTACGAAAGCTTCGGCTTCCCTGTGGGGAATTAAAGAACATTCATTAGATTAATTTCCCTGAACGGTGATAATGGAAGTGGAGCAGCGTGATAACTATTTCGGATTCATGCTTCAATCTCATTTATTTGCTAAAAAGACTACAGGGATTTGAGGGACGTGCACAGTGTGAAGTCTTCAGACGAAATGAAATGTTACCCCTCAGCTGGAGACTGTCGCTGCTTGACTTTTGGTGCTTTCCACGTAGTTTTGTTTTAGGCAGATCTATCAGGCCGATTTTTGAAGAGGGCATTGCAACATTTCTGTGAATATTGCCATGAAACCACTTTCCTGTAATGGACAGTCGCTCTCATGGAGGACGCTTTCGATGTTGAGCACCAATTTTCGGGGTGCAGATGGACTGAAGAGGGCTTTTAAACGCTGTTGACTGCATTACATGTTCAAGTGTTTGTTTCTTTCCCTGGATTCGGTAGAGAGATACCGCCACCGCGCAAAAATGTAAAATAACAAAGCAGAGATCACAGTCGAGTCTCTGTTTCAGAGTTACTGCTGAGGAATCTTTGAGCTTGAGCTTAATGGACAGTTGGGGGGAGAGTGATGATTGGTGGAGTGGAAGGAGAGGTAAATATTTAGCATTCCTCAGATAGCTCCCGATTTGAGCCTCACTGTTTGTGTACACGTATGAACTTGTGCATGTTTGGAGAAAAAGTACTTTCCAGGTGTTTTACAACCAACATCTTCTTTCTGTCCTCGCCCTTTCCGGCATATGTTGAAGACAAATGCTCTCACAGGGCTTAGTTCATGGAGCCTCTTTTGACTCAGCCGATCAAAAATGTGCCTTGCTCTGTTATTACAGCAGGGCCTCTTTGCTATGAGCTCAAACAGAGAGTCATCGTCACGACTTTCATCCCCAGCAGACTGGGTTGTATCTGCTGAGAGGAGTCTCGTTTTAGCTGCCTTTGATCAGATCCAACAATGAGAATATTCCAGAATAAAAAAACACAGAACAACTCAATCATGAAAACAAGGAGCCTATTGTTGAAATGCATTAAAGCAACCATCAGGGCATCTTTTAGCTGACAACTAGTGGACAAAACACTAAAATATTGGGTGTTTCAATGACAAAATAGCTGTTTTTCATTATGTAGACCCCACGCCATTGGTAGACTGCCCACTTTTCTGTTCCTGTTACTGATGCAATATAAAACGGATAAATTACAGGATTTCTTTCTGTGCCAGATGAGTGTTGTGTCATGACGAAACGCCACTTCCGCTGTGTGTTTTCAAACTGTCTTGAAGGTTCAAATGCTTGGTGCTGTTTTTGACTAAATGGTCTCTCTCTTTTAGAGCATGTTGACTTCTGTGTGCACATTTCTAAAGATTGGTTTCATGTATAGTTTTGATCTTCTTTATTTGACATATATCATGTTTTAGGTACTTTTTAAGCTTATGAAATGACAGATTCTCAGACAGCACATATTGCAGTTTCTCTTGCGGAATTGCAAAACTCCTCTGTTGCTCAACTAAGCCCCAAATCTACACCTCAAAAGGGAAGCGAAACAGGCCGCAGTTGTTAAACGTTGAAGAGTCATACGCAGAGGCCCACACCTCGTATTCAAACCTTGTATCCGCACTACAATGTGAGTGAAATCTAGTGACATTTTACTGTCTTTATCTGCGCCTTAAAGTCAAAGCAGGCGAGCAGAGAAGGGAAAGTCCACTCAGTGCCTTGGAGATTTGAGTTGAGCAACACTCAGCATGTGCAAACATCAGTGTGAGCTCCACAGCTGTGCATGCCACTGTACTTGTTCCAGCATGACTGTGTGAGAACATGCATATCTCCCAACGCGCGCTTAAAAATGGGGAAGTTGACAGAAGTCACGTAATTTGTTCCAATCATACCTCAACTTAGCCTGCTATGAACACAGTTTCCAACAAGGGGAAAATGGAGAACATGACACTAATCTGGCCCCTGTTCTATTTTTTTTCACGAAAGCTGGAGAAGTTTTCTTACCTGAGTGTTGTGAGAGTCCCCCTCCCTCCTTTTTTGTGTGTCAGAAATCTGCCTCTCCCTTCACTCTGTCTCAGGTTGACAGCACAGGACGGTTAATTTTTAAAAAGACGTCTTCATTTTCACCACAAGCTGAATGAAAAGCTTTAAAAAAGAAAAGCCCTCCTGCAGCGCTTCTGTCAGTGCTGCCACCCTGTCTTAAGATAATGTTGAGTTGTACTTCCTTGAGGAACTCAATTGCTCTGACACACCCCTCAGTGTGTGTGTGTGTGTGTGTTTGTGTCTCTTCCTCTCTCACTCCCTCCCTCTTTAGCCTATCTTGTGTTCAAACTCTTGTAAACCTCCTCTCGCTCATCACACTTGCCTGTCTCTCTCTCTCTCTGTGATTCTGTCTGTCTCTGTATTGCTGACGTTGTGCCTCTGCTTGTTCTGACAAGTGAAAACCACCAGAAAGAATTTAGCAGTAATCCAGGGGATGCAGCCAGAAAGGGGAGTGGTTTAACTTCTTTTTTTTGTGTTCACCTACGCTGGAATGCAGCTCCTGTCACAGTTTCCCTCCCCATGTGTGTGTGCTATTCAAGGTACAATCACAACAATGAGTAGCCAGGAGTTTGTCTCTGACACACACACACACACACACACACACACATACACACATACACACACACACATACACACACACACACACACACACACACACACACACACACACACACACACACACCAGAGGTGGGAAGAAGTGGATTACAAATACTTCGTTACTGTACTTAAGTACATGTTCCTGGTATCAGTACTTTACTCCACTACTTATTTTTCTGAAGACCTTTGACTTCTTACATTTCTAACACAAACACCTGTACTTTCTACTTCTTACATTTTCCAAACAGGCTGGTTCCTTTAGTTTGAATGTGTGTTTGGTGGCGTGATCATTATTATTTAGAGTCATTGCGTGCCTATTGATTTGAACACGATCCGTGTATCCATCATTTCCTGGTCTTCTCTAAAGAAGAGGGACCAATGAAAACGTTGTCATGTTGCCGTTGTTCAGCATGGAAACATTCATTAGCTAACAATGACATTATTGTTCTATTAATATAAAGGGAGGTCAGGTACTCTTTAAAACAGCTGGTGGTTATGGGTACTTTTTACTTAAGTACATTTCAAAGCCTCTTTACTTTTACTTGAGTAAAGAAGTTTAGTCAGTACTTCTACTTTTACCAGAGTACTTTTAAACACGAGTATCTGTTCTTCTACTTGAGTAAAGGATGTGTGTACTTTTGCCATCTGTGACACACACACACACACACACACACTCCCTGCATTGAAACTAAACACTTTTACCACCCTGCGATACTTCTGATATAAAGGAAGTATACAGTAACTTGATGCTAATACTTTCATCCGGCCCTGTCCATCAGCGTCTGTCATGTCTGTTTAATATCCGTCACTTACATCTGCTTGTAACTATATTTAGATGTTGATTTATTACAGTCATATGACACTTTTTTTCTGAGACTGATAATCATCTATTTCCTACATAACATGGCATTTCTACAGCTACTTATTGTGTCTTTATTAAAAAAGGACCATGCACATTAATCCCAAAAAGAGAAGGGATGATTTAGCCAATCATTTCCACCTGCGGTACTTTACCTGTTAACTGCATTCTGTGTATTTTTAGAAAACTATATTCAGAATACTTTATTTATCTAGGAGGGAAACTGGGTTTTGTGAAATTTTGCTCTAAGCAAATTAAATATTTATTACTTAAGAAGAAAAATGTGTAATAAAAATATAAAATTAATTGAAATAAAATTAATTGTTTTTGTATATTATTGTTTGTAGACCTGAAGATATTATAATTTATTAAACCATACTTTTAAAATTATTATTTATTTAAATATTATTACTTTTTATTATATAAACATAACAATCTGTAATAAAATGATACAATTTATTAAAATGTTACACTTGACGTGTTTGTGTGCTGAAGAAGAAACTATTTCTAACCATATTTTCTTATGTCAATATGTCACATTAACTCAGTTTGAACCCAAACTACACCAGTTCCATTTTTTCATTTCAAACCTTTATTTAACCAGGTGAATCCCATTGAGATCATCGATCTCTTTTTCAAGGGAGACCTGCAGCAAGTAGGTTCCACATGAAGACAAAACAACAGAAAAACAAAAAGGACATAGATACAGGGATTTACAATTTACATATCTATCAACATTTACAGGTACCAACAGTATGATCGTATAGGGCGTACACACGGAGCCGTTTGCCCCCCCAGAGCGTTCCGTTTGCATATCTATCCACCTTGGGACCTGTTATCATTTGTGGGGTCCGTTTCCGCGTTTTACGTGTCGGCCTCGTGTGAACGAACGGGCTATACGCGAGAGAAAAGTAGCAGATACAACCCGTTTTGTCCTCGTGTAAACGGCACCTCAGATTGCATAGCATCTATCCGAGCTTTAAAAACAGGTAGTGGAGCCAAATTGCTCAGTTTCCATTCTTTTTGCAGACTGTTCCACATCATGAGATCTCAGGCAACAGCTACTTTCAATTCGCTGTGTGATCAGATATAAGATGGTAGTTTACCTAACATGGCTTTATATATGAACATGTACCAATGACTGAGCCTCCGAACAGTAAGTGAAGGCAGACCTGCCCTGGCATACAGGGTACAGTGATGAGTTAATACTTAACAGTTAGTAAAAAATCTCAGCGCACTGTGATAGGCGGCATCTAACTTGATCAGGTGATGGGCAGGTGCATTCATATAAACCAGATCACAAATATTTATATATCCTCTGAATCTTACCCGACACCGTAATGATGATTGCACTTTGTCCGATATAAATGGAAAACAAACTTCATAAAGTAATTGACCTCAGAGGACTGCGTTTTATTGAACTCAAATGTTAATAAAATCTGAAGGCCGTTATCACGCTGATGAATGGAGCTCTGTTGGAGCCATAAACGTCTCATTGCAGTGGAATATAAACACACATGAGGGTAGTATAAGACACAATCAAGATCCTGAACCTGATATTATTTACATCCAAGTCTTCGGCCTAACAACCGCAAACATGTCTGCTTGTTGTATTCATGAATTAAGCGATTCATGTGGAACCAGGAAGTGTGTCCCCCCTGATATTATAGCTGTGTGTTTATCTGAATAGCAACCAGCTGTTTGGAGGGGCTTTTGGCTGATGTGCAGGCTCTTCACAAAAAAAACCTGTCCAATAAACTCTCTCATGGAGGCTAATTGTTCTCAGCTGTGGGGGTCAAAGGTCACACTGGAGTGAGGAGTGTTTAGCAGCCCACTAGCGTCCCCAAAAACACACACCTGCCTCTTTGTCTCGGCCCCCTTTCTGCAAGAAATTAGCTCGAGTCGACTCTTGGTAAACTTTTTTTTTTTTTTTGCGCAACTGCAGAATGAGGTCCGTCTCCCTGGCAACAGACAGGAAGTAGTGCTTAAGCGGTTTCCTGATGGCTTCCTCTTTATCATGTAATGTCATCTCAAAAGGAAACATCAGCAGGGTGTGTGTGTGTGTGTGTGGGGGTGTGTGTGTGTGTGGGGGGGTGTGTGTGTGTGTGTGTGGGGGGGGGTGTGTGTGTGTGTGTCTTACCTGTCTCACCTCTCATAACGTACACAGCTTACACACTCGCCTCTTTTGGTTATGAGATAATAAGAGGAACTTCAATGATGTCACTTATCTTTCATTATAACATTGCCTGGAGCTTACTGCGTACACACACACACACACACACACACACACACACACACACACACACACACACACACACACACACACACACACACACACACACACACACACACACACACACACACACACACACACACACACACACACACACACACACACACACACACACTCTCTTACGGTCACTAGCATAATGGCAGTGTGTTATCACCAGATGACTAACACAGGAATAAGTGACCTCATAACCGCTGAGGTCAGCTAATTGCTCCTGAAGATCTGCAGGCTGTATTGAACAGAGGATTTTGAGCTTATAGCTGCTATCTGCGCTCCTGCTGTCATTCCTCTTCGCAGCGTTATAAAATAGATGGAGAGCCCAGATAGACACGAACAGATGCTGGATCTGGGGTGAAGAGAAATGTAATTTTAATCAACAGGGATTCACTTTATCCCCGCGGTTCGATCACATATAAGATCCTTCCCTCTCACTTTTTGATTAGATGCGAAGGATTTGTTGAGAGATGATTACCTAATAAACTCAAACTGGAAAGATCTTGTAAATGAGAAATATAGTGGAACAAATAAGCATGATAATTAGAAATACAGTTCATATCTTTGACGATAGATGGGAAGAATGGGTGAGGAATAAAACACTAAACACTACAAATGACGTGAAAATGTATGAACTTATGTGGAATGAGGTGTCAGTTATCTGTTAGTGACTTCCTATACATTATTACTCGTCAATTTTTCTTATATTTAATGTATTTTAGCTTTAACTCTATGCCATTATTATATACTCTGTGCTATACATTACATGATACTTGTTAGACGCTTTTATCCAAAGCGACTTACATACTCAATACTGTGGGCAATCCCCACACGAGCAATTTGGGGTGAAGTGTCTTGCCCAGGGACACAACGACATGCTGACTGCAGTGGGGTTTGAACCTGTGCTCCCCTGATACGAACACCAATGCACAACCCACTGCGCCACACGCCTCCTATACAGTACAGTAGTTTCTTATAATGCAAAATAAAACAACTAAAAAGACAAATGTAAATGTCTTCAGGAAACCAGAGAGTAAATCCCTTTGTTCCCAGGCGCTGATTTATTAACTGTTCCTGTATCCATTAACTTTTTGTATTGAACTGAATGATCCTGTCACCTCTTAAAGGCTTTTCCAAGAGGTGGAGGAAGTATTTAAATCCTTTACTTAAGTAAAAGTAGAAATACTAAGTTCGTAAAATACTCCATTACAAGTAAAAGTCCTAAATTCAAATGTAAGTTAAAGAGCTTTTTTCGATGTAAGTAGTTAGAAAAAAAGTCCATCCTAGTGAATTTGATTGCGGTCGGGATTTAGACAAATAAAACAATAAATGTTTCTCAAATAAATCACCTACCCTAGCTTTATGGTGTGATAATGTTTTGCAGAGAGTAAACAAACCACTTTCCCAAAAGAACATCTAATTCATATTCAGTTTTAAAGGTCACCTATCATGCTATTTTTAGGCAATAGCATAGGTCTCAGATATATACAAATATATAAAAAACATGTCTATGAAGTGTTCTGCTCAAAATACCAAACAGATCACCCATTCTAGCCATGCCTCATATCCCTCTATTTCACTTCCTGTTTCAAAAGTGCTGATTTTGGGTATTAAGGTTTAAAAAAAAAAAGAAAAGGAGGGGTCTGAGCTCATGCGGGACCCGGCAGCTACTGTCTAAACTAAATGCTGCCGTGATGAAACGCCATATCATGGATTATCAAGGATTCTTTCTGAAACAGTATGGAGCTCAAAGGCTTTCTCTCTTGCCGGTTATACCACAAGGTGAGTTCCTTTTTATTTCCTGCTTCTTCACACACATGCTCTCCAGTACAGGTTAGCTCTGAGTGTTAGCGATGCTAATGTAAACACTGACCATATTACGTCCAAAACAGTCGGGCATTGTTTCTGATAGCAACGTTTCTGATAGGGCCGTGGGTCCACGTTTCCGATATTACGTCATATCGGATGCAAATCTGGATCAGCTCCGTTGTAGCCCCGTTTTTAGAGATTTGGGTTCGGAGGAAAAGAGAGGGTTTTATTTTCTGGCGACGCGTGAGTTCCCTGACACACCCGGGGACACATCTTTATGTATAAAAGACATCAAAAAGTGCATTTTGCTTGATAGGTCCCCTTTAAGTAGAATTACTTGAGTATTATCAGGTAAATGCACTTAAAGTATCAAAAGTAAAAGTACTCAGTAATAGTAAGTTGTATTATTATCCAATAATATTTTATTCCTCACAAACTTTAGATACTTGTGAAATACTGGGTAAAATAGTAGTACAGTACAGCAGCGTATTGTATAAACATTTCATGTGTTTTTATATTTAACCCTTGTGTTGTGTTCGAAAGCTGTTACCGTTCATGGTGTTCGCGGGTCAATTTTGACCCATGATTTATCTCAGTCCAAAACACTCAAAAATAATGACTATCATCCAATATTGTTTTAACTACATCACAACTAACTTATTATGCATTCATAACCGTACAATCCTGTTGTTATTTTATTTGATGGCCCCAAAACACATATTGCACACGTGCATGTGTGAGTTCAGGTTCAAGTATTAGTGTACATATTCTTTGAGAAAGGTCGAGTTCCCGTGGGGGAGGGGGGCCAGAGGGAGGGGAGACCAGGTGCATGTGGTGAAAAATTATTGTTACAGTTGATGAAGGGGGTGGGGGAGGGGTGTCTAAAGTCAAAGATGAATCTTGATTGGGCCAAATTTGACCTCGAGTCACCCACAACAATTCTGCTGGGTCTCCCCAGACCCGAACACCAAATGATACACTTTTTTTTTTAGAGACCTTCAGACTTGGCTAAAATTGTCCAAATCAGTTTTGTAGTGTTTATATAGCTGTTGTGGAGGATATCATGAAGCCTTGTTCCCATACAAAAAATAGGGGGTAGTTATTATATAATTTTAACTTGAAACGGGTCACGGGAGACCCGAACAAAACATAAGTGTTACAACTCTAGAAAAAGTGTTTAAAATGACATTAAATGGAGTAAAAAGTAAATTTGCCTCTGAAATGTAGTGGAGTTGCGTAAAAAGGGAAATGAGTATTGTAGAATTATGTCAAATTAGTACCAACATTTTCTTATTTGGTAGTTATTATGGAGCAAATGGATATAATGTTCACTTTTTCTTGAATTCCTATTAAATGCTGTTTTAACCCTGTAGAGAGGTTTATCATGCAGAGGGTAATTAATAAACAAGATTAATGAGTATTTACCTGAGGTTTGTGGAGCAGTTCCTTGAAAACTTTCTTGGATTTATTTTATTTAAACTATCGAGGAACTTCCCCTATGTTATACGACACATTGCAAACAAGCCTCAAACAGGTGCATTTCCTCCCACCTGTCAGTGTACTGATAACCAGTCCTGAGTATTTCTGTCATGACTCTGATACAAACAAATGAATACATGACAGTTCGAGTGATCGTACATTTTTTTTATAAATAAACACTATCATACAGGGAAACAAATGCAGTCAGTGACAAACAGGAAGTAGAACAAAAACACTTTAAAGACAATGTTGTGAATATCTAGCTAAAAGCCTACTGTACTTAGTCTGAACAAAATAAAATACTTAAATGACTCATCCTTCCTTTTCATTTTACTTTCACCCATCTTAGTTAAACACCTTACTTCTTATATTGTCACATACATCATGTTGCAGATGTACGAGACATCAAACATGGCTGGTATTCAAATAAAGAAAAACAGGAATATTCTGACTAATGAAGCTCAGCGCAAGTTCAACCAGGAAGACTGTCTTTTCTCATTAATTTACTATTTCCATGTCACTACTCTCTCTCCTCTCAATAAGTGATCGGGGGGCGTCACTCCCCAGCTTAACCAATCACTTCACTCTATTCTCACAAGCCTATCATAGCGCTCCGCCAAACCTTTTAAATCTGCTCTCCCCTCTGACAGCTGTCATTTCAGGTGACTCGACGCAACCCTCCTCCACCCCTTTTCACCTCCTGTCCCTCTGAATCCAGGGTCAAGCTAAGCCCCTCCCCTTCAGACCGACCCCAACTATGCATTCACCACCACCAGGGTCTAGACCCCGGGGGGTTTCATCGGATCGGTTCTCCCCTCCCGAATGATACTCCTGCACGACGGGGCCTAATCGCCAAAACTCCATCACATTCATTTGTGTATTCCTGGCAATACATATGTATTCCTACATCAAACCGTCTCTCCTGATTGAACACCTGTAGTATCATTTTCAACTTCTTCCTTATTTCATTTTGTGAATGTGGCGTTTCCTTGTTGAGCACATTGCACTTCCTTTTCTTTAAAACAGTTGACATAAGGAAGGGATGTTGTGAAACCTCTACATACATGTAGACAACTAAAGCACATTTATGGTCCATTTAGGCACAATTAAAGCACATATGTAAAACGAATTCACACTAGGCATTTTAACTACGATGTGATTAAGTCTACTTATTGAAATGCAAAAGGCTTATTGTACTTTGTCTCAAGTCAGATGGAGTTCAACATGAAGAATGGGGAAGTGTTTGGAGCCTTGATAGATTATATGTTCCTTTCCAAGACAGGTGTTTTAAGCAGCAACAGGAATAAGAATAGCATACAAGTCTTTACAGTTATCTTCACCTTTACCAGACGTTATGAACACATGAATGCATCAATAATCTAACCCAGTATTTTCTGAAATGGGCCAAAACACATATTGACGATTCCTTTTGCTTTTGGTACTTTAAATGTATGTTTGATTGATATTTGTTTACTTCCACGACTGGTTTAACATGCAAACTGTCAGTCACTGCAGGTGTTAAAAGTGTTGAAATCCCTCTTCCTTTTTTTGCCCTCTGATTAAACTCGAATGACATTTGGTAATGCAGGACTTTTACACTGAATGGAGTCAATCTACAATCTGATTTGTATTATTCCATACTACTACTACTATACTTGTTAAAATGCAGATTGTCAGTCACTGCAAAATGTTGAATTTCCTCTAACTAACCTCCAATGACAGCGCTTGGTAATGGAGCTTATTGAAAGCAAGACTTTTACACTGAACAGAGTAAATCTAAAATCTGATACTTCTGCTTTTAATTTTAATTTCTTGTTGAAATGCAATGATAGTCAGTCACTGCAAAATGTTACATTTCATTATTCGCCCCCCCTAATTAACCTCCAATGGTATATATTTATCTTCACCCCCTCGTCACATGTTGGGGTTTGTCTTCACATACTTGAGTTAAATATATTCTTCCACCACCAAGGAGCTTATTGAACTAGATCATTTTGACACTGAACAGAGTAGATCTAAAATGTGATATTTCTACTTTTACTTTCTTTCTTCCACCATGTGTTAAAATGCAATGATATTCAGTCACTGCAAAATGTTGAATTTCCACCAACTAACCTCCAATGACAGCGCTTGGTAATGGAGCTTATTGAATGCAGGACTTTTACACTGAACAGAGTAAATACAAAATCTGATACTTCTACTTTTAATCTAGTTAAATAATCTCCTCCACATCTTGTTGAAATGCGATGATAGTCAGTCACTGCAAGATGTTACATTTCATTATTTCCGCCCCTGAATAACCTCCAATCGTACATTTATCTTCACCCCCTTCAGTTTCTACTTGAGATGTGTGTGATGTGTTCTGTTCTTATGTTTGTTCCTTTCGGGACTCTACGTGGTCTGTGTTTTGTTTTTATGTTGACCTTAAATATCTGATACTTCTACTTTTACTTGACTTCTTTCTTCCACCACGTGTTCAAATGCAGATTGTCAGTCACTGCAACATGTTAAATGTCATCATCCCCCCCATTGATTAACCTCCAATAGTATATTTATCTTCACCCCTGGTCTCATGTTGGGTTTTGTTTAATAATCACAAACTCTCCGCTCACAGGAGGCAGCAGGAGGCGCTCCTCATGGGCAGTTTGGCGGTGGGCAGCTTGGCGTACTGCTGCCTGAAGCTGTTCCTCTTGCTGTTGATGAGCGGAGCGGTGGTTTCCTCGGGGGGCAAAGACTCGATCACCGGGGGCCCCTCCATCTTTGCCCCCTTGTTGTTTTTAGTCTTTTTGTTGGCCTTCTCCTTGTCGTGGGGCTCGTCTGAGATGGCGGCGGGCTCGACCTCTGGTGGGGGGGCGTGCTCCAGAGGGAGGTCGCAGGGGCTCGGCTTGCCCTCCACATGCTCCCGGCTGCCCCCCATGTTCAGGTTGGAGCCCATGCGCTTGGTGTTGGAGCTGATGGAGCTAGTACATTTACACAGTATTAGTTTCTCATCACAAAAACAAACGTAGTTATCAGTGAACTACTACTTTTGCATTATCTGCAAGGATGATAGTTAGAAAGATAACCTTTATGATCCCTGAAATAGAGCAGCAGAGATAGTAAAACAATTAAATAATATAATAAAGTATATGCATTAGAGTTAGGTAAAGTGATATGAAGAGTTCTGCATATTAAGATATATGTTAATGTCTGTGTGCAAGTGCATGAGCAAAGTAGGTACATACAAAATCACTCTGATATGAGATAGGGTTTATCCCTGCCCTATAATCATAGCTTTCTCAACAAATCAAATACATTTGTCATTTGAGAGAAGTTATTTCCCAAATGTGCATGTATTATTTCAAAAACAATGAGCAACTTGACAGAAAAATAGTAAATATTTTCGGGAAAAATGTCAGAAAAAGCAGTTTTCTTAGAGATTTCTTCAGTGTTTGTTTTATAGCTTATTAAATTGAACAAGTTTGAGCTTGTGGGATTACAAAACAAAACATCTAAACCAGGGGTGTCAAACTCAAATACACAGTGGGCCAAAATAAAAAAATGGGTACTAGTCGAGGGCCGGACTGGTTCAATGTTTATTGCAGAACTTATTGAAAAGAACTTATTGCACATATTAAACCTGGAACTAACAAAGCTTAAATATTGCCTATAAAAACAACATTAAACATTCAATAATCAGTTGTATTAATTTCTTATGGCTCTATCTGCAGCTTTTCCAGAGTCATTTCTTATGGTTACATTTTTCCACAGGCCAACAACAGCTTCAAAAAAACAGTTCCCTCAAAGAACAAACCAAACATGCCCTGTTGTCTCAAGAGAAAAAGTGCAGAAGGAAACATCCATTAAACTCAGTTTGCTGCTGTGATGCTAGCTCAAGGCAGATACTTGGCATCTCATCTTGGGTGCAAGTTCATCAATGTTTGGGGTCAGGCTCTGAGCTGAGGAGATCCTCAGGATTGAGTGAAGGTGTGCGTGCAATATACCGGCGGGCCAGATCTAATAGTAATTAAAATGATCCTGCGGGCCGAAATTAAATCCACAAGGGCCTGATTTGGCCCCCGGGCCTTGAGTTTGACACATGTGCTCTAAAGACACCATCTTGGACTTTTAGAAACTGAGATTGAAATATTTTTCTAATTTCAAAAGGCCCATTTCCAAATAATACTTGAAGCAAGAGAAACTTCACTGGGAACAAGTTCTACTTTAAGCTGCAGAATAATTTCTTTTTTAATAAAAAAAGTCTCAAAGGCTTGAGGCTCTTTTTTTATATTGCTGCGTTGCCAGTTTTGTTTCAACACATTTTAATGTTGTGTTGTTCTTCACTGGGGAGAACGAAGGTGTGTGTGTGTGTGTGTGTGTGTGTGTGTGTGTGTGTGTGTGTGTGTGTGTGTGTGTGTGTGTGTGTGTGTGTGTGTGTGTGTGTGTGTGTGTGTGTGTGTGTGTGTGTGTGTGTGTGTGTGTGTGTGTGTGTGTGTGTGTGTGTGTGTGTGTGTGTGTGTGTGTGTGTGTGTGTGTGTGTGTGTGTGTGTGTTAATGTGAGCACAGGTAAAAATGTGTCTGTTGATTGTGTATAGGTGTATACATATTTTTGTATTTTTTTGTATTCCGGATTGTGGGAAACGGTATTTCGATCTCTCTGTACACACAAACTGAAAGATTGACAAAAAAGTTGACTTTGAATATCAGCTCTGTTTTTGCGTTTGTTGCCAGTTCACAGCATCTTGTGTTCGTGTTGCTTCAGTAACAAAGCGGTTTCTCTGCTATCTGGGTGAACACTTTGATTTTGTTGGTCAGCATGACACCTCCTTACAAACAATCCCCCCTAATGCTGCTGTCTGGGTCTGCGGGGGGCAATGATCAGTCTCAGACCCTCTCTACGGGGGGCTTCCTGAGTCCTCGCTGTGCACAAAAGGAGAAGTGTTGCTCTGCTGCACACTGCCTTTCTCCTGTAACTCACCCATTAGAGCTCTTGTCCTCAGAGTCCTTCTGCTCGGCGCTGTATCGCAGCTCTGCCGGGGTCTTGAATGATAAATCTCTCTTCCCTTTCAGCCAGTAGGTCTTCATGTAGCCTTTACCCTGGAAGAGAGTGAGGTGATCGGAAATACTGTGTATGAAGGTTGGTGACAACATGTAGGAACAACCTGCACTTCATAAGACGTGCACTCGACCTTGCACCTGGCCTTTCTTTCACTCTTTTTCTATTGCTATGTCACCTGAGTCTCCCCACAGGGATTTATAACGGTCTATCCTATCTTATCTTTATATAAAAGTCATCAATATTGAAACCATTTTGGCTATCGACACCAAAACACTTAAAGAATTGCCTCAATAAATATGCATTTTCCGTTATACTAAGCATAGGAAGGCGTAACATTTATCAAAGAATACATCTTGAAAAGCATTTATTTCTCTATTACATAGATAGATATACTTTATTCATCACAATTATTTCGTTACAGAAGCAGCAGCGTGTTCAGACATTTAAATCCAAGTACCTAAAAAGTGGAATAGAGAATTAACAATTACCAATAAAATGAAAAATTAAATATTCTGGATAACTAAAATGTCCAAAAATTATAAGCTTATACTACAGGAGCATAGACATACTGTTTATACATAGGATAGTATATCATTTACAGATATACAGAACATTGAAAATGGTTCATTGCACTTACTCAACTCTGTATATATTGTATTAGTACACATTTTTTACACACTTTTTGTTTTTATATGTATGGCATTGCAATGAACACATCTTTACATAACTTTATTTTTATTAATCTTAAAGGTCACCTATCATGCTATTTTTAGGCAATAGCATAGGTCTCAGATATATTAAAAATATATAAAAAACATGTCTATGAAGTGTTTTGCTCAAATTACCAAACAGATCACCCATTCTAGCCATGCCTCATATCCCTCTATTTCACTTCCTGTTTCAAAAGTGCTGATTTTGGGTATTAAGGTTTAAAAAAAAAAGAAAAGGAGGGGGCTGAGCTCATGCAGGACCCGGCAGCTACTGTCTAAACTAAATACTGCCGTGATGAAACGCCATATCATGGATTATCAAGGATTATTTCTGAAACAGTATGGAGCTCAAAGGCTTTCTCTCTTGCCGGTTATACCACAAGATGAGTTCCTTTTCATTTGCTGCTTCTTCACACACATGCTCTCCAGTACAGGTTAGCTCTGAGTGTTAGCGATGCTAATGTAAACAGCGACCATATTACGTCCAAAACAGTCAGGCATTGTTTCTGATAGCAACGTTTCTGATAGGGCCGTGGGTCCACATTTCCGATATTACGTCATATTGGACGCAAATCTGGATCAGCTCCGTTGTAGCCCCGTTTTTAGAGATTTGGGCACGGAGGAAAAGAGAGAGGGTTTTATTTTCTGATGCTGCGTGAGTTCCCTGACACACCGGGGACACATCTTTATGTATAAAAGACATCAAAAAGTGCATTTTGTATGATAGGTCCCCTTTAAATAGATCCCCCGGCATTACATCTGATCACAGCTACAATACTACATGTAAAGTATTAAATATAAAACAAATCTCAATAAGTGATTTTTTGTAAATCCCAGGCACCGCACAATATATTTTGGACATCAAAGAAATAAGGAAGTAAAGCAGTGCATTAGAAAATAGTGCTTTTGATCAAATGGTGCAAGTTAAAAGTAGGAATACGTAAACTACTAAAACTAACTAAACACTGTGAACTGTGTAATGATATACATAGCTTTAGTTCACTTTGGTACTATAACTAAATATAGATTTATCTATGAGCCATGCACTGACGTTAATAAATAACCCAAAGCTGTGTTTACTCACCTTCACAAATATTTTGCCCCTCTCCTCGATGGTATAGGGCTCGTGTTCCAGGTGGTCTTTGGTGGTCTGGCTGATGTGAATCTGCATGCCCTGCTCACACACACACACGCAACTACTGCTTAAGCACAGCATTGAAACACACGCTCCATGTTTAATAAAAACCCTTTAAGACCATCAAAGGGGAGTGAAGACATTAAGCTGCTGGACTCCAATGAGGGTTTTCTTAGTGACGATATTAAGCGTTCACACACTGCCTCCCCCTTTTTAATTTATTTTCTTTTCATCATTTTCCAACAAAACATGACATTAACTCGTATTACTGTAAGTAATGGAAAGCAAATGAAGCCCGCTGCATTAACTAAAAAGCAGCATGGTGTCATTAAACAGGAAATGGTTTTCTGTGCTAATCTTCTTTAATTTGACTCGGGGAAATCACCTTGCAGTCATTTTTACTCTACAGCAGGGTGTTCACCGAGAGCCACATAAAGAAAGATATACGAAGGGCTGGGCCGCTCACTAGAGGTATATTGCCTCATAAGTTCAGTTATAAGTCAGCAAAATCAATCAAATGTAGGTAAATTATTCTTGTGAGTGTTGGCAGCTCATCCCTTAAAACAGAAGCATCAGAGTGATTATAATAAGGAGAAATAGGAAGGGTGTATTTCAAGCTTGTAAATAAGTCATTGGGCTTTTTTCTTATCAACTAAGATGTTAGAAAATGTTTCCAACTTTAATTGCCTGAATTTATTTGAAAAGTGGTAAAGAATACTACTGTGTAATATATTTGTATATTTAAGAAGTACGATATAAGACAAGCACAAGTTTCATTTGAGGCCATACTGCATTATACTTTTTGAATTTGCTGAGGGCCGATTCAAAATGCACCACGGGCCGCATTTGGCCCCCGGGCCGTAGTTTGGACACCCCTGCTCTATCGCCTTTGGGGTTATTTGGCACATTTTATCGTTATTATGTCAGTATAGTCACCACTCCGTTGCTCTCCATCCTGGAGGCGCTGTTCACGGTGTCTCCAAACAGACAGTAGCGAGGCATCTTCAGACCCACCACACCTGCCACCACCATCCCAGAGTGAACACCTGAGAGAACGGAGGAAAACAGTTTATAGGAGCAAATATCAGCTGGTTTAAAGTCACCTATTATGCAAAATCCACTTCTTCATGTCTCTTCTACATCAACATGTGTCCCCTCTCTGTAAAGAGACTCTGAAAGTTTCAGGAACAAAGATTCTCTCTCTTTTTGTCCTGATCCATTTTTATAAAAACCTGTCTGAAAATGAGCTGATCAGATTTTGGCCACTTTATGATGTCATAACGATGTTTTGGCTTGTGTAACCATTAGCCAATCACCAACCAAGGTAACCCCCCCCCCCTTATCACCTGAATCTCCTCCTAGAGCACCATTGAGTTCTTTGAACCAAATATCTCTCAGAGGGGCGTGGGGAGGGCTCCTTATTTTCATCTAAAGTAACAGACAGAGAATCAGCACTTTGGAAACAGGGCTGAAACAGAGGGGATTATGGGTAATGCTGCAATGATCTGTTTGGTGTTTCAGCCAATCAGAGACAGTTTCTGTATATATCTGAGACCTATATTATATTGATGAAAAACAGTATAATAGGGGACTAAGAGCTGGAAGAGAACCACTAATCAACAGAGAGGGTCCGAACTATTACTTGCTGAACTTATATCCTTTCTACCGTATTTAGAGTGGAAAAGACAATTTAAACAATGAATTCACAAGTTACACTTCGCATTCTTACTCCTCTACTTTACTAGTTACTTTACAGATTCAGATTAGTTTTTAATGCAACATATACATCTACTAATAATTAACATAAGCAGAAAGCTCAGATGTTATAATGAAAGGGAAAGACAGTCTGATTTCCTCTCACCAATTTGACATGCATTTCTTCTTCCCAACACCACACATGTTTTGTTTTATCCTTCCCCAAAATACAAATAAATAATAGTATTTTAAACGTGTAATTAATCATGATTGGTCCCAGGTTATTATTGTGATCAACTCAATTAAATAGTTTTTTACCAATTGACCCCTAATTGTAACTAACTGTAACATCTGTAATGAACTGTAAAGACTGTAAAAAAACTGTAAAGAACATCCAGAAACATTCATCTGTTTGCATCTTGCAAATTATTTATCTATATATCATATATATTGTATAGAGACTCTTCTTACACAATTTCAATTTTATTTGTATTTACTTGCACATCTCACAACATTCTCTTTTATCTGTTTTATGTCCTATAGATTCATGTTGCTCTGTCGGTGGAGCCTGTGACTTTAGTTTTTCATTGCCATATCTACACTGTAGCTAATGTCAGGGTTCAGACACCTTTTCACCAATGATTTTCCATGACTTCTCCATGACCTTTACATCATTTTCCATGACCAAAAAAATGACTCTTTCTCAGCGGTACCACTGAAAATGGTTTATTTTAACATGGAACAGGAAAATAAGGTCTGAAACATGTTGTGCCTATCTAAAACAAATCAGTAGGCTTACTAGCTCCTACAGGCTAAAGCAACTCAAATCTCTCACCAGCCAAATACCTCGACAGTTAAATGCCATTTTACGTTTCATTACTACGATACAGTATTTATTATCATTATAGTATTACTATTTCGGAGATTATATAAAATATAAATTATATTTGATGCAACTTTAGTTACATTTCCATGACTTTTCCAAAACTTTGGGAAAAATATTGTTTTCCATAACTTTTCCAGGTTTTTAATGACCGTAAGAACCCTGTAATTTGCAAATGACAATAAAAGCCTTGAAGATTGAATCAAAAGTCTGCACTGAATTGGGGAAGAGGGCGTTTAGCTACGCTTCAAAACGAGCTGAAACTCAGAGATCTGGTTTCTTTAAAACAGACTCAAAGCGACTCTCTATGACTTTGAAGCAGGCCGCTGTGGCTGTAAATGCTTTGGCTGATACTTGTTGTATGATTGTGTTGAGATTGGGTGTTTTAAATTGTCTCTAACTGCTGATACCCATCTTGGATCAGGACTCTCTTAAAAAACAGATTTATTTATCTCAATGAGACCCTATCCTGTTAAAGGTTGAATCAAATAAACAAACTAACAATAATATGATCCATATTGAGGGAAATCTCTCTTGTCTTTCTGCCAACATGTCAGTGTTTAGTGTTAACTCCAGTACAGCGACCCCTTGTGACGGTAAGGAGACACTGTCTTTGTCCAACTTTGTACGTTACCTTGGTCCTCTATTTCAAACTAAATATTTCTATTGTGCTCCTAGATCTCAAGATGTCTCTTAAAGGTGACCCAGTGATTCAATGGAAAATAAATCTGTCTCTTTGCCTGTCTTTAATTCGTTTAAAGACCTACTTGTTCTCCCGTGCTTTTGCAGACCACGTTTAGACGTATCAGTCTGTGTTTTAAATTGGGGTTTTCTATTTTGTTGTGTTCTAAAATGTTTTTACATCGTGTATGAGGGTTTTCAGTCTGTGGCTATAAGTATGGTTTCATTGTCTCGTGCTTTTATATTAGTTTATTTTTGTCCTATCGGTTTTGTCTAAATGTATTTATGGTGGTTTTTTATATATTTATTGATGTACAGCACTGTTGGGAAAATCCTGAATGTCTCTTCCAATATCAGAGTAACATGATAACAAAGGTATCCCAACTGTAGCTGTGTACATGACAGCATGTATGATTACCTAGAAGAGCATCAGGACTGTTTTAGGCATATGATAGCTATGTGATTAACATGATGATTCAGCCTCTATGGAGAGAGACATATGACAAGCATGATCATTTCTGACGTGGAGCTAATCTGAACTAAACATTGAATACTGCAAAATGTTGAGAAAAAGTCCGATTTTTTTTAAAAAGTCCGATTTTTTTGAAAAATCAGAATTTTGAGATTATGAGAAAAAAATCATAATGTTGAGAAAAAGTCAGAATTTTGAGAGAAAGTCAGAATTTTGAGATTTTCAGAAAAAAGCCAACATTTTGAGAAAAAACTCAGTATTTTGTTCATGTCAGGATGTATGATTACCTACAATAACTGGTATTCCTCCATCTTGTGACTGTGTAACTCCCTCTCTTGGATATCAGCATGTGAAGGACACTGTTCAGGAACTAGTTGATGCTCTGTATGTGATGGCTACTTCCATTCTTGAGAGGATCAGAAATACATGGATCCTGATATTGAAGCTCAAGCCGGTGACCAGTGATATTTTTCCTAACAAGCACTTTGGTCAACTCTGTTGTTTTTAAATTTGCTATATAAATGAAGTTGTATTGTATTGTATTGGAAGTGATCCTCTGAAGCTGCTGCTCACCGACTCTGATCTGGATGTTGTCCCCGGTGGACGGGTCCTTCAGGTGGTCGATGGAGCTCAGCATGTCCAGCGCCATGTCGCAGATATGGTGCGCGTGAAAGGTGGTTTTATTGGGAACGCCGGCCACCACCATGTAGGCGTCGCGAATCGTCTCCACCTGCACAGAAAGTCAAAGTCAACTTCATTGTAACCTTTCAGTTTGTGTGTACAGAGAGATCGAAATACCGTTTCCCACAATCCCGAATACAAACATATATAAAAATATGTATATATATATATATATATATATATATACACACAATCAACAGACACATTTATACATATGCACACATTAAGACATAATCAATAGATACAAAATAACATTCACTTCAATATCTTTGCTAAATGTGTGTGTAGAAAGGAGGGAGACGGTAACTACAGACAGACTAACACACTTCTCTCATTGATTACATTTGTCAGAAATCAGGATCTGACTATTTATTATACCGGAGGGAAATTGGGTTTCGTGACAGTTGCTCAATGTCAGAATAAAATGAAGTCAAAGATTGAATATGCATAATAAAATATAATAAAATAAATATAATAAAGTTAAGGTAAAATGTCCAATACAAAAATAAAACACAAAAACATATAAATATTGATATAAACACAAGAAGTTAAACTCAAAATAATCACATATATATAGTATATATATATATTCTGATTCAATTATATACGTAGAAGGAAAATGTAAAAAAAAAAAGTATGCGCTTTCATTTTACATTCAGGAAATAGAGAAATATTAGGCAACAAAAACTGATCATAAACATTAGTCAAAAGTACATCTCAAAATAACCGAGAGTTGAAAGTAAAGTGTAAATATGCAGACACATCAGGCAAGAGCTGCACAATTAGTACATTTTTCAATGTGCCAGGAAAATAGCTGCTAACTATTTTTGATTGTCGAATAATTGCATAAATAATTTCCCCTGCAAAAATGTCAGAAAAGTCTGTTTTCATGCTTTTAATAATATAGAGTTTTCCTCAGTTATTCTGTTTTATATAGAAAAGGACAAAAAATCCAAAGAATCCCCCTTGGACATTTTTTAAGATGAAACAATTCATCTTGAAAATATTTGTCAGATGAATCGATAATGAGAAGGATCTTGAGTTGCAGTCCTGCATCAGGCTGTTTTTCACGGACCTTATAGACGTTGTGCTTCTCGCTGAGCGTTTTTCATGCTTTAATAACATGCAGATTTCCTCAGTTACTCTGTTTTATGTCGAAAAGGTCTCACAAAACATCTAAAGAATTCCCCTTGGACTTTGGGATGGACAAAACTGTGGGGGAAGCTCAGGACTCAGAGAGACACGAGGAGAGCTGGAGCTTTGATGGCAAACACTGACGGTTTATTTGGAGCTTCGGGCGGAGAATTCACAAGACAAGTCACGGGCCACGGTCTGACCACACGGTAGAGATGCCTCAATCAATTCTGAAGACCCTCCTGTAGCTCCAGGTTTTAGTTCAGAGTGTAATAATCAACATTCTTCAATAGATGGACTAAACAGCTGAGGACATAGGGTCATCTACACCCCGAGAAGGATGTGTTCCAGGTGTCCCACAACAATAACTATCTCTGACCGAGAGCTGCCCGGTCACAAACTGGTAACAACAACAAAATGCTTGGGCAGCCCCTCCTTAAGGGAGATAACGGCTGCCAAGGGTTAGGGCATCTGCGTCAGAGGGCAAAGGTAAACATGTATACAGAATTATTCCCTGACGAAAACAATAATCTAGAAAATATTGAATGTCGATAATGAAAAGGATCTTGAGTTGCAGTCCTGCGTCAGGCGGTTTTCCCTGACCTTATAGACGTTGTGCTTCTCGCTGAGCGTGTCGAACACGATGTAGATCTCGTTCAGCATGTCCACCACCTGCATGGGAGTGATGTGGATGCAGATCTCGTTGAACTTCACCACGTCGCTGAACAGGATGGTCACATCGGGGAAGACCTGGGATAAAAAACAAATAATATATGTTATGATTATGATGTTATGATATGATGATTTGCCTGTTTTTAAATCTCGTTTAAAGACCTACTGTTCTCCCGAGCTTTTGCAGACCACGTTTAAGACGTATCAGTCTGTGTTTTCTAAATTGGAGTTTTCTATTTTGTTGTGTTCTAAAATGTTTTCACGTCATGTATGAGGGTTTTCAGTCTGTGGCTATAAGTATGGTTTCCTTGTCTCGTGCTTTTACATTCATACATTCATTGATGTACAGCACTTTGGTCAACTCTGTTGTTTTTAAATGTGCTGTATAAATACAGTTGGATTGGATTGGATAATCTCTCACTGTGAGCAAACAGCCGTGTACTCTCCAGGAGCCTACATCAGTTTTCAATAAGATGTCTGTTTTTCAAGATTGAAGGATTTAGTGTCATGTGTATATAGTCTAGCAGCAAGTCCTCAAAAAAGGCTTTAGTTTTCGAGATACCCCTACCCGAGGTAGAACAAAACACATCAAGGTTTTTCTTATCTTTAGGGTCTCCCATTAATGAAATTGATTGTTGTCAAATTTTATTTTGGGGGAAAAAACGTTTTTTTGGTTGTTCTTTAGAAAAAGAAAAAGTGCCAAATTAGACCAGGCCGAATGTGGGAAAGGTGACAAAAAAGCCCATAACTTGAGAAGGATCACTATTTTCCTCTTCAGATTTGCTGAGGTATGAACCAGGTGGCTGTCCTACATCACCAAATAGTCACACAATTATTTACCTAAACAAATACTGAATTATAGTCCTGTAAACTTAGCTTTAGTTTAGACGGAAATTGTACTTTTTGGTGATAGGAACATAGGAATCACTTTTCTATCATTTATCAGAAAAACAGAAATCCCTAAAAAATATACCATTACTGAATTATTAGCTACAGTGTAGATATGGCAATGCAAAACTTAGGTCACAGGCTCCTCCTACAGTGCAACATGTATATATATGGGACATAGGACAAATAAAACAGATCAAATAGTGCAAGAGAATGTTTTGAGATGTGCAAGTAAATACAAATAAAATAGAAATCGTGCAAGAAGAGTCTATATACAAGTAAATGGAATATGATTTTATTGTTGTCTTTCAGTGAATCCTTTATTATTAATGTTATTTCATTTGTTTTTAAGTTAGTCATTTTATATGGTGGATACCACAATGAGTCTTTGTGTGTCTTTTTTTCATACATGCATGTTCTGTGTTTTATTTAGCACATTGTGATAATGTTACACGGTACACTCCATTTCTTTCTGCTCTGTACCCCTCATGTGTTTGGTCTTGAATGTCAATAACATTGACCTTTACCTTCATGTCCGCCTTCAGACATCTTTGGACCCTGTTGGCAAAAAAAACCTTCTCACTTCTCCTCACTCATTTTGCACAGCTGCTGCGTGTGAAGTTAATTTGTTGGTGTAAAATGTTGCTTGTGTAAAAATGGCAGTTCCATTTCCTGTGGAGGTCACTGCCAATCTAAAAGCAATGTTGCATGGCTGACCCCTGACCTTCGTGTGCATTGGGTTGACAGAAAAATATGAACTTGAAATGCTAGACTCGTGCTTCCTTTGAGTAAATGATGTGTTAGGATCAGAGGTGGGAAGTAGTGGAGTACAAATACTTCGTTACTGTACTTAAGTACATTTTTCTGGTATCAGTACTTTACTCCACTACTTATTTTTCTGATGACTTTTTACTTTTACTTCTTACATTTTGAACACAAATACCTGTACTTTCTACTTCTTACATTTTCCCAAACAAGCTGGTTCCTTTAGTTTGAATGTGTGTTTGGTGGCGTGATCATTATTATATAGAGTCATTGCGTGCCTATTGATTTGAACACGATCCGTGTATCCATCATTTCCTGGTCTTCTCTAAAGAAGAGGGACCAATGAAAACGTTGTCATGTTGCCGTTGTTCAGCATGGAAACATTCATTAGCTAACAATGACATTATTGTTCTATTAATATAAAGGGAGGTCAGGTACTCTTTAAAACAGCTGCTAGTTATGGGTACTTTTTACTTAAGTACATTTCAAAGCCCAAACTTCTTTACTTTTACTTGAGTAAAGAAGTTTAGTCAGTACTTCTACTTTTACCAGAGTATTTTTAAACACGATTATCTTTACTTCTACTTGAGTAAAGCCCGCGTCACACTGTCCTGAAATTGACACCAGATGGACACACGATAAAGGAAATGTTCAAATTCGGCTCTGATCATAACAACATCGGGCCATTCGTGAGGGCATCTTAAGCCATCGTATGACCGCCGGTGGAGTTTCTCCGGCTCCGGCAGCAACTTCGTGAGCGGTGGCAAAATCTTTGGCATGCCAAAAAATTGCCGAAAGACCTTGCGAAGGTTCATTTTCGTGTTGAATTCGTGTGTCCATTTTGCCCTTCGTAAGGCACTCGTGAGGGCATCTTGTCAAATCGTGTCATCTTCGTCTTTACTTCGTGTGATCATCGGTGCCATCGGGCATTTATCGCCTCACGAAGACAATACGGAGGAATCAAGAAGCTGCCCGATTGTCTTAGGAAGAAGTTCACACGACTACGTGAAGCCCTCGCAATGCCGTCGTGTAGCCATCGTATTATGGTACAATTTGTGTTCTGTGAAACTGAAAAGGATATTACATTGTTTTTGTTACTTTCGTTGCAGTTGTATGTCTTAAATGTAATTTAGGTTAACTTCCTGTTTTATTTAGATGCTTTTATTTTGAAGGCGAGTTTACGCTGTTGACAGGAAGTTGTTGTTGCTATGGAAACAACATGACGGAGTGTGTGGTTCGGGTGCCATCGTGTGGCCTTCTGTAGGCATCGTACTGGCTTCGGCTGTTGCTTGGCCGTTGACCAAGTTCGGGGCCATCTTCGTGCGAAATTCACAATTCCATATTCGTGTGTCCATCTGGTGTCAATTTCGGGACAGTGTGACGCGGGCTTAAAGGATGTGTTTTCTTTTGCCATCTCAGGTTAGGATCACTGCGAGACGTCTAAGGCCTCAGTTTGGCATTTATATTGTGCTCACTCGCAGTGTTTTTGAGTATTATTGTGTACCTGGCACGTCTCCAGCGCAGTGATCCCCTTCCTGAGGCGGTCGGCCACAGCTTTAGGGATCATGGCATACAGCAAAGAATCTCCTCTCTTCTTCTCTTCGTCCAGCGTCTTGATGACTTCCATCAGCTGAGCGTATTTCTGTTGCTCCTAGAGGATGGGGAAATTGGACAAAAGAGTCTACAGTTACAGTCTCACTCTTCTTAAAGCTCAAAAATCCCTCTCTGCCTTCTCTAATCCTCTTAATCCACATCTCTCCTGCATGACTGAGGTGCATGTAATGTGAAAACGATACTGGAGCAGAGCTTTCACCTGGCCGGGCGCTTTAATGCAGAAAACTGGCACTTCTTACATGTTGTGCACTCGGCGTATCATATCATTCAGCTTCTACTTGGAACCATATTTCAGTACAATTTATAAAACCCTGTGAACCACCTCAAACTGCTCTGGGATTTGGTACAGCGTGTGCTTTGTGTGCAATGCTCCATCCCTGCAGAAAAGGGATTTTTCTCCTCACCTGATCCAGGGCCAGCTGTAGCTCGGCCGATTGTTGCGTCCCGGCCAGAATCAGCTCTCTGCTGGAGTCATGCAGGTTCAGATCGTTCACGTAACTCCCATCTTTATCATGTCCTCCACTGTCTCTATGCTGCAGAAGTAAGGAGAACAAACAAGAATACATGTATTAGGGGTGGTGGAAATAATCTATACAGCATAGTATCGCGATACTTTGCGTGCCGATATTGTATCGATACACGGACGCCAAGTATCGATATTTTATTATATCATCTGTAGCATATCCCTCCGAAAGATGGTCGTACACTTGACTGATGATTTCTAATTGATTGAAAACTCAAAAAACCAACGTAAGAGCTACACAAAGACACAAGACAACAAATAAATCTAAGCTACATCCATATGAGCATTACTTTAGAAAACCATTCAACAAGTGAACTTCAAATAATTAGCAAAGTTATAATACAATAGCCTATATAAACGAATTAAGACACAAACCACATTTTTATATTACAGTTAACACTAACCTTGTGGCTCTTGCTAAACTTAAATGTAAACTTTATCTTTTGAAATCGCTGTATTAAATGTTGATATCTCCGTTAATATCTGTACTTTATCTCAGTTATTTTTCTCCGTCAAGTTTTTGCTTTGGGAACAGTAACTTCCTGCTAATAGCGCAAAGTCGCCTTCAAATAAAAGCATGTCTATATAAAACAGGAAGTTACGTTAAGACAAATGTGTGTTTGCCACATACTTAATTTACTGCAATTAAAGAAAACCAATGGGATTTTCAGCGACCCTTTGCTTTGCTTACTTCCAGGTCCGCCTACTAAAATATGTCATCACTGCACTGCTCTATTCTGTGTCAGAAACATTAAACATAGTCAGTGTGTAGGTGGTGGTCTTACATGGGGGTCCCCAGGAAGATGAGGGAGTCCCACGGGGGGACGTACTTCATCTGGCCCTTCAGGTGGAGAGGTTTCTTCGGAGGCTCCCGCGTGTCCTCAAAGATCGTCTCGCTGCGCTTTCCTGAGAGGAATCAGGAGGGAAAGGTCAACAGGACTGTGGTGTGTACACATCCTTTATTCAAGTAGAAGTACAGATACTCGTGTTTAAAAGTACTCTGGTAAAAGTATGAGTACTGACTAAACTTCTTTACTCAGGTGAAAGTAAAGAAGTATGGGCTTTGAAATGTACTAAAGTAAAAAGTACCCATAACTAGCAGCTGTTTTAAAGAGTACCTGACCTCCCTTTATATTAATAGAACATAATGTCATTGTTAGCTAATGAATGTTTCCATGCTGAACAATGGCAAAATGACAACGTTTTCATTGGTCCTTCTTCTTTAGAGAAGACCAGGAAATGATGGATACACGCAGTGGCGATTCTAGAGTCTGTGGGGGCCCTAGGCAAACATTCACTGGGGGCCCCTCGAACCAGCTTTCATCACCATCAGTGGCGCCCCAACAGACTCTTCTCCCCCAGAGCGGAGCAAGGCAACAAAACTTAAAATAAGAAGCAGCATTTGACGGCGCGCTATGCATGGGGCCGCCTTGAGGGGGTTTCCCGACATGTCATTGCAGTAAATTAAAGGGTGTTTCATGTTGTCGTTGCTGTGGACCTTCTTAATCTACCTTCTTTGGGGGCCCCCTTCTGGTCCGGGGCCCCAAGCAGTTGCCTGCCTTGCCTGTTCGCAAGCGGCGCCCCTGGATACACAGATCGTGTTAAAATCAATAGGCACGCAATGACTCTAAATAATAATGATCACGCCACCAAACACACATTCAAACTAAAGGAACCAGCCTGTTTGGAAAATGTAAGAAGTAGAAAGTTCAGGTATTTGTGTTCAAAATGTAAGAAGTCAAAGTAAAAAGTCGTCAGAAAAATTTGTAGTGGAGTAAAGTACTGATACCAGAAGCATTTACTTAAGTACAGTAACGAAGTATTTATACTCCACTACTTCCCACCTCTGCAAATTAAAAAAACGAGCTTGTTAGAAGTGAAGCGGGTCTGACCAGTGACAGTTTGGAAAGCCAGAAGTTCAATGTCCTCTCCTCCAGAGTTAGCTGAGCTGTTGTACTGCGTGACGGTGCCGCTGTACTCCTGGTCCGAACCCTTCATCTCCTCCATTCCTTAGACCTCCCTTCATCTGAGGAAGAGGAGCAGAAACAGTGAGAGGAGACAGGACTGAATGAACCAGGTTTTAAGTTAAAGTTCCCTATTATAGTGTTTTTCATCAATATATTATAGGTCTCAGATATATACAGAGCCTGTCTCTGATTGGCTGAAACACCAAACAGATCATTGCAGCATCCCATAATCCCCTCTGTTTCAGCCCTGTTTAAAAAGTGCTGATTCTCTGTCTGTTACTTTAGATGAAAATAAGGAGCCCCTCCCCACGCCCCTCTGAGAGATATTTGGTTAAAAAGAATTCAATGGTGCTCTAGGAGGACATTCAGGTGATAAGGTGGGGGGGGGTTACCTTGGTTGGTGATTGGCTAATTGTTACACAAGCCAAAAAATCGTTATGACATCATAAAGTGGCCAAAATCTGATCAGCTCAGATCAGCTGACAGGTTTTTATAAAATGGATCAGGACAAAAAGAGAGAATCTTTTTTCCTGAAACTTTCAGAGTCTCTTCAACAGAGGCGACACATGTTTATGTATAAAATATGTGAAAAAGTGGATTTTGCATAATAGGTGACCTTTAAGAAGGAGAGTTAAAAAGGGCCATAACTGTGTGAAGGCTGTGTGTTGAATACTAATCACAGTCAGGCTGTAGCAGAATGGTAATGTTCAACATGAGAGTATATTACTAATTCATCGCCTTGTTATAAATTCTGTTTCTTGCCCGTTCTTGATGGTTATGTTCTGGTTTTATGTCCATTATGTTTCATTCTTGCACATAACATTAAGATAATAATTGGTTGAAGAAGTATCAAGTTAAAGTACTGATGATACAGTGGGAAATACGCTTACAAGTAGAAGCATTCAAAATGATACTTGAGGAAAACTTGGCTTAATAATAAACCTAAAGTACAAAAGCTAATAGTGCATTTCAGTATAGTACAAATTATATTACTGGATAATAATTATTGTATACATAACTCTAATGTTGCAGGTGGTAAAGATGGGGTTACATTGACTTAATCCGTATTTACTATGTAAATCGCTGCACATTATCCCGCTTATTACAAGGCCACATCCTCAACAAAGTAACGACATGACTCCCAATATTAATTGAAATGCTTTTATTGATTTAGAAAATGTTTTTATTGATTTAAAAAATAGTATTATTGATTTAAAAAATAATTATTGATTTAAAATGACATGCATCCGCTAAGAAAAATAGTCCGTGGTTACCGTTTGAACTACGTAGCAACGCCAAACGTTTTTGCGGACCTTTTTGATTACAGATTTGAAAACATCGCGGCTTGCGTTAAAAGTAGCACAATTCATTATGTCAAACCTTGGAAAGTATCTAGATATCCCTGCCCTAATGCCAAAGCAACTGGCAACTGAATATGTGTCGCCGTTTGATGTCTGGACCGTTGCGTAAAAAGGACCGCAGCTCCGTGTTGAGGGTTTCTGCCCCGTTACTTCTCCGCTGTTTTCTTGTCCCTCTTGTCTTTTTCTTTTCTTCGCTGGGGACTCATCAGCCACTAACCATTCATCCAAATTACTGTGCTCTCCAAATATATAAAAATAATATTCAACTCCTCCATGTTGCTCTCAGACGGGAGACAACGGAAAACTAAAGACAAGCAAACAGTTTGAAAAGCAAACTGTATACAGATAAATCGACTGGACTTCTTTCTGCAGATGTGAGCGTCCTTAACAACGGTCAATAAATCCTTGACAGCGGTCTGTACTAAAGCATTAACAACGTGTCACGTGTTCTGAATTGACCAATCAGAATCGAGTATTCAACTAACCATTAATAATGTCAGATAAATGTAGTAAAAGGTACAACATTTTATAATTTGTACCTTGGACGTGGATGTATACCATTGTATTAAATGGATATACGGAGGTTAAGTAGATGTACCTCAAATGTGTACTTTTTTGTGCAACACAAAAATATATTTAGTTAAATTGCACCAACAATGTTTGGCGATATCTTTTTTACTTTATTATGCATCAAATTCCCCTTTTTTCCCATTTTATTCACTATTTATACTGACATTCACCAGACTGCACTTATTTGATGTGCTCCATTTACAGAATATATATATATATATATATATATACGTATTAATATATGTGGTTTGAAGGTTGAGTAACTTTATGTTATAAAAATGATTTGTCTCTTCAATCGGTTTGATAATCATTTCCTCTTGACTATATAATACATATTTCATTTAGCTCTGCCAGATCGGATGACCTTTAAAATGATGGAGTGACTTGATGGACATTTTGTGATCCCATCCATTTGAAATGAACCCTTTTATATACATAATGCAGTGGGGAATGATTGAAATGGAGCGACCCGTTACCTCTTTCTTCTTCTCTCTTTGCTTTCTCATTCTCCTCCTTCTCTCGACCCTCCTCCGGATCCTCCTTGCTCAGTTTGGGAATATTGACCTTCTGCTTGCTCTCCACCACCGCTACAGACAGCAGCTCAAACACATTGTTCAGATGGGTGTAGATCTAATGAGAGGAAGGATTTGTGTTTCTTAGTTCGTCAGCTATAGAGTGGTGCAGGAACAAGTCCTAAAACCCACAAGTGAGTTAGCATTTGACCACTTCCTGTTCCCTCGTCTCAGAGCCAATGGGATTTCTCCATAGGATTTTGGAAAATAGCTGGAAATAAGGTCTGTGGTTGAGACACATTGAAGAGACGGATCACGTTTTGTTCTACGACATTAAATCCATCAGCAGTGACCCCACTGGTGAGTTTGAAGAGTTGACGTGTCTGAAAAACGATGGTTGTTAACAAGTGGCTGAATAGGACTACAGAAGTTGTCGAGGTCGTTGTACGTCATTACGCCGATCACGTAAACACTCCCTCTAAGTTTGTTTGCCCCTGTTCTGCTTGAAAGCAAGTACCTGCCTCCTGCAAACTGTTAAAACAAACGCTTCAACTTGTACCATTTAGAATCTGTATTTTTGAATATGGATCTTAAAGTGCCAGTGAAGTGCATTTTTTTGCGCCAAAATGAAATGGCAGTTTCATTTCTTACATATAATTGTACCTGTTCATGGCTAAAATAATTTTTTAGGAAGTGCGAGGGACGAGATAAACATCGCAAATTTTTCATCCCGTGAACGGCCGTCTGAGCCTACCGCTGCTGCAGACGATAGCGGCTGTGACGTCACAAGATGGGCCCAGTTGTGATTGTAAACATGGCGGAGACTTCGGAAAGTGATACTGGTGCGAGAGAAATGAGTGATTTTGACAGCTTTTCGGACAGGATAGATGAGGAAAGTGGCCATGGAAGTCAATTTAGTTGAGGACAATATTTTGTCATAGATCTAGAGTAGATCTACACACAGGATTGGCCATCACCTGATCATACATTCATCTGTTCATAGCATGATGCAACATTCATGTTCACATGCAGTGTTGTGCTAGTTACTGAAAACCAGTAACTAGTTACAATTACTAGTTACTTCACTACTTACACCAAAAAGTAATGCGTTACTGTGAAAAGTAACTTTTTAGTTACTTAAAAAAGGGCACCCATTAATGCCCTTATACTGTAGCCTTCATTTCAGTACTGTTATTGCATCGGAGAATAATACAACCTGTTGATCAACTTGACATGCATTTGCATCACTGAACTCTGCTAAGCAATGTGGTCTATACAAACACAAACACAAAGATATGTTTCAAAGTGCCAATCCAGCCGCTGTTGCTTAGGTGGAGGTGGAGTGGCGTCGGATGAGTCTGGGTCTGTGGTCTTAGCTACTAGCTTCGTCCCAGCATGTTGTTTCTGCAGATGTTTCAACAGATTTTAATTGCTGTTTTGGGCAGTCGATAGGATCTTTGACCCGCCAAGACACAACTTACATTTAACTAAAACGTTCTTTTCTTTGTGCTCGACAAAAGTGAAATAGTGAGAATATCTCCAGGCGGAGAAACTCGACTTGAGCTCTGCCGCCGCCATGATAGTCTTGTTAGTAAACACAAACACAGTGGCCTTTATTTTTCATAAACAATCTACGAATCTACGAAACAATGACACCAGCCACTCACCTTCATCTTTTGGTAACAGAAACATCGCCACTTCGGCAGAATTGACATTACCACAGCCAGCGGCAATGCATCGCTTCCCGTGTGTTTTTCCTCCCTTTTTCTTCACTGTCGCCTCCATTGTCAGGTTTCCTCGATTGGCAATCACTTCCAGTCGACTGCGAAACACTTTCCAATAAAATACTCGCTCAAAAACGTTGGTAAATTCCACTTTGAAACAGAGACAAAATGAACGGTGGTGAATGTAAACACTTCGGCTGAGCCCATCTTCTGACGTCACGCAGTAGATCGCAAGCCACGCCCACGAAGGCGGAGGTTTCCCAGCGGAAAATTCCAACTCGTCAAATTCGTTGCTATTCCAACATCTTTGATATGGGTTCCAATGGACAATTTTGGTCATTACTATACGTAGTAGCATAACAGATCATGCACCGGCGCACACTTCACTGGGTCTTTAAGTTGGCGTGACGTCGAAGTCGTGCTGCTGTACTCAGCTGTAGTTCGTTTATAGCATAACGTTAGCATTTTGCTTCTGGCGATTCAATTTATGATTCCACAATTATAAAAGTAGGGTAGACATGTGGCGATTATCCGGCTGAACAAAACGTGCATTTATCAAACCGGTTCGTTTTCCAAAGATCTTATTTTTTACAATATTCCAAAATCCTATGGAGAAATCCTATTTTTCTTTTTTTTGTCGAGGGAACCCATGCGCAGCTTACTTCCGGGTCGGCCTATAAAAATACGTCATCCCTGCACCACTCTATTGAAATCCCATGAGCAATTTATGATGAACAAATCCGGACTCACGTTATCCCAGGTGAACTCCAGCATGGGTCTGATCAGAGTGAACTCCTCGTTGACCTTCTTGCCCTGCAGGTCGGAGAAGACCTCTTTGAGGCCGTCTCCGATGCGGTACATGGTCATGTCGCGGCGGAAGATCACGCTGAAGGGGAACATGTCGAAAAAGAGGCCTCGCTTCATCGGCAGCTTCTCGTAGCCCGGCGCCGTCTTCTGCTGCGGCGTGCGTGTTTGAAGGCTGCGTTGTCGAAGTTCATCTTGTAGACCTGGAGGATGAGCAGTGAGACGTTTAAATTACAAGTCACTTACTTAACATGTATTCTTAATGGTTTGAACAAGAAAAAATACAGTTTGGGATACAAAAAACGAACAATATTTTGATTAAAATAGGATTATTGGCAGTTGCATTAAACTGCAAACTTTTAGCTTAATTTATATTTAGTTTTTTCTTAAAACTTGTTTCAATCTGTACCTGGAGGCTTTGACTTTATGTAAATAAATAACAATAGACTATTAGAAAGGAACACCTCTGTCCTGTCAGGTCTCTCTGACAAAGAGCTTCAGAACATTTGCGTCAAAACTTAATATAAAAAACTGAAGAGTTATAACTTTTACTCATGCGGTGTTTGAAGGCTGCGTTGTCGAAGTTCATCTTATAAACCTGGACGGATGAGCAGTGAGACGTTTATTCAATGTTTGAATTAGAAGTTGAATACTGAACATGTATTTGTGGTGGTTTCAACAAAATTATATTATTTTAAGATAAGATGTACTTTAATCCCAATTTGGGAAATGTTTGCGTTGCAGCAGCATAAAAACAAGGCATTGCACATAAATAGAAATTCAAATATTTTTGATTGAAATAAGATTATTTTCAGTTGCATTAAACTGCACATTTTTAGCTTAATTTATATTTTGTCTTTTTTTTCAAAACTGGTTTCAAGTTGCACCTGGAGGCTTTGACTTTATGGTAAATAATTAACTAATAGACTATTAGCAAGGAAAACCTCTGCGCTGTCAGGTCTCTCTGGCAAAGAGCTTCAGAGAGTTTGCAGAGCTGAATTAAAACTTATTTTATTCATGCTATAACTTAGGAAGTCTTCAGTTAAAAACATCATGTGAAATATCGCCGTCAGTCTAAATGTTACAAATAGCTTATTTCTGATTATAAATAATTATTAAATGCTTATCGACATGAATTAAGTTTTGGTTACATCTTATAACCTTTGTTTTATAAAAAAGATACCTCATATACAATTAAAAAGCCTGTAAATGGGACCTTATGAGTTACTTTATGACCTTCGGATTGGGAAGCGCTCGCTAGTTGTTTCAGAAATTCCAACAGTGATTTCTTTCTGCTTATGGGAAAAACAGCAGGGTGACATTAATGTTATTCTAGACAGTATTTAAAAACAAAAAATACAGTTTGAGCTAATTTTCTTGCAGTGGATCAAGTAAAATCATTGATTTTCTGGATGACTTTTTACAAACCGTACACATTGACTTATTAAGAGATTAAAAAGCTGTTCTTATTTTATGTTTGTTATTCTCAATCCTCTCCTCTGTGCACTTGCGATAATTTAATTTCTACGGCCAACATCACAAACAGGCTTAATAATAATAATAATACTTTTGATTTATATAGCGCTTTTCCTGGTGCTCAAAGCGCTTAAATGTTAATATTGATGATATTTGAAGCCAGACAGTAAGACAACAGGAACACGTGCTTGCACATCTCTCCTTTGTTCTCCTCTAAATTATTTCCCCAGCCCAATAAACACTTATCTCCATCCAATAAACACTTGCTGTCTGAGTGTAAACAAGCTTTCCGCCTAGCCTCCCGTTGAAGTTGATTGAGATATTTCAATGCTGATGACCTCATACTTGACCTCAGTACGTACCACATACGTCATTTTCTCCGTCTCCTCTTTAGACAGGATTTCCACTTCGATGTCTGTGCTGTAGAATTGCCGTCCCACTTGAGAAAGCTGTCCTGCAGGAGACAATCAAACACACGCCGGTCATAGATGAGTGGAGTGGAGGTCAACTTGTAGGACATTCAGGCTTATGCAAGCTTCATCGCAAGAACACTTGAGAGTAATCGAAAGGCCCTGTTATGTGTTTTTGTATCCGTGGCCTGAATGGATTGACCTTGCCTGCTAACATTGGGACAGATCATTTATTTGACTTTCTAACACAGTACAGCATACCATAATCTATTAACAAAAAGCTGGTCTGTGTCTAATCCTATTCACACTGTTAATATTTTATATATATATTTTTGGTTGTTTTGTACAAAAATTATTTGTTTAAAGGTCACCTATCATGCTATTCTAAGGTATATTATGGGTCTCAGATATATACAAATATATAAAAACATGTCTGTGATGTGTTTTTCTCAAAATACAAACAGATCATGCATTTTAGACATCTCTCATATCCCTCTATTCCAGCCCTGGGGTCCTTAGCTTGAAAAAAAAAAAAGAGGAGGCGGAGCTAATGCCTGATCAGAATTCTACCGGAGATAAAGTTAAATTCTGCTGTGATAAAACGCCATCCTGTTGTAAACCACATCAAGGATTATTTCTGAAACAGTATGCAGCTCAAATGCTTTTCCTCTTGCAGGTTTATCACAAGGTGAGTTCCTTTCTTTATTTCCCTGCTTTTTAAACACATGTGCTCTCCAGTACAGGTTAGCTCTGAGTATTAGCGAGGCTTGCTAATGTAAACAAAGACGAGATTACGTCCAAAACACGTCAGGCATTGTTTCTGATAGCAACTCTCTCTGGGTCCACCGCCGATTTGACGTCATATCGGCAGCAGATCTGTATCCGCTCGTTGTACCCCCGTTTTTAAAAGATGTGGGTTCGGAGGAAAAGAGAAAGGGTTTTATTTTCTGACGCTGCGTGAGTTCCCCGACACACCGGGGACACATGTTTATGTATAAAAGACATCAAAAAGTGCATTTTGCATGATAGGAGACCTTTAAAACAATGAATCCAATATCAAGGATGCTGTTGATGATGACCTAATCTTTTATTTTCAAGATACATTTACGCTAGAGGGGATTGGACCAGAAACGTTTTTAAGCTTCTTGACATGACAGAAAAAAGATCATACCCTGTAGTTTGCCATATACAGTATACACATTGCCCTAAGTGTTTTTGTTTTGAGCTTTTAAGGTTATTTGTATAGTTACATTTACATTTGGTGTAAATACTTGTCTTTCACATCCTTTTTTAATACTAAATTGTTTCTTGAAATGCTTATTTTTAATTATCCTTATATATTTATTTGGTTACCTACTTTGCATCTTATTTATTTTAGACACCAGGCACAGAGGGCAGCTCAGGGGTCCTTTAGGTGAAACTCAGAAGAGGTAAATAAAGGCATCAGTTATTAGATCGTGCCGTCTGTTTACAGCCATGTTTTATTTGTTTGTGTATTTCAGGTGAGGAGTTGTATAAAAGTAGAGAAACGGATGTATATTGAAGGTCCCCTATTATACTGTTTTTCATCAATATATTATAGGTCTCAGATATATACAGAACCTGTCTCTGATTGGCTGAAACACCAAACAGATCATTGCAGCATCCCATAATCCCCTCTGTTTCAGCCCTGTTTCCAAAGTGCTGATTCTCTGTCTGTTACTTTAGATGAAAATAAGGAGCCCCTCCCCACGCCCCTCTGAGAGAGATTTGGTTAAAAAGAACACAATGGTGCTCTAGGAGGAGATTCAGGTGATAAGGTGGGGGGGGGTTACCTTGGTTGGTGATTGGCTAATGGTTACACAAGACAACACATCGTTATGACATCACAAAGTGGCCAAAATCTGATCAGCTCATTTTCAGACAGGTTTTTATATAAATGGATCAGGACAAAAAGAGAGAGAATCTTTGTTCCTGAAACTTTCAGAGTCTCTTTACACAGAGGGGACACATGTTTATGTAGAAGAGACATGAAGAAGAGGGGACACATGTTGATGTAGAAGAGACGTGAACACGTGGATTTTGCATAATAGGTGACCTTTAAGTGTGTAACTGTAACAAACTAGCAGTCATTTTTATCTTCGGTTTACTGGTTAATTTACAGGTGTGTCACGTTAAACCGTGCGTCACCTGCTAGCTAATATGGACTAATGCCTGTGGCGTAACCACCAACTACATAGTGAGTTATGTATGTGTGATAAAGAGAGGGTCTGTTTGTGGGTTAATTTTAGGCAGACTTTTGTATGTAAGTTTGAAAATGTGTACAAATGTTTAGAAAGAGACGTCACTTATTAGACTGTGACGAGTGTGTATGCAGCCACGTTGTAGTGAAGTGTGTGTGTGTGTGTTGTGTGTGTGTGTGTGTGTGTGTGTGTGTGTGTGTATTTCACATAAGCTTAAGTGATGATGAGTTATATAAAAGTAGTGACATCATGGATTTGAATGTGTAACTGCAACAAACTAGTTAATATAATATATTGATATGCTTCTCTTGCACTTTTGGTTGCATTTCGTTGTCCCGGTATTTCTACAATGACGATAAAGTTATATCTAATATAATATAATATAATTGGGCTCATCACTTTCAGTTTTTAAAGGTCAAACTGTTCGCTACATAAACCTATTAACTGTTGTGTCATTGGTTCTCTTGGTCCAATACTGTTTGATAACTTTATTTAAAACAAATATGATCATCTCATAAGACTATTTCAAAGAGTACACTCCAGTGCTCTCAATGTCTTGTCTAACCTTCTCACTGGTTTCAGTTCAGTTCACTGCATTATGAAAATTAATGTGCATAGACTTAACATATTGTCCACACACAGTGAACTTAATGTTGCTTTAATGTCATCGAGGTAATCTATCTGTTGTATCACAGCTGAAAGTGAAGGTTGGCTTCTCCACAATGCCTTTCAACTAAAAAGAAGACATGGTGTACACTGTTTTGACTTTTGTACTAAAATGGAGATATTCCTTTTGGCACCCACGGTAAGATATTGTGTTAAACACCTAAAATACCATGTTTTGTTTTTTAAAGTATAGGCCGTTTTTAAATATGCAAAAAAGGGCATTAAATAATTTATAATGTGTCTGTTTCCTGCGTTAACTATCTTATTCATTGGACAAACCAAATAACACTTTGGAGTAATTGTCAGTAGTTTTTTTTTTAATACTTAAGCACCTTTAGGTTCATGGGACTAAGCGTATCCCAGCATGCAATGGGTAGAAACCTACATAAACACAATGTTAAGATTTAGGCTGCGAAAGGTTGCCAACTGAGTCAAACGACCTACGTGGCAGCTTTAATAAGAGCATTACTACATTATAGCAGTTGGATTTTCATTGGCAGTTGTCTTTTTCTACATTGTTCCTGAATCCCATGAAGTGTTTCCCGGAGGTTAAGGAAAAGTGCTTATGGAAAGATAGGACCTTCACTTGTTTAAACCCTAGCCCTAGGTTTTGGTGATTAGTCTTTTTAGTGAAATTACCTTGGAGTACTTAAGTGGCGCCCAGGTTACTGTTGAATTCTCTAGATGATAGGAGAGGAGCTTTAATTCTTCTTTTATTATCTCCCTTAGCTTAGGTTAGACCAGACCATTCTTTATGAAAGGAAAGGAACATTTGCCCATTTACATCCACCTGTGTTAGTGCAGTCGAATTCTCTTAGCACCGCAGTCATCTTTTACCAAATCCTAATGAATTACAATAATAATAATAATTTAATTTAAGGCGCCTTTCATGACACCCAAGGACACCCTACAATTTGTTAAATATTCTAAAAGGTAAAAGCAACAGAACATGATAAAAACACAAACATACCATCATGGAGAAGACAATTAAAGTGGACACTGATGATAGGGACAGGTTATTCAGGGGAAACAGAGGATAGGGAGCAGTGAGTAGGCTGATTTGAACAGGTGCGTTTTTAGTTGGGTTTTGAAGAAGGTGGTTGTGTCAGACTGTCGGATGTGTGGTGTAATTATCCTTCACATGTTCCCTTAACTCCAGGATGTTTGTCATCTGGGTCATGGTATAGTGTTTAGGAGGTTGTTCATATTCTCGAAAGGAACTTCAATGCTTCCTTTAGGCTCTCCTTAAACATAGGATACACTTGACTATCCTTTACAAAAGGAAAGGAACAACTATCGTCATGTCGTAATTAAATGGCCGGGTGTAAGTGCAACACACTTGTTTTCCTAAACCCTGACATTTATCCTCCACATCTTCCCTTACCATGTGGACGTTTCCTTTCCTTAACATGTGGACGTTTCCTTTCCTCAGAGTTGGAAGTAGTGGAGTACAAATACTTCGTTACTGTACTTAAGAACATTTTTCTGGTATCAGTACTTTACTCCACTTATTTTTTCTGATTTTTTGGTGGCGTGATCATTATTATTTAGAGTCATTGCGTGCCTATTGATTTGAACACGATCCGTGTATCCATCATTTCCTGGTCTTCTCTAAAGAAGAGGGACCAATGAAAACGTTGTCATGTTGCCGTTGTTCAGCATGGAAACATTCATTAGCTAACAATGACATTATTGTTCTCTTAATATAAAGGGAGGTCAGGTACTCTTTAAAACAGCTGCTAGTTATGGGTACTTTTTACTTAGTACATTTCAAAGCCTTTTACTTTTACTTGAGTAAAGAAGTTTCGTCAGTACTTCTACTTTTACCAGAGTGTTTTAAAACACGAGTAGACTTCTACTTGAGTAAATGATGTGTGTACTTTTGCCATCTCTGCCTTTCCTTAACATGTGGACGATTTTCTTTTATCGAGGACAAGAAAGAGAGGTTGTGAAAACACATAGGCCTGATTTGTTTGACTTCTATCCACAACTCTTTGCTCTGCCCTTGTTCTTTGGGTTGGGGGTCAAACACTCAGACACTCAAATCCAGCACCAGACACTTCTTCTTTTTTTTACGCTGCTATGGACAGTCTTGCACTGAAGTACATTCTCAAAGATATGAAGTGACTGTTATTTGTGTATATATTGATTGTTATGCTTTTAATTGGGTCTTAATGTGTGCATATGTATAAATGTGTCTTTGATTGTGTATATATAGGTATATACATATTGCATACATATTTTTATATATATTTGTTTTTGTATTTCGGATTGTGGGAAACTGTTTTTCGATCTCTCTGTCTGGACACACAAACTGAAAGATTGACAATAAAGTTGACGTTGACTGTGACTTGACTTTGACAAACCCAGTTTCCTGTCCTACTGGTAAACAGTTGTAAGCCGTAGCTCTGGGCCTCGTTACCTTTGACGAACTGGGTGAAACCTTTGCGGGTGCTGCGGTAGTGCAGCGTGAGGCTCGTCTCGCACTCCTCCTCCACGCAGAAGCTGGGCGGCTGCACTTTGGGGAAGGAGAAGCGAAAGTACTCGTGCAGGTTGTCCAGCTCGTTGATGAAGTCGCGCACATTTCGCCCCAAGACCTAAAAAAGATGGATGATGAGGATATTTCATTTTTAAACAATAACTGCGGTTTGTTTAGTTGAATTATGTTCCTTGTTAAAGTAGTTTTTCATGTTGTCAGAATACTGGGTATCGAGGATCTATTTGAATGTCTTTCTGGTGCTAAGTAGTCATTGGTTTTGTTTCTACACCTCCCAACGATCGCCTTTTACCCGGACAAAGGATACAGTAATGTTTTAACACACAATGTACACAATATCTGTTTTCTTTTTTTGTTACTGCCGAGTTTTATTCCATATTTTATTCCATTCTATTTCTATGTAAATACTGCTATATTTGACTATATTTTTTATTATTTAAAATATTTTTTGTTATTATAGTTTTCTTAAAATAGTTCTCTCTGTGTTTTTAAATTTTTGTCTACTTATATGTATGCACCACGACACCAAGTCAAATTCCTCGTACGTGTCAACCTACCTGGTAATAAACCTGAATCTGATTCAATGCATTTCCTCTGGATTTTCTATCATTGATTTATTTTTTAATGAATGAACGAGACCTTTGTTACCCATTACAAACATTCAATTGCAAGTAGTGCTTTTTGTACCGCTCAACACATCTAAACAGTTCTTGTCAAGGTCCAAGCTTCATGATGTGGCTGCTCGCAAATGACTTATCCATTGATTCAGAAATATTAAACATAACTGTATTCCATGAGGCCAGATGATCACTCTTTCATTTAGTGACTAATGCATCATCAGTCAGTGATGTAGTGTAGACATGAGGACATGCACTTAATGCTGCTGTTAGCTAAAGATAATCTGAAGGGAGGGTTCACTACATCACCTTTAGGATCCGCTCGTATCCGTAGTTTCCGATCCTCTTGACCATATAGACCCCGAAGGCGTACATCAGCTCGTCGTGGGTCTTTCCCAGAACCTCACCTGCCGCCTTGGCCAGCCGCAGGATCAGGTTGTCACTGCGTAGTAGAGAGAAAGCTATTAATACATGTTGCTTTTAACATATGCTAAGTTAGCTGCTAATGCTACGAATTTAAAATCAGCTTTCTGGTAGAGCTCTGACCCAAAAGTAAGCAACGTTTCCTCAAACAAAGACAAGTGCAGGAGTGAGCACAGTCAAAATGAGAGTAAAAATAGTCAAAGTAAACAACATTTACTAATGAATACTTGCTTTATTACTGTGCTAAACTGCATGACACTACAGCTGTTTCTGACATGGTGTCTAACATGTTGAAGGGTATCGTCATAGGCAAGGGTAGTTTTCTTTTATAGCACATTTCAACACAAGGCAATTCAAAGTGCATTAAGATTACCTTCAAACAAATGTGTAGACAGTCATTACAAAGCGAAGACAATTAAAACAAAGTTAAATAGAATAAGACCGATGTAAATACGAGTAGAAAGGTTACTCTCTTCTCTCTATTGTCCTTGACTTCCACCTACTGTCTTTTTTGTGTGTTTATTGTGCATTTGTTATGGGTGTGTATGTGAGTAGTGTGTAATGTTTGACAGTTGTTCTTTAAAAAATGTAATACAACATGTGAAGATATGAAGAGTTATTTGATTTGATTAAAAAGGCAGTAGTTCATATTTCACCTCGACATTTGTTAGCATTTCAGCTGCACATAAGCTTAGGCCCCTAAATACAGAATATCTAACCAAAGAATACATGTCATTATTTGACTGGCAGACGAGTTTTAGCATTTATTCAGGTCTTAAAATGCTGCACTTGAATTGTGCTAAAGTCAGGTTGCTGTGAGACTCGCTTGTGAATATTTGGCCTCAAAATCCAGTTTTTGCTATTCAAGCACTTAAAACCTCAATTCAAGCACCACAGTATGACGGGGAAACATGATTTACGTACTTGTACATCTGGTGTCGGACAAACTTGAGGTGGGGTATCTCTGCTCGGTTCTCGATGAGCCTCCACACGTCCTCTCCGTAGGATTCATTAATGTAATCGTTGACGGCTTCCAGGTACAGGCCGTACATCTTCAGAGGGTTGGAAACCTCCATATCGATGCCTTGGTTAACTGCTCAGCTGGGGACGAAATTACACATCCCGAATACTGGCTGGACTCATCTTTGTTAGGGTCAGCAATTTTAAATATCACAGCTAAAAAAAAAATCTATTAGAATCCAGTTTTCCTCAAGAGGACAGACCTTTGGCACCGTCTTCTTAGGAGATTAAAGGAAGACATTTTGCTTGGCGTGTAAAGACTTTCTTTCACTGCCAAAGAAAGTAAAACTCTTTCTATCCAGCAGCATACGGAAGTAAAGATGGAAATATGCTGTATACCTGTGTGACACTTCAGGTCACCTTCTCAGACACCAGCAACATGTAAGAAGAGAGCAAGATTATCAAAAAGTAAATGAGCTGTGACTGTGCTGTGTCTGATGCAGCTGCTTTCTATAAAATGTCACCAACGTGGCAAACACAAATCACTAAAAGACAAAAAAAGGGAATCCAGAAGCCTTTGATGCTCAGGTTCAGGTTCTTTATTTGTACCCGTAGGTAGATTTAGTTTGCAGATAAAAAGACAAGGGATCCATCCTGACACACTCTAAAAACAAACACAGACAACAGACATCTCTAATAAAAGTAAACCTGCTCCGTCAAATCTCAAAATATTAAAAAACATTTCAGAAGGAAAACACTAGTACAAACATGGACATTCAAAGTTCATAATTAAATAGAAAATAGGCATCTGTGTGACGCTCCTATGATTTGTTAATTTGTGCAATAGCTGCTGGGATAAAACTGTTTCTATACCGCTTCGTTCAACTAACCTCCAGCCCGAAGGAAGAAGCTTAAATCCTGAGTCCATCATATCATTTAATTACAGTTAACTCATTAAAAACAGGTAAAAATAAGCATCCAAAAGTAAAAAGAGAAGTCCCCTTACCTGCAGTCCCTCAGAGCTGTGAAATCCTGATCTCCAAATGAGCCGAACATCTCCAAAGCATCGCTCCTAGTTGAGAGTTTCCACCTGCAGCTGACATGTCTATTCCCCCCCGACACTTGCCTGTCAGGTCAATAGGTGACGGGGGCCAAAATAGCAGCAAGGCATGTTTGTGGCAGGTAAAGCTAAACATGTTTTTTTCACACTCTCAACTGGCTACGAGTCTAATTTGTAAGACATTAGCATGGCGATGAAGTATGTGGCTATACATGGGAGTCCCTTAAAAAAACCATTTCTGTGTTATGTAAACCGAGGCGCACAATGGGAGGCTCATTATCTGAAATTACCCTGTAGTCTTTCGCAACAACTCGTTAGGGCTTCCAGGTTTCTTGGCTAATTACTCCACATTTGCATAATTACAGTCAGGTGCTCGTTTAAATGACAGGCATTGTGCGGGGATTGGCATTTGAATGGTTTTTTCTAGTGAAGCTGGAGATATAATTGCAAACATTGAGCCTTTTGTTAAGACTGCCGTTATCTGATGCTGATCAGAAAAGATTAAAATGTGATCAGCATGTGTTTTCACTCAGATAATGATGTCTGTTATGACCTTTAGACTCTAATTTATAGCTTGGAAACGATATTGCCATCATAAAAGCAGGTATATTTGGTAAAACAAGAGAGGAACTAAACTGTCAACAAGTGTGTGTGCCTGTGAGTAACTGCAGACTCAAGGTTAAAGCACACCACTTTTCTCACCTCGTCCACTAGGGGGCACTGTTACAACACCTTAATTCATTACTGGTTTATTCAAGTCTACTGCTAGGGGGAACATGAGCTGAAAAATGATTATGAATGTGGCCTTTTAGGGAGTCCAGACAGGGAAGATCAGACTGTTATTTTACGACACTGGTGGCCTTTTATATCTGTCATGTTGCAAAATATACAGAGCTGATTCAAAACGTCCTTTTAATCCGCAGAAATGACTCCGCTCTTTTTCATATTTAGATTTCTAACACCTATCATGTAGAGGTCTAAGACCAAAAACAATGTCAGACATTTTCTTCTTCACATCAGGACATTTTTCACCATCAGCATCAACACCCTTGGCCTTTCAATCTTAATAGTATATATTGAAGTACAATGTGCACATTACTATCAATCAATCAATCCATCATTATTTATATAACATTTATCAGACACACAAGGTAACACAAAGTGCTACACAAAAACAGAAATAAAAACAACACTATTATAAAAATACCACACATAACTTCAAACTGATTTAAGCATTTAAAACCAATGGACAAATCAATAAACACAGGACTGATAAAACAAGAATAAATATGCAATAATTAAAATGAATTATCAAGAATACAATTATACTAAATACATTAGCCACTTTTAGGTCTTTCCACTTGTGTTTATATACACTTTTATTTTATTACATTTGATAGTTATATGAATATTTATTAAATATACATATTTTTATTTATTTGTTTGTACCTTTTTTTTTTATTGCACGTTTTATTATATAAGACAGTTTTTCTTGTGAATCTTTGGCCCAAAAATCCATTGTTTTTTGCTATTTAAACACTTAAAACCTCCATCTAAGCACCACGGTATGATGGGGAAACAGGATTTACGGATCTATTGCACGTTTTCACTTTAACTTTGCATGTTCATAGCATATTATAAATATTTGTTGTTTTTATTCATCTTTAATTGTACTAAACCCCTCTGATTCTAAAAGGGAAGATGTGTGGCCAGTATCTGTTGTGAGTGATAATGAGCGCCTCTCAGATCCATTTCTTGGCGTTTCTGCTACCTTCCCCCTTCACTTCCTCCCCCCTCGTCCCCTGTTCGCCAGGTGCTGCTGTCTGTCTTTAATGGCCTGTAGTGCGACTCTGCCCCATTGCATTCTGGGTGGTCTTCTCTGCCTCTTACCGGGGAACAGAGGGAGATAACGATGTGCTGATGGTGCCAACCACAACTCCACACAAGACACCGCAGATACTTTTCATTAAAGACGACATGACTCATCTTTTTCCTCTCCGCCAATATCACACCCTGAACTTCCTTTCCTCCCCGACAAGAGAGAGGTGTCGCTTTCTCAAAAAGGTGTCCAGTCGTGTCATTTTTCAACTCCTAACAGGGAGCCAAGGAAATTCTCCCTCCCATTGTTTGATGTGAACAGCACAGATACACACTTACATGGAAACACAGTACAGGTGATGTCTGTTTCACTCGTATACAGAGACGGCAAAACAACACACATCCTTTACTCAAGTAGAAGTACAGATACTTGTGTTTAAAAATACTCTGGTAAAAGTAGAAGTACTGACTAAACTTCTTTACTCAAGTAGAAGTAAAGAAGTATGGGCTTTGAAATGTACTTAAGTAAAAAGTACCCATAACTAGCAGCTGTTTTAAAGAGTACCTGACCTCCCTTTATATTAATAGAACAATAATGTCATTGTTAGCTAATGAATGTTTCCATGCTGATCAACGGCAACATGACAACGTTTTCATTGGTCCCTCTTCTAGAGAAGACCAGGAAATGATGGATACACGGATCGTGTTCAAATCAATAGGCACGCAATGACTCTAAATAATAATGATCACGCCACCAAACACACATTCAAACTAAAGGAACCAGCCTGTTTGGAAAATATAAGAAGTAGAAAGTACAGGTATTTGTGTTCAAAATGTAAGAAGTAAAATTCGCCAGAAAAATAAGTAGTGGAGTGAGTACTGATACCAGAAACATTTACTTAAGTACAGTAACAGAGTATTTGTACTCCACTACTTCCCACCTCTGGTTATATATATTCCCTGTGTGTCTCTGCTCGTTATCTGTTGAAGGAGTTATCCGGCTCGGCCACACTAAGGGAAGGTTGATCAAATCTCTGGGGAGTATTTGGATCACTGGAGGAAACCATGCAGTCGGATATATTCAGCTCTGGCAAAGAAAAAAAGAAGAGCAGCTGATATCATTGTTACAGTGCAGGGAAAGAGCTCACCATTCAAACGTTGGACATTGATTAAAGCATCAGCACAAACAAGTTATTGGAGCATTGCGACTGAGCCATACCCCGCAAAGTTATTGGGTGACAAACTCCCGGCATAAACTCCTGCTTATTGTTTACAAGCAGAAGGCCCTCCAGATAAAATAGTAAATCCCCTCGGTGCAGCGGGGGCTGTGACTGCACAAAAGCTGCAGGGATGATTCCTAGCGTGTGTCAAAATGGAAATGTGTTTCTCTGCTGAGGAGCTGAAACTGTTGTGACCCCGTGGTTGAATACTTAATGGGAGTCTATCCGTATCCCAGTCCTATCTCTCAATCCCCTAAGCTTACCCCCCTTTAACAGCCAAATAATGCACCACATATTTCTCCAGCTCAATCCCATGATACCTCCCTCTTATTGGTTTTTCGCTGTACACACAGCAGGAGCTCGGCTATAATGCTACGCTAGCTGAATGCCAACAATGTTGAGGCATGTATTGTGTCTTTATGCATCACCCTCTCTCCTGTATTTATAGCTACTCTGTGAGTTCTTCCCTCTCTCCTCCCTGCTCTGTTTCTTTTCAGTTTCACCTGTCAGCATCTCCATCTCTCACTATATCCTTTACTCCACCTGCTACTTTTCTCCTTTGACTTCCCCCACGCAGACCTGCTCTCACTCTCCTGTAACGCCTGCTCTCTGCAGCCGTCCATCTTTATTTATTGCAGCGTTTTGAGGATATCACTCCACAGCAGGCACGTGCACAGGATGTTAGAGGGGCAGGGGCCCACATTCAAAAAAGGGAACCCTGTCAATTTTTGTGTCTTTTGCATAAATCTAGTCCCTGAAAATCTAGTTTTAAGGGATATTATTACCCGGAAATGTTGAGTTCCCCAAAGTGTTATGTTAGAAATGTAATGTACGGGTCTCCAGCACATAGAAACTGCTGGATGCTAACCGGCATATGTTGGGCAATTTACACAATTAGCATAACTTGCATAAATGTAAATTAATGGCATTATAGCCTATGTAAACATTAGTTACAAAATGGCTTGGCCAATTTGAACCATTTTTGAGTGTTTTTGAAGGTTATTGAGGATTCTGAATCCATATCCGACATTTTCAGAATACAAAAATGGCAGTTTTAACCAGAGAGTGGCCATATTTGTACTCTTAGTGGACTGATTTTGATTTGTTATTAATAATGTAATGATATGGAGAGCACAAGATTGTTGTTACTTTTACATAAATCTAGTCCCTGAATAGGTACTTTTGTGCTAGTTTTAAGGGATATTATTCTAGTTGCTAGCATACTGAACCCGGAAATGTTGAGGACCCCAAAGTTTTATGTTAGAAATGTATAGTACGGGTCCCCAGCACATAGAAACTGCCGGTTGCTAACTTGCATATGTTGGGCAATGGAGGTTATAGAGGATACTGAATCCATATCTGACATTTTCAGAATAAAAAAATGGCAGTTTTAACCAGAAAGGCCATATTTATACTCTCAGTGGACTGATTTGGAATACTATGAGTAAATTGCGATCATTGGATATAGAGAGCACAAGATGAACATTATTACCTCTGCTGTAGACAATTATTTTTCAAATAAATATTCAATCTGGTTAATCCAAATGATCCAGAGTCCCCTAAATCTTCCAAATGGACCCAAAATTAATCAAAATCAGCCCACAGAGAGAGTACAAATATTGGCATTTTCGGGTTAAAACTGCTATTCTTGATCCAGAAAATGTCAGCAATGGACTCAGCATCCTCAATACCCCCAAATCACTCGAATCACTCCAAAATAGGCCAAGCCATTTTTGAACTAGTGTCAACATACATTAGGCTAATGATAATTAATGCTACATACATGAAGAAATGTAATGTACCACCTTCTCAATCAAGGCATTCGGATACAAAAACGGGCAGTAAGAAGATGCTGATTTTATACGGCTAAGATACTATGTGCCCACATTTTGTAAACGTAATTCACATTATCTTCTCATAATTAGGCAGAAAATTACAAAAGCAACACATAAGGTTTTTGTGTAATAGACAGAGGTTTAGGGCTGTTTTACTTTACTTTACTTTGATTTCTAAATTAAAAAAGTACATTCTCAAAGGGCAGTTGCCCCCTTTGAGGTCTTATTTTGTTCTTGTTCGTCACATGCTCGTGCATCTGTATCCCCCCCTCTCTTTGTCTTCGCATTAGCTTAATTGAATCTTCCACTGGCGTTTAAATAACTACGTGATGTTAAATCGTGGGTTGTTACTCCCTTTGCATTGATTTCTCTGTGGTGAAGCTAATAGCACCTGACTGAAATCTGCTCTCATTCACTCTCTCTCTCCCCTTACAAAACTGCACCCAATGGAAACACAGCGCGCCTGCAGGTGTAAAAATAGTGTCTATTCCTAACAAAGGCGAATCTAGAACGAGAGATAGCAGAAAGGGAGAGGATGGGAGGGGGTGTGGGGTGAGAGTTACGCGTTGTTCAGTAAAAGAAAGGAAACTCAGGGTTCCACAGTCTGCATATAAATATTCCATTAACTTCAGCCGGCTCCATAACGGCAGCAGCGCGGCTGTGCATTCAGAGCCTGGAATTTGAAATGAAATTATTGTGGGAGGTGGAGGTGTGGAGGGAGGTAGCGGCGGTGAAATAGCCGTTTCCTTTCTTCCAATTTTCTCCTTTTCCTTCTTTCGCCCCTTTCGCCTTATCACGGGTGACACTAATCCAATTTCAGCTCTGCTTGTGACAGCTCTAACGTGGTTTTGTGTACCGATTCCACCCCCTATGTGCACTCACACACAAAAACATGCATACTCCAAAAGGTCACCTACAGTATCCAACCAATACAGAATGTATCATACAGTACATACACACTTTTATTAGACCTATCCTTCATGATTGCACACAGACGTATTAGTCTAGGAGGGAGTGCAGCATCTGAAAGGTCAGTTGAGCCACGAAATAAGCTGCAAAATCACACGTCGTAAAAAATATCTGTACAAGCCCGGTGGTGAAATGTAGTGAGTAATGATGAGTATTTTCAATGTATGCTGTTTTATACTTTAACTCTACTACATTTCTGGGGCAACCATTGCACATTTTAGTCCACTACATTCATTTGAGGGCTTAAGCTACTAGCTATTTTGCCGAATTAGATTATTAATAGTAATCAAATAATACATTTTGATGTTAACAATCTGGACGTTGGGGTTTAAATCGCAGCCCAACATGTATATGTATCTTTGGGCAAGATAGTTGACCACAAGTCGCGAGTATCAATATTAGCATCCTTGGGCAGGTGGCCCCTTGTATAGCAGCCCCTGAATCTGTATGTGTATATGTGGGTGAATAACTTGTATGTTAAAGACTTTGAAGAGTTGTCAAGACTAGATAGAGCAGAATATGAATGCAGTCCATTTACCATAAAGTAATATGATTAAACTCCACTCATACCAGGAGTAACACCGTAAAGAGATATACGTTAATAAACTGTTAATTATAATCCAATAAGATAATGTATATGATTCTGAAATGGGCCGTTTTGCATAATCAGGACTTTTACTTTTGGTACTTTAGGTATATTTTGATGATAATACGTTTGCACTTTAATTTGTTATATGAAGTATTGCTACTGTTCATTTAGTCTATATTTGAGTACTTCTTCCTCCACTCTATAAGCGTATACTTCGGGTTTTCTTGGCTCATGTTTAGATATCTCCACCACTCAGACTGTGCGGTGAAAACAGTGACTCACTTCCTAAATTAAATCCAAAAACTTCATGCTGAAACTTTCTGTCTCGTGACCTTGGTAAATAAAACTGGAACCTTATTTCAGGGGTAAAATAGGAAAAGCATGCATTCTTTTGGGTGAAACAAGCCTACAATGAAGTTGTACATACATGAAACCTGTGAGAATACTGAAGTTAATGATCCTTAAGGTTCTTTTCTTTGTAAGGTATGGTATTGGTTGATACAAGTCTTTGAAACAAGTTGAAATTCAACGCTAAAGGGCTTCCCAGTGCGTTTGAAAGTTACGCCAAGGGATCCTGACCAAACGTCAATATAGGATGAGTCGGAAGTATTATGTTAACCTTTAATCAGATGATCAGACTCCACGAGGGAATCTACAGTTTCTTTTGTAAGCCATCATTAAGCCTTTTCTGTTGTATGTAATGGTAAAGAGAACTGTATCAGTGGTAGACCACTTACAGTATGATTGTGTCCTTTCACTCCCAACAACATGTGGATTTATTGCTCAGTCTCATGGGGCCGCTGTTGGTGGAAGAATAAGTCTCTGTGATGGATTCCTCTCAGTTTGATTATTGCAGATTTGTGAGATTAAAAAATAAACCGGTGGTTCTTTGATTCTGAGTGACGGACACCAAAGTCGGACATTTGCCATTGAAGTCTTGGAAATTGATATTACGGCGGCTGTAATTGAGGAAAAATACAAAACAAACAACAATAAAAAGTCCATGAATTGAGGATAACACTAGATATTGTACTTTAAAAGTACAAATGTAGACCAAATCAGATTCAAAGTGAGTTGAAATCATTCCACCAAACACAGAAAGGCTTACTTTTCATGTACAGTGACATCTTTAGTCACTAACATGCAATATGTCATGTTTTCAGACCCTGACCTGTGTTTAACGGGACGTACCATTTCTGACTCCTGTTGGTCAGTGACAAAGGCGTAAGTAGCGTGACGTTGTTAAAGCAGCTAAGCCTTGTCGGGGGGGAAGTCTGAGTGGATGGATTAGTCAATGAAGCGAGAGACTTGTTGAGACTGCTGATCATTTCCTGTTTCCTGCCATCGTTGTTCTTCTTTAACCTGCGCCATAATGTTTGTTTATCTTGTGTCGCTGAACCTAAAAAATAACTATAATAAGGTGGAAGCAGATCATTCTTATTATTTGAGTCATGTTACATTGGCAGACATTACATTTACTTTAAGGAAATTATGGTATTTAATTATTATTTTGACATACTTTGGTTACTTTTCACTTCTACTCCACTACATGTACATTTCAGAGGGAAATACTCAACCTATTGCTTATTTTACATACTCATATTTAAAATCTACTTTTTACAAATTAGACACATGATATGCTTATATGACACGATGCAGTCCTAGTCTACAAAGTATTTTTAATAGCCTGTCAATGTTGTTCACGATGAAAAGGCTCCTAAATGTAATTGTTTGAGATAAAAACAGGATTACACTTTTCAGTTTCAATATAATACTGTTTGGAAATGCTTTTTCCACCTCTGCAATTACCAACATACTTGTGGTGGCAAATGACGAATTTCTTTGTAATTGTACATATACCTGTTCGTTTCATGGATAATATGATAATAAAATCTGACATATTGAGCCTTTAACAGGGTTTTTAGTGGAAATTAGACAATTAATTATGAGTTTCAAGGCATTGCATTGATAAAATGAAGAATTTCAAAGTGTTTCCTCACAATCATTAACGAGTTGCTTTTATGAGCAGAGTAACTGGAGGCTCAAACAGATGCTGCGGCTCGGTGTAGATTTCACACCTCCGTCGTGTTATTATCACGCAGCGGACATCACATCTCCGGTGAAGTGAGGACACCGAAGGCGGTTTTATATGTGATAAATGAATTGTAATAATGACTATCAGTACTTTATTCCTTTTATCTTCTTTCTGTCTGCGCGTTTCGGCTTTTATGTGCAATTTACTGATCTGCCATCTGCCCACGCTGATTTATTCGGGCCAAACAGCTCGCTCTGGACTGATGAAACCAAATAGCAGATAATTGAGACCCATTGTTAGCGATGCTGGCAACAACTCTGTTTTGATTTTATGCTACAAATCCGAACGCAACTACACCTGTCATTTCATAAATGACACCCATTTGGCATATGGGGTGATTCATATCTATTCACGTCGTGTAGGCTCAGCAGAACTAGTTGAGTTTCTGCTCCTGTAATGTGGCAAAGAGTGTGTGTGTGTGTACTGAGAGTCTCTGTGAAGTGAAGCAAACCTTAACATTTTATTTTCGTAACCTGAACAAGTGCTGAAGGAAGCAGTTCTCCTCCCAACGCGTGGCTCTACAGTGTCCACACAACACAGGAAGCGGAAAAGACGAGAACAAAAAGACGCTGATCGGATTGTTCTCCCACGACTCTTACACGCACGCACGCACGCACACACACACAGACACACACACACACACACACACACACACACACACACACACACACACACACACACACACTCTTACAAAGGCGCTCACATGCATGCACACACACTCTTCAGCACATGAGTGAGCATCCCATTTCCTCTTCTTATTCCCAGAGTGCCTGCTGGGAATTGTTTTTCAATTGTGATTTTTTTGTATTCTTTTCTCTTAGAGTAGTGCGTTTTTAGATCTTTTTTGCACGGACTGGTGGCGATGTCTGAATGGGCGCCAAGGTCACGGAGTCTCTGTCGGGATGCTCCGCAGAGAGATGAGAGAAAACATACGGCGGTGAAACAAAGAGCCAACATCACCCGCAGCAATGGAGGTAATTGCATCAGAAAGTGGTAATTTAAAACAGGGTCGTGGCTACGCTGCAGTAGGCCCAACTGTGTGTGTATGTGTGTGTGTGTGTGTGTGTGTGTGTGTGTGTGGTTTTTCCAGGGCTTGGGAGGGTTGCTTTATACCTGTATTCCTTTAACATTACTAGTTACCTGCGCAAATGTAATCAGTATCCTAATTTGAGTATCAAAATATAAAAGTAATGCAGATTTCTTTCTGTATACTTAAGTGTATTATCTAAGACAACTGAACAAAGTGACCTTAGGAAAGAAGAAACCAAGATATTCAGGATCAAAATTGATTTTATTATACGAAAACCTGCCTTTCATGAAGCATATTCAGGCAGTAGCCTAACACTGGAACACATGAGCACATACTACAGTTAAAAAAAGCAGAAATAAAATCTGAGCTGACAGAAAATGCTCCGTTTTAGTTTAATACACACAGTTAAGCTCACACACACTATTTTATGAATATATAGGTTCACCTGCTGAATTAAAAACAGAACAAATGAAGCAAAGAAAGTGGAAACCATGAAGCAGATTCAGGCAGTGGAGATGAGAGTGATTCACAGTTAAAGTATTATCCTACAGAACAGAACAGCTTACAGAGAAGAGATAACATCTGATCCTTTTACAACAAACACTATATGCTCTTTTTAGGTTTTTAATAACACTATTACCCTGCTAGTAATCCACAATTGAGGTAGTGTAACAGTAATCTTTACACCCTTTAAATGTCCCAGCCTGGGAGATCATTGCTGTATTTTTACACGGAAATAATGGATGAACTTCACTTTCAGTTTTATCCACATTCCTCACAAACTGTCATTTTACCGAGGCTGAAACCTGAGAATTACAGTACAACAACCAGGGCGATGAGGTTATGAAATGCATTGTGGGTAATATGGGGCTCTGCTCGGCCTTGAGCTGCTCTGTTATTATTTGTATTATTTGCGAGATACCATCAGCAAAGTATTAGAAAGTCTAAATTTAGCGTGTGTGCGTTAATACGTTTTTTTTGTTGCACTTTTCTGAATCCTTCAAAACTCAGTTATATTTCTCCATTGATAAAAAAACCTTCACAAAGTCCTAAGCAGTTATTTCTTGTTACAAATAATGCTCCTAACTGTTGTCTGTCCATACAACTATATAGATTTTATAGATTTTTACTGATGGGAAAATCGCATACTTGTCCTTGATAGATCGACAGCAGCCTCTCTGGCTAAAGCAAAGCTGTTTATCCAGTTTAAAGAAAGCAGACTGACTAAATGTGAAATGTTTTACTACACAATATAACATTTGTGGCTAAAAATCCCTTTAAAACCAACAATATTCTGTGGAACCCACGGGACTATCAGAAACGTCGCTATCAGAAACAATGCGCGACGTGTTTTGGACGTAATATGGTCTGTGTTAAATTGTTTACATTAGCAAGCATAGCTAAGCAGAGCTAACAGGTACTGGAGAGAGTATGTGTAAAGAAGCAGGAAATAAAAAAGGAACTCACCTTGTGGTAAAACAAAAAGAGAAAAAGCATTTGAGCTCCATACTGTTTCAGAAATAATCCTTGATGTTGTTTTGAACATGATGGCATTTAATCACGGCAGCATTTAGCTGAGTATCTCGTAGAATTCTGAGCAGGCATTAGCTCCTCCTCCTTTTTTTTTTTTTCAAGCTAAGGACCCCGAACCGGCAGTTCTCTAACAGGGCTGGAATAGAGGGATATGAGGGATGTCTAAAATGCATGATCTGTTTGGTATTTTGAGCAAAACACATCATAGACATGTTTTTTTTTATATATCTGAGACCCATAATATATGCCTTAAAACAGCATGATGGGGGATCTATAATGCTTGGAGCCGATGAGTCCCTGTGACACTGTTCAGGGCCATGAGCTGGTTAAACGCCCCCTGCTGGATCCACAGCGCACTGTTTCTGTCTATAAGAGCTCTTCAAATGGTCCGAGACTCCCTGCAGACCAACCCAGTCTCACAAAAAAACGTGAAATAGCTACGTTGGTCGACAGAGCAAGACATAGTTTATTCACAAATAACCCCTCTCAAAACGTGACATGGACACAATTTTTTCCTATTCATTTCTAATGACCAGTGTCCATGTCACGTGGTCGCAAACTATCCCAGCGTGAGAAAAAAAAAACATGGCGGATACCCAATTTATTTTTAGTGGAAAATCCGAAATTGTAGGATAGTTTGGCCGTTAAAATGCTTTTTGATTACATTTCTAGCGAGAAGTGTATATTGTACTTTTATAATCTACGTCCAGTGGATGTGTAGGATCTATGGTTTGATAGATATTACGAAGATGATTTGAGGTCTCGCCAGGAGAACGTGAATATACTACGTATTTAACAACAGAGGTTGCTCTGCGCGCACCCCTGAAATTGTGAGATTGATACGTCTTTTCCCATATTCATTTCTATTGACCAGCGTCCATGTTTTTTGTGAGACTGGGGTTGTGAGTGTGGACCGGATCTATAATCCTGCGTCTCTCTAAAGACTCTTCTGGAGAGCAGATGATACAAAGAGTGTCCCTCTGCCGCAGGACTCCCTTTTATCATCCGTGACAGTGTGCATCAGCGTCTGCTGCTAACACATCTCTGCAGTAACGTCACTGATGTTTCAGGAGGTTGATGTTTCAGTGCTAAAGTGGATCAAAATGGAAGGTACAAATCACTGTCACATTTACATTAAACGATTAATGAAATGCATAGAAGCGGGCGTTTTCTTCCGACTGCATGTTCTTACTTTGTAAAGGCAGATACCACGTCTTCCGGCAGTGGCTCAGTCAGTAGGGGCTTGGACTGGGAGCTGTAGGGTCTCCGGTTCAAGTCCCCGACCAGACCTAAAATATGGAGTGTGGACTGCTACTTGGAGAGGTCCCAGTTCACCTCCTGCCCTGCCGTGGTGCCCTTGAGCAAGCTACCGGACACCCCCCTTCCCCCCTCACTCCCATTGCTCCCCGGGCGCTGTACAATAGCTGCCCACTGCTCCTAGACTCCTGGTACTAGGATGGGTTAAATGCAGAGGCCAAATTTCACTATGTGTGCTCTGCATGTGTGACCATTAAAGAGGGTTTCATCCCTCCCAATTCTATTCTATCTATTGGTTTGAAAAAGGCCGAGTGACACAAGTACATTTTGGCTAAAGCTTGTCTAAAAAATCTGTGTGTATACAAGCCGGTGATCCACAAACAGAATTGAGATCCACAAATACAAACTGGATTAAAAAATGCCCGATCAAAAGTTGTACATTTCAGAAAGATACACACAAATGCTTTTCATTCATGTAAATTAACTATAGTATTCACATATTTTCTATTTATATTTGTGGAATTTTGTGTGTGTTTGAAGATCCTTTTTTGTATCTGCAAATACAATGTGAGTTTACAAATATTTTTCTGTATTTGTAGAAGGTGTTTTACATTAACAGATTACACATTTACACACAGATTATTAATCTGTTCACACAAATCAAATTGAAACAATTAGGTCTGAAAAACATGCATTTTATGGAGAGCAGTATTGCTTTTGATGCCACTGCCGCCCACTTTGATTTATTTCTAGATCACTGCCATTAGTTTAAACATATGTAATGTATTTTATGTTTATTGTGTGAATAACATTTAGTCTGGCAGAAGAAATTGTTCCAGTTTCCTTTCACTGGAGATCTTTGCAGGAAAGTAAATGTTCCTCTGCTTCAGAAACTGAGATTAAAACTACCTCCATAATGTTTTTATGGGATAAAAGCTGACCTGAATTATTGACATGGCACTTTGACATCAAAGTTCTGCAAAGTAGAGCTTTACGCTTTTGAAGCAGTTTGTACAAATTAGATTTTCTGTGAACGACGGTTTCTTGCAATCCATCAAAATGTAAATTGCTTTGAACTTTTTGGGGGAAAGTTCTGTGAGATATTGGTGAGACATCAAACCATGCAATATGTCTGTGCAGAGCTCCATTATTATTCATTTACTTTTTGCATATATGCTCATTTTTACAGGTTATAAACTGTGATTCGACAAGTTGAGTTCAAGTGATGAAAAGACGGATACAGTGTGTTAGGAAAATACTGAATGTACTCTTCCAATATCAGAGTAACATGATAACAAAGGTATCCCAACTGTAGCTGTGTACATGACAGGATGTATGATTACCTAGAAGAGCATCAGGACTGTTTTAGGCATATGATAGCTATGTGATTAACATGATGATTCAGCCTCTATGGAGATAGACATATGACAAGCATGATCATTTCTGACTGGAGCTAATCTGAACTAAACATTGAATACTGCAAAATGTTGAGAAAAAGTCAGATTTTTTTGAAAAAGTCCGAATTTTGAGAGAAAGTCCGACTTTTGAGAGAAAGTCAACATTTTGAGAAAAAGTCAGAATTTTGAGATTTAGAGTAAAAATCAGAATTTTGCGATTTTGAGAAAAAAATCAGATTTTTGAGAAAAAGTGAAAATTGAGAAAAAGTCTGAATTTTTAGAGAAAGTCAGAATTTTGAGATTTTCAGAAAAAAGCCAACATTTTGAGAAAAAACTCAGTATTTTGTTCATGTCAGGATGTCTGATTACCTACAATAACTGGTGTTCCTCCATCTTGTGACTGTGTAACTCCCTCTCTTGTATATCAGCATGTGAAGGACACTGTTCAGGAACTAGTTGATGCTCTGTATGTGATGACTACTTCCATTCTTGAGAGGATCAGAAATACATGGATCCTGAGATTGAAGCTCAAGCCGGTGACCAGTGATATTTTTCCAACAAAGTGCACAGTTTTTTTGTGTACTTTTCAAATCTTGTCCTAAATTGTTGAGACACATTTCGCCCTTGTAATATGTGGACTGTTTTTCTTGTGTTTTGCCCTTGTGTTGGATGTATCGCTGAGCGGCTGTTTTTGGATGCTGAGAGTCAGGTCGCTGCCAAGTGATCGAGTCTTAGCAGGCGTCTCACAGCAGGGGGTAAATGGATACCAGATTGTTGCTCTCATGTGTTAAACTCATCAATGAGACGACTGCCAAAGTGCAAAGATGCTTGTCTGTAGTTACAGGCTCTATTTAAAAGGAGGTGATGATAAATGATATATTAACATACTGAATGTATAAGATATTATGGAGATTTTTAGTTGACCTTGAGGCGATTCATTTCTAAACCGGTGGGCTTACAGGAGGATGTTGATGGTAGTTTAATATATTTACATGTTTTGTTCTTCTTTTGTTTTTCACAGCTGTGATTATATGCGTTCTACAGTATTGTAATACTACATGGTAAGTGTTTGCCACAGCTTAAGAGTCAAAACTGCTCCACAAATTACAAATCTGCTCAAAGATTGTACGTCAACCCTTTGTAAAAACTCTCAGAGAGATGTCCTGAACAGAGAATATGATTTGTTGGAAAAATGGAAGTGTAGGGTCCTAAGATTGAATAGGGTTAGACTGAAGCACTATTTCTGAGTTAAATCCCAAATCAAATGATGTGGTCTTGAACAAATCGTCTTCAGTGATTGTAATGCTGTGTCAAATCGTTATTTCGCTTGGTATCGTTGTGTATCGTTTGGTATTTTATAGTTTTGGTATTGCATCATATTTACTCTTTAATCATATATTTTGGTATCATATCCTACAGTATTGTTTGGTATCTGATTGTTATTGTATTGTTTGGTATCATATCATATAGTTTGGTACTGTATTGTACCCAAGCGGCAAACTCTGAGCAGAGCCGGGAGGCCAATAAGGAAGTGCCACAAACTGCAGTTCATCTATTGGCCGATAGGGGATGACTGCAGAAAGGATCAATTTCCATAGACCCCATGTTAAAATGCCCAACTTTACAGCCGAAATAAACATGTTTCTACCCCTGGATGCAATAAAAATTATTCGGGATATAGTTAGATTCCACCTTCATGATTATGAATTTTTGAGTGAATTGTTTTATAACGCGACCCTTTTATTTATATTAGGTCTTAACGTTTTTGCATAAATTAGGGCGTGGTCACTTTGATGGACAGGTACGTGCCTCACTGTCAGCTAACAGCAACTTGTCCACTCTGCTAGGCTACAACGTTAGCTAGTTGTAGTTACTGTACTTGGTATATATATATATACAGTTTAGTTTATGATTCAGCGTTGGATAAGACTTTTATAGTCTATGGCTATGACGCCCATAATGCTAAACGGGAGCAAATGTTAAAAGGGAACCCAATTATCCCAATGGTGGCCGCCGGAGTCCACCGGCCGGAGCTAACGGAGCCCCCTGCGGCTCCGTTAGCTCCGGCCGGCGTCCCGGCGGAGTCCGGCGTTATAACTGGAGATCAAGGAATGCAGCGAAACGCAGACTTGGTTCGCCTGCAGCCCGCTGTAGTATTAGCTAAATAAATTATGTTGAACAAGGATTATTAAGCTGAACATCGCCACAATTGTTCTGCTATGTATCGTTAACCTACTTATTTTATTTTATCAACGTGTGAATGACAAGCATTAAGAATAACAAAAAATAGCTAATTCTCTTGTTGATTGTCTCGTTTGATTATGAATGTAACGTTATAGTGGAACTACACTGTTTTATCAAAACCAAAGTGCCACGCAGTAACTTGGTATGCATGTATTTCAGCAGGAAATGTGCAACGTAGATGACATTTACCAACACAGACTATATAGAAATATTTGTAAAAGTTTTTAATGCGTTATTAAGTGAATATGGCATTAAAACACCTATGCTTTTTGACTGTCACATTTTTACATTTCAGCATTGCCTCACTAATTTAAGTTCTATGTTTTGCTTGTTAAGCAGTCTGTAACCCTACACACCTAACATATAACTTTTCATGTATTTTTGTATAAAGGTTTCCTTTAGCTTAGCTTCTTAGCCTGAGCTAGCTCTGGAACTTCCAGCTCGGTGGCAGCAGGTCCCGCCTCGGCTCCGCCTCTTTGCCCTTATTTGGATCAGGCTGGAGCAGGCGGGAGTTAGACTCTGACGTCACTGTCGAGACGTTAGTGGCCGACTCCGCCTACTAAGGGCTTCTCGGCAACTCTGCAGACTCCTATGGGTGACGTCACGGACACTACGTCCATTTATATATACAGTCTATGATTGTACCGTATTGTTTAATATCGTTTTCTTATTGTATCTTTTTGTGTCGTTTTGTATCGTGTGGTAACGTATAGTTTTGGTATTGCATCATATTTACGATTGAATCATATAGTTTGGTATCATATCCTACAGCAGGGCTATTCAATTGGCGGCCCGCGGGCCAAATCTGGCCCCGGGGTGATATTTACTGGCCCTTTGAGTATAATGTTAAAAAGTAATCTAATATTTTTAATTTTTTTCTTTTAAGATTTTTTTTTTGGCCAGAGCGCCTTTATTCCAGAGAGGGTGTTAAATTGAGAGATAGAGGGGAAGACATTGCCTGAAAACGTCTGCGTGCTCGGGTTTCGAACCCACCTACTAGCTACTGTGACAACTCCTGTCATTTATTGCATCTCTGCGTGAATGATTAGATCATTCACCTAAATGAAATCAAATGAAATGATGCTGATGGTTAAATCAGCTTCACATGGAGGCCTACTGAGTTCGAACTTGCCATTTAGATCTATAAAGGCCTTGGGGCGATGTTGTTTGATTTAATTAAACACAATATATGCACTCCACTATGCTGTTGTAGTATTTACTGTATCTGAAGCTCTTAATATGATTGCTCATATTTCAAGCCATCTTTTTCCCGGCCCCTTGCTTTGGATCATTTTCATCAACCGGCCCCATTCCAAACTAATTGAATAGCCCTGTCCTACAGTATTGTTTGGTATCATATCATATAGTTTGGTACCGCATTGTAACGTATCATTTAGTGTTGTTTTCGTATAAGATTAGACTTTATTGATCCCAAATCGGGAAATGTTTTCGTTGCAGCAGCATAAAAACAAACAAGGCAATGCACATAATTAAAGATTAAAAGAGTAGAAATCAACAATTCTAAAATAGTAAATCTCAAAATAGAAATAAAATGGCATTACAGAGTAGAAAATATACCGTTGACCGTGAAGATAAAAAATCTATAAACTATCTGACAAATAAAACACTATTGAAGCGCCACATTTTCAGTTAACACAAGAATTGTATCTTTTTGTGTCGTTTTGTATGATTTTGTATCGTACCATTTGGTATCGTATCATATCGTTTTGTGTCTCATTGCATAATTTGCTATATAATTACAGGTTCAGGGCTTGTACACACGATGTGAAAACTGCTAATTTCTGTCATGCCTTTTGTGTAATGGAGACTGGGCAATAAATAGATTACAGCCATCTTTTAAAGGTCACAATTAAGAAACCAGCTCTTTGATTACACCCTTTACACCCAGCTAGGCGTGCACGACCAGAATGAGCCATTAAGTTTGTGAGAGGCATCCACTGGGGAGCTCATGTGTACAACCTCATCAGTTCATTGAAGAAAAGCCAACGCTCCATCCTCAACAAAACCTCTCATTTACTGCAGCTGCAAGTCTCCTTTATGCTTCGCTTGCCTGTGACCACCCAGTCCTGCATCCCAGGAGATTTCCATAAACCTTGAGACATTCAGAGCACACACACACACACACACACACACACACACACACACACACACACACACACACACACACACACACACACACACACACACACTTGATTTCCACAGCCCTATTGTCTTCCCGGATGCTGGGCGGTGAGATAAACCGAATAAAGAGGGAGATGGTGTTTTGGGGATGCACGCTTTTTTTCCCCAGATGTCAGATGCTTGCCAAAGAAAGTCACGTGACCTCCCCATCGTCCTCTGCCAGCTCGACACAACCATCTGTGCATTCACTTGGCAGCCCTTCTCCCTGCAGTCGACTTTCATTCTTGAAATATTCTCATTCCTTCCCGGTTTGAGAGCCTCGAGGGAATGTGTCAAGGTGTTGCCGTCCAAGAAGTCCCTCGAGAATGTAGCGCTGCAATTTGTAATTCCTAAACTCTACCCTGGGCACACTGTATTCTATTAACATGTATTAAAGCATATCAAAGGCCTGAGAGGAAGCACTGTGTTGATGCCGAGGACTGACAGCGCTTACATTTTTATGCAGTTCTATCTTTCTGCCTTCATCCCGAGTTCAACATCACCCGGAGCAAAAGTTGGCTTCTTACTTTTCTTTTCTTTTTTGAAGTGTGATTGCATTTCTTCCATGTGATGGCCACATATAGACTTATTCCATTCCAGGCCAAGAAAAAAATATATTGAGTGTAGAAATGGGCCTTTTGTTCATTTAATTTGTTCATCTCTGCAGAAATTGATTGTACAGTGATGGACAATCTTATAAAAGCAACAGGAGAGGAATTCAGTCAGAAAAACAACAGATGGCGAGGGGTCCGGAGAAAGAGGGACGAGATGAAATATAGTTTTTCTGATCAAGATGAAACCAGAGGTAATAAATGTAATGTAATGAACACTGAGACATGATCACGTTGTATCGGCCCTTTCTTGACTTTATCACCGTGTCTCTGGCATGCCTCGTTGTCTTTCACATCCCAATTAGCGCCGTTCCAAATTCTTCAAGTGGGTTTTATTGCCAATCAGATAGCCTCGGTGCCCAGGAGGTCTCTGTTTAATAATTTATCCGCAGCTGTGTGGATACCATCAGATTTAGATTCCCCATTCCTCTCATTTCTTTTCAAGCTCTCATTTAAAACCCTGCCGCCGCCGCCGCTGCTCAGAATAGATGTATCACGAATCCGGTCTAAATGACGATGATGACATTCAGGGGACTAATTGATGCCGTGGAACAACCTCCGTGCTGATAAAGGGAACAAAATCATACACATATAGAAACAGCGGTATTAACCACGGGGGATATACAGTTACTAAATATAATAAGGCGATAGGTCAATTGTTTCTAATAGGCAGATGTATTTGAATAAAGAGGGAGAGCATGCTTCCTGCTTAGAGTCGAGGTATTTTTGCTCTAATTCAGGTCAAAAAGTCATAGGAGGGGTCACTGTATTTCTCAAAATCAATGTGTAAAGGTTGTTGCCTCCATTTTCAGTTTGGTTCCCAACATTAGCCGATCTTTAGGTGTTGAATAATCCATTTAACTCCATTGTTTCAGTACTCAGTTTGATTTATTTCAGTAATAGACAGGTGGAAGTAAGCTGTAAAACCACCCAGACTTTATTTATTTGAATGGTTTCATGGGGTCACCTTAACTCTAGTGATGTATGATGTATTCTGCATCCGATCTACAACTCATTTAATTTAAAAAAGGAACTGTGATTCAGCAAAAAAATTTAATAATCAATTATATTTCTCTCTCGTCTATTTTGAAGTAATTACCTTGAATTTTGTAAGCTCTTTCTTCGCTATTCCCTGTCATACCTCAACAACATAACACTGAATTCTCATGTAGGATGTAGAAAGAACAACTTCACAAATACAGGTATCAAAAAACGGGTGCTCCTTGAATCCAAATGTATATCAAGAGACTAAAAAGACATCCAGAAGAGGTTGCAATATCGTACATTTTTAACTATTTCTCTGGCAATCTAGTCAACAAAAGTCAAATGTATTCTCTTCCAAGCTCAGTTTCTGTCTTCATGATCTCACAATTAGCTCTTTGGCAGCTAAAGCTCCAAGGACACACACGTTCATTTGATTGTCTTTAAGCCCAGAACTTATCAATGACAATATCGTTTGGTACAGTATTGTACCATATTGTTTAATATTGTTTTCGTAGTGTGGCATTTTGTATTGTTTTGTATATTTTTGTATAGTACATTGCACAGTTTGGTATGTAATGACAGGTTCAGGGCTTGTACACGGCTTTAAATCTGTCTTTATGTGGCGTCCGAACCCATGCAAACCCAACCCATAATACAAATTCTGTTTAAGCTGCAGCTAAAACATCAGGAAGAATAATAGGCTTTAAAAACAACAACCTATTTCCTCTGACTTGTTGCTTTTATAGTGTAGTTTAAAACCCAGGTGAACTAAATCAAGGTTTCACTTTGGCTCTGGTGGTTAGAAGTCTAAAACATGATTGTGTTTAAATGTTTAATATCTTATTGTGTCTGTAGACTTCATCAGAGCTGCAGTTGCTGTTTACAGAACAAGTGAAGGCCAGTGTGGCGATGGAGGATTCATTGTTAGGTCTCAATGAGGCACAAAGTGAATTTGGATGAGAATGGTGTGGAAACAAAACAACACAATTTAATGAAAAGCTCCACCGGGTACCTTTTATTCAAGAATCCCATTTTCTCTGATTCAGATTGGCCAACAGCGACTCACAGGTGTTGCATAACGTGAACGTGAAACAAGATTGAAGTGTATCAGCTCAGCAAATACTCTCCGACAGCGTAGGTAAGTGAGAACTTCATTTTGTACCTGGATGACAGCACGATGAAAACAGCTATTGAACTGTTGATGTTTGTTGGCACTTAATTAGAGCAGCTGATGAAAGTTGGTGATAAAAAAGTTGATGGGTTTTATCGCTCTCTCAAAATACTGTATACACTGCAATAACTCCCAGCTCTCTGCCTGTCATCCAGGCGCTGTTGTTTTATGTCTCTAAAGTTATCTTGTATCACACCACAGTGTTCAGGAAAGCAAAGAGCACAATGTTCTCCTTCTAATCTATTTATGATCTACAACAGCATCCACTTCCACACATTCTCACCTCCTTTATCCGGTTTAATCCTGGACTCCTCCTCCCTTGTGTGACCTGCACGTTTCTCACCATTTAAACTTGTAACAGTATTGATTCGCATGTAAACAGGATGTGGCTCCAATTCTCCCATGGTGCAGTGTAAGCTTAACTCATACATCAATACGTCAATGCTCTCTTCCCAGACTCCTCCTGAGCACACTCACAAATTGATATCCAGCATGGAGTAAATGAAACATCTATCAAATTAAATGCACACACACACACACACACACACACACACACACACACACACAAATGAGCACAATTGAATGTACACAAGAACAACTGCTAAGTGCTTCCTCTCGACGGACGGGTAAAATATAGACTTTCACTTCTGTGCTGAATCCAGTTAGTGAATATTGTGAACATACTGTAGCTAAACCACTGTTTGGAAATAGTGTGTGGCGTTAGATGAAAACTGATAATAACCGAAAAGGTAGTTAATGTGATCCTTCAAGTGTGTCTTATAACAACACTCATATGAACATTAACATCAATTAGGCTCACTTAAAGCAATTATCCTGTTCATACTGGTCTTTAACACTAGAACCGCCAACGGGTACATTTTACCCGCTGCTGTTTCTTGATTGTATGTAACTTATTTTCAATAAAATATTCAAGTCTCCCAGTGACTTTTCCTGAAAGTGTGTTATGTAGCACCCTCTGTTGTTAAAAATTGTCAATATGAAGTCAGATTGAAAAAATGACCAAAAGAATGACCATTTATACCCATCAGCGCCAGCGGGTAATATTTACCTTATAGAAAATGCAGTGAATTTTACCGCGCGTAAACATAAACATTACATGTTGCTATAGCAACGCCTGTTGTTTACTGCAGTTCCTTATAGATAGAGAGATAGATAGAGACAGAGATAGATAGATAGATAGATGGATAGATGGATAGATGGATAGATAGATGGATAGATGGATAGATACTTTGCACATAACTCACGGTAGCGATATTTTATACTTCATGTTATCTGCAGAAACTAGATGAAAGCTGAGAGTCCACAGATTCTATTGGTATAAGTTTCATCACTGTGCGATCAAAACTCACTCTTAACCCTGTGTTCTAGTATGATAAATAAAAGAACATTGTACCTTGAAATTCAATGCGTTCTAATAGCGGGTACATTTGACCCGTTGGCGGTTTAAGGTATACAGCGACCCCTGGTGGTTCTAGTGTTAAGACGCCTCCTTCTCTAAAATATATATATTAAGTTTATCAGAACAAGATATGAGATGACAGCAGTGTGTGTTAGACTAATAAAGTGGATCTGTTCAGTGTTTTATTAAGTGTAAAATGTGCTCGTTTTGCTTCCTCTACAGCTCAAGAGGGACACATTGTTCAGGAAATCTTACACAAAAAAGGCCGTACTTTTGAAAGATATTCCCTGATTTTGTCTAACTCAGACTGCTAAAGCCTCAGATGAGACTTTGAGTATTTCTTCGCACAAAAAAGGAGAAGATTTTTGTACTAGATTTAAAAGGGACTTCTCCATGGCCAGTATGAGGAGGAATGAATAATGGCAAAGGATTGTTTTAAATGGACTTGAAAAGTTACTTTAACTGTGTGTAGATGCCCCCAAAGTCTATGGTAGACAAATCCAATGTATTCTTTCTTTTTGTTACTTGACTTCCACTGCAGGAACACTGTTTAGGGACACAACAAGACAATCTTTACACGGAAAAGACTGTAGTTTGGGAAGATATTCATCTATTTTTTGTCTTCATGTGAACCTTTGGATATTTCACTGCACAAAACAAGGACTGTGCCCCTACACTTAATGTTGTTAGTGCATTTCAAAGGGTCCTTAATATCGAGTAGTAGCAAGTGAAGTGATTACAAAAAGCCAACATTAGTTTAAATATCTATCAGAGCGCAAGACAGACTTTGAACAATTGGACACCATTTCTTTAGTTGCTTGCGGATGCCCTAAAAGCTGAGATGTCCTCTCGTTCATTCCTTATTCATTTCAGGGGCTTTTACATTGATTTGAAGTAAATACAATATAAAAAAACAAACAAGGCAAGATTAAATAAGAGTATAATGTCCTTTTAAAAAGGGAAAGCCACTATATGTAGTATCTGAACATTTCAGACTGGCGCCCACTTGTGGTAAGATCAATAAATACCTTTTTTTTTAGACAGGAATGCAGATTGAAAGCAATGTTTACCAGTTTCTCTACTAAATGTATGGATTCAGATGCTTAAAAGAAGCTGTAACAACATATGATTGTCGTCATCACAGTGTTAACGGTAAAAGGAAATGTTAGTTTGTAGATACATTTCAAATTGCATTGAAGTATGTTAACTCTGACCAAGTGAATATAAATGTACATATAGTTATATATCTCCTTCCACTTTTGACTGAAATAACAACTCTCACTGGTTTTGCATGGTGCATGTTTTTGCATTTAAGACATATCCCTTTAAACATCACACAGAGATCTGCCAGCACACTTAGACTTTAGACTAAAGTGTTTCAAGTTGAAGTCAATCACTGTATGTTTAACTGCAGCCCAACAGCTTCACATAACGGTTCAGAAACACCTCGCTGTGTGTGCGGTGGATCGCCTGACAACTCTGATGCTTATCATCAATTTCATTTTGGAGCTTTTTAATGGCCCGGCCCTTATTTTCTCACTCAGAAGGTGGATCATGCATTATTCACATTATAATATTGTAGTGCTATTACAACAATCTTCCTCTCTCCACCACATCCACACACACAACACACACACACACACACACACACACACACACACACACACACACACACACACAGTCTCTCGGTGATGAAATATGCGCATACTGTTTACAGCCTCATAAATTGAGGATGCAGACTCAGACATAAAAAGATTACATAAAGCAATTCCTTGTGGTTATTTTCACGCTTCATACTCCTCGCATGGAAATGAAGTGCAGAGTTTCTCTCTAGAGTCACAGGAAGTCAGAGCGGGGAGCCTGTGGCGGCGGGGAAGTCAGTTTCTCCGGTGTGAGCGTTGTGTAAAGAAGAGTTCGGTACAGTATGCTCGTATCTGGAGGCCTTGGAGGCACTGAAGACCTGACTAGCTGACCATGATCTATTATTAAGCTCTGGATCAGAGGAGGAAAATGAGGGCATGTGCAGAGCTGTTGGGTTCAGCAGAGTTCATGTCAGTGGGTTGAAGGGATGGAGAGGTGCAGGGATGTAAGACCCTGAAGTTAGCAACGCAATAGCTCCCTTGTCAAAAAAAAAACAAATGGATTTTTCATTTGCTTTTTGGATTATTGCAGGAAAAAAGCTTGATTTTTTACGTTTAAATGTAATTACTAACACCCCACACACACAGACACTCAAATCCAGCGGCAGACACTTTTTTTTTACGTCGCTATGGACAATCTTGCACTAATGTACATTTCCCAAAGATATTGAAGTGACTGTTATTTTGTATATATTGATTGTTCTGCTTTTATTTAGGTAGGCATATGTATAAATGTGTCTTTTGATTGTGTATATATAGGTATATACATATCTGCATTCATATTTTTATATATATTTGTATTTTTGTATTCGGGATTGTGGGAAACGGTATTTCGATCTCTCTGTCCGTACACACAAACTGAAAGATTGACAATAAAGTTGACTTTGACTTTGAATTGCAAGAAGTAAAAAGCCTCTTTCACTTTCTCTCCCTTGATCCTCCTTAGCAACGGTCATTATAGTCCTTGACAGCGGTATAATATATATAATATACAATACAATTGTTGTTATTATTATGTATTTATTTCAACAAGGACTATGCATACAAATACATTCATCTCAGAAAAGAGAAGAGTTGGTTTCAATTATTTGCCCTAGACTTCTGCTTTCAGACGTAGTTATTTATGAAGTTATTACTAGAACTGATAATAATCCAATGCAGAGCCAATAATGTAAAATATAAATTATTTAAAGGTCCCATGTCATGCTTTTCTGGTTATTACCCGTCCCCTTGTGTTATGAAGGTTTTTCTGCATGTAAACGGTCTGCAGAGTCACAAACCCTCAAAGTAGCTACACCCTGTAGCGAGTAAATCTCTAACACAGAAAAGACCTGTCTATACTGCCCCAGAACGCCTCGTTGGAGATTTTTCTTTTTCAATTTTTTTCTTCCAGGGTTCTGTGACGTGACCATGCCCAGGTCCAAATGAACCAATCCGTGGAGCTCCTTACACACACACACACTCACTCAGCCTTATCTTTTCTCAGCCGCGGCTCCGTGGATCTCCACTCACAGTTCACCACACACTCACATGTGTGTGCTCAGGCTGAGTTCCGCGATGTCTCGCTGCCTCGCTGTCTCGCTGTCTCGCTGCCTCGCTGTCTCGCTGTCTCGCTGTCTCACAGACCCCACACAGCAACCAGGAAACGACACCAGTAACCCAGCTCACACTGTCCGCTCCTCGCAGCAGCGAGCCCTGCAACGTCCCGCCAACACGGCACCCAGACCCCACGCAGCATTCTCATCTGTTTGTCATTACTGCTGTCATTTCCTGGTTGCTAACACCATTGTAACACATAAACACTGATGTTCCGCTGTAACGGTGGTGGACTCATCAGAACAGAGTGGGCGAGCTGACCAATCGGAGCACACTGGGCTCACAGGGAGGGGGGGGACAGGAGCTCCAACAAGCCGTGTAGGACAGAGAGTGAATACACATACTATACAGAGATGCTGTATGAGAAACCAATGTGAGTTTGGAACATTGAACAATGTAAATCTATTCTAGTAGACCTCAACAATGGAATTATGATCAGTAGAAATGGCCATGACATGAGACCTTTAATATATGTATATTTATATAGTCTCAACATCAACCGGCCCTTTGAGTGCAATCATAATGCTAATGACACCCCTGCTATAAAGGGTATGAAAGCAACAAGCATTCAATGCGAGTTGAGTTTAAGTTGCTTTGTTCGTTGCTGTAAGAAAACGTTTCTGACCTTTCGACGCGAGGCAGAGAAAGCCTCAGAGGTCCCACTGACTCAGAACCAGCCATCATGTTTCTATGTTTTTATTCTTTAGACTTTAACCGCAGAGCAGATGAAATCTCCCTCTTTATGTATGTGCATGTTTGCTCTGAGAAGAAGCCCTGATGAATCCCAGCAGCAGGTTATTACACAGAAATGTGTTATTCTGAAATGTTTGTTGTGTGCGTACAGCAGCTACTTTTTCGAATAACAAAAAGACAATGCACTGATGTTCTGCAACCTGTATAATATTATCATATTTTATCAATTCAACAACCAGATAAGGTGCACAGCAGCCAAATGTGAGCCCAAAACACTTTACATAGAGAGCCTTCAGCGACAAATTGAGTCAGATTTCCTAGAGGTAGATAATTATCAAAAGAGGGGTAGATGTAACGTTTAATATTAGCAGAACTTTGTTGCAATAAGAGGAGTGTGTCATTGGCTTCATTGTATAAAGTTTGTAGTTTGTATTCAAATTCAAACTACTTTATTATCCACTTCATTTACATAAAAATCTGTCTTGGCACTGGCAGGTGTGTGTGTGTGTGTGTGTGTGTGTGTGTGTGTGTGTGTGTGTGTGTGTGTGTGTGTGTGTGTGTGTGTGTGTGTTCGAGGGGAGACTTATTTAAGCTATCTGTTATTGAGTATGTTCACAGATAAAGGAATTAAGGATTTCTTAAAGTCTGAAACCAGAGCCCAGTCTGCTCTGATTGGTCAACTGGCCAGCTCTGATTTGAGTTTTATTCAGAGGATTCCGTACCATGATTCGATGCTATAGATGAGAAGACTCTCTTACTGATTCGTAAGCCATGGACAGAGAGTGCTGACTGGTGTTAAAGCTCTTCAGTTTCTAGAGAAGAGCGATTCTTGCTCTCTTGTAGATGTAGTCCACATTATCCTCAAAACTGAATTTGCTGTCTTTTATTGTCCCGAGGAAATTAAAATGGGTGATCTGTAGGTAGGATCTGCTGTCTTGTTACCTCTTATACAGCTCCTTGGTCTTGGTGACATTAAGATCTAAACAATTGTCGTCAAACCAGGAGGAAAGGCTGCTGATGTACTGAAGTTAGGTGGTGCTGCTGGAGGGAGACTATGGCCATGTTATCTGCAGAGATGGCAAAAGTACACTCATCCTTTACTCAAGTAGAAGTACTTTTATGTATGCACCATGACATCAAGTCAAATTCCTCGTACGTGTCAACCTAACTGGTAATAAACCTGATTCTGATTCTGAGTTCCTCTTTGTTATTTCTTACTATTGACTTTAGAATATACATTTTGAATTTGTTCCCTAACAGCAACGTTCCTTCGTTCCCTTCCCTCCTGTCTCTCTGCCTCGTTAGCAGACCTCATACGGTTCATCACCAGAGATGGCAAAAGTACACACATCCTTTACTCAAGTAGAAGTACAGATACTCCTGTTTAAAAATACTCTGGTAAAAGTAGAAGTACTGACTAAACTTCTTTACTCAAGTAAAAGTAAAGAAGTATGGGCTTTGAAATGTTCTTAAGTAAAAAGTACCCATAACTAGCAGCTGTTTTAAAGAGTACCTGACCTCCCTTTATATTAATAGAACAATAATGTCATTGTTAGCTAATGAATGTTTCCATGCTGAACAACGGCAACATGACAACGTTTTCATTGGTCCCTCTTCTTTAGAGAAGACCAGGAAATGATGGATACACGGATCGTGTTCAAATCAATAGGCACGCAATGACTCTAAATAATAATGATCACGCCACCAAACACACATTCAAACTAAAGGAACCAGCCTGTTTGGAAAATGTAAGAAGTAGAAAGTTCAGGTATTTGTGTTCAAAATGTAAGAAGTAAAAGTAAAAAGTTGTCAGAAAAATAAGTAGTGGAGTAAAGTACTGATACCAGAAAAATGTACTTAAGTACAGTAACGAAGTATTTGTACTCCACTACTTCCTCCTCTGGTTATCTGAACACTTAATAAGAGGGAGGTCACTTCTGTTGCACTTCACTTCATGTGTGTACATTTAAAACAGCAATGGAGAAAGTACAGTAGTGAAAGTTGTGTAAGAAGATGAGTGGCTTGATTTATTTTTGAGGGCGCATTGAAACTGTATTTTCCATGGCTTTCTCTCTGTACAAATTCAGTTGATGTCCATAATGTGCACAAATACTTAAAGAAACTGATTTCCAGTGCCACTAACAATGATTGTAACATCAAATACAACCCAAAACACCGTATTCATCTCCCAGCACTGAACGAACATCTGGCCGACACCTGTAACCGCCTCTCATGCATCTCTTTATTGAATTACTCCACAGAGGAAAGTCTTCATCTCACGTTACAATAAGTCACGAGTAGCTTTGGAAAGCGGCGGCACCTCGTTGTGTTGTAACTTGCCAAGAAAAAGATTGATACTGATTTTCATATTTTATCGCAATGTTTACCACTCCTTTGCTCTCTGAGGTAACATATCAGTTTTTGGAATGGATCAGAGCTAGTAGTACAGCCAATATTTCATTATAGCAAGCACTACGTAGTGTTTTATTTATGGGAATATTTTCCTAGTTAAATATTAACTTTGGCTCCTTTTCCTGCCAGGTACAATGTCTCCAGAACGGCTGCATAGTTTAGCAGATAGCAAGCTCCACTGTAACCTTTACGCTTCCCCAGTTGACGTGGAACGGATCGATAAGTTAATACAAAATACTGTATGTATAACGGCAAAAAGTCACTGTCCACCTGCCTGTGACCTTTTAAAAGAAGTCCAGAAATGCTGCATCCTCCAGTGCATCCAGTGCAATATACCCATGGCTTTGTTGAGGAAATACAGAAAGAGGTGCACAAAGTAGAAAGAAAGGATTGAAGCACAACAACAAATGTTGCATCAGGCTTCTTAAAAAACTCCTATAGTTGCTGTTTTGCAATCCTCCAAGGTCCTCGGCCACTTAGTGTGCGTTTGTTTATCCAATCTGACACTCTAAACTCAACTCAACAGTGCTTTTATCGAAAAACATTTTATAACATGAAAAAACGTTCCTAATGATATATACAAAATGCTCTCTTGCTTGTCAATGCAACAGAGGATTTTGATGTGACCTGTAACGACAAGGAGGTTCATTTCAATATATAGTGTCTCTACTGTGACATGTCTGTGCTGCAGCACCTCTTTTCACCCTCTGTCTGAAACCAGAGCCCAGTCTGCTCTGATTGGTTAGCTGGCCGGCTCTGTTGTGATTGGTCAACCGCTTAGAGATGTCCCGCCCCTTAGCCTATCACGCACAATGTTTTGGAGTGCTAGCCAATAGAAGCGTGAGTGTAACGTACTGTTGTCACTATTTTCAGGAAGTAAACAAAGGAGTCCAATGGAGGTGTTTCAGGCAGGGGGGAGTGGGAGAGAAACTGTGATTTTAACCTTTGCAGACCATTTACATGCACAAACCTATTTAAAACACTACAGGAAAGAGAAAACCCCAAAAAGCATAATAGGGCCTCTTTAAAACATATATTTTCGTAAATAATTACCATAACAGAATCAAATCCTTAGCATAGTCCACCTATATCAACATACAGTATATCATTATTAACAAGCACTGTGGTGTTCATTTCAATGATAAACTACATCTTTGTATCTGTCACAATCCCCTTTGCCAAATGGACTTGTTTTCCTGTCGGGGGGGTTAGGGTTCGTCGTTACATTTTGATGGAGGTAACCTTTAAAAGCATCCCACTGTTGTACTCTGACCTTTTGTTTTTTTGCTGCACACCTTCCTTCAGTAACTATCCTGTCCAGACAGCAAGGTTTACACAACAAGAGTCAGACTCAGATTTAACATATATACACTTGTATTGAATCTACAATGAGAAAGTATTTGTTCACTAAGGAACTTTTTGTTTGCTTCATCTGGCAAACATGGTCTCTGCATAATTAAATCCAACGTATCAGTCCTAATCGCAGTAATATAATTAAGATGCAGAAAGGGCAACATCTGCTGTGCTGCAGTTTGTTGACGGTTGATTTGTATAACTTTTAAAGGGCCATAGGGTACAATATTTCACATTACTAACAGGGCCGTTTCTTCCTATAGGCGGACTATGCAGATGCATAGGGCCCCCGCGGCCACTAGGGGGCCCCCAAGCTGAAAGTTCAGGTTCAGCCTCAATATATTTGGGGAGAATTATTAGCCGTCTTTATTTGTAGACAGCCAAGCCCCCTGCTGTGTTCGGTGAAGCATTATATGCTTACAAATCAAATGTAGGATATAAACACAACTAAACTGCAATGATAGCAAAGATGTGGCTTGTGTTTTTGGGGTAATAAAGTCCAAATCATCGTTGGGCTGTCAGCCAATGAATGACGTCTGAGGAAGATGAAAAATGTAAATTATACATTGTTGAGAAAATGCTGCACCTTATCGACGTACTGTAGAGGAGCCTTATTGTTTACCTTTTTAATATCATTTTTTGTAAGTTTCAATTGCTTGGTTTTCATGAAATGAATTCCTCTTAAAGTGTAACAGATTGATGTATCTCCACAGATCATCTTAAAGGCTTCGGAATCCCCCCATTGTAGTTAAACAAATGTAAAAACTAGGGCCCCCAAACAGCATCTTGCATAAGGCCCCCAAACAGCATCTTGCATAGGGTCCCCCAAAAAGCTAGAAACGGCCCTGATGTAACTCACACCATAAGTTTTGAAGATGATTTGATTTACCTTTCACAGAGCAACACGTTTCCATTTCTTTAATTACATTGTGAAAAGAGATTCAAGATGCTAATCGCTCACAGTTAACATATATGTTTCTTCTTGTTGCAGCATTGTTTTCAAACTGCCCGCAGAGAAGTGTTCATAGTTTTCGAACATCAGCAAACTTTCTTTACCATTTGAAATTCGAACATGCAGAAATGTTCTTGAATGCAACACCAAAGAGAGTATTTGCAAGCAGCAGCAATACCACATGATAGTGTTGTGACTTTGACACTAAATAAAAAGCAAATAGGCGAAAGAACATTGTTAGGAAACAAACGTACATAAAACAGGGATATTAAACATTACAGGCTCCTTGCATTGGCTCTGTTAACATTGATATTTATGGGATTGATGCCTTTCCTTACTCTATTTATTGACTGTGACATTTTCCAGGCTTTAAAGGATTTGTTTTGAAATATTCAACATTTGAGATAAGTATTGCTGTTCCCCAAAGTTTTATCTTTTCATCTTCAGCTTCCATCCAGTAGCACATTGTTGCGCTGTGCAGAGTCCATGTTTGATTTCCCAGGAGAAGCTCAGCGCTCACCAACTGATGCGAACACAATAACTTCAAGATTAATGTCACGAAAACAAAGACGTGATCACGGCTCTCCGCTCAGATCTCACCAGATTTCTGCTCTGACAAAGGCACCTCGTATTTTTAAAGTTGCTCTTGAAATGATGCAGTAATGTTGTAGTAAGAAATGCTCATTATTAGAACATAATGGGGAATGATAAGTGTTCAGTATAGTGCTATAATCAGGGGTGCACATAAGTGGTACGCGGGTACGCATGCGCGGCAAACATCTGAAATGCGTACCGTCACTTGTCTCACTAAGCGCATTTGCGTACCGGCGGACCTGTGAAGCATTTCCAGAAGGCGCTTCGATCACTGGACGACAGAGCCGGTCGCCGTGCGCACAGACGGGGCTGCTGTTAACGTGTGTACAACGGAATTGTGCCACAACTTCCACTAGCACCCACCTCCACCCCTCCCGTCGACATTCAATACCACCCCCTCCCCCCCACCCGTCGACAACGTTCGCGAAACAGGGGCTGAACACAGAACTTTGCGTGGGCAGCCCTGAGTACCAAACATTGTCTCCTGGTACTCATTTGAGTAACTCACTAAGAAAGTTATGTGCACCCCTGGCTATAATGCTTGGTATAATACAGTATAATAATAGTGTAATGTTAGGGTGTGTACACTGTCAGAACAGTGTTTCCATCTGAATGAGTGTGTAACTTCATGTGGAGAAGAGTAGCGGACTCTACTGCTAAGGCTACTGCGCATGTCTGTATATGGGTCCCACTCTCTCGCTCTGAGCATGTTTCTGTAGGGTAAGGTTAATCATTATCCATATAGGAGGCATGTGGCGCAGTGGGTTGGGTGTAGGTGTTGGGATCAGGGGGTCACAGGTTCAAACCCCACTGCAGTCAGCATGTCGTTGTGTCCCTGGGCAAGAGACTTCACCCCAAATTGCTCCTGTGGGGATTGCCCACAGTATTGAGTATGTAAGTTGCTGTGGATAAAAGCGTCTAACAAGTAACATGTAATGTAATGTAATGTAATGTAATCCACATTGGCTGAAGCTAATGAGATGTGAGGTTACAACTGGGAAAGAGACCAGTGGTAAAACTCCCCTCACTTGATAGTGAACTTTGGTGAAGTTCAAGAAGCGGTCAATGTGACGGAACTCCTCCATGCAAACGTCTGCAGAAAGAGTTGCTGACAAAGAAACTTCACCAGGGTCAACCAATAAGGGACAAGAAGGCTCGCTATAAAGGTGCGAGTACAACGTTTGTTCAACAGTACGATCCCGGGGTCTGCTCGGACTTTGTTTTTGTCGTTTGATGAAGTAAAGTTCTTTTTGCACCAAACTCCAAAACTGCCTCCAGCGATTTCTTCAGAACCCGTTAGAATTGCATAATCACGAAGAAAGTTAATAAGTTATAATGTTGGGAGGGAGGTCCGGACTTTTTTGACTAGCCTAGTCCGAGATTTTCTTCCAACAATACCTAAGTTTAAAATATGTGCAGCAACACCAGTTAACTCAACATAGTTCAATGCTATCCTTTATACATAATAAACATTTAGTTTATTAAATACAAAAAAGAGAATTCATTTGTTTAAGTGTCATTGCAGGTACAACGGAATAAAAACAGCATCCTGACGTGCATCTACACATTTCATACAGGAAATAATGGAGAAAATATATTATAGAAATAACAATTAAAAATGTAAAATATGCGATAATAAATAATATTCCATACATTTAAAAAATATTAAATATAATAAAGAACTATAACACATTTAAATATCAATTATATAAATATTATGAAAAATAGTAATAATTGCATTTAACTTCCCAAAGAATACGGAATAAAACCAAACTTCACAACTCTCTTTCACATTGTTTGACAACATCTAAAATGTGACTTCATTACACAAAAGAGGACATTTGTTCTTCAGATGTTAACACTTTATAGCAACACAATTTCATCAAACAATCTTGGTATATATTTGCCCATCATTCTGTATTGAATTTGGTGAAAGACCCTTACTGAAAAAGCAATACTACAGTGGATCAAACTTAACCTAAGATACAGTAAAGATTTAGTTAGAGAGCTATGAATTATAGACACATTAACAAATGGGGCAAAGCCTGCGAGCTAGTTCAGGCAGTCAACTCCAGCACCAATGATACATTAACACGTGACGCACCTCGTCCCTCTTACAACCAACCAAACACATTCTCCTAAACATGCCGCTCTATTTAAGCTGCCAGGTCTTCCTGCCTCTGCCTCGCTATGCTGCTGCTGCTGCTGCCACTGCTGTGTTCACTTGCTATTGCTGCGTTCATGTTCCTGCTGCTGTGTTTCATGTTGCTGCTGCTCGCCTGCCCCCCCACCACCCCAGCTCAACCCCAGCTTCCACCCCAGCTTCCACCTGTAGGCTCGGGGGATAGTTATCTAATCATCACTCAATGTTCTTTGTAAATCTGTGGAGTGATGAGGCCCGAGCCTAGACGCCAAACTCAAACTATATGCTGCTTCTAATAAACATATTAAGAAACGCGTGAGTTGTCTGACTGAAATAGTGAGACAAGCAGTGAGTTCAGCTGCAGGAAAACATGTCAATAAATCAATAACAATTCATTTATATAGCCCAATATCATGAATTATACATTGGTCAGACTGCACTGCTGTCTGTATACAACATCAAGTGGTCACTGTCCGACTGATGAACTAATGAAAATACTTAAATGCAATCCTCCAAAATAGAGATATCAAATACAAAAAGAAAGTGGACAAGCTTTTTATCTTCAACAACATCTAAAGTGAGACTTCGACACACAAAAAGGGCTGTTATTCTTCAAATATAAACAACCATGGTATTGTCAGACTTCATTCCTTGTTGAATTTGGTTAAAGACACATTTGGATGCCTTACTGAAAAAGCTAATCAATACTACAGTGAATTACGTACACATTAAAATTGATCAAATACAGACTCACACTGTACATTTTACATGTATATTCAATTCAGTATTCCATTCCTTAAACACTTAATGTATATTTGCTCTATGCTTTATATTTTGCTTACTGTAAATTTGTATTTCAACATGTATATTTTCTACTTTTGTAATGCTATTTTATTTGTATTGGAGATGTTAACATTTTTAATTGTTTATTTCTACATTTCCTGTTTGGTACTTGTTACGTGCCGTAGTGGGTGCTTGTGTGTGGGTGCTTTTGTGTGTGTGTGTCTCTCTCTCCCCCTGATTGTCTCCAGGTGCTCCCAATCCCCAATCAGGGCCTCCTTAAAGGACCTGAGGAAGGCTGCAGTCACCCGCTCCTTCTCCTCTGGGCTGCATGTGTGCAGCATGTGTCTCTGTCTCTGTCTCTGTCTCGGTCTCGGTCTCTGTGTGACACCTGCTAGTAACCTGTGTTTAGCTAATTATTAGGAGATGTGCTCCAGTGTATTGTTTTGCTTTAGTCGCTTTCTTTTATAAGAACGTTGTTTTCAGTTTACTTTGCAAATCTCTTTTGTCTATTATTGATTAATTAAACATCACTTTGTGGCTTCAGCAGTCAGTTTCCTCTCCTTTTTCTCTCGCCCGGTTATTTTTGTGTTTTGTTACTTCCCTTTGTACCCCTAGTTTAGGAGGGAACGTAACAGTACTGTTCAGCTGTTTCTTCACAAATTTTAAACTGAGTTGGAAAGAATGGAGGAAGAGATGGAAATCTTAATGCCTTGTCTTTTTATGCTGCTGCAATGCAAAAATGTCCCAAATTGGTATCATTAAAGTACTTCTTATCTTATTCATCTTAGAGAGACAAGCAGTGAGTGACTGAAGGAGTTCAGCAGCACAATAACCAATCAAATTGTATTTTTTGAGCCATATATCACAAATTGCACATTTGTTTCCGGGGGCTTTACACACTGAACAGATGTCCTTCCACACAAGGAAAGAGTCCTTCAAAAATAAAACGCCTGGCAGCTGAAAACACTCCAGAGAAACTTTCCTCCCGAGCAGAGTCACCTGTTGATTCCTGCTGAAGTGTCCTTGTCAGACTTTTGGGAGTGAGGTGGCAGGAGGTTGATGATGTGTTTCATAAGACTTTCGCAGCTGAGCTTACATGTCATCCTTGTGTGTGTGTGTGTGTGTGTGTGTGTGTGTGTGTGTGTGTGTGTGTGTGTGACTTCAAAGTATAGCATGCCTCAGTCTTCACTCTGCTCAATGTGATTTCACATGAGATATAGGCCAGTGTCTATACAAAGATACTCTTTAACCTGTGTGTGTGTGTGTGTGTGTGTGTGTGCGTGCGTGCGTGTGTGTGGTTAAGGTGGGAAGACGGGCACCAGAGAATCCCACAGATTTACGTTGACATCTTTATTGCTCTCTCTCTCTCCCTCATATCCCAAAAGAGCTGCTTATGATAATGACAAAATACACAGGGGCTGAATATATTTGCATGGCAATTATTTCTTCAAAAGTTTGATATATTCCTTATTTGCTTGCACCCCTAGAGGTGTTCCTTGCTCTTCTATCACACAGCCTGAGGGGATAATTGCCTCTTTTTTACCTTCAAGATGTAGGTGAACTGTGTGAAGCCGCCTGTGTTGCTCTCTCTGTGATCAAAGGACAACATCTCTCCTCTTTACCCACTTTTCTTTGTTTTTTAAAAATCCAATCCGTGGCTTTTTTTGTTCGTGTGCCAACTAACACAAACATCTTTTCTACTCATAGTTTTTCAATTTCACTACAAGGCCTTCTCTATCATACATTTTGTTATGAGTAAATTGCACACACGTACATGCCATTCCTTTTCTCCTTCTTTTAATTGCATGGCATTGTATTATTATTTCTGCCCCTGTACATGACTTTGTTCAATTCTCCCCTTGAGACTTACTTTTGAAAGATGTTTTGAAACTTTTTTGTCATAATGTTTGTAGTTATTTCGGTCTCTGATGTAATTGAATAACTCATGAGAGGTTTATTTTTCTTATAAGTTGTGCTTTCTGCCCTCCTGCTTCAACTAACTTTATTTGATTTGTACCTTGACTGTATATATTAATATTATGAGTTAATAACATCTTGTATCCAAGAAATTGCCACAGCCTTGCACTGTGAAACTCTTACGAATGATCATACCTCTAGCAGTGGAAATTGAAGATTACAACCTTTAAACTCTCATAAGGCCCGGACACACCAAGCCGATTTTGGCCGTCGACACCTTTTCGGCCGAAAACCCACCGATTCTACATGTTGAATCGGTGCGCAGTCGGCTAAAGGCCGTCGGCCAAAGAAATCACTCTGATTGGCTGTTCAGCTAGCGAATCAGTGCATGAGAAGCGAAACGGAAGTGAGGGACCCAAACAAACTATGAAATCTGAGATTTCATTTAACTCCAGCTCTCGACACAGGTTCTGGAAAGCCCCATGAGCTTCTCGCTGTAGAGTGAAAATGGAACGCACACGCTCCCTACTTCTTCTCTCGGTGTATCACGCAGTCTGTCTTCCGGTTGCTGCCTCTTTTGAATGACGAATACACACTACCGCCGCCTGCTGGTAAGGAGAGTTATTGCCACTGCGCAGTTCGTACATGCTACTTGGCCGTCGGCTGAAGTCTTTGCGGTGTGTTCCAGTGCAACACATGGCCAAGACGCAGAGACGCGAGGCGACACAACAGTCGGGGGTCCGTCTGTGTGAGTTCTTTGGTGTCAGCTTGGTGTGTCCGGGCCTTAATAGGACAAACGTTGTTGCCGTTCGAAGCTTCAGTGTCAAACTGCCATCACTATCCGGGCCTATACAAACTCACTTATTAATGGGTAACATCGTGCTTTGAGCAGTATGCACCCACTAAGAAGCTATATATAGCCGCATGTCTAGACTAAAGAAAATATAACATAAGTACAATTGACATAGTTATAACATTATTAAAGGACAACAATGGTTTCATAACTTATCAGCCTAATGTTGGATGAAACTTAATATTTTGGAGGGACAAAACAATTATTTCCTTACTTCTACTAAATAACAGTCCAACCTTTTAGAAAGCACTCTTCTGATCTTTATATAATTTGAAAATATATAATGCTTAAAAGCCTGAACAAAGTCTAGATCTGCTATGAACAGAGCAATATAAACCTCGACATTCCCATCTATATAAATATGTTGTTCAGCTAATAGTATATACTGTATGTCTTTGCTACATTTAGAGGAACAGATCATACAATAATTGTTCATTTTTATAACAAATATTGTCAGTCCACATTTCCATGTCAGCCATTGCATTTCAGATTATACATCTTAAAAAAAGAAAAGCTGTTTTGTTTTGGTGTCAGGTGTCATTGTGTTCCAGGTTTATAAAACTGTCTTCCAATACAAATATCAGTCTTTGTAAACAGGTCAATGGATGCTGCTCTTTACGCCGTGTGAGATTTCCAGAGACAAATGGGTATGAAATAGCTGCTGCAGAATGATTTCATTTCCTTCTCAGTGCGGTGTCCAGACTGTTTGCAGAGTGGATGTGTTTGTGTCATTGATCTGGGCCATCTGATAAGCAGCCCAGCGACAGGCTGTTAACCTCAGACGAAGGGAAGCATTCATCCGTTTCAAAACATCCCGCTGCTTCCTGCTTTGCTCCATTTCTCCCGAGCAGAGGGAGGACGGTGCTGAACTCCTTTTTATGATTCCTCCAAAGTGACATGGTTCGTAGTTTTATAATACACAATATAATAAAGAAACTCCTGAGGAACATTCAGATTGTTGTCTTTAAAAGAAAAGTACTAACACTGTTTCTTTACAATCCAGAACATGTGATTTGTTAGAGGCGTTCAGTACTGGAAGAAGTATTCAGATCTTACTCAAATATAAATACCATAATGTAGAAATACTTTAAGTCCTGCATTATTTATCTTTAATTCCTTAAAGTACAAAAGTATAAGCATCAAAATACACTTGAAGTACCAAAACCTAAGTATTTATTATGCAGAATGGCCCTTTTATGAATAATATATGTTTTGTATTACTTGTATACTGTAGTTAGTAATCCATTATAATCATTTTAAGTTTGCACCAGGATAGAGGGTGAGCTATAACATTAATATCTTTTATAGGTGTCTTAATCCATCCATAACACTACATCAAAATGTATTGGTTGATTTATATTGAGTATTAAAGAACATACATTTAAAAAAAGTACTAGTATTATATTCATGTTTTAGTGATTTTCATACAGAAACGTAATAAGAAATTACAATAGCAGGATTTCACCGAAAATTCTCAAAATGACTAATTGCTTTTAAAAGTGTAATTCTTAAAGAAAATCCATTGCAGACTAAGAACTTCATATCCTAATCCAGTTATAGTGTTGTTTATACGTAACTTACATTGTATCTAACAGTACCTTGGTAAGAAATGACAGTTAAATAGAGTAAATAAGATGAACCTGCAAACTAACTAATGTTGTCAAATAAATGTACAGAAGTAAAAAGTAGCTTTCACAATGTAGTGGAGTAGAAGTATACAGTATTATAACTTATCAAAAGTACCTTAAAATTGTAACTAGGTACAGTATTTCAGTTACTTTCCGACACTGGAGGCCAGGGCCGCCCCACCCTACAGGCCGATCATGCAGACTGCGTGGGGCCTCACCTTGCGGAGGGGGCCTCATCTTGCGGAGGGTGCCTCAACTTGGCCAGGGACGGCCCTGCTGGAGGCACTTTACTGCTGCTGCTGCATACTGGTAGCAGTTTTAATAGAAAGAATAATTTAGCCCTACAGCAGTTTACAGGCATTTTGAGTTCACAGGTCGTTCTGTTTCTGCTGTTTCCCGCTGTAATAATAAATGTTTGCTCTGAAAAGCCTTTAGCTTGGGGCGTGCCCGAAGAAATATACAGGATTTGACACTAATAGATTTGTTAAAGGAAGTTGCACTGAGGGAGTTTTATCATTAAACGGTGTTTTTAAAAAGAGCTGAAGGTTAATGGAAAGTGCCGGAAGGCAAAATACTGAATGGCTCGACATCGAGGGATGGTTACTAATGAATCTGAGACTGATAGCCGCTTTGAGATTACTGTACGTCATTATAAGTGAGAGCCTTGCCGTTACACAGAATCAGTTCTAATGTGGATGAAGTGAATGGAAAGCCAACAGGATGATACTCAACATGAGGATTCAAACATTGATTGAAAGCTTAATTTATTGAAAAATAAACGAGCATTTTTTAATCCAGGATATGAAATATACATGCAGCTTTTCTCTATTTTGTTTCCATTAACCTTTCTATGTATAGAAGCACCTAATACATATTTAAACAAGGTAACAACACTATTATTTAATTTAGGGTATCAATTGTATTTTTATGCTAAGACCCTTAAAGGTGGGGTAGGTAAGAATGGAGAAACCAGCTCGAGTGCGCTAGAATTTGAAAGTACGGAGCCGAAAAAGATCTGCCACTTCCTTCAGACTTCCTTACAGAGCCCCTCCTCCAACACACACGGACGCGCACATGACCAATGAGGGCACGAGATAAGTTTGTGCACAGATGGAAGGCTGACAAGCAGGTAGGCCATCCAGTTATTTTAGCCGGGCTGGCTCAGATGATTGGTCGTGCTTTTTACAGCGCCACGGCTTCCACAGATGACATGTTTTTATGCATTTATTGTCAAAGCATTTAATGTATTCATTGCTATCGGGATGTTCAGAGCATTCCATGGAATATAACAACAAGTGTTTCTGAAGTGATTTACCTACCCCACCTTTAACTTCGTCCATGAACATGTTAGCATTAGCATTAGCTCAAGCGCTGATTGACAGACATGCTGTGAATCTTTGTTTTGTTTCCATAAATCTTTCCGCGCTTGATATTCAAACAACTTTATATAACATAATTATTAGTATTAATACTATTATTCTAATACCCTAACTAAGATAGTCAACATGGAAATCTTCTGATTAAATTCAACATATTAGCATTGCCATTACGAGCACGTTAGCATTAGCATTAGATCAAAGCGCTGATTACTTGAGCTGCTAGCATAGTTTTGTTTACATGATTCTAAGCATAGATATACTTAATACATATTTAAACAAGTATATACAATATGACATTAATATATTGTTTTGTTTAGGGTAAGGGTATTTTGATTCCAATACCCAACTAGTCAACGTTAAAAACATCTGATAAACTTTGACGTATTAGCATTGTCATTGTCAGCATGTTAGCATTAGCATTAGCTCGAAATGCTGACTCACAGAGCTTCAAACATGATTTCTCCCTTAGTTTCTTTGAGTCTTTTTAAGTATAGATGCACTTGTTACATCTTTAAATAACTAAGTGGACTCTTTACCTGCACAATCCAATGCAATCCTATACAATTGCCATAAAGCTGTCTATAATATTCAGGCATTTGTTTTTAACACTGGCTATAAACAGGAACTTTGTATTGTCTGTATAAATACAACCCAAAATAAACCATAACAGCACACTTAAACTCTATAGGGAGATTAATGAGCATATACAACCATTTGTGTGTTTAATTATTACATTTGCAGTTTAACATATATAGTGGTTTGTGGGAATTTATTAATGTCATGTACGTTTAGTATGTTTAAACAGCATCACTTAAGAAAACATGGAGAACCACAGAAACAAAGAGGTGCTGCTTCAGCTTCTTTCTAAGCTGTGTGTTTTGTCTAAAAAAATCTTTATTGCAGCCTTGACTGTCTGCAGTAATGATCTCGCATCATTACTGCATCCAGCCTTGTGGATTTATCGGGCTTCTCTTGGTTTCAGTAAGCATGTTTACCTGTGAACACTGACATGTGTACGTCCTCCTTTAGTCCTTGAGCCTTGGCAGGATATCAAACAAGCTCTTCAATTTCACCGGACGCATGTTTGCTCAAACCCTCGCTGCTGTACTGGACATTCAAGCGTTTGTCTAAGGCAGGGGTGTCTAACAAATCTAAGTTGATAAGAAAAAAGCCCAATAACTTATTTACATAACAAGCTTGACATATACTTCCTATTTCTCCTTATTATAATCAATCTGAGGCTTCTGTTTTAAGGAGTGAGCTAAACACTTTTTGTAATGAAGTAAATGGAGAGCATAACTAACCTACAGTTGATTGATTTTGCTTACTTGTAATTGAACTTATGAGGAAATATACCTCACTTCTAGCGTATATTTTATATGTATGTGGCCCTCGGTGAAAAAGGTTTGGACACCCCTGGTCTAAGGAGATAATACAGCTAACTATACTATACTCTGAATGGGAATATCTTCCTCGGATGGTATGCATGTTTGAGTGAAGTCTTGTTTACCTTCCTCTGACACCTTTTCTCTGTGTGCCGTGGAGAAGCCAGCCTGTTTGGCCGTACCGATCGGCGAGTCTGAGCATAATGCAGTTTGACCCGCTGCTAATGACGCCCTGACACTTGGTTAACGGAGCTCTACATTTCGATATCTGCCGTCTAATTGAAAGTGACAGGACGGCACCTGTAGCTCTCTCGGAACAGTGTTTACCAGGGAAATGTTAGGGGTGACTGTGAGGGGAAGAGGACTGGAGGGATCTGTTGGGAAATCTGGTTATTCTTCTCCTGGTAGTTCTGTTAAACCCATTTATTCACTCTTGAAAGCCGCCCACAGCCACAGTTCATCACTGTCCACCACAAAGCAGTCTGAAGGGAGTGATAAAGGAGTGCACTACATCAACTCTACTATAACTCAAAGTATATTTGTCTAATTTCTAGAATATGTTTTTACACTTGATATAAGAGCTAATAGCTATAGATATGGGGTCTTGTTTTTAGACAGAAGTATCTTGTGTAGTCAAAGACCTTATTTTGAGTTGTATCTAAGATATTTTTAATGGAAAATCACCAGCTAACATCAGAAAGCAGAAAACTATTGAGCATTTCCTGATCCTGGTAGTTCAAAATAAGTTCTCCCAGCTAATAACAAGATCTGATTTGTCTAAATATCCTGTCTTATTTCAAGAAATCTTACCAAGCAAATGTTCACAGATTTTTCTATTTATTACAAGTGAGAACACCTAGTTTCCTTATTTTTGACTTATTTTTGGAGCAGCTTTTTTTCCAGTGTGGTTAACATTTTTGTTCTGTGTTACCCACAATTCATGCATGGGCAGCTATAGCACTGCAGTAGTAAGATTTCCTGAGAAAACAGGAGATATCAGCAGCAAATAGATTCAATTTAATGGAAATGTAAACCACAGTAGCTCTTAAAAGGATGTCTCTGGATCTTAGCTGTTGGGCATAATGCAGTGTTACTGAGACAGCTAAGGTTAAAAGACATTAATATGACAGTCAAAGCTGTAATGGTGGAGTTAAACCATGCAGATATAGACAGGAGGCTGTAGATATGCTCTTATCTCGGCAAAAGAAAAATACACTTCAGCAATCAAGGTCAGCTACATTTACTTGGCATCCATCAAAGGACGGCGCTGAAAAACAACAATAACCGTCTGGAAAATTCGTACTAGGAAGGTAAATACTGTCAGAGATCAAACATACAGACAGGTGACAAATAGGGGATAATATAGAGGGACATTTACCAAAAGGTTATCATTGGGGCTTTGTAAAAGTAACACGTGGGTGCAGAACATTCACATGGAAGTGTGTGTGATTGTGAGTGCATGTTAAGGGGAAATGTACCAACAAATCAATCAAAACATTTCCTAAGAATACGCTTTTTTGGATTAGATCAGGTTTCTCACTTTTATAAACACACTGTTTTTGAGAAATAGATCTTGAGGTACATGTGGAGATGTGCAGGACTACTATTGGCATATTATAATGTATATTCAATAATGACCATGCATAAAATAAATCTAAAAGTTTAGCTATTAGCTCATTTCCATCTGCAGTCCCCGTTAGTATTTAATGCCCATTTCCAAATGTACTCAAACTCTTAAAGTTACAATAAACAACTTGAGCGCTTCACCGCATTTTAATGAAACAAATGTTGATTGCACAATGTAATGGCTGTGAAATAGCAACACCATCTGTGTTTAGATTGGTTTCCTATAAGCCCCGCTTTAAAATGCAATTCAATCTGCCACCAGGTCAGTTTCTCCCGGGGAAATAAAGGCTCCGTGGCAGCACCCCGAAGTAAAAGGATTGCGCTTGAGTTGCTCCTGCTCTTATGAAGGTAATAAAATTAAAAAAAACAAAGGCTCTGTATACTCTGAATAAAGACAGCAAACTCTTTATGGCTCCCACATTGTCAACAGCAGGACATTATAGCTTCAGTTCTTACTTTTCACAATAAAGGCCCTGGACATAAACACTGCATCACTTTGCACACAAGAGCATTTGGAGCACATGTGTCAAACTCAAGGCTCGGGGGCCAAATCAGGCCCTAGGTGGATTTAATTTCGGCCCGCAGGATAATTTTAATTACTATTAGATCTGGCCCGCCGGTATATTGCACGCACACCTTCACTCAACCCTGAGGATCTCCTCAGCTCAGAGCCTGAGCCCAAACATTGATGAACTTGCACCCAAGATGAGATGCCAAGTATCTGTCTTGAACTAGCATCACAGAGCAGCAAACTGAGTTTAATGGATGTTTCCTTCTGCACGTTTTTTCTTGAGACAACAGGGCATATTTGTTTTTTTCTTTGAGGGAAATTGTTTTTTTTAAGCTGTTGTTGGCCTGTGGAAAAATGTAATCATAAGAAATGACTCTGGAAAAGCTGCAGATGGGCCATAAGAAATGAATTCAACTGATTATTGAATGTTTCATGTTGTTTTTATAGGCATAATTTAAGCTTTGTTAGTCCCAGGTTTAATATGTGCAATAAGTTAATTTCAATAACTTTTGCAATACACATTGAACCAGTCCGGCCCTCGACTAGTACCCATTTTTTTATTTTGGCCCACTGTGTATTTGAGTTTGACACCCCTGATTTAGAGGGAAATCAACAACATGTCTTACAACTTATCAAAATAGCTGACAGTAGAGAAGAAAGTGAAGCATTCAATATATAATATCTACCATTCCAGATCAGGAAATAACAAAACCTGTTAGTTGTTGCTTACTCAACCTTCATCATAGCACTGAGATTTGGGTTGACAGTTTTTTGGGTTTCTTATGGTTGCTTCTTGCTTTGCGTAGAAACGTTAGATCGTCTGCTTCTGTACCTCAGGCTATTTTGCTTAAGATATGTTAGAAAAGTCTCTGTTTAATTGTTTTGCAACTAGAAACACGCGCGTGTCACTTAGATGAAGTTATGCGCTTTTAATGTGGTTTAAAATGATATATATTTAGGGCCTGTTTCCACATAGCGCATTTGTTATGACCTGGCTCAGAAGGCCACAACAAAGAGGAGACACACCATATCAACGGTTAATAAAATATGTTTATTTAACCAAACAATTCAAATTAACCAAATGAATGAAGTGCAATAATAAGTAAAGCATGAGGTGTGGACGTCAGTGGTATCAGTAGTGTAAATGCGGAGTGAGAGTTGCTTGGATGTGTAAGTGTGAGGGTGTTGAGGTGCACAAAGAAAAGCAACTAAAGTAACAACAGCATACACAACCGGGGGCCAGTAGGGAAAAGCAGAGAGAGACAGAGAGGAGCAGAGAGGCTTTAAATTGCTGGTGCCCTGAGTTACTGCAATCAAGGCGGCTGGATGCAGCACAGCCACACCCTCTCCAGATGAACCCACAGGGGCATCACACATTTCAATGAGCATCAGCATGTTTTTTGTATTGTTTCCAACGGGGAGAGAGCGTTTTTGTGCCCCTGCTCCGAGTACTTTCAGTTTAAAGTATTTTAACTTTTCAGGAAGGGGCCAGTGACGTGACTGTATATGTTGGAGGTAAAGTTTTTGGTCATGTCTTTCATTCAGGAACTTTCATATCAATGACCAAAAAGCCCTGAATGTTGTACTGGACATTCAAGCGTTTGTCTAAGGCAGGGGTGTCCAAACTACATTTTTGAGGTATAATGGAATACGGCCCACAAATGAAACTTGTGCTTGTCTTATATTGTACTTCTTAAATTAATATAGTAATAGTATTCATGTGTTAATAAGCCCAAATTTCAAATCAATTCAGTCAATTAAAGTTGGAAACATTTTCTAACAAATCTAAATTGATAAGAAAAAAGCCCGGATAACTTATTTGCATAACAAGCTTGAAATAAACCCTTCATATTTCCTCTTATTATGATCAATCTGAGGCTTCTGTCTTAAGGAATGAGCTGCTAACAAAATGAATGAAACCCTATGGAGAGTTTGTTTTCTTAAAGCATATTCAAGTATCAAGCATCATTGACCTGCATTTGATTGATTTTGCTAACTTAACTTATGAGGCAATATACCTCACTTCTAGCGAGTGGCCCAGCACTTCGTATATTTTTCTGTATGTGGCCCTCGTTGAAAAAGGTTTGGACACCGCTGGTCTAAGGAGATAATACAGCTAACTATACTATACTCTGAATGGGAATATCTTCCTCGGATGGTATGCATCTTTGAGTGAAGTCTTGTTTACCTTCCTCTGACACCTTTTGTCTGTGTGCCGCAGAGAAGCCGTACCGATCGGAGAGTCTGAGCATAATGCAGTTTGACCCGCTGATAATGACGCCCTGACACTTGGTTGACGGAGCTCTACATGACAGGACGGCACCTGTAGCTCTCTCGGGACAGTGTTTACCAGGGAAATGTTAGGGGTGACTGTGAGGGGAAGAGGACTGGACAGTCAATATATAATATCTACCAATCCAAATCAGTAAATAACAAAACCTGTTAGTTATTGGTGTTGCTTACTCCACCTTCATCATAGCACTGAGATTTGGTTTTTTGGATTTCTTATGGTTACTTCTTGCTTTGCGTAAAGAGAGCGTTTTTGTGCCCCTGCTCTGAGTACTTTCAGTTTAAAGTATTTTAACTTTTCAGGAAGGCGCCAGTTACGTTACTGTAGATGTTGGAGGTAAAGCTAGTTTTTGGTCATGTCTTTCATTCAGAAACTATCATATCAATAACCGAAAAGCCCTGAATGTTGCGGCCGGTAAGGGCTGTACTTTTATCGCCACAAGAGAGTTGTCCTCGTCTCTTAACAGCTGAGGATCATTCTTAAAAAGTGTGAGAACAAGCATCCTCCCTTTGGATGTAACAGTAAACAAACAACGTAGCACAAACAGATAATAACATCCAGGGAGATATAGTTGGGACGAGGCTCTCCCCAGCGCCCTGCCAGAAGGCAAAAGAAAAGGCCCTTGGAGTAGTTTGTGGATTGTTCATCTACGATAAGAACTTTTCAGGAGAAGAATAAGAGAACATAACCGAGGGGATAAATCAGTGTGAGAAAAGGAATTTATTTGGACAGCCTTCCCTGATCAATAACTCCAGCTGAAGTTCAGTTCAGGCGACAGCACCTTTAAACTTTTATATTTTGAGAAAACCTCCCTTTCTGCTGCAGCCAGCTCTTTAAAATGAACGCCATTTTTCCTCGCCTTCTTTATCACCGGGGCCCAGTCATCCAAAGGAGTTAAGAAGCAAAAGAAAGGACTCCATATTTTTTCTTATCCTCATTAGGCGCTAGCGACCAGACACCTTCTTTTTTGTTTCTTCCCGCGGCCATCCGGTCTGCCTTTGTCTCTTAAATCTGTCTTGAGGCAGGCAGCGGTGATGGAGCTGGTGCAGGGTGTGATCTTCTCCGGCGATACTAAAGCTTGGAAAAAAGGTTCTTGAGCAGAAGGAGGGGAGATGAATGAGCTCACACTTCCTGCGGCTTTTTATTCAAAGTCACAGCCAACCTCATTTTCACCAGGAATGGCTACCAATCAAGTAGTAAAGGCATCATTTCCTAGTTTAAAGCCCATTCCAGTGTTTAACTTGCCCATAAATTCTGCAAGGGTAGTTACAATTCTTCTCACGTTACAAAACGTCAGTGCTTAGTTTGGTTATTGTGCAGTTACCGCCATCTGGATGCAACAGTTTGGCAACATAACAAAGGTGAGAAATTAAGGCGTTTATCTAAAGTAGGTAAGAAATTAATTACATTGATATCGTGCGACTTTTACTCCAGATTCAAGATACAAAGGATTCAAAGGCTTTTTTGTCTTTGCACAATAGCTACAGTTTAGTTTTGGCAATGAACATGTCTTTCTCTCCCAACAATGCAACATATGCTATACTCAAGACAGGCAAATAAATAGAAACAGAGCAAGAAATGCTGTACCTTTTTAGTCCAACAACTTTATCTAAAAGCCGTAATTGTTAAGTACTATTAAGTTTAAGATTTGACATGCAATTTTATCAAACGTGGTCCATTGTTAGAGTTTAAACTAGCCAGCAGAACGTGGACAATGACTTTATAAAATACCCTTCACAGGCTTCAGATGTGTCCACACAAAACCTTTTCCTAATCAAACTCATGTCGCAGGTTTGAGGAAGCAGAGAAAGAGCAAAGGGAGCTCTGTGATGCAACATAATCATGGGCTTGCACTGTGAAAAGAACATTGATCAGAACATTTATTAGATTTTAAAACCTTTTGCTGCAAGTTCTCACATTTTGCAACACCTTTAATTTAACAGCATTGCCTTGTGGGACTACTTAAACTTACCTAGTTTCTACTAGCATTACCTGTACTTTTGGATACAGGTATATAGGTGACACATATATTGTATTACTTAAAGCAACTTTTGTATGAACATAGAAACTGCGATTTTAAATACTGGAAAAACCTGACAATTTTACCTTAAAGATGACATTCTGCACATTTTCAGGTGTATATCAGTATGTAGTGTCTCTACTTTAAAGAGTGCTCTCCTGCTGATGTTCAGGTGTATATCAGTATGTAGTGTCTCTACTTTAAAGAGTCCTCTCCTGCTGATGTTCAGGTGTATATCAGTATGTAGTGTCTCTACTTTAAAGAGTACTCTCCTGCTGATGTTCAGGTGTATATCAGTATGTAGTGTCTCTACTTTAAAGAGTCCTCTCCTGCTGATGTTCAGGTGTATATCAGTATGTAGTGTCTCTACTTTAAAGAGTCCTCTCCTGCTGATGTTCAGGTGTATATCAGTATGTAGTGTCTCTACTTTAAAGAGTCCTCTCCTGCTGATGTTCAGGTGTATATCAGTATGTAGTGTCTCTACTTGAAAGAGTCCTCTCCTGCTGATGTTCAGGTGTATATCAGTATGTAGTGTCTCTACTTTAAAGAGTCCTCTCCTGCTGATGTTCAGGTGTATATCAGTATGTAGTGTCTCTACTTTAAAGAGTCCTCTCCTGCTGATGTTCAGGTGTATATCAGTATGTAGTGTCTCTACTGTGACATGTCTCCATGCTTTAATGTTCAAAAAGCTCTTTATTTCTCTCATACTGTCTGTACTGCAGCACCTCTTTTCACCCTCTGTCTGAAACCAGAGCCCAGTCTGCTCTGATTGGTTAGCTGGCCGGCTCTGTTGTGATTGGTCAACAGCTTAGAGATGTCCCGCCCCTTAGCCTATCATGTACAATGGGATTTTAGACTTTGCAGACCATTTACATGCACTAAAACCTAAATAACTCACTACAGGAAAAGGCAAAACCTCAAACAGCATAATAAAGCCTCTCGAATGCTTATGTAAACTTTACAGTGTCAGTGTCCTTAGTGAAAGATCAAGGTGTCTGTTAAATGTTATTGTATTTTCCTTTTTTTTTATGTGACCGCTGACATTGTGAAATAAATCTTACGGACGTTGCATTGATCGATAGCAAAGCAGCCTGTTGAGATGCGATTAAGTCTGTACGACACATCAGATACAGGCCATTTGTCCGCAGAGTCATCGTGTTATGTGTGTTGAGTGTTTTAGTCAATACTGCAGATGAATGCACAGAGATAACCAGTGTCAGTGTGTGTGTGTGTGTGTGTGTGTGTGTTTGTGTGTGTGTGTGTTTGTGTGTGTGGTGTGTGTGTGTGGTGTGTGTGTTTGCGTGTGGTGTGTGTGGTGTGTGTGTGTGTGTACCCATACATCAGTTCAAAGAGCAGAATAACCAAGAGTGACATTCAATTACGGTATGCTAATGTATGTTTGGGCTTCACCATTCATTTACTTAATTAACAATTTTAGACGTGAGCTATCATGAGCAGATTGCAATATTCTTTCCAATAACAGGCCATAATGAAATATATTATTAGCAATAAAGTTAATGGAACAAGTGAAGTGAGACTCCTCATCACCGCTGGATGAATGGGAAATTACTGATCGTGAAGGGAACAAACAAAGAACACGGACTCAGGAAAATAGCTCCAGTAAAGCAGCGTTTATGGGATGTGCAACGTGAGCAAACACAGTATTATCATTCTGATGATAAATAGTGTTTACATTGTCCACCTGTCATCGGGCGGCCTAAAGAGAACCTTTTGCCCCTTGTTGTTATTGCAAATTGGACCTTGTTCTCAATTAAAATGTAATTAGGAGGCTAAAAGAGAGAGCTGGATGTTTTGACAGGCCCAAATGAACTTAAGACGCATGAAAGTAATTAAAAATATTCTGCTGGACCGTGCAGCATCTGGCATTCATTAAGAAATTCTCATTTGTGGTTTGATTGTTTTTCTGATGTGCTGCTTTATACTGATTTAGCTAATCAAAGAAGAAAACATCCAACAAAACAAACATTTATTCAATTTGATGAACTTAGAGCTGAATCAGAATCAGATATTCTTTATTCTTCTCACAGCCGGGGAAATGAACAACGTACAGCAAATGAGACTGATAGAAGACTAATATATGGAATAGACTTACTAATAATAAGTTAGAAGCATACATTATCAAAATCAAATGTGCACAACCAAGGTGTAACAATAAGTAGCAGCATTATAGGAGTAATGTAGGAAAGTAGCAGGGTGAAATAACATTAATAAGTTGTAAAAGTAGATATTACACAGTGTTATTTCACATTTTCACACGGCTTAGTTGAATACTCGACTCTGATTGGTCCATTTGGACATTTCCTTGGTTGTTAATTCTGGCTAACAGAACGTTGCAAGGAGGATCAAGGGACTATGTGCAGGCATATCAATCTGCAGAAAGAAGTCCGGTCAATTTAACGTCAGCTGTGGACAACAAATATGAGTTAATCCGTAAGAAAAACACCATGGAATACTTTTTGAATATTCCTTTTTATATTTGTGGAGAGCATGGAAATGTGCATTTATCAAGGCTAAACCATCTCGGAATAGAAAAGAAATAAAAAGAGAGCTACAGAAGGAAAGAGGTTAAAAGACAGAGAGCTGGACGTCAGAGTAATAAACAGAAGAAGATAGACAGGAAGTAATAATAATAATAATAAAAATAAGAATCTTTATTTATGTAGCACCTTTCAATCAAGATGCAGTAATACAAGATACAAGAGATACAAAAGACAATATACAAAATAAAGAGTGAGTAACCATAAAACAATAAAACATGACAAGTGACAACACCAACATTTCCCCAAGATTAAACCAAATTAAAAAGATAGGTCTTTCATTTTAAACTTTAAATTCCAATGGAGTCGCTGTTCTAAGATCCAATAGAAGGTAAACACTAAAGGGAACAGCAGAAGAAGACAGACAGGAAGTAAACACTAAAGGGAACAGCAGAAGAAGACAGACAGGAAGTAAACACTAAAAGGGAACAGCAGAAGAAGACAGACAGGAAGTAAACACTAAAAGGAACAGCAGAAGAAGACAGACAGGAAGTAAACACTAAAGGGAACAGCAGAAGAAGACAGACAGGAAGTACACACTAAAAGGGAACAGCAGAAGAAGACAGACAGGAAGTAAACACTAAAAGGAACAGCAGAAGAAGACAGACAGGAAGTAAACACTAAAGGGAACAGCAGAAGAAGACAGACAGGAAGTAAACACTAAAAGGGAACAGCAGAAGAAGACAGACAGGAAGTAAACACTAAAGGGAACAGCAGAAGAAGACAGACAGGAAGTAAACACTTAAGGGAACAGCAGAAGAAGACAGACAGGAAGTCAACACTAAAGGGAACAGTAAAAGAAGACAGACAGGAAGTAAACACTAAAGGGAACAGCAGAAGAAGACAGGCATGACATAAACACTAAAGGGAACAGCAGAAGAAGACAGGCATGACGTAAACACTAAAGGGAACAGCAGAAGAAGACAGACAGGAAGTAAACACTAAAGGGAACAGCAGAAGAAGACAGACAGGAAGTAAACACTAAAGGGAACATGTTATGGGCTCTGGCAGGGTTTATAGACTGGTTAATAGAAAATAAAATGTGAGACTCGGACAGTTACAGAAAACCTCGATCAGTGCTGCTCTCATTTTCAGTTACGTTGCTGACGACGCCATTGGTAGGCAGTGGAACAGACTATTTTTTGTTAGCGAAAGCAATATGGCCATTTTTAAATCAATATTGTGAATACAGTCGTTGGTTTCTTTAGTAGGTAGCCATGTAATACGCAGGATAATGTGCAGCTAATCACCCTTACCTTACTTAGTTCACATGAATCATTTGCACTATCATCTGAAACTTTTGCAAGCATTTTAAGGCTATAGCAACATTTAGCAGGTGGTCCTAATGTATCCACATTTGATCCTACATTTATTGGAAAACTAAAACATGACGCATTAAAAGCTGCAAAAGAAGCCCTGCTGAATTTTGATTATCTCTATAGTTCAAACGTAACGTATAGTGGCATGACTGGATTCTCAACAATAAGACTCAAATCAGGTTGACTGAGTTTCTCATCTCTTGAAACAGTCTGTACTTTTCCTCGCTCAAAGTTCACTCGCTGCCAGAGTAATTGAAGGGAGAGAAAGCGAGCAGCGGGGGATCTGCTGACCTGTGAGAGAGACATGGAGTAAGAAACTGGAACTGTGTTTGATGTGAAGATGTTAAGGTCCAAAACTGTCTGAAGCTCAGCCAAAGCCTTCGGGCAAGAATCTTTCAAACCCTCCAGGTATGTTCTTCTTGAAGCTCAGACATTGACCATATGAGGAAAAAAAAGAACAGAGTGGTTCAAAGCAACACAAAAAATCTCAAGACAAGTATTTAGGGTGCAAGAAACCTCACAGTGAAGAGAGTGCATCATTGGATACCATTCATCGCCAGTATTTGATTTCTACTATGTAACATTCATTGGTTTATAGTAACGATTGTTTGCAATGGACACGATGTCAAAGCAGAGTTTAAACTTCAAGCTGAACCTTTGTTTATCCGTGTATTTAACTTGTTGTTGAGATCTGACAGTTCACGGTCAATTTTATACCGTGATAAAGAAACATAATTTTGCAGCATGTTGTGATTTAGGGCCGGGAAAGCATGTTAATCAGCGGCATAATAACTTTCCAACAAAGATTGGTGCAAAGTGAGGAACACTTCCAGCCAATTAACAACCAGATGTTTTGGTTGAGTTTTAAATAAACCATGAAAAAACGACCAGAAGTTGAGACGTACAGATACCACAACCTCAGTTAATCTACAGCTATGGTAATTAAGCCAGATATGGTAGATCTATAAAAGGGGTGTCAAACTCAAGGCCCAGGGGCCAAATCCGGCCCGTGACTTCATTTTCTTTGGCCCCACAAGAGCTTGCAAAGAATATAATATGTTGGGATCAGGGGGTCACAGGTTCAAACCCCACTGCAGTCAGCATGTCGTTGTGTCCCTGAGACACTTCACCCCTAATTGCTCCTGTGGGGATTGCCCACAGAATTGAGTATGTAAGTCGCTTTGGATAAAAGCGTCTAACAAGTGACATGTAATGTAATGTTTATTATACGGTTATATGCCGATTTACAGAAGCACGTTGCCCATAAACTACATGTCCCACAATGCATCTCAAATTGGACTTTTTTTTTCTTCAGGATTTGGCCTTTTTTTTTAAAAATCATTTTGTGACATTCTCACTGAAGAGACTTGCAATTATTTGCCCTAGACTTCTGCTTTCAGACGTAGTTAATTATGAAGTTATACCCTATCCCATAATAATACAATGCAGAGGCAATAATGTAATATAATACATTATTTTATATATATTAAATAGTTATATATATATTTTTATATAGTCTTATATATAAAACTGTCCCTTTGAGTGCAACCTTGATGCTAATGTGGCCGAGATGAAATTGAGTTTGACACCCCTGATATGGGAGGGTCTAGATTAGTAGTGGAGTTGCCTTGCTTGGTCACTTTTTTAAATGACGTGCATCTTTCTGGTGGGCATATGTTGTTCGGCGAAACATAAGACATTTTTGGTACATGTAATTACTTCCTTAGTGTTGTACAGATCTGACTTGGTTGATCTGTTCTTACTTTGAGGGATGAAGAGGTTATTTTTCGCTGATAAACTGAATAAACCTGTATTATATGATGACATGGCGGCCAGTTTTGTAGTTTTGAGGGTTTTATATACATTTATTTATTTCTTTTTCGTTGTTGGGAACCATTTGGGAACCTTTCAAATGTATAATAATAATGATTTTCTAATGTTTTTGACATTTCCACCGAAATCTACGTATCAAACCATCATACCATATCATACATCAAGCAGGTCCTATCTCAACGCTAAGATTACGTAATTTATTTTTCCCGCTTGTATTCTCAAAGTCTTCATCAATTGTGCTGCAAATTACCAAATCAATACTGACTGTATCCTATCAAGGTTTGAAGTATTTGCAGATCTAATCCATATAGTGGACAAATTGCATAACATTTAATGTGAATGGACGTCCATCATAGAGATAACCAGCTGTTCCATATCTGCCAACCTATAGGTCAACTCCTGAATAAGCATTGAGATGAAATCACTGAAGCATGTTGTCTTCAGTGATTTTAATGTAATGTAAATGTCTGATTTCTTGTATCTTGTGTTGGTATTTGTCCTCGTTGATATTGCTGCTGTAATGAAGGAACAATGTCAGTCTTGATCCGATAACAAAGTAGTATTGAATGGCCAACTAATGTAACAAATGTATGACTTATTGACCATATCAATTAATTAATTGTGTCTTAATTTACATGATTTAATGTCATACTCTGTTCTTGTACATATCCCATATCCTATTGACATGTATATAGACTTTTTGCAATACTATTTTATTATATATGTTGCATTATTGGAGCAGCTCAGGTCAGAAAAATGTCATTGCCATTTCTACACTGTAGCTTTGTGCATATGACAATAAAACCTTTGAATCTTGAATCTCTTGAAAATAGACGCCTGTCTGCGATTAACCTCCTCTTTGTTAGTTAACTCAAGTATTATAACCTGACAAAAGCCACATTGTGTCACCTATCATTGCCTCTGCGTCCCTGTCACCTTGTCCTGGATCCAGCGCCCTACAGTATGAATAATGAAAGCTTCTCATCATCTCCAAGTCTTTCTGGCTCTCCGACAGCAAACCAGCAGCAGCTCCATTAAAGAATGAAAAGCCCAGGTCTCTTTTGTTGCTCCCAGATCTCCCCATTATTAAGGATCCCATTAAACTACAGAAGAAGGTGACTTTTCCTTTCAGTGCGATGACACATGGAAAGAGGCTCCTGTCAGGTCAGAGATGGGGGTTCGCTGATGAGGCCGGAGAGGGGGCTTTTTCTCCAGAGGAACAGAAGTTATTGATTGACTGAGCCAGCACTCCTGCGCTCTGTCAATCACCTTCAGACCCTCTTCTTTGTTGCTCTCTTTTCCTCCCGGCCACCAGTGATGGTCCACTTCTTCCCCGTGCTCTCCGGAGCGTGTGGCCTCATTTTACTTCATTACCGCGGGGCTGACAGCGAAGGTATCACGAGGACAAACAGCATCCTTCCACCCTGCATGGTCTCCATCTCCCAGAACACCTTTCCTGCCGCCATCTATCCTCAACCCCCTCTTTTCCTTTCTTACCTCCTCTCTGCAGTTATTCTCAGAGATGGCAAAAGTAACACATCCTTTACTCAAGTAGAAGTACAGATACTCGTGTTTAAAAATACTCAAGTAAAAGTAAAGAAGTATGGGCTTCGAAATGTACTTCAGTAAAAAGTACCCATAACTACCAGCTGTTATAAAGAGTAACTGACCTCCCTTTATATTAATAGAACAATAATGTCATTGTTAGCTGATGAATGTTTCGAAGTTTACTCAGTACTTCTACTTTTACCAGAGTATTTTTAAACACAAGTATCTGTACTTCTACTTGAGTAAAGGATGTGTGTACTTTGCCATCTCTGTCCGTCACTTTCTGTGTCTTTTCTCCGCTGCCCTCCCCATTGATAACAGCCTGACAGACAGAGCGGATGGCAGCGTCTCCTCCCCCATCCTTTTCCTCCATCCTCTTCCTCCTAACCCGACGCCTCGCCTCTCTTGTCAAGGTCACCCCGCTGCCAGAGAGGAAGTGTCAGGCTGTGAATGGAGGCTTTCACCTTCCACCACCATGCAGGTTTCTCACACACACCAAGATGAGGGCTGTTGTTTGGTTTAGCCCTGGATGCAGGTAGGAAATAACAACTGATGTGATGTGGTTTTTGATTGTTGGTGTCCAAAAAAAGCATCATTTTAGGATTTGCTCAAAGATCCTTGACAGTGGTGTAAAGTAACTTAGTAAATTTACTCAAATACTGTACATAAGTACCATTTTGAGATACATGTGCCACTACAGTTCAGAGGTAAATGGTGTAATTTTACTCCACTACATGTATTTAATACCTTTAGTTACTTTACAGATCTGGATGAATGCTGTGAAATATAATCAAGTGTTAAATCAGACTTTAGTTCCACCTGGAGTAAATTCACAAGCTACCCTGCAGTATACAAAGTAATTCAAACTAACTGCACCTTTACCAGCTTTGAGAACACTTTAATGATCAATCATTATAAAACATATCAGATATATTATTCTGAAATGGACCAATCTGCACAAGGACTACTTTTACTGTCGCTACTTTCACTATATTTTGATGATAATACTTTTCTACTTTTACTTGAGTAACATTTTGAATGCAGGACTTTTACTGTAACAGAGTATTCCTACACTCTGGTACTTCTACTTTTACTCAAGTACAAGATCTGAGTACTTCTACTTTTACTCAAGTACAAGATCTGAGTACTTCTACTTTTACTCAAGTACAAGATCTGAGTACTTCTACTTTTACTCAAGAACAAGATCAGAGTACTTCTTCCACCTGCTTTAAAGATTGTTTACCAGCAGTAGATACCTCATATTATTTTAATATTAACATCTGATAAAACTTTTGATTAAGATGCAGTTTTTCATGTTGTGCATTTTTTCTAAGGACCTGAATCAAAGCAACAGAAATGGGATCAAAGTCAATAATAGCAATGAAGTCGTACATGATGTTAGGCAATTTACGCAAAAAACAAACCTTAAAATGTAATATTTTCTTTGTGCGGGATGTCAAATGGTTGGTCAACTTATCATAAGTCAACATTTTATCATTCAACTCATCTCTTTGCAACCTCAATTCATGTCTAATGAAAATGACATATGGGACTTATGCCTAAAGTCTTAGTGTTATTAGGTCGCATTCACTCCAGCCTTGTATAGTCCGGTTGAATCGAACCCCGGTGCGTTTACCCGCTTGGTGCGGTTCGTTTGGGTCGGTGTGAACGCAGTCCGAGACCTCTGAAGTGAACTAAACAACCGGACTCTGGTCCACCTAAAAGAGGTGGTCTCGGACCGCTTGCTAGTGAACTCTGGAGCGGTTCATCGCTGGTGTGAACGCAGTCCGCACCAAAAAATAGGAAGCATAGTATTTACGAGTCACAAGAACGCGGATGTCTTCCAAATCCTTAGCGAAAGAGTCTTTCAAGACATCCGCGGTTGTTTAGTTAAAGAGTGAGCAGAATGAAGTGTTGAACAGTGTCGTGTAAAGTAAAAATGCTCCGTCAACTACATCCAAGTAAGAACACCTGTCGTCGGTGAAACGCTCCTCCTGACTGCAGAACGTCTCTCATTATATGTGTTATAATGTTTTTTAACAGACGTTGTCTGATTATATAATCACATGCGCGGGCCGCTAGAGTCTGTTGATCTCCAGATTAACAGCAGCATGAAAATAACCTGCCGAAAGTGCCGATGCTCCATGGCGGAGGCTCCGGTAGAAATGGCCGGGATTTGCGGTTTTAGCCCCTTAACGTCTGACCAATGGTTGAACAGCATTTCCGTGCACATGACTTGTGTTTAAAGTTATAGTCCGTTTGAGTTTTGCCCGTGTGAACGCAAACCGAACCTTCTGAAAAATGTAACAATGTAACAAACTGTCATCTGGTGCGCACCTGCAAGCTGACTATTAGGTGTGAATGCGACTTAATTTCCTAATCTTCTGTACACTAACCAAAACGTGACGTTAATTAGATCATGTTTACAATATAGGGATTAAATACATTTCAGTGGCATGGAACATTTGTACAAATGAACTAATCTATAAAAAAGTCAGTACAGTTATTTGTATTTTTGATATAATGTTATATGCGTAAACATTTGACCTGACAATGCCATGACCCTGGTATGTCTTAGTGTTTTTTTATAAGAATGTACAACAATGTGCATTTTCTTAATAAACACTGTGATCATTTCTCAAAGTCAAAGTCAGCTTTATTGTCAAAATCACTTCATGTGTTATACATCCAGAAATCTCGAGATATCGTTTCCCGCAGTCCCACAGTGTGACATATATACATAAAACAAAACAAAAAGGGCCTAGATAAACGGGGTATACAATTTAAAATGTTAATAATATATTTAAAAAGTTCAAAGTACAGTTTCAGTGCAGTAGCAGCGGAGATGGGCAGAAAGTGACTGGTGCTGGAACAGGAACGTAAGATGCCGTACCATCGTAACCCTAACATGACCTTAACTCAGATATTTGGCAATAAAGTCTCCATAAAACTCTATGAAGTGTGACTGTCTGTAGAAGATGTCTCCGTCCTCTCTGGAGTGTTAGCTCTGCGTCATATATTTAGCACCTGACCTCACAAACCAAAGTGTCTTGCACCTTTGGTTGAGAGCGGCAAAAGGAAAATAACACTTGAGGCGATGTGCAAAGTCTGTGTGTCTCGTATATATGTGGAGCAACACATTGTACTCCAGTGGAGATCTGTAAACACACGTACAGGAGTTTGAATACTTATTCCAGGGTGCTATGTGTCCTTTTGGGGAAACTAGTGAAAACCACTGGAGGTAAAAGTGTTAGTTTCTCACTTATCGCCTGTCTATCTGTGCATCTGACCAATATAGCAGCTTATAACACGGATTTACATGTAGAAATATATACTGTTATTGCGCCTCCATCAAAAAGAAAACATGACAGGATGATGTAGATTCACTATGTCTACAATAAACTGTGCATTTCAGTAAAAGAATGAGCATACATACCCTCATTTACAACATAATTTAAATGATGGGAGGCGTGTGGCGCAGTGGATAGAGCCTTGGTGTTGGGAGCAGGGGGTCACAGGTTCAAACCCCACTGCAGTCAGCATGTCGTTGTGTCCCTGAGACACTTCACCCCAAATTGCTCCTGTGGGGATTTTCCAAAGTATTGAGTATGTAAGTCGCTTTGGATGAAAGCGTCTAACAAGTAACATGTAATGTAATGATGACTGTGTTGGCCCAATTCAAACAGGCTTAAGATATTTTGTGGCGGTAGAAAAAATCATTTAAAGTCCTAATTACTTTCAAAGTGGATTTTCAAAATGATCTATCATGGATTGAATGTACTCCCAAACATCCCAAAAACAACACGATTATCTGGCTCCTCCTGATCTCAATGTAAACTCCCCTCTTAAATAACGTGTACTGAAACAACATGAGGCTCGTGCAGAGTCCTATAAGTGCCAAATAGGATTTATCCATAACATTTCACATCACGTATAGTATTTATACAACAACTGCTCCTTTGAAAAAGTTCAACAATCCCATGGCTGCAGTCGAATATTTGTATTTAGGGAAGGCAAAGCGAAAATAATCAATAAACATAATAACACAGGTATAAAATATATGAATCGAAGTTACCGTCCAGTGTGAGATATGACTAGTTTAATTAAAAACAACGACAAAAAGGAAGGTCGAGAGTTGCAGCGGACCTGCAGGATTTACTTTGAAATGTGACTGAGTGGGATATCTTTCTCCTCTTACTTTACAAATAAATAGTTTTTTAAGGTACACATTAAAGGGGACCTATCAAGCAAAATGCACTTTTTGATGTCTTTTCTACATAAAGATGTGTCCCCGGTGTGTCAGGGAACTCACGAGGCGTCAGAAAATAAAACCCTCTCTCTTTTCCTCCGTACCCAAATCTCTAAAAACGGGGCTACAACGGAGCTGATCCAGATTTGCGGCCGATGTGACGCGGACCCACGGCACTATCAGAAACGTTGCTATCAGAAACAATGCCCGACTGTTTTGGACGTAATATGGTCGGTGTTTACATTAGCATCGCTAACACTCAGAGCTAACCTGTACTGGAGAGCATGTGTGTGAAGAAGCAGGAAATAAAAAGGAACTCACCTTGTGGTATAACCGGCAAGAGAGAAGCCTTTGAGCTCCATACTGTTTCAGAGATAATCCTTGATCTAATAATCCTTGCGTTTCATCACGGCAGCATTTTAGATCTGCCAGGTCCCGCATGAGCCGGCATAAGCTCCGCCCCCCCCATTTTTTTCAGTTAAAAAGAGACCTGTTTATACCAGAATCAGCACTTTTGGAACAGGAAGTGAAATAGAGGGATATGAGGCATGGCTAGAATGGGTGATCTGTTTGGTTTTTTGACCAAAACAATTCATAGACATGTTTTTTATATTTTTTTTATATATCTGAGACCTATGCTATTGTCAAAAAATAGCATGATAGGTGACCTTTAAAACAAAAAATAACATAATAGAGTCCCTGTGATCATGAAACAAACGTTTTATCTGTAAACAAAGATTGTTTTCATGATCTGAGAAGGTACTTTTGTATCAAAGTATGACATGTTCCATACAAATATTTCTCATTTATTAGAAGTTGTTTACAGTTCTTTAGCCATAATTGTTCAATCTGGTTAATGATTTCTGAGCCAATTTGATATTAACGTTCGATAGTTTGATACTGCGTGTGAAAATATGAAGAAAAACAATGTCTGCACACTGATTAAGGTGTAAAAGACGTAATAAACTCTTTATTTTGTTGAGTAGTTTTGATACTTGAAGTGCACATGTGCAGTTTTCCTGTCCTGACTCATTTCCTGTGGACACAGCGGTCTCTTTAATATTCTCATGTCTTCATGTTGTCGCACTAATTGTGATGTGCACACCTGCTGATAATCACTCTAATGACCACGGCTCCCTGAGCAGAATACTAGCTGCCAGTAAGCATCAACTGCTACCAGGATAAATAATGATAATAAGAATGATTTCTGTAAATTAGCAGTGAGTTACAGGCTTACCTTCTGTGAGTACGAGCACAATGTTTTCTTAAATAATCATTAAATACTTCAAGTAGACAGTAGTAGCCATGGTGCAAACGTGACAGTGTTAAATCTCCATTTTGATTCAAAGCTAATCAATAACTTTTGCAACATGATGGTGGACTTTTTATTGTTTTTCATACTTGTAATATCTCTTTAGGCATTTAGAGAGAAGCACCATTTGAATAAATTCCAATATCTTATTTCTCGGAATGAGAGACCTCCATATATAATTAATGTTATGTTTTATATATTTCAAGTGTGTTGTTTTAACTATATTTGAATGAATTCTTACTCTGTAAAGTGTCTTTGAGTTTCAAGAAAAGCGCTCTTTAAATAAAATGCATTATTATTATTATTATAAACACATTAGTAGTACTATTAAACGTAATCATGCTTAACATTAGCCGCCTTTAACTTAGCAGTGTTGACGTTTACTCATGTGATCGTGATGTCGTTTTTGTATAACTTTAGCATTTTACTTCTGGCGATTTAATTTAGGTTATCCTGCTGAAAAAATGGTGTAGCCTAAACATCATTAAAGGTCCCATGTCATGCTTTTCTGGTTATTACCCCTCCCCTTGTGTTTATGAAGGTTTTTCTGCATGTAAACGGTCTGCAGAGTCACAAACCCTCAAAGTACACCCTGTAGCGAGTAAAACTCTAACACAGGAAAGACCTGTCTATGCTGCCCCAGAACGCCTCGTTGGACATTTCTCTTTTTCCATTGTTTACTTCCTGGGTATAGTGACGTATTTCGGGTAAAGTGACGTAACGTAACTTAACAGCGAGACACCGCAGAACTCAAGCCTGGGCACACACACAAACTCCCAGCCAGGCGGCGGGTGTGTGTGTGTGTTCGGGCTGGGTTTCGCTGTCTCGCAGACGGCCACTGGGCTCACAGGGAGGGGGGGGGCAGGAGCTCCAACAAGCCGTTTAGGACAGAGAGTGAATACACATACTAGCAGAGATGCTGTATGAGAAACCAATGTGAGTTTGGAAAATTGCACAGTATAAATGTATTTTAGTAGACCTCAACAATGGAATTATGATCAGTAGAAATGGCCATGTCATGGGACTTTTAACTTATGTTTACCACAGAACTTTTTTTTGCAATATTCTGAAATCCAATAGAAAATTCCCATTTCCTTTACGATGCTAACTTTCACATCGACCTAACCCTCCTCCCTGCACCACTTTATTGAGCAGAACATAGCTGATCACTGTCTGAAGTTTTTGCGGCAACACAAATCGATTTCTTTGATGTCTGTGTCGTGTGTCAGGGCCTCTTAGATCAGACGAATAACATATATTCATTTTGAAAAGCTGCACAGTTGCATTACAGTAATGCACACAATGTACAACGTTTGTTTTCTTTTTCTATTACTGCCGATTTTTATTCATATTTTATTCCAGTTTATTCCATTCCATTTCTATGTAAATACTGTTATATTTTACTATATTTTTTATTATTTTTAATATTTTTCTCGTTCTCTCTGTGTTTTTAATTTTTGTTTTACTTTTATGTATGCACCATGACATCAAGTCAAATTCCTCGTACGTGTCAACCTACCTGGTAATAAACCTGTTTCTGATTCTGATTCTGAGAGTTCCTCTTTGTTATTTCTTACTACATTGACTACTACATTTTGAGTTTGTTCCCTGACAGCAACGTTCCTTCGTTCCCTTCCCTCCTGTCTCTCTGCCTCGTTAGCAGACCTCATACGGTTCATCACCAGAGATGGCAAAAGTACACACATCCTTTACTCAAGTAGAAGTACAGATACTCCTGTTTAAAAATACTCTGGTAAAAGTAGAAGTACTTACTAAACTTCTTTACTCAAGTAAAAGTAAAGAGTATGCTTTGAAATGTACTTAAGTAAAAAGTACCCATAACTCCCAGCTGTTTTAAAGAGTACCTGACCTCCCTTTATATTAATAGAACAATAATGTCATTGTTAGCTAATGAATGTTTCCATGCTGAACAACGGCAACATGACAACGTTTTCATTGGTCCCTCTTCTTTAGAGAAGACCAGGAAATGATGGATACATGGATCGTGTTCAAATCAATAGGCACGCAATGACTCTAAATAATAATGATCACGCCACCAAACACACATTCAAACTAAAGGAACCAGCCTGTTTGGAAAATGTGAGAAGTAGAAAGTACAGGTATTTGTGTTCAAAATGGAAGAAGTAAAAGTAAAAAGTCGTCAGAAAAATAAGTAGTGGAGTAAAGTACTGATACAAGATAAATGTACAGTAACGAAGTATTTGTACTCCATTACTTCCCTCCTCTGTTCATCACATATTTAATGTGCGGGTGTCCTCTCACACTGATTCATATGTTAATGTGTTCCTGAGACGACTCCCGGAGCGTCAGATTGTCCCACCTTCTCCTCAGTCTCTTCATCTTGCACCCAAACTCACCGTGAAAACTGAGCTTCATCCCGCCTCCCACCCACTCAATTCTGTTGACCTCACTTTTTTTGTCTTTTTCCTGCACTGGGAATTGCATTTATGGGATAAACAATGCATTGAAATGTCACCAGATTCCATGGAGTCCTAGAGAGCTGCTGTGTTGACATTAGACATTAAGCAGCATTTCATATCATATTAAAGTGTGACAACAACAGCGTACAACTGCAGCTTTCAGAAATGCCATTCTCACACAGCGAGCTATGAAGCATAAAATATTGATATTATATACTCCAGATCACAGCCTGAAGGGAAACAGATGCTGCTGGAGAGTCAGCTGTATGACTTTAAATCATCATGTGGAAAATAAAGCACATTACACTGTACATTTTGAGCATTTCTCTGGTCTTCATCATTACAATTAGAATCAGAAATCCTTTATTAGTCCTTCAGCGGGGAAATTAACATCGTAACAGCAAAGGGACAGTGCAGGAAAAAGGCAAAGTTAGAGTTTTGACAAAATAAATAAAGAGGATAAACAGGTTAATAAAGAAAAACAAATAAGTACACATCCATGGGAGAAAAGCAGCACTAAGATAACACATACAAGTGATGAGGTTGGACATTTTTACTAACATATTATCATTATAATACGTATTTTTATTCCCAACACTGCCACTTACAAATCCACCACAAAAAAATATATAAATACATATAAATCCCAATAAAAACATGGACAAATATATAATAAAAAAGATAAATATAAAATGTACTATAACTCTATGACAAATATATACAATGTGACTGTAGAAATATTGATAGGGTGTGTGCAAAAGTCCACACTAAAGAGAATACAGTTAATGGATAAAGTTTAATACACAACATATTTAAAACCTGCTATGAATAAGTATGTGTTAATGATGCATTCAGGTGCTTATTTTTTAAATGTAAAGCCAGTGTATCACCAGGAAGTTGTAAATATTACTAATACAAAAATGCATCTTTCAATTTGGTTTCTACCAGTTTTTCCTCCAGATCCAGGCAAAGGAAAGCTGTATTAGAGTATTTGTTATCTACATTTTAAGGACCATTTTAATTTGGACTCATTAGGGTGGGCTTAGTCCAAAATATGTGCACTTTACAGGATGAAGCCCCTGAATCAGAACACAGCTATTATCACTTAATACCTACCGAGAAGAAGGATTGAGAAGAAAAGGATTAGCAGCATTTTACTGTCACCTTAAGTGGTTGGATTTTAGAATGTGGATGCTTCGTAAGATAAAAAAAAACAGGCCTTGAACTTCCTGTAGCCTCATTTAGCGTTATCATATAAATCCTGTTTTGTAGCCAAATGTTTGTATCTTACCTTTTCACTGGCGTACTACAGGTGGGCACAAGGCTATATTTTCTCATTTCCTGTACTCATGGCAACATAAAGACTAAATCTCCTCCTGTGAAGCACTCATATAAACACTTCAATCCTCCTAAGACCTTAGCGTGGGCGCTGTGAATACCTGCATTACTTCTGTGCATGTTAATGTACCCATATAACTCTTTAATTATTCTATGATCTCATCCAGAGTCATTCAGGTATTACAAAGAAAGGCCTATTCAATACATAAATGCCATAATAGCTCAGCTGTGCAATTGACATTTTGCTAAACAGCTACCCTGGACAGTGATTGTTCAGTAGCTTACAAATCATAATGTAGCACAGCAGGCCTGCACTTTTTTGGATTGCTCAACATGAGGGGTATATGGGCAGAGGATTGTGTGTAAGGAACTGATTGTTCCTGTGTTTACTGCTTTAATGTAAGCTGAACTAGTTTGCATGTCAAGCTAAATATCCTACTGCTTACATCATTAGTACATTAGGCCAAAGCACATCATTAACCAACTTTCTTTGAAATTGAACACACTGAGAATATGAAGATGTGTGTACAAGCTAAATTGCATAATGGCAGAATAAAATATATTTGTTTAAACCCTTACATGTTTCATACTCTGAATAACTAATGCCATACTGAAATATAAGAACAGTATCTTGTTCTACATGTATCCTACATGCATGAGTATGCACTGCCTACTACTATACTAAATGAACACCATTAAGTATGCCATTTCCAGCCCACTGTTCACACTGAAGTACACTCAGGAAACACAGTCGTATCACATGACTAATGGCTGGTCTCCATTACCTTGAAAAAGCAGCGTCAAATTTTAAAACTTGATTCAACTGACCACATATTGGGTCATATTGGCAATGGTTACTTTGTTCTCTAAACTCGTTCCACATATGCAGAAATGATTGCTTATGTAGTCAACATCACAGCATCTATTGTGTACACAAACGACACATATTATGTATTTGGACATATATTTTAATTTGTAATTCTGAACAAAACCAGTGTTTTCATCTACGCTCATGGATCTAAAGTAGCTTGCTAGTGAATCTGATTTAATCTGTGATCTGTGATATTTGTGAGATCAAGGACCCATCGGCGTGTGGCGCAGTGGTAGTGCGTTTGTGTTCGGATCAGGGGAGCACAGGTTCAAACCCCACTGCAGTCAGCATGTCGTTGTGTCCCTGAAGACACTTCACCCCAAGTTGCTCCTGTGGGGATTGCCCACAGTATTGAGTATGTAAGTTGCTTTGGATAAAAGCGTCTAACATGACATGTAATGTATAAAAAATCACTATGAATTACAAGATGCCATCGTTATCACTGTAAACTGCATATAGCGTGCAGACCGTGAATGTGTTGGCATGTGTAACGGCAGCAACTAAGAATCTCTATATTGCACTTACTTCCCACTATTTTCTATTTTTACATTTCTGTGAATCTTTTCAGTAATTTAAATGAAGTCTCTTTGTGTTTTTATGTACTGTTTGCTTTTGTGTCTTTTATATGTAGTGTGAATCCCTTTTAGTTGCCTATATATATATAAACATTGCTGCATAAAGTCTTACTAAACTCCACATGCTAGCCCTTGATACTTGCATTTGACACTGCATCTCATAAAGCTCAACGAAGCCAACGACCATTTTCAAAATTGTGCACATTAAAGTCATGAAAACCCTAATTTGCGTTGCCTATATCGAGTGGTTCTGTTTTTAGCACTACTCTTTTTAATGCCATCTATTTCCTTTAATAAGGATATACATTCATCTTATGTCTGCAACTCCCTTCCCACTCACATCTGAAAGGCCAACACTCTCAAAACTCACTTATTCACTCTAGCTTTCAAACTCTGATCAACACCCCCCCCCCCCCCATTTTACTCCGCACTTGGATTAGGACTACTGTTTATCTTTGTGTTGTTTTTGTTCTGATTTTATGTAAAGCGTCTTTGAGCGCTCTAAATATCCCATGTATTATTATTATTAATACATTGATAGCGTCATCTACCCCTAGATACTTTTCATTTGACACTGAATCTCACAAAGCTCAAAGACCATTTTCTAAATTGTTCATATTAGAGACATGATAACACTAACCCTAATTTGCATTGCCTATATCGAGTGGTTCTGTTTTTAGCACTACTCTTTTTGATGCCATCTATTTTCTTTAATAATGATACACCAACTGATAAATACATTTATAGCGTCATCCCCACTGGCTTTTTCAGTCTCAAAACGGGATGTGAATAAGAAAATATCCAACAACAGAACTGTATGTAATCACCACAACTTCTCGAGGCCAAATATCCCCAGAAATCCGTGCATTTTATACGTATTGACCTTGAAGTTATTCCCGTTTCCCTCCCGGCTGTATCTTGGTTGCCCTGAGCGACTAGCGAGCGTATAGTAAACGGTCGGGGGTTGATCTAGTTTCATCTGAGGTCACATCGTCTCCATTCCAGGTTTCTGTATCTCTGAGAAACTGTTGGATCCTGCAAAGAGCTGCAGTTTGATTAGTGCCGGCTGCTCCTCCTCCTCCTCCTCAGCATCTCCTGCAGGGGAGAAAAACAAACCGTCAACATAAAAAAGCATCATCGGCAGACTCATAGAGAGGGAAAAAGAGAGAGTGAATCTTTCTCCACTGTAACCCCGAAGCGACTACCCCCGATCGAAGCTGTGACCTTAATACACACTTCATAATGCTGAGAAACCCAATGGGTGGATTTTAAGCTGCAGGACTATTTCTGAATGCCAGGCTAAGGTGCCAGTCATACTTAGAGCTTTGGAAATCAGCTGAATGGTGAATTTGTAGAGGATAATAAGCTGTCATCAGCCGGTGCTTTTCTGTATTTTTTATGAGAGTTGGGACAGGAATAGATCAGTAATTCTGTGTAGAACTTTCTGTTTTACAAGCTTTACTGGTTTAAAACCTGCAGGGAACAGTTTGAGACTCGACTCTCTACAACTCATTATCCCACAGCTTTCATCAGCAGTGTTCACATGAAGGATGTAAGCATCTTTCATTGTATTGTAGCAGTAGAGCTAATCATTGGGTGAGGTGTTAGCAGAATGGGGGTTGAAACCAGAAACAGTCAACCAATCAAATCAGAGTGATTTGATTGGTTATTTATTCACCAGGTGGACCATTCATGAATCCAAATGAATGATTGTGTTGCTCCATAACTTCTAGATTTGTAAATAAGCATTAAATACTTGTTAAAATCAATGTTTTTGTGGCTGAAAAGTGCGATTAAAACCCCCATTGTAAATTTGATGTATCTGTATAAGGTCATTCAGTCATTATTTTATAAGTAAAATCCCTGCTCCCTTGGGACGGACATAACTGTGTCTTTCTTTTTAACAGAAACATCGTGGTTTTGGTTGAATATTGAAATACCGATAACTGGATCTACTGTTTCTAAAGGCCTTAACGTAACAGTGTTGAATGTGCATTGCAAACCTTGCTCTGCTTTTCACTAATTTGCATCCTATCCTTATTGCTTACAGAGAACATACAAAACATGACTCAGTGTTTCTCATCCTCTGCCCTGATTACTCAACATTAAATGTTTCCTTCCATCAGTGTTTTCATTTACATTCCCCATCATGCAGTAACATTAGCTGTAGATGAATCAGTCTTTGTTCCTTAAAGTCCCTTAAACTGCAAATAGCTGTACGGAAAATGCACCCATTTCCAGTCTGTTATCTATTACTGGTCTGTTCCATTTCTTTGCTTATCTATTAAGTAAATGAGATGCCAATGGTAAATAGTTTTACTTAACAAATGACAAATGACCTCAGTGTGCGGGTCCTTCACAAAGCGCTGCGTAACACGATGATAAAGGAGGCGGCTCTTGAACACTACCCAGCTTCTAAATGGCCAGCCTGGTCGAGTGCATCATTCCCGTGTCAGGGAACAAACAAATAAGACGAAGTGCTCTCTCAAAGTCACTGGAAAGGACAACCACCCTGGCTCCCAACAATGATAGATGAGCAGTACATGATGGTGTGGGCAGAGAACAAGGGTGGGGGGGGCGTTCAATTAGTACAAGGAGAAATGGCAGTTTAACGGTACGAAGAGAGGAGCTGGCAGGCATTAAGAAACGCCAAATTGAAAACGCATACATCTCAAAAGGCCTGACAACCTCATTCCCTTCCCTAAATTGGTCACAAATTTATGATTTTCCATAATTGTTCATGTTTTGACACCTCATATTTCAATCCTGAGCGAAAAGTATGCTTGGGGGGATTTTTTAAAAATAGTTTAAGGGTGCTACCATGTGAAAAACTTAGTCTAAATGCTAAAAGGGTGAATTGAGCCGCACTCTCCTCTCCCCTCACCTCTCAACTTTGCTCCAGGATTTGTGGCACACCGGAGGCTGTGCGCCAAGCTATTGTGAAGAGTTACACCTTCAAAAGCACTCTGAGATCGCCTCATGAATATTTATACGCTGATTAGGTGCTCTGATTTATCAGGCTGCGACAGAAAGGAATGATGGGTCTTAAGGACTTGAGGCTTGCTCGGAGACAAAGGTATGGCTCTCTTAATGCAGATCCTACACTCCACATAAAAGGCTCTCCATTAGAGAATAGTGCTGGCGGAGGAGGAAGATTCAAGCTTCACTTTTTTTTTAACTCCGTTGGCACCGAGATAACAGATAAGAGCTGTGTCATCATAAATTCAAAGTGAAATACAATGACGTAAGCACTACAGCGAAATGGATTGTCAGAGAACATTATTTTGTGCTTAGGCAGTTCCAAAGCACAAGATTGAAAGTGTAATGGAAAGTGATTCATATTTATTAGTAAATAAAGTGAATTTGTCTTCACTGTTGACTGATTCTGTACTTATATGCTGCTGTCTGTCGGGACTCTACGTGGTTATGGTTTTGATTTTATGTTAACCTTAATTTCTGCCTCATGTTGTTATTGTATTCATGTTTCTGTCGTCTTCATTTGAACTTTTGTTCTTTCTTGTGAAGCACTTTGTGAATTGTATTTCTGTGAGAGGTGCTATACTAAATACACATATTATTATTATTATTATTACCATTCAAAATAATCTCAGTGGAGCTTAAAGTACTTTCTGATTTTTGAGACTTCATGCTGGTAGAAGGCTCTTTGTTTAAAATAGAAAAACATCCACATCTAAAGTTTTTTTGATCTTTTAAAGAGGGCGATTCTCAAACTCAACTCAGACATCCATCACTGTTATGTTTTTGCAAGTAGTTCAATTTAATAGAGTGGTTATAATTCAGTAATTAACAATTTTTGTCGAGCCGACCCAGAGGTTAGCTTGGCTCCCTCAACAAAGAGCAATGATATTTCTCCATTGTGTTCTGGTGCAGAAAATAAGCTTTGTGGCAAACACACGTTTATGATACTTACACCTTTTATTCAGCAGTAAGCGTTTTGAGTCCGAGAAAAGCTATAAAAATATAATTTATTAATATTATTATTAGTAGAGTGGTGCAGGGATGACATATTTACCAGGAAGGAAGCTGCTGGTTCCCGCCACAAAAAAGCAACGATTTCTCCATAGGATTTGGGAAAATAGCTCGAAATAAGGTCTGTGGAAAACGAACCTGTTTGATAAATGCACATTTTGTTCAGCCGGATAATCTCCACATGTCTACCCTACTTTTATCATTTTCTATAAATCTAATCGCTAGAAGCAAAATGCTAACGTTATGCTATAGGAACTACAGCCGAGTACAGCAGCACGACTTCGACGTCACGCCAACTTAAGATCCATATTCAAAACACAGATTCTAAATGGTACAAGTTGAAGCGTTTGTTTGAACAGTTTGCAGGAGGCAGCTACTTGCTTTCAAGCAGAACAGAGCAAACAAACTTAGAGGAGTGTTTACGTGTTCGGCGTAATGACGTACAACGGCCTCCACGACTTCTGTAGTCCAATTCAGCCACTTGGTAACAACCATCGTTTTTCAGACACCTCAACTCTTCAGAAATCACCAGTGGGGTCACTGCTGATGGATTTAATGTCGTAGAACAAAACGTGATCCGTCTCTTTGTGTCGACCACAGACCTTATTTACAGCTATTTTCCAAAATCCTATGGAGAAATCCCATTGGCTCTGAGACGAGAGAACAGGAAGTGATGAATTGCTGACTCACTTCCTGGTTTTAGGACTCGTTCCTGCACCACTCTATAATCTCCACACATTAAAACCGCTTGGTGATTTATGAATTGTAAATGCAATCATCAGAAGTGAAAAGCTAACGTTCGGATATAAACAAACTACATCCTGTTGATTCGTGTCGATTTTCTCGCGTCCCAGGAAAGAAGTTAAAATAAAGAGACTAATGGAGTCTCTTTAATTAAGTAGCGTGGTAATGAAACAAACAGAGGAGTACAGGTGGAGACAGAACAGCTGTTGTCTCGCAGTGGTTCCGGCAGGAAGAGACCCCACAACCCTTCCCCGTTAGCTATATATCTCATCCATGACTCCTCCTCGCATGGCTCCCGTGGCGTCGGGGGTCCTCCCACCGCTTTCTTCTTATGTCCGATATCGCGTAGAATAGAGGATTTGAACGTTGTGTATTTATTGCATCACTCCACATGCCTTTTCTCCTCACACACTCTTTCATGACTTTTTATTTAATGCATTTTAACGGCTGTAATCGATGTTATCGTAAAACCGGAAGTGGTCATTGTTGTCAACAGCAACGTCTTTCAATACAGCTTTTCAAAGTAAACTTTAACCGGAAATGCTTTCAGAATAAAAGAGTTTTAAACTTTTAAGCTAAATTACATCATTAAACATTGATTTTAATTTCTAACAATCCCCACCGCTAAGCTAAAGGCGGCTCGTGTTCGGAGTGACAGTAGTTTTATTCTTATTGTATCTTTGCTTTTAAATGAGTGTTTTTACATTTCATTTCATAATATGTTTATGCTCTTAATGTCTTTCATTTTTGTAAAGCACTTTGAATTGAACTTGTGTTGAAATGTGCTATATAAATAAACTTGCCTTGCCTTATTCTTTATCTTTAAGAAGGAAAAAATATATATATGTTAATCATTTAGTTTTTGGGAGAAGGGGTGGGATTAAATAAGTGTAAACTTTCTTCCCACTTTTCGGATGTGTAATTAGGTAAATCATTTGTTTATATATCATTTACAAGTCAGTAACATTTTTGTATTATTGTTTTACACGTTCGAAAAATATCAAATCAAATGAAAAGAAATCAAAGTATTTAGCCTCTTCTTAACAATCGCCATTTTCTATGGCACAAGGAAGCTTTAGACATTTTACTTTACTTTTTAACTGACATATTTATTGTCTTAGAAACAAAACATGACATTATTTTCAGACTTTATTTCTCCTAACCACAAACACGTTCAATCATTGATTTAGAGAAAAGGGAAGCGGAAGTGGTCAAATGATGTGTTTTCTGGGTTTTAGGACTCATTCCAGGTTCAAGATTGAAGGCTTTTATTGTCATTCATACATTCTACAGTGTAGTTATGTCAATGAAAATCTTAGGTCACATGCTCCTCCAACAGTGCAACACAATAACACAGATAAAATAGTGCAAGTAAATAAAATAAAGAAGAATATAATAGAAATTGTGCAGAATAGTCTATATACCAGTAATTGAAATATTGATATGTTGCAAACAGATGAATGTCATGGATGTTCTTTCCAAAGTTCAGGTGTTTAACAGTCTTATGGCCTGTGGGATGAAACATTACTGCACCATTTATGTTATTTACAGGCTAATCATGTCCTGTTTTGTCTTTGTGTAATCTAACACGACGGGATGGACAGAAACACGAGGTCCAAACACCAGATAAAGTCAAGCGGCGCTCTCTAAAGAGGACGAAGAATCCACAAAGAGAAGTAATCCGGCTCACCTCGACGTGCCGCTATCACTCAAACACTTTCCTGCCGTTTTGTTCTTCATTCCTGTCCGCCTTTCTTCCCCGACTGTTTGAGTGACAGGTGAGATTAAGCACCCTTTGAACTCTGTTGGTGATTGGAGGAGCAGTCTAAATTGAAGCAGTGTTATTTCATGCCGCCTTGCTGAGTCAACGAGAAAATGGGAGCAGGGGGCGTCTCCTCTCTGAATGAATAAATAGCTTTTTCAGAAGGGAAAGGTGTTGAGCCAGATCTAAAATGAATTATAGAACAATAATGAGAATTGTAAAGGCAAAAGGGGAAAAATTAGATTAAAAATGTTTGGGCGCAACATCTCGGCTTTCGTTTAATCTCCAGAGAAACAGAAATATGACCTGGGAAATAATTCAAATGAGACAAACATTGATTAAAAGGTTTTTCTCGGTCCAAGCTTAAACAAATATGAGCCTCGCAGAATAGAGGATGATTTAAGAAGGAAATGCATCCATATTTCATAGTAAAACACCGAAGGCGTTCATAAATCTTAATGTTAGGGGACTTTGAATGACCCTTTGTTAATGCACCGGCCTGTTAAATTGATTTGAATAAAATGTAACTTTCATCTGACACTCTCTAATTAGAAATGACTAGAAAAATGTGATATTTCACCTGAATTTCAGTCAAGATCACAAATTATAATGACAGAGTATCTCAGAGAATACAGATGCAGCTCTCACAGGAATAACGTCACACTTCATGCATCTGGAGATTATTAAAATGCTTTTGAATGTCTGTAATTCAAAGGAGGTTCAGTGAGAATTATCAGAGTACACAGTATTTACATATTTGGTTATTGGATTAGATTTCAATTAAACAAACACATTTAATCCAGGAATTAAATTATATAAAACCCGATCTGAAACTGATTATTATTTTTTAAATAGTTTTCACCAAATCAAGTAATACTGCACGCATCAAATATATTTTCTGATACAGCGGGTAGAAATACATTTGTTTCCCTAAGGGGCCTCTATCTAAGTTAACCTTTTAACATTTTAAAGTCCTGACGTTACCCACTGATGTTCAACATTCATGAAAAACACTTTTTTTGGATAAAACGTATTGTGTGTTGCTGAGAAATCAAACCATACATTACATTATTACATTACATTACATTACATTAAATTACATTACATTACATTAAATTACATTACATTACATTACATACACACATTACATTACATTACATTAAATTACATTACATTACATTACATTACATTACATACAATATCCGTGTTTGGCCAATTACCCAAGACATAATGAAACATATGCAAGTAGCCAAGAACACTTTGGTAATAGTTGTTTTTAACAGCATGTGGTGTGGATTTTTTTAAAGAAATCCCCTCTGAGTGGAGGATTGTGGGAGAGATGCAGTGTGACAGCTTGCTTCACATGCTGTCTGCTCACAGACAAAACCAATCAGTCAGGACCAACAGCGCAACATCTGTATTTGTTTCTTCATTTACATTTCACCATTTGTGTGATGTTTTCAGGAGCCCTGCTGGGCAAACACACACACACACACACACACACACACACACACACACACACACACACACACACACACACACACACACAACCACTTTTAAAGAGGGTGGGTTAGATTGTAAGTGAGAGGCCCCAACGGTTCAAAAATAATGAAGAACGTGTGTGTGTGTTTGTGTTTGTGTGTGTGTGTGTGTGTGTGTGTGTGGCAAAGACACACACTTGTCTTTGCCACTTGTGAGGACTGCTTATAGACTTATATATATATATTGATGTCAGCTAAAGGGAAAATGTGCCACACTTTCCATATCAAAGTCTGTTTACAGGTCCCGAGGAGTACTACTGAATATGAGGGAAAAAAGTTGTTATAGTCTCTTGTGCTCCAGAGGGAGCTGTGTGTTATCGGAAACATTTGTGTAAATTGTGTCATACAGCATGTACATTGTGTACGTTAATTTTGAGTACAAATTACAATAACTCAGCGCATCCTTTAGGCCAAGGCTGACGCATGATTAACAAGTTGCTACCACACAGTGTTGTCCAGTTCAGGTGTTGTTTCACTTCATTTACAGCAATTTATATGTTATTTATTGCCCGAAAATGTCGTTTTGAGATGTTGTTGTACTTTGGTCGATCCTCTTTTGTCACTGTTCATACCAAAAAACCAATATAGCGACGGCTGCTATGCCAAAGTTCAAACCCGTAGACCACAAACGAATGTGTGACATATACAGTCTCTGGTTTTGACAAGACAGAATAATGTGTGGTATGAAAAGGACGATATGTTTGGTATATCTGCCGCCCTGTGCCTCATATAGCAGCTACTATATGTCTTAATTACTTGAAACAGACTACTTCATAAAAAGTGTTTGCCAATTACATCCGAGCCAAAAGTTTTGATAGCGGTTCTAAATGGCTACACTCAAGGCAAAAAGTGTAAAAACCTGGCGTCTTAACAAAGGGACGAGATGTGGTGAGGAGTGTGCATGAGGATAATAGGACACTTTTTACGCCCAGATTCTCCTCAAAGACATTCATGGTGTTAATTGTAACCAAAAAAAGTGACAAATAAATGTGTGAAGCGTGAGAAATGAAAAGTTGTACGAGCTAAAATAAAGCAAACATCACGCCATTGTTGTGTGAAGTAGATGCTGGCCAGATTATCAGATCGTAGTGTGGTTGGTTTTGGACAATCCAACCTGCACTTTGAAGCAAACCCAAACAAAACCCAACCAAAACAACTCCATCATGAAGCCCCACTCTTAAGTCTTGTGGCATATTTGGGAAATGGGTGTCTACCAATCAGAGCGCAATCAGAGACAATCGCCCTTCAGTCAACAAGTCGAAGTGTGCTTGTTAACTCCAAATTAGTGCCGTTGGTATTGAAGTAGATAGATAGATAGATAGATAGACAGACAGACAGACAGACAGACAGACAGACAGACAGACAGACAGACAGACAGATAGATAAATAGATAGATAGATAGATAGGTAGGTAGATAGATAGATAGATAGATAGAGAGAGAGAGAGATAGATAGATAGATAGATAGATAGAGATAGATAGATAGATAGATAGATAGCCAGAAACCCAGTCAATGTCACCCTTTATTGGCCACTTGACCAACCTACTGTATGACCCTAAAGTCAACCTTACTAATGCCTGAATTTGGTCGATAGGATGTGTATGGTTCCCACCCTCATAGAAATGTCAAAATGACCCACATTGACCCTTCTGGTGATTCCCCATTAACTCCCTATTTGGAAGACAATTTGGGGCAAAAAAGACAGCCTCAAACACACACACGCACAATCCTAAACCTGCACAAAACCAAAGTGTAATACCTTAAATATATGGTTAACCTTGTAGGCACTTGTTCTGAGATTGCAGGCAAGACCTTGCAATCTGACCTGCATAATAATTATCACACACACACACACACACACACACACAACACACACACACACACACACACACACACACACACACACACACACACAGTTACTTTTTATGTGTACACTTGGGATTTCCCTGCAGCAGACTAAGTATTCTTACTGTCAGCCTGCTGGATAATGCCTCTGGACAGAATTGGGGCTTGGTTGTGTTGTTCAGAAGATAAATCCCTGGTCTTTTTTTGCAAGATTAAAGAGTGATGCTGATACCTTGTCCAACTACATTCTCTGAGCTGTTTGCTCGAAGCGAAGCATTGATACTTTTCACAAAAGGTTAACTCTCTTCTTTGGTCAGCAGACAGATTTTGATGGGTTGTCTTTTCTATGTTGTTTTAAAAATATCACTTTCTGTTACAGCAGAAATATTTCAGGTGTCGTCTAGTAACGAGTTTGGGCCCCTCAACAACCCTGTCATTTAATCATATGTATTTAATGTATTCATTTACTCGATATACTACAGTGTGATGTATACATAAGTAGTATAACACATTCATTCATGGAGGCTCTACCAGAAAAGGCACAGGATCCTATAGGTCAGAAGAATTTCATTGCCATTCCTACACTGTAGCTTTGTGTATATGACAATAAAACCTTTGAATCGTTTGCATATTTGATATATCTGGAGACCATGAATGATATTTCAGTAAAAGCCACATGTGTCAGCCTGCTGGTGGTGATAGAGGAAAGTCAGGGAATCAACAGTAGGATGTATCCTCTGAGGACCATGATAATCAGAACAACATCTGATGGCAGTCCATTCAATAGTTTGGAAATATTAGTGTGGAGCCAAATGGTGGATGGAGTGTCAGACAGATGAATATTTCACCTCCAAAGCTCATCATCCCCCGTTATGACAGATATCCCAGATGCCTAGGAGGTGAATTTAGTAAATTGGAGAAAACTGATTTGGATTTTATGCATTCATATCGCAGCTCTGGGTTCTGTGGTGAAGAGGTGCTAATAGAAAGTGGAAATGAGAGTGTGGAAAAAACATCAAATCCTCACAAACTCATATAAAGAAAGACACGCAGCCTTTAATTTGAACATCAACGACCCTGGGAACTTGACTATACAGCTAATTAAAAGCTAAAAAGCCCCCCCCCCCCCCCAAAAAAAACACGTGTAGAATAATAATAACGATAAAAAAAAAAAATACTTCACACAACAAACAAAGATGAAAATAAGAAAATGTGGAAAAAAACAAAGACACTTTAGGACAGAAATCATTGTGAACTGGTGGAGTAATTACGTGCGGGAGGGGTTTAACTGAAAAATAAAGATTTAGATTAGTTTAGTTTATTTGTTTATAGTGTCGTGGACCGTCCCCATCGATCAACTGTGACAAAAAACAGTAAATGGAGCAGCTTTAGCCGACATGGCTAATTTCCAGATGTTGTCCCCGGCCAGATGATTACAGACACCTTTTTAAAATCACAATACATCAACAGCATTAGTTATAAAGAAAGGATGAAAGACAAGTGGCGAAAGGATAAAAGAGAACAATAACATGCAAACACACGTTACTACACACATGTCACATATAGCACATAACAGAAACGAGGGGAAACATCCATGATCACAACATGTAACACACACGCCATATCCAACACAGACTAGTATGTGCAGGTGTAGTTCTCAGTGAACAATGAGATAAGATAAGATAAGATAAGATAAGAGGTACTTTATTGATCCCAAATTGGGAAATGTTTGCATTGCAGCAGCATCAAAAACATCAACACAAAACAAGGCATTGCATATAAGTAGATATTAAAGAGTAGAAATACACGATGCTAGAATTTAAACATCTCGAAATAGAATTAAAGCAGCATTAAAAAGTAGAATATACAGTAGACCGTGACACTCTGAAGAAGTGGACTTTAATTAAATATTTTATGTCAAGGTTAAATGTTTTGTGTCAAGGTTAGTTGGAAGCAATAATATTAAGTTGAACCTATTTAAACTTAAGATTATTGCTTTCAACTAACCTAAAAACAGTTATGTGTGATCTATTGACATAATTCATTTAATTGAAGTCAGTGCTTCAGTTTTTTCAGCATATGGAGGAAACATAGTTGATGATGAAACTGCAGCTAACTCTAATAATGTCACCTGAATTCAATCTTAATTACCATCCCTGAACACCCTTATTGGTCTTTTATATATTAATGAGCCATATGTCATTTAAAAGTGGCAGTTTGAATGATGAAAACTAAAGTATTTCTTTAATTTTCCAGTTGATAATTACCGCCACAGCATCTGGCGAACACAGTCCTGTAATAGCTGTTATTTCACTGGTTGCTGCACAATATGCAGAACATTGAATTATGATTTGATTGTTATTTCCACTGTAGCATTAATAAGTAGTCAGCTGTTCTCCGTGTGAACAGCAGGCGGATCAGAGCAGCAGATTCAGTGTTTGAGCGCGTATATACCTGTGAAACAAAGCTTCCCGTCTCATCCCTACAGTAGAGCGGAGCCTGGAGAGCAGGAGTCATACAAGCACAACGAAGACATATGTTTCTGTCAGACTGCGTTAGGTTTGATTCTCGGGGAACGCAGATGCCATTAGAAGTAGATGTCACAACATTCCTGGATGAATCGGTTAGGGCTGCAACAATCTGCTGACTTCCATCCATCACTGGCCTCTGGAAACAGATCCACTGAACGCCTTATTTCACTCCTCCAGACGCTGAGTTGGAGGTCTGGATTTTTACCTTTTCTTTTCCTGCTTTTCATGCATGACTTCTACCCTTTTTTTTATTCTGATTTTAAGCCGTACCAGCGTTTTTCTTTTAACTCATACATCTTTCTGTCGTTTATGAATAAAAGGAGGAAGACGTTTAGAGTAACATCTTGCCAGAGGATGGCGCACACTGAGAAATAATCTGACATGACTTCTGTTCACTGCTGAATGGATAGCGTACGTCAGGGATGTCCAAACTTATTTTACTGAGGGCCACATACAGAAAGATACACGAAGGGCTGGCCGCTCACTAGAGGAGAGGTTTATTGCCTCATAAGTTCAGTTATGAGTTAGCAAAATCAATCAAATGTGAGTAAATTATTCTTGATACTTGAAAATCACAGATCTCCATAGGGTTTCATTTATTTAGTTGGCAGCTCATCCCTTAAAACAGAAGCTTCAGATTGCTTATCATAAGTGCAAATTTGAAGGGTATATTTCAAGCTTGTTATGTAGATAAGTAATTGGGCTTTTTTCTTGTCAACTTAAATCTGTTAGAAAATGTTTCCAACTTGAAAAACTGTGCTTACTAAAACATGAATACTGTGTAATATATTTGTACGTATATGTTTAAAAAGTACAATATAAGATGTGCATGTAAATGGTAACACTTGCGCTTCATTGACTAGTGCATTAGGGCCCCTTTAAAACTCTGACTGTTCAAACCAGCAGAACCTTTTTGTAGCTTAAACTTTAACCCTGCTTTATGGGAAATTAAATGAGGACGTAAAGGGGTTAATTGAGCATAGTTGGCCATGTGAGAATTGGGCCTTTTAAAACAGAGAAACCACCAAACAAATAATTTTGTACCTGCCAGTAAAAGTGGTTATCCCATGTAAGATTGCCAACTTAATAACAATTAGTGTCACTCACTCAAATCAACCTTTGTAGTAGTTTTAAGATAGATAGATAGATAGATGGATAGATAGATAGAGAGATAGAGAGATAGAGAGATAGATAGAGATAGATAGATAGAGAGATAGATAGATAGATAGATAGATAGAAAGAGAGAGAGATATATAGATAGATAGATAGATCGATAGATAGATAGATAGATAGATAGAGAGATAGATAGATAGATAGATAGATAGTTAGATAGATAGATAGATAGATAGAGAGAGAGAGAGAGATATATAGATAGATAGATAGATAGATAGATAGATAGAGAGATAGTTAGATAGATAGATATATAGATAGTTAGATAGATAGAGAGAGAGATAGATAGATAGATAGATAGAGAGAGAGAGATATATAGATAGATAGATAGATCGATGGATAGATAGATAGATAGATAGATAGAGAGAGAGAGAGATATATAGATAGATAGATAGATCGATGGATAGATAGAGAGAGAGAGAGAGATATATAGATAGATAGATAGATAGATAGATAGATAGTTAGATAGATAGATATATAGATAGTTAGATAGATAGATAGAGAGAGAGATAGATAGATAGTTAGTTAGATAGATATATAGATAGTTAGATAGATAGATAGATAGATAGATAGATAGAGAGATAGATAGATAGATAGATAGATAGAGAGATAGATAGATAGATAAGTAGTTATTGATCCCAATTTGGAAATGTTTGCGTTGCAGCAGTATAAAAAACAAGGCAATGTACATAAGAGAAATGAAGACACTAAAATAAACAGTCCAAAATATTTCAGAAAAAGAATTGCACTCTGCGAGACGCTCTGTAAGGCCAGCAGGGTGGAGCTTGGTGCCCTTGATGATTCTTAAAAAAAGAAAGAAAAGAGCTCAGAAAGTGTTTTTTACTCACAGCAGAATAACAATGCTTCCTGGCAGACCATTGTCCTGCTCGTGCTCACAACCCTCTGTGCAGACCGGTCACTATATGTGAGACTGTATCGAACAAAGCATCCCAGCAGGGACATCCAGAGGTCAGGAGATTTTGAAATTCAATGAATGTGCCTCCACTTTTTCTGTCAAAATTGAATCAGAGCCCCGGCCACTTACTTTTACCTTAATTTGATGCTGAGTAGAGTGCAGAGACAGCTACTTTAACCTCCAACAAATCGTCGAGAAAAGGCAAGAAAAAAAAGCTGAGTGCACTCCCTTGATTGTATCTGAGGCTGAATGGTTCAACGGCCTCTCCGTGATCCATGAGCCGAGCAACTTGAAAGGAAACATCAGAGAAATTACAAGGGTGGCGGGTATATCCACACCATCGGAGCTTTTAAATGTGGAAGTGCAAAGTCTCAGTGTCAGAGAAATGACAGTTTCAGCGCCATTACATTACATATCATTTAGCTGACACTTTTATCCAAAGCGACTTACAATAAGAGCAATCAAACGACAAGAAAGTGCAGATTACATTAGATGTTAGACGCTTTTATCCAAAGAGACTTACATACTCAATACTGTGGACAATCCCCACTGGAGCAATTTGGGGTGAAGTGTCTCAGGGACACAACGACATGCTGACTGCAGTGGGGTTTGAACCTGTGCCCCCCTGATCCCAACACCGACGCACTATTCCCTGCGCCACAGCCTCCCTGATATATTCACTTCAAGCAAGTCATACAACAGTAAGTGCTGGTGAATTAGTTACACGGCCTAAATGAACTCAAAAAGCTTGTTGATAGCTTAATTGCCATGGTACAGTCGAAATAGATGCATTTATAGTTTGTGACGGAAGATATGCAGAGTTTCTGATTCATCCTGATGTCAATGTGGAGCTCATTCTAACATTTAGGAGCCAGGATAGCAAACAGGTGTGTTTTTAACCCAGGTATCTGTTCCCACCAGACATTTGACAATCAATTAGGAAGTTTACAGAATTAAAAATGTGTTGTAAGATCGAGGAGAAGAGAGGAATTATTTCCCCATCAAACGTCTGCTTGTGTTCAAAAAGACGAGCTTTTAAGGCAAACAATGACTTCATGAAAATCTTGTCGCTGTTGATGTCTGACCTTGAGTAAAAAAAGAGCTGAAAATAAGGAGAGCTTTTTTTTCCAAGTAACAATCAATCTGACAGGGGGACTTTGTGGAGGCGTCGTGCCTCAGGTGTTTGTTGTCCTCTTTAAGGATTACAGAGGAGAGTTTGGATGGGTCCGTAATCCTCTCAGGTTCCTATCTGCCTCGGACCAGTGGCAGAAACAAACAGCAGGGACGTGTGGTCAGGGGAGGCTGATGAACACAGCTGGCACACAAAGTCCAAAAGAAATAGAATAAAATAAATATTAGGATTCATCCATTGATCGGTGTCATTTCTGTAGAGACACTATCGTCAAATGTGCAGACTCTTCCGTCACCCTGAGCTCGGGCCATAAGATTTTCAATGCCATTTCTACTCTGTAGCTTTTGTGCATATGACATTAAAACCTTTGAATATTGAATCTTGAATCATCCAGATGGCTTATTTGTTAAAAGACATATAGGCTTGTGATAAAGCTGCGATAAAGCACAGAGGAGGAAACTCTCACACCCGTCTGACTCTGGGAGGGGGGTTGTCTCGAGATAATGTAAATAACGCTGGCTCTCGATCCAGCTAGCTTAGTTCTTAATTTGAAGGAGAGACTTTATTTTCATTGTCCTGAACAATAGATGAATGGACTTCATCTACAAGTTAAGACTATGCAAAATATATTTTCATTTGAGGTGACTGAGCATGCGAAGTGAAACTGCATTCGCCTCAACAACGTCTATTTAATACCTACCAGTAGACCTTTGCGTGTGTTGTAAAGAACTCAGATATGAGATATGAAACTTACGGTTGCCTAATCATTGTGCAACCTTTCATTTGAATGAAAACTTGTCGCCGGATACTTTTTTTTAGGTAAATCAACTTCAAGGTACGAACAATTGATTCAGCCGAACCCAGCTGTGATGCACTGCGTTGGAGGCGTGGCTTAGGGAAAACAGAGTTTGCAAGCTGTATGGGATCAATGAAGGCGGAAGACCTAGGGAAGGATCCCGGTAGTTTCATCCATAACATTCATCTGGCTGCAATTTACAAATTATTAATCTAATATATCATATTCAATCACTTGTATATAGACTCTAATTGCACTATTTCACTATTTTCCAATTTTGTTTGTATTTACTTGCACTATTTTTTCTGTTTTTCTGTTTTATTGTGTTGCACTGTTGGTGGAGATTTTCATCGACATAACTATACTGTAGTTATGTACGTATGACTAATAAAATCCTTGAACCTTGAATTGACCTTGCCACACAAGGTCAATTGCCCCTCGTCACTCCTCTTGATGTCTATTCAAACTTGTCACTGTCCACTGCTGATCCCACACTTTCCCCCCTTCTTTCCTTAACGTTCTGAATGTGTCCAAGGAAGCTCATGTAATTAACAGGAGGCCTGCTGGTGTGTGACCTTGACTCGTGACCCCCTGCTGGGTTCAGGTGCTTCGGTGATTCATCTCGTCTCAAATGTATTACAGGACACGTGGGAAGACCCCCGGGAACGTGCCTGGTTATTCCCTCTGTGTGTTTGGCTGTTCTGGGGTCAGCGACCGCCACTCCGCAGCAGGTGGACACAAGCTTGCTGTTTTTGTTTGCCTTTAATACAAATCTGATTGGATTTTCTGTTTATTTTCGGCCCAATTTCGTTTTTTATGATACTCGAAAATAAATGATTCAGATGCCTTTAGTGCATGCAATCAGTGCTCTGCAGAGAGAGGTCTCTGAGGTCATGTAAGGCTATAATATTGATGTTCAGCTCAGCATCTGGTGGAGGAAGTACCCAGATCTTTTATTAAAACCAAAGTAATCGATTAAGTGAAAGTTGTGCATTCAAAATTCATGTACAAAATACAAAATTATTTAAGAACATGGTTATTTTAATTACTATCTAAAGGTGTCCAAAAATGTTTGATTAAAAAGTGAAATGTCCCCCTTGACAAGTTGTAATTTCAGAGTTTAGTATTGAATATAACTTTTCAAATTAAGTACCTCAAAGCACGGTATATTGAAATGTACTTTGCACCTTTTGTTTTGACTTAAACCTCCACTCCAATATATTACAATTACGGCAACCATGCCAAGGTCAACGATGCATTCAGGTGCGTCTTTCGATTGTTCACATGTGATTTTCTCTAAACTTTGCTGTGGGAGGCGTGTGGCGCAGTGGGTTGTGCTTTGGTGTTGGGATCAGGGGGGCACAGGTTCAAACCCCACTGCAGTCAGCATGTCGTTGTGTCCCTGGGCAAGACACTTCACCCCAAATTGCTCCTGTGGGATTGTCCACAGTATTGAGTATGTTAGTTGTGCTGCATTGATTTGGAGGCACCTTGTCACACGTCATTGAAGTTATTGAAAACACAAATAGTTAAACAATGCTCAGTTTCTATAAAATAACATTAAATCCTACCCGTGTCTGTACTACGTGTCCTTGGGAAAGTAAAAAAAAAGTAGCATTGGTTTAGAGTTACTTAGTCACATAAGATTGAAGCTGTTAAAAAGATGAGATTTTTCAATACAAATCTAATTTCAGCTGAATATCGGCCACCAGACACGCAGGACAGAGCGAGACGAAGCACAAACATCACCTCGGGACATCCACTCATTCATGATAATTGTGGACAGAGATTATAATCCTGTCTGAATCTTTAGACAAAAATCCACAGAAAATGAGCTGCCATATTTCTGTGATGACAGACGTCCCCTGACGACGCTAATCCTCTGCAAATCAAATCATTCCAGACGTTGTTTGTTTTCGGTGGGCATCCTCGTTCCCCTGGAAACACGCTTTCAATCTTCTTCCTGTCAATAGAAACGGAGGGAAGTTTTTCTTTTTGGGGGAGTAAAGCTGAAGGTTTATTTTTACCAAACCATGAAGTGACAAAATGTAAAATGTTAAAGGGCACCGGTGATTGCAGGGACATATAAAACATTACCTCTCTGGTGTTAATGCATTTCTGAAAATGTGGGTCATTGAGGGTCATTCATGAATTACACAGACTCCATAACAGCTTCCTTTTAATGCAAACACAACTACAGACCATGCTAATAATAATATAATAATAGAGACAGGATGCAGCTCAAAGTGCTTTAACAATTTGGGACACAACATAAGATGAACAGAAAGTAAGCCACTCAATTCAAGGACAATTTTAAGAGGTATTATTAACATGTGACTCCATGAGGGTAAAATAGGCAAGAGGATAAACACACACAAATATATACAACAGATAAGCCACTTAAAATAAGTACGAAAGAAAAATAAATAAATGCAATAAAATGATTAAAATCATAAAAATAATACATGGGGAAAATAATAATAACAATAACAATATTTAAGATAATACTTAAAATAAAAAATAAAATAGTTGTATTAATATTATACATTTATTTACCAAGCGCTTCTACAGGTGTTCAAAGACCTAATAAAATAGAATAAAAGTTGAGGTAAAACAAAGTTTTCGTCATTCAAAAAACCACTGCTATGCCTCTCCTATTTCCTGGTATGGTGTTGGAGCGTAGTGGATAAAAGCTGCTTCTCCAGATTTTTGGGGGGGATTTTTGTAATATTTAAAAAGCCAGCCGATCAGGACCTGTCTGTGTGTGTGTTTACAAAATATATTCTTATGCAGCACCCTGTCCCGGACCAGCAGACAGCAGAGGTTGATGACACGATGACAGCTGCTTAACCCAACACCCTCTATTTATCCGTCAGTGTCACTCCTGCCTCTCCAACCTTCACCCCCCTCTTCGTTTTGGTCTTCAAAGCGGGTCACAATTCAACATGGCAGCCCTTGGCAATCATCATTTAATTGTGCCCTCCGTGGAAGGCGTGGAAACACTCACACAGCTGCATCCTCCAATTAATTCCTCACTAGCAGATTATTAATTAAACCCAATCCTTCACATCGCTGTGAAAGCAAATAAATGGCAAATCATTATGATGGTAATTGCACGTTGCAGTAATGGTGAAACTTGTCATTAGTGCTCATATTTTATGTATGCATGAAACACTGTTCTTGAGACCTTGGAGCAGTGTTAACTACAGTGAGAGACATTTTGATCTGGGAGCAGTCTGTGTTGGTTTCCACTAAAAAGCCTGTTCATTATATATGTGTGTGTGTGGTGTGTGTGTGTGTGTGTGTGTGTGTGTGTGTGTGTGTGTGTGTGTGTGTGTGTGTGTGTGTGCAAGCCAAAACTCTGTGTGTAGAGCTAATTAGCGAATGTTAGCATGTCAATTCACAAAATTAAGATTGCGAACATTCCTGTTTGGGCAGGCGTTTAGGTAACTTGTGTGCATTTATTCTATGTTTTTATTGTGTTTTTCTCAAAGTATTGTGTTTTATCACTTCTTAACACGTGGTTTGTGTGGTCATTTCATCTTTTATGATTCCTATGATGTTTTAATGCTTTGTCAAGACCTTTGTGACTGTGTCTGGGAAAGGTGCTTTATAAATAAATGGTACTTATACTTACTTACTTACTTACTTTCTTACTGACTTACTTACTGACTTACTTACTTACTTACTTTCTTACTTTCTTACTGACTTACTTACTTACTTACTTTCTTACTTACTTACTTAATTACTTACTTAGTTACTTACTTACTTACTTTCTTACTGACTTAGTTACTTACTTACTAACTTAAATTATTTACTTACTTACTGACTTAGTTACTTACTTACTTACTTTCTTACTGACTCAGTAACTTATTTACTTACTGACTTACTTACTGACTTACTTACTTACTTAAATTCTTTACTTACTTACTTACTTAAAAAGTAATGTTGCTGACAGACTCAAAATGTGTTAACTTGTGTTTTGAAAGCAGTCAGAATAGCCTATGATGTGCCAAAAATGGGTTGCATTACTGTTTCTGTATTTTACACCAGGCCAATACACAACTCACGCTGAATTCAGCTTCTCGTCTACAGCTTCCTTTATTAGTTAACTTGTTAGTGAAGTAGACTGCTTGCTGTTTGTTTTGTTGTCGCAGCAGGAGGAGGTCTTATCCCAGCAGGCAACAACTGTTCAGTGAGACCCGTGAGACAGTTTTTCATATCAAAATCATCCTGAATAATAAATGTTTCGCAGTTAAGGGGAGCAAATCGGGATTCAGGTCAGCAGAATCGGGTAAAATGTAACCTGTACAGCACCTGTTCAAGAATTGTGTAAATTGTGATAATGGAGTCCTTTTAAGACTCAATTGAAGAATACATACTTGTTAAGATTCATACGTTTCTCAGAGCTCTGAAGATAAGGGACACGACTGTCTCCTATCACAATCTGGCCCTTAATTGTGTGCTGACAGGCATATGTTCTGGTCACTTTATGTTAAAAGCACTGTCAGAGGATCCATCTGTGTGTGTGTGTGTGTGTGTGTCTGTGTGTGTGTGTGTGTGTGTTATCTATCTTTTCACTGCGTGTCATTCGCCATATGTGATTCTTCATTTAAGTGTTTGACAAGTGCTCCAAGGACAATGTTGACACTTGGATTAGAGACGGGGTGGAGGAAGGGAGAGGAGCTGGGCTTAAAGACTGCGTGACCTTCAGAGAACAGGAGTGAAAATAAACGATAAGATGGAAGGGAGGGACGCTGCACTGCATGCTGGGGGATTTAAAGGCCTGAGGAGGGTGTAAGAAAACCTGCATGCTTCGGAGATTCTGGCCCGAGCTGCGTATCTACTCTGTTGTGTATTTTAGTGCTGCATGAATCTCCTCTACTATTGTGCATCAGAGGGGTGAAGTAGTGGAGTACAAATACTTTGTTACTGTACTTAAAGTGCCGTGAAGTGCATTTTTTTGCGCCAAAATGAAATGGCAGTTTCATTTCTTACATATCATTGTACCTGTTCATGGCTAAAATAATTTTTTAGGAAGTGCGAGGGACGAGATAAACATCGCAAATTTTTCATCCCGTGAACGGCCGTCTGAGCCTACCGCTGCTGCAGACGATAGCGGCTGTGACGTCACAAGATGGGCCCAGTTGTGATTGTAAACATGGCGGAGACTTCGGAAAGTGATACTGGTGCGAGAGAAATTAGTGATTTTGACAGCTTTTCGGACAGGATAGATGAGGAAAGTGGCACAGAAGATGGAAGTGACGATGAGGAAGCGCAGGACATCATTAAACCCTACAGATTTGAGCCGTCAGGGACGTCAAGTGGGGAGGATGATGGCGACGACATGGACGATGGGGAAGACATTGGCCGGCTACAGAACACTGAATGGTTAGTAGGTTAGCAGTGACTTTGCTGTCACTGTCAATTGGAAAATAGGGGGGGGGGGGGGGGGGCGTGAAGACTGAAGGGTCCTTTGCCTTGTTTAAAATCTCTGCTTGGGCTCAGCCTCTGGGAAATAATTAGCTTATGTACATGTCATGTGCTAGAGTATTATTAAACTAGAATTGGATCTTTCTGGTCATTGAATTAAAACATACGCCAGGGTGACCAGCCCTGTTTTTTTGCTTATCTGCAGCTTATGGGAATAGGTGGAGGTGGAGTGGCGTCGGATGAGTCTGGGTCTGTGGTCTTAGCTACTAGCTTCGTCCCAGCATGTTGTTTCTGCAGATGTTTCAACAGATTTTAATTGCTGTTTTGGGCAGTCGATAGGATCTTTGACCCGCCAAGACACAACTTACATTTAACTAAAACGTTCTTTTCTTTGTGCTCGACAAAAGTGAAATAGTGAGAATATCTCCAGGCGGAGAAACTCGACTTGAGCTCTGCCGCCGCCATGATAGTCTTGTTAGTAAACACAAACACAGTGGCCTTTATTTTTCATAAACAATCTACGAATCTACGAAACAATGACACCAGCCACTCACCTTCATCTTTTGGGAACAGAAACATCGCCACTTCGGCAGACTTGACATTACCACAGCCAGCGGCAATGCATCGCTTCCCGTGTGTTTTTCCTCCCTTTTTCTTCACTGTCGCCTCCATTGTCAGGTTTCCTCGATTGGCAATCACTTCCAGTCGACTGCGAAACACTTTCCAATAAAATACTCGCTCAAAAACGTTGGTAAATTCGACTTTGAAACAGAGACAAAATGAACGGTGGTGAATGTAAACACTTCGGCTGGGCCCATCTTCTGACGTCACGCAGTAGATCGCAAGCCACGCCCACGAAGGCGGAGGTCGACTGCGGATTTCCCAGCGGAAAATTCAAAACTCGTCAAATTCGTTGCTATTCCAACATCTTTGATATGGGTTCCAATGGACAATTTTGGTCATTACTATACGTATTAGCATAACAGATCATGCACTGGCGCACACTTCACTGGGTCTCTAAGTACATTTTTCTGGTATCAGTACTTTACTCCACTACTTATTTTTCTCACAACTTTTTACTTTGACTTCTTACATTTTGAACCCAAATACCTGTACTTTCTACTTCTTACATTTTCCAAACAGGCTGGTTCCTTTAGTTTGAATGTGTGTTTGGTGGCGTGATCATTATTATTTAGAGTCATTGCGTGCCTATTGATTTGAACACGATCCGTGTATCCATCATTTCCTGGTCTTCTCTAAAGAAGAGGGACCAATGAAAACGTTGTCATGTTGCCGTTGTTCAGCATGGAAACATTCATTAGCTAACAATGACATTATTGTTCTATTAATATAAAGGGAGGTCAGGTACTCTTTAAAACAGCTGTAGTTATGGGTACTTTTTACTTAAGTACATTTCAAAGCCCATACTTCTTTACTTTGACTTGAGTAAAGAAGTTTAGTCAGTACTTCTACTTTTACCAGAGTATTTTAAAACATGAGTATCTGTACTTCTACTTGAGTAAAGGATGTGTGTACTGTTGCCATCTCTGCTGAGCAGCGTATCTTCTCTGTTGTATATTTTTAGTGGACTTTTGCATGAATCTCCTTTACTCATTGTACACCAGCGCCAGCGTAGCTATTGATTCCCCCCCCCTCTACTTTACTTAAACGTGCAGACTCAGTTGCACGTCCTGGGAAAAAAACTTAAAGGGTACTTTTTCCTGACGTACACAGACGCGGCCATGTTTCACATATCAGACGTTAATACCGCAGATGAATTTCTCAGAGGAGACGCTTGATCTGATTTCTTCTTTGTTGTTCACCTCTGCTCGCCTGCACTCCCGTGCAATAAGAGTCCTCGGAGGGTGAGGGATACAAAAGCTCTGAGTAAAGCTCAGAGTAACCATTCATTTCCTGCTGACAGATTACACAGAGTGATGCATGGCCTGTAGCTTTACTTGATTTATCAAAAATACACAAAGAGCACGACAAAGCCAAAAAAAAAGATGGGAAAAGGCCATTTGGAACCTGCTGAATGTGAGTGCTATTTGCATAATTGGTTGTTTGCTTCAAAATGATGAATACACCAAAATACACGCATGAAAAACAGGAAGTTGTGTGTGTCCACCGCCAATCGAGCATCATATGCTTGTCTCTGCTTCTCTGCTAATGTGATTGAGATTGCCGTGTGTGAGTTTAAAGCATGATACAAATGACAGGAAAAAATTCAAAATTGCATTACCAGCCACAGAAATACAATCAAATCTGAAGCCAAACGCTCGTAAACACAGGCGAGCAAACAAAAATGATTATATATCAAACCTGAATAATACATGAAGGTGATCCACGCTTTTGCTTTTTTAATAATAAAAACCTCAGGGAGTGCTGACGACGTTCAATTTCAGAGGCTTTTTTCTCGGTGAGGATCTGATAACGCGGATTGTCATCTCGCCGCCGGTTGGCTCCGTTTATTTGACATTGGAGCGTCAATTCAGGTGAAACGCGGCGACATTTCTATGTTTGTCAGCCTCTGAATCTAAAAGTCCCTCCTGTTGTATCCTTCCATACCTCCAACCTTATAATGGACCCACTTAAAATGTTCAGTTCTTTGCCAGCTGTAATTTTCCACACTTCCACAAAGATTCCATGTTCAGCTGTTATATTTAACACCATGAATAACAGTTTTTTTTTCTCCACAATGGCCGCCCTCACCTTACCTCTCAATCAAGCTCCCTTTGTGATCAACTGGAGTGTGGCGTCCAATCAGAATCATCAGCAGGATTGATTTTTCCACTGGGCCCGGATATAATTAGCCAATTTCAGCGGGGATACTGAATTAGGTGATTGATTAGACCAATATGTGTTTTTCCCAATCCCAGGCCACAAGCATCACTTCGCATGAAGCAGAGAATGTGGAATTAGAAAATTGCTCACCCAGCTCTACTGATCTTTGTATCAGGGAGTAAACTTATCTCAGGAGAGGACGATGTAGAAAAAGACCTCAGCTTGTGAGCAGATTTCACCCCAAATTGATCCTGTGTGGATTGCCCACAGTACTGAATGTATACAAGTTGCAAGTGACATGTAACGGATTGACCTACTTCCTTACATTTACATAAATTGAGGATTACTAGCAGGATTACAGTGTACTAAAACCTAAAAAGATCATATAGTGTTTGTTGTAAAAGGATCAGATGTCATCTCTTCTCTGGATAATACTTTAACCGTGAATCTATACGCCTACTGCCTGAATCTGCTTAATGGTTTTCACTTTCTTTGCTTCATTTGTTCTGTTTTTAATTCAGCAGGTGAACCTATATGTTCATAAAATAGTGTTTGTGAGCTTAACTGTGTGTGTTAAACTAAAACGGAGCATTTTCTGTCACTCAGATTTTATTTCTGCTTTTTAAACTGTAGTATGTGCTTATGTGTTTCATCGTTGGTGTATAGGTTACTGCCTGAATATACTTCATGAAAGGCATGTTTTCCTATCAACAAAATCAGTTTATTTTATCCTAAATACCTCGGTTTCTTCTTTTCTAAAGTCACATTATACACTTCAGGAAAAAAACGCGTATTGGTATTAATTCTCTTGTATTTATTTGCAATTTATTTGAAGTTGAGGTAATCTAAAGGACAGGAAGTAATTAGATTACTTTTATATTTTGATTCTCAGATTTGGTTACTAATTATGTTTTTTTTAACAGATACAGTAGTTTTTTTCAAACCCTCTCAATCCTGCTTGTGAGAAAATCTCTCTGTGAACAATGGACCCATCACGGAGAATCAAACCTTTCCGTTTCACCATTTTCCTACAAAACTCAAGAAGGACCATGGCACAAAGAACAATCATCCACAGATGTTAGAGGGCAGAGGCGAGGACATCCATCAAGCTCATTGTCACCGAGCTTCCCATCCCCAAAGACACAAACAGCCTCCAAACCAAATCTAAGAAACAATAGTTCCGGTTTTCCATTGTCCCGGGTCAGTGCCGAGTTTCCCATCTTTTAGCCCAAACACAGAGACTCCTTGTCCCCCAGAGAGGAAGATTGACACATCCAACATGGCCTCCTCCCTCCTCCTCCTCCTCCTCCTCCTCTCTCTCTCACCTCGTGTGCTTTGTCTCGATCGCCCTGCCTCATTGGAGCAGTCAGCTCCATTCAGGCAGGTTCACAGGGGGGAGGGGGGGGCATTTAGTAATGCACTGTCAGCTCTGTGTAGTCCTCTTCCTCTCCCTGTGAGGTGTGTCAGGGGAATGAAACACACACACACACACTCACACACACACACAGACACACAGACACACACACACACACACACACACACACACACACACACACACACACACACACAGACAAACTTACACTTACACTCTTTACCAAACTGTAAAAGCTCTGCCATGCACAAAATACACACACACGCACACACACACACGTACACACACATGTACACAAAGACATACACACACACTAATACTCTTCGACAAACTGAAGAAGCTCTGCCATGCACAAAACACACTCACACACACACAGACACACACACAGACAAACACACACTGTACACATACACATACAACACGTACACACACGTACACACACACTTTCTGTCTCTCTACCAACCTGGAACAGCTTTGCAATGCACAGAAACACACACAAACACACCTGTGAGGTGGGTCAGGGGAATTAAATAGACACACACACACGCACACACATACACACACTTTTTCTGGCAACCTTGCAATGCACAACACACACACAGACCCACACACTCTGTTGACCAACCTTGTCCAGCCTTGCCATGCATGAAACACACACAAACACACACACCCTCTACCAACCTGTTCCATTGTTGCCATTCATGAAACACACACACACACACACACACACACACACACACACACACACACACACACACAGCCCGCATAGGCAGGATGTCAGAAACAGTGATTCGGCTGGGTCGTCTTGACATGAGAGTATTTTGGAGAATTCCACGTCATCAGGGGAGATGGAGAACTGTTTGAAAGAGTGATGTGATTGTGTTGTGGATACAGGGATGGAGAGTGACTCACTTACTCAAATAATAAACACCTTTAATATACTGGAGTTTTTCCTTTTGAATACAACTTACATTTTACTCCACAACACTGCATATGTATTATTAAATCTATTACATTTGATAGACAGCTGTATCCACCAAAGGCATGGCAACTACTGACATGTTGTACGTTTTTACCCAAGTATTTTAATTACAACTACAATACTTTTTCAGTCGTTACAGTACTGCACGTTGGGGTTGTGAATGTGGAAAATACAGTAGGTTAAACTCACATTATATGTTGAACTACATAACTTTTGATATCGGTTACAGCAACACTTTCAATAACAACACAATCTGTCTTTGCTTCCTGTTTTATTTTGAAGAGCGTTCACCCCCTGTGTTATGTCTGTTTTCACTTCCTGTCTCTGATTACCTGATTGTCTTCACCTAGTGTTTTTGTGTTTGCCTTTCCTCTTGCATGTACTTAAGTTCTGATTTCCTCTCGTCAGAGCCTTTTCTGTTTTATATGTGTTGGAGAGGTTTGTTACTTTTGTTTTGCTCTGCCTGATTTGGAATCAAAGGTTTTTCAGTTTTAACCTCTGTACTGCTCTGCCTCCATCGTGACAACAATACCTTTTTGATACCTTACTTGAGGAAATGTCAACATGTTTCTCTATAAAACAAACCTTAAATGATATATATATTGCTTGTTCTTTGATTTCATCTTTACCAAAAACAGTATTCATTTTCAAAAACCCTGCCTTTAAGCATAATGATGATTATTATTTTGGTCAAACTGTTGGAATAGCAACAGGTTCTATGTCAAGTATTTTCAAAGTTAACTATGACAACATTTTGCTGATATTTTTTCCGTACTGTAACTTAAATTAAGTTTTGATTCAGTGTAGTGTTGCCTCTTCAGAAATGTGTCTTTCTGCACATTCAACAAGAAGTCTGAATAATCCGAGGGTGTTCATTGTTAAGAATGATAGAATAGCAGCCATATTTGTGTGATGAAGTCGCATTTGTTGAAAAGTTTTAGGAAGGGAAAGAGCCTGATGGGAATTTGTGTCATTCAATATCTCTACTTTTGGAGTTTGCCATTATTTATTTTAATTAGTTTAACAGTCTGAACTGTTGATATTGGAGTATATCTTACTGCTAATACTTATACTTAGCCTATTAAAAGCATGTTTCCAAGTGACCAAAAACTATTATTGTGGGTTAAAAGATGTGAGTATAGTTCTGATTGTAATGGAGTATTTTCTAACAATGTTCATTTTTTACCTACCTTAATTAAACGTTTTTAATCCTAATTTTACCGCCGTGTGAGAGTGCTGTTGCACGTGAAACGAGCACAGAAAGTGGACTGACATACGGCTTAACCTTGTCTTCATTGTCTATTCACACAGCAGACAGAATTTGCAAATGAAATGTAATCATAGGCTTGAAGTTTTATTAAAGTAAGTGATGTAGAAGATGACAAAGACAGTAATCCCCTCTCAGCTCCGCTCACCCTGTCTCATAATGATAATGGTAAGAAGAATTAGTTTCAGTACACACACACACACACTCACGAACACACTCATGAACACACACGCATGCACATCATCACACCTCACCTATCTTTCCAAATTGTAACTAAAGTTATGAACAAAATCCATGCACAGATTCTCACAATGGAAGCCAATGCAACACACTCATGCACACATGTACACATAGGTACACACACACACACACACACACACACACACACACACACACACACGCACACACACACATTGTTTGTGTGTGTGACAGAGCGCTGGTGAGAAGCAATTTCCCCTCCTTGTCATTATTAGATTAGTACTTGTATTATTTGGGAGAATAAATTGGCCGTGATTGAAATGAATGCTCCAACAGTATCTCCTCTGTCTCTGCAGCTTGCTGTTGGCTCCTGATTATGAAACAGATGATGGGTGCCAGCAGGAAAAAAACACCAGCAGCAGCAGTCAGATGATCTCACTCTGTCCCCATCGATAGTTTTCCTTAAAAGTAAAGAGAGTCAATCTGATGGGGGATCAGTTGGCGACCTCTACGATGTGGCAAAAGAAAGACTGGATCCTGAAGCGTGAGTACCTGAACTCTCTACTGATGATATGAGTTACAAACATAGGTGGCATTTACGCTGGAGATGCTGGGGAAATGTTTTTAAAAGTCTTATTTGTTCTGAAAAATAGCATGCACAAATATATTAGAGGTTTATTTGTGCAACATGTGCATGTACAGCTCACACTTGGTGGGTGTATTTTTGAGTGAAAAGTGGATCCGATTTGGTCATTTGACACATTTAATATTTATTAACTTTGAATAAAAAATAATGCTTTGCAACAGCAGGGCACAGGCACTACAATAGCGGGCAAGAAGGTAATTGCCCCTTAGCCTAGTGATTCTTAAATGACCCCAAAAAACGTGGCTAGGCAAATCAGAAACGTTAACGAATTATTGACACAGTTTTCTTCTCGTCCAAGTGTTACATTCTCTCTTTGTGAACATGAATAAGCCACGTTGCTGAGTTGGGTGTGCGACATTGAAGAGCGAAGCAAGTCTTTCGGGTTCACTCCGCCTCAGAAGATGAGGCAGCAGCAAATTGTCTTGACGTTTTATAAATAAGCTGTAGCCTGACAGTGTAAATCCTGAGTTTCCAACAAATAGTAGGCTACCTTCCGAGTGTATTGCTCGCTGGGGGCGCAATACACAAGTTGTTTATTTGGTTTATGTTAACAGGGATTATGAGTTAACTTGTGATTTATGAACATATAAACAGTTAGCAAAATACACAAACACTTACTGACAATGGCAACCTATTGAACAACCTTCACGGCCAACATCTATCTTACATTACATGTGAGTGTTGAGAAGCTTAATGCATTCGGCGAAGTACTTTTGGCATTTCAACCTGCTCTTGGGAACCCTGAACATCCTACCAGAAGGTAAGAGCTGGACCTCAGGGTGGAGGATGTAGGAGCGATCAGACACACATCGATCTTTCTAATGATGGACCGCTCATAGATGTTTTTGCAGTGATGTATGTTATTAAACCCCATCAATTTGACAGCAATCTGTACCAGGCAACTGAACCGATTAACACAAATACTGACATAAACTCTTACTTAGCTGCGAAGGCTCTGAGTCTCCGCAAGAATATATCCTCTGTTGAAGTCTGGAGCAGAGACTTTCAACATGGACCCTCCAGCTTAGTGTACTATCAATATGAACAAAAGAAGACCTGAGTTATGGTTACGTTTTGGATAACCACCGGATTACACTCTGTAACTGCAGTGTGACCTACTTCCTGTTTGCTCTGCGTGATGAAAACTATATCGACTCCAGAAACAGTAATCCTGCTTTTACCTCTAAAAGCTAATTGTTTAATTTGAGAGAAACGGCAACAAAGCAGCACGATCGAAAGAAACAAGCCTCTTTTTAAATCACCTGTATCCATCACTTCAACAGTGCTGAGGTCACATGGGACTCGCTCCATTAGCAGGTCATACAGCTCTGTGGAAATGTGTGCGCTTCACTTAAATGCTTCCCTTCATTTCCCCCCTTTTGATTCGACGACTGGCGCAATAAGCCCAGCCGGCGCCGCCTGATGACTTTGGCTGTGAAGGGTAATTGATTGGCGGGGATTATCCCCATCGAGTCACCTGCTGATGGAGCTGAATGACAGAGGTGAAGCAGTCTGCAACCAGAGAGAAGCAGCTCGTCTGCAGAGGGACGCTCAATGTGTCCCGTGAGGAGGACAGTTGCTGAATGTAAAATATTTGTTCTCTTCCCACATGGACAGTGTTTAAAACGTTGACCCTGAGCCGTCCTTTACCAGAGGTGGGAAGTACTGGAATACAAATACTCCATTACTGTACTTAAGTACATTTTTCTGGTATCAGTACTTTACTCCACTACTTATTTTTCTGACAACTTTTTACTTTTACTTCTTACATTTCTAACACAAATACCTGTACTTTCTACTTCTTACATTTTCCAAACAGGCTGGTTCCTTTAGTTTGAATGTGTGTTTGGTGGCGTGATCATTATTATTTAGAGTCATTGCGTGCCTATTGATTTGAACACGATCCGTGTATCCATCATTTCCTGGTCTTCTCTAAAGAAGAGGGACCAATGAAAACGTTGTCATGTTGCCGTTGTTCAGCATGGAAACATTCATTAGCTAACAATGACATTATTGTTCTATTAATATAAAGGGAGGTCAGGTACTCTTTAAAACAGCTGCTAGTTATGGGTACTTTTTTCTTAAGTACATTTCAAAGCCCATACTTCTTTACTTTGACTTGAGTAAAGAAGTTTAGTCAGTACTTCTACTTTTACCAGAGCATTTTAAAACAGGAGTATCTGTACTTCTACTTGAGTAAAGGATGAGTGTACTTTTGCCATCTCTGTCCTTTACTAATAGCACTGAAATGGCTCAAGACTTTCCAAGCAGTCAGCTAAATATGTATTAAAAACACTTTTGTTACTCTTGATTGCACACTGATTTAATAGTGACTCGGCTTGAAAGTTTTCTATCTGCCTTTCTTTGTCCCAACAAATGAAATGATGTGTGTGTCATCCATCTGTTTTTCGCATTTGACTAAGACATCACTCAACATCTCTCTCCACTGAAGAGAAACGACCAACACATTAGATCAGATCTGTGTAGAGCGATGAGGAGACTCTAACAATCCCCAAATGAGTACCAAATTAAAACCGTCATAAATGCCATATTTTGTCACCATGTTCTCTACTTTAGTTTCGCCCTAAGTGGATGGAAATGTGTTTCTTTATCTCTTAAAGCTTCTTAATAGACACTTGAAGATGTTCAGCATATTTGATGAAGGGGATGTACTTGCATGTCTCTTGCGATTTCTGGGTTGTCTCCAAAAAGTTGTAAGCACTTTATTTGTTGATTTGGCAGGGACAGTGCACATTAATGAACACTTAAAACATGAAATATGCCAAGTGTAAATATGCCAGATTTAGCTTTGAGCTACTTTCAATCCGCAGTCCCTCACATAAAACATTAAGAAAATGAAAAGTACAAACACAGCAGTACAAATACGTAAAATGCAAGAAAAGTGCAAGAGTAAGAGTAGAATACCCAAGTATGTAGGACATGGTAATACAAAATAGCAGCATCGATACATAAAGTACAAGAGAAGATACCCCTGTATTAAAGTGCATTTAGTGGTGATCGCACGTCTGTTTGTTTCTCAACCAACTTATTTCAAGTGGCTTTTTAAATGAGGCTCTGTTTAGCTTTTTTGGGTAAATGTAAATGGTCTGCAAAAGCTACAATCCCAAAGTTCCCTCTATAGTGAGTTTCTCTCTTACAAATGCTTCCATTGGACTCCTTTGTTTACTTCTGTAACATTGTGACATTACTATAAAAAATGTATGTCCATTAGATAGCGCTCCAACACATTGTACGTGATAGGCTAAGGGGCGGGACATCTCTAAGTGTGGTTGACCAATCACAACAGAGCCGGCCAGCTAACCAATCAGAGCAGACTGGACTGAGGGTGAAAAGATTACCAATTAGGAAAAGGTAACCAGTGTCTCAACTTTCCTCATTCATTTGTAATTGCACTGAAACTAGCCACATGCATCTAAACTCAACCTTCCTGCGAACAAAAAGAAGTCATAGATTAGTGAGTGATGTGTGAAAAGCAGACATCTCTTTTCTTTTGTGTGTCTTTCCCTTTCTTTCCTCTTTAATCCCGTCTCCCCGGTGGCTTTGAATACTCCCTTCTGCCCATCAGCCGGGCAACATAATTAGAGAGCTTACAACAACAGTATCCACCCGACGGGACTCAGCACACACGAATGCTTCGTCCACTGCCATTACACACTTGAGACGCCACCTCAATTCACTCTGCCTCCACTTCAAGTTGCCCCTCTGTCTGAGTCTTTGAAGGAGCATTTCCCCCCCCCTCGTTCTTCAGCTGAGGCCTGAGGGAAGCAGCTGGACTCTGCAGGTTGCTGCCGAGGCGAGACGGCGAACAAACAGACAAATCAGAGAGGCATAATTGTTTTGTAATGTGCTCGACTGCGGGGCGGGGGGCTGGTGGAGTGTGTGTGTGTGTGTGTGTGTTGTGTTTGTGTTTGTGTTTGTTTGGGTTTTTCCTGATCTTTTATAAAAAAAATTATATTATTTTTTCTTTGTGTGAGTGAGGGTAGAATTACATTCAAGATTTCATGAAACCAAGAAATGAATTGGCAACCAAATTTGACTTAAATGAGATTAATTAATTAATACTTCATCCCCTCTCATTTTTTAAAAACAAACAAACACTGACCAAACCTCCCCTCCCCCCTCCCACATGCCTCCCTGACACAAACAGACACACACACACACACAGACACATTTTCCTGATCTTTCCTGATCTGTTTTGTGTGTGTATGAAGGTCTGTTTGATTGGTGTAATTGCAAGCACAGAACGTGTGTTAGAGGATGTTGTGATTTAACTTTGTTTTCAATAAATATCACACACTCTCTTTAGAGCAGAACATAATTATTGGATGATTATCTTAATCTTCTGGTCTGGAGAGAAGGTTAAACAGCATGTCACCTGTTTTCTTTTACTCTTCATGATGTGTTTTTCTGTCAGCTTCATTCCTTTTGCTCGTATTCACAAGAACCCTCTCAGTAATCTGAGATATTTATGAGTTCTTCTACAGGAATATCACTTTGATCCTTTCAATCCTCACTTTATCTTGCTTGTTACTCTGATGAACTTTGATTCAAAGCTGATTCAGCTGCTGCTTTGCATAAGCCTGTGATGTAAAGTATATATTTTCTTTCAGAAATAATAAGATACTTCTTTTATAGCTATTTCCTCAATTGGCCTTTCAAGCGAGCAGATTACTACCTGTAGTGCTAATAGTGCTTCAGATGCATGCTGGGGAAAATGTTTTTGCCGATGTGAAAGTACATAAGTTGAGCTGCAGGCGAAATTTATGAATCAACATGACACATTATTCTGTAATGGCTCTTAAAGTTTTTATACATTCATTCATAACTTATAATGACATGTTGAGTGTTCATTCTTGACCTAATGAATTAAAAGCCATCACTCAAGTTCCACTGATTTCTCTGCTCTCTGAAATAAATACCACTACATTATTGCAATGGGCACAGTGATGCTTTGAGCTAAATGCTGACGTCAGCATTCAATCCCTCCGGTGATAATGCTAACATGATGTTTCCAGTTATAATGTTTACCATGTTCACCATAATTTAGTGTGTTAGTGCGCTAACATTTAGCCGAAAACACAAAAATAGCTAATGGAAGCTACACTGAAAAACTGAAATGTTGACTTTAAAGGGGACCTATCATGCAAAATGCACTTTTTGATGTCTTTTATACATAAACATGTGTCCCCGGTGTGTCGGGGAACTCACGCAGCGTCAGAAAATAAAACCCTTTCTCTTTTCCTCCGCACCGAAATCTTTTAAAAACGGGGGTACAACGAGCGGATACAGATTTGCTGCCGATATTACGTAATTTCGGATGGTGGACCCACAGAGAGTTGCTATCAGAATCAATGCCTGACGTGTTTTGGACGTAATCTCGTCTTTGTTTACATTAGCAAGCCTCGCTAACACTCAGAGCTAACCTGTACTGGAGAGCACGTGTTTAAAAAGTAGGAAATAAAAAAAGGAACTCACCTTGTGATAAACCCGCAAGAGAAAAAGCATTTGAGCTCCATACTGTTTCAGAAATAATCTTTGATGTGGTTTAGAACAGGATGGCGTTTTATCACAGCAGAATTTAACTTTATCTCCGGTAGAATTCTGATCAGGCATTAGCTCCGCCTCCTCTTTAAAAAATTCAAGCTAAGGACCCCAAATCCTCGTTTCTCTAACAGGGCTGAAATAGAGGGATATGAGGGATTTCTAAAATGCATGATCTGTTTGTATTTTGAGAAAAACACATCATAGGCATGTTTTTACATATTTGTATATATCTGAGACCCATAATATATGCCTTAAAATAGCATGATAGGTGACCTTTAATTAAATGTCTTATGTCAACAGAATTCACATAACTGTATTAGGTTAGTTAAAAGCAATAATATGAAGTTGTAATATATTAGGTTTACTTCATACTATTGCTTTCAACTAACCTAATACAGATACAATTTGTGAAACTGTGATTTGTTGACACAATACATTTACTTAAAGTCAACATTTCAGTTTTTTCAGTGCAGTATTTTAATATTTGTTAGAAAGTAAAGTAGAGAGCAATTAAAAAAGTCAGGGGATCACAGAGTCAGGCCTTTGGAAATAAATCCCATATTTTTCATAAGCTTTTTCTTTCAAATGAATCATCTAAAAAAACAAACTGACTAATAGAGCCATGCCACTACAATCAAAAATGTGCACAACCAACTTTAATTACATTTATTTGGTCGACAGGTTGCACAAATTATATTGGGTTAGTTTAACCCTTACTGTATGTTGTGTTGGGGTCTCCCGTGACCCGTTTCAAGTTATAATTATATAATAACTACGCTCTAGTTTTTTGTATCGGAACAAGGCTTCATGATATCCTCCACAACAGCTATATAAACACTACAAACCTGATTTTGACAATTTTTGCCAAGTCTGAAGGTCTCTAAAAAAAAAGAAGTGTATAATTTGGTGTTGGGGTCTGGGGAGACCCAGCAGAATTGTTGTGGGTCACTCGAGGTCAAATTTGGCCCAATCAAAATTCATCTTTGACTTTAGACACCCCTCCCCCACCCCCTTCATACACTGTAACAATAATTTTTCGCAACATGCACCTGGTCTCCCCTCCCTCTGCCCCCCTCCCCCCACGGGAACTCGACCTTTCTCAAAGAATATGTACACTAACACTTGAACCTGAACTCACACATGCACGTGTGCAATATGTGGTGTAATGTGTTTTGGGGCCATAACATTAAATTACAACAGGATTGTACGGTTATGAATGCATTATAAGTTAGTTATGATGTAGTTAAAACAATATTGGATGATAGTCTTTATTTTTGTGTGTTTTGGACTGAGATAAATCATGGGTCAAAATGTACCCGCGAACACCATGAACGGTAACAGCTTTCGAACACAACACAAGGGTTAAAGCCAAAATGTTACGTTTGTAAATTTGTGTAATATGAACATAATAATTGTGAATTGAGCCAACAAAAACGTGTTTACTTCTGATCAACAAGAGAAATTAACCTGAAATAAGTAAGATATGTTACATGGACTTAAATAATATATTAACCGGCTATATATTGTACACTTGTCCTTTAAACACTATATTATTAGTGAAATTAAAAACACACATAATTGTAATAATAATAATATGTAAAGTGTATAGTATGTCCATCTCATTCACTTTTTTGAATGTACGTCTTAAAACGTGTCTGCTTCCAACTATCGTATTTATTTACATTATCGAATGCTTTAAACCACAACGATTAATTTCTATACACTTTTTTAATTACTAAAAGGAGACAAAAAAAATGTGGTTTTCTTTCAATGATTGATCTAATTATATGTTCTGCTGGCAACAAAGCACCTTCCATTTGTGGCATTGCATCGAAAGGACACGCTGGAAACCGTATCTCACACTTCAAAGCTCTCAGCAACAGCATCGTGGCTCTAGCAATGGCTTAATTATAATGGCGTAACCACTTTTAGCAAAGCGTCTGTCATGTTGCGTAGACATTAGGCAAACTGCCAAATGTTGTAATTCTGCAGAGCTGCTTCTAAAGCTTTGGAAAGGCGGATGAAATTACATCAAACTAGTGCGGAGCAAAATATCTTTAGAAAAAGATTAAAAGGTTCCATCAATGTGTGAATTAATTCTGATTCATCAACATTAAAAGCAACAATTAAATCACTTGGCATTTCAATGACATTTATTTTGTCATCATTAAACACTTTGATTGATCACAGTAAGGCTCCTTTTGCCTTCTAGATCATAAGTGGAGACATTCATTCATTAATTAATAGTGAGTGAAGTCACCCTCCAATACTAACGAGCTCAACCATTATAAAAATACTTGATATGTTATGATCTAAAAGGAGAATTAGAAAGTAAGGCTCCAACATGTGAAAGTGTTTGGACCTACACGATGTCCCCTGCCCTGAAAGCTAACGCCAAAACAGAAAGTTATATATTCATTTCATCAATTTAAGACAGGCATTTTTCCACTGAGGGCCTTATACAGAAACATATACAAAGGGCTGGGCCACTCATTAGAGGAGAGGTATATTGCCTCATAAGTTAAGATATTAGTCACAAAATCAATCAAATGTAGGTAAATAACGCTTCAGCCACGGACACCTGGGTGTAAATAGCATTGTTAGCTACGGACTCCCGGGGTGCTTCTCAATGCCAAGGAAGGATCCTTCAGAGCTACGTCATCGAATCCTGCCGAAGGACTGTTCCAATGTCCACGATCCTTGGAATTCTACCGAGGACTGAATCCTTCGTTGCAAGACATTTCGAGGCTGCTCATGTGTATCCTCGGCGGTCTTAAATTACCCACAATTCTTTGCGCACGGACCGATTTCCAAAATCTTTGGCGGAAAATGGCTGAATCCAGGCAGCACACATTTAAATGTAAGTATGTTCTGTGGAGTAGTAAATGTGCACATGACTTGTGTCCGTTTGAGTTTTGCCCGTGTGAACGCGAACCGAACCTTCTGAAAAATGAAACACTGGAACAAACTGTCGTCTGGTGCGCGCCAGAGAAGCGGCCTATTAGGTTTGAATGAGACCTTAGAGCGGTTTGCACCTAAATAAATAATTAAAATGAACCTTGTTTTGACTTTGCCTCTTTTGTTGATATTTGTGGTTTATGCTACAATGTGCACCAATATGTGTAAAAAAGGTTTGCAGACATCAAGTATGACATGAATACACATTTCATTATTGATTGGTGATGGTGATTTTATGATTTTCTTATGGTTGCTTATCCTCCAGGACTCTTTCAAGGCTGCAAACAGAAGGAGAACGTTTTATGGAGAGATGATCATTTTACTAAATAGAGTTACTCAAGTACGTCTTCGCAAATCAGTTATGAGTCTTCAAACAAGTCACGCTCAATTTAAGGCGGGGCTCATATGACGCACAGCTGCACACTTGCTAGCCTGTTCCATTCTTCGTTCTCCGAATGCTAGGACGGATTCTTGCATAGCCTCTGAAGGACCTGACTCGGAAGGACATATCCTACCAAGGAAGCGTCCTCGACTTTGAGAAACAGCCCCGGATGTTAGTTACGGACAGCCTAATAAATAAGGGGTTTGCAGAACTTTGTTAGGGATGCTTTAAGTCTTGTCGAAAGGAACAGTCACAGAGTCACAGTGAGTTATTTGCTTTAAATCTGTAGGTTTATTAGTGTGTTTTGAACTTGTCTCACTCGTCATGAAGGTAAACAAAGCTTTGTGTGCTGTAAAAAACACGACTCGAGTGGTCACAAGTACTCACACAATAAGTGGAAGAATCCCCAATCTGTTAGTTTCTATTTCACACTACCTTAAAAGATTAAATGCATGAAATTAAAGAATGAACAGAGTGTCATTTCTCCATAACAAGTAGATATTTAATATTCTGCTCTCTAAGAGATCCCTGGCAGGTACTTTCTTCAGTTCATCTCTCCACAGGGGAGTCAGTATGAACTCATTATGGACACGGCGCCGGGAGATGATATAACAATGGCTTCATTGCATAACATTTGTGTAACATTCATGCGCTTCTATAGTCAGAGCACAGACTCCTACAGAGGGCTGTTATATATTGTCATCACAGCAGCAGCCAGTAGATGGTGTTTGGCTTCATTAATGACATTACTTTTTTTAAAAGAACTGCAGTGCAGGCGGGGATGAAACAAATAAGACACCATCTGTTGTTCATGCATAACGCAAATGAACAGGAAACTATGTTAGCGCTCAGAACACTGTGTTGCTTTCACACCATGAACATGAAGTCATGCCACTGCAAATATGCTTAATTTAGTCTTCATCATATTAGCTGAGTGCTTGTTGCTGTGGTAAATCGTCATGGGTTCTGTCAATCAAACAGTGTTGGTGCTACCGTCAGTAATCTTTTCATATCGTTTCAGTTTGTTCTCTGATGAGTAATGGTAGTTAGATCATGCGACACTTTTATTCAAAACACGCAGAAATGTAAAATGCAAATGCAGTGGAAAAAAGGCCAAAATTCTTATTGTGAAAACTGTCCATGCACTGAGTATAAGTTGAATGTAACAATGCAGGTGTATTCATTTATACATTGGGGGCGGCTCAAAGGAACTTGGCTTTGTAGCTAAAGGGTTCCCGATCCCAAAAAAATAACCCAAAACCCCCACCAATATACGAGTGTGGACTAGCTGCAGAGGTGCCAGTTCATGACATCAAATCATCAAATCAAAGTGTATTTCTATAGCACAACATCACATCACACGCGTGTCCCAGTTGGCTTTACAGATGAACCAACATAGATGACAGTGTAAAAGATAACAAAGAATTACAAGATAAAAGACACGCAAAATACAAATAAAACAAGATGAAGTAAACAAACATAGGGTAATCTTAACCAAGCTCTAACTATAGGCTTGATTAAAAAGGAGGGTCTTCCACACACTGATTTGGACACGGTCTGCCTCCCTAATAAAAACAGGCATCGAACCCCCAACTGCTCCCGGCAGCCTCTTCACTGTGGCACCTCTCTATAATGCACATGTGTGTTTATTCTGTTTACTGTACTGTGTGTGAATTTAAAACTGAAACCTTAGGGTATTAGTAAAGTTTCATCTTAATGGTGTCCTCTCATTCTCACATTATTTCCCCTTCTGTGCATTTTCCCCTCACTCAGTCCACTGATCCTTTATTACATGTTACCATAACACCTTGTAAACAGCTGAAGGAACAGGATGCATGGATCTGAGGGGGGTAATGGGCCGTGACCCGTTAATCTGCTATTGAAGAAAGATTGATCTTTAATGGTTTATGTGGGGTTGTTTGCATCTGATGATGTGTAAAAGTGGCAAATGCTGCCTGGAGGAGCCTTAGCCTAATACGAAAACTACTTTGGTGTTTTAACTCCCGGGAATTACCTGGCTGACGCGCTATAAGATACCGTTTGTTTTCTTGCTTAAAAGAAGAATCGATAGGCTCGTTTCCAGTTGCAGCATAATACAATTAATTTATTGTATTAATAGCTCTTATACTAGACCTGACGGGACAGGTCAATTAACAAATGTCTACTTATTGTTATCTGGTGAACCATTTAACTAAAAACTGTCCCAGGCCCACTTGAGGCCCCATGCAAAGTTATATGATGAGGCCCTCTGTTTCGCGAGCGTCGACGGGGGGGGGGGGGATGCTAGTGGAGCCTCGCAGCGGCAAAACCGTGCCGCGCCACACTAATTGCGCCGCATAAGCGCATAGGTGCGCCGCATTTACGGCTCAGTTGAGGCTCCCTCCGCAAGGTGAGGCTCCCTCCTCGAGGTGAGGCCCCACGCAGTCTGCATGATCGGCCTGTAGAGAGGGACGGCCCTGAACATTATAGAAGGGAAAATTCCTTAAGTCAGCGAAACTAACATTTAGACACTGATCAGAAATAATGTAAGAGTACTGTAAGCAGCATAATCTGAGTGTGTTGAAGAGGTTAATTTATTTTATTATTTATTCTACTATTTCAACAATTAGACAATTTATACATCTGATAAACAAACACAATTAGTAGAAGTGGGAAGGCAGAAAGCATATCTTATACAGACTTAGCCCTCCTGTTAGTCATCCTGTTGAAGGATATCAATAAAAGATAATTAAATACGCACACAGATAGCAAAATTCTACATGCAGTTACAGATACATATGTACACTACATACACCCCTTTCCAGGGTGAAAAGAAAATAATAAAGTCAACACTTCTTTCGCATGAAACAGAAAATGATGCATTATTTATCTATTTATTAGCCCCAGTTGAAATCTGTATTGATTTATTGCCAAAGAAAATGCTAAATATCGCACAAACACACGGCCTGTCTTTGCCTGGATGTCATGGCATCTAACACGTTAGAAAGCAATTATCTATGTAAACATCCAGTGGGCACAGAGCTACGTTAGCATTCAGTTGGCGTCCGTTTTCTTTTAACCTTTTTAAACTCTGGTTTTGTATCCTGAGAGATATATCTGACTCTTAAACTGCTACAAGCTCCTTTTTCTTCACTAGCTACCACTTATTTAACCCGTCTGAAGTTTCTCAGCTCCAGTGGGGTTTATCAGAATATGCTTTGCAGAAAAAAGAGCTTAAGTAAATGCGGCTTTAATCCAACTTGGAGCAAAAACAGGCAAAAAATCTGCATATGTGCAGCATTTCTATTTAGATTTGTAAGCAATAATTTGTACATAGTGACTTGATTTGTTGGTGAATAAACAAAATATTGATTAGTGCCGCTTTGAACGTGCATCCTGAACGTCTTTAGCTTATTTCTCTGCTGCATCCCGGCCTGCCTTTTTATGAAATGCATGAGAACAAAGCAACAATAGCCATTTTAGTCGGTGTAATACACATTTTCCGTTGCCTGTTAGCCACCTCCATAACAACAAACTCATTGCACTTATTCAGAAAAAGAGAGAGAGAGAGAGAGGGGAAAGAAAGAGCTATCAGCACTCAAAGACAAATTGGCTTTTATCCATTGATGCCGTCTGCATCGGCGGCGGCATATGCGAGGCATTTCTCTGAAGTCAGGACGGCATTATTAAGTCAAATTAAGCCGTTCTGTGCACGCTGAAGCTGAGTGCTTGACCCTTTCTTGCCGGGGGGATGCTATCTCGTTGTGCCGCATTAGGAGGCCCAATTGATCCCGTCTACAGTTTAAATAAGGCCATTTCTGGACTCTCACCAAGAGGCTCACCCACCCTGAGATCCTCATTAACACTCCCCCCTATCTCACGCTGTCATCCTCGCAAATTATTCGCTCCCCCGCGCCTGTCGTCTTATAGCACGTTGTCGCAGTGTTGCTATTTCTTTTTTTCATTTCTGTCCATTGGGCGCCTTATCTTGCCTTAGTTCACCCGTCGCTGTTTTTCCCCAGCCTTCTCCTCCCTCTCTATTTTTGTCTGTTTGGCTCTTAGTGAGTCTGAGGGAGAGACTGAAAGGGAATTACAGAGTCCTTGGTGTCATTGAAGCCACTGAGAGCGACAGAGCAAAGAGAATAATGAGCCCTCCATCCTTCTCCTCAGACCAGACTCTCTCTGGTCTTTTTGTGGTTCAAAGGTCATTTATCTTGGTACTTTGGAGACGGTGACACACTCTTTCCCCATGACTCAGCCACAGACCCATTTGAGTTAAATGAAACTAATTCGCTACACATTTTGGATGATGGATTTTAGGCTCCCATTCTAGTAGCAATTACGGAGTTTCAGGACTATCGAATTACTTTTTCGGAGTCGAGCTACAGCAGATTGTGTTGCCAGGAGGAACAACTATAGAAGTTTACTGTGTAACCCCGGGTAATTATTGTCAGGAAAGTGCACTGCAAATCATCAAATTCTTTCTCTGCACAGCCATTGATTATTTGTGGCGTTCACTCATCATCAGCTTCGACAGAGTATCCTTTCATCAACAGGCAGCCTATATTTGAAGCTCATACAATGCACTACCGCAGGATATTCGCTGCGTTAAGCAAGAAAGAAACTGGATGGAATATGCTGAGTATGCACTACTTTCAAAATCAATGGCATAAATATGACTTAAACATGCAAACCATAACAATGTGGATGTTGTAGCAGTGTGGCAAAACGAGATTTTTACACTGTATTACAATAACAATAACTGCACAATGACTTAAAGAGTATGCTTAGTTTCAGGTTCATATCAGTATTTATTGTCTCTACTGGGACATGTCTCCATGCTTTAATGTTCAAAAAGCTCTTTATTTTTCTCATACTGCCTGTGTTGCAGCAGAGTGGCTAAACATTGACAAACAAACACATTTAAAAGCCCTTACAATGTATTTGTAAGTGATAAAACACAATTATATAACATTCTATGATCATTTAATACTTTGAAAAGAGCTATTACGCATAATGATTACTTTTGACATTTTGAGTACATTTGATGATATTACTTTTGTACTTGAATTCAACATATAATGCTCATCTTCATATTCTGCTCTGATTGGTTAGCTGGCCGGCTCTGTTTGATTGGTCAACTGCTTAGAGATGGCATAATAAGAAGTATTATAAGGCCTCAATCATTTCCTAAACATTTCGTTCTTTTTTCACTGCATCCTTTCTTTGACACCCCCTTTGTGAACTATAGTGGGAATGCCAAACATGGAAAGATTACCCCAGGATGTAATAAACCTTATCTGTTCGACACAAACTGGATTACAAAGGCCAGAAATTCCTCCGCACGGCTAACATTGTGCAGATTGCAGCAATTGATTTTGAATAGCATGTTGCTCGAGGAGGCCCATTCAGAGTCAAAGCAGATGGTGATAGTGGAGAGGTGGAAGTAATTAGAATGGCTAATCCTCGGTGAGGTGGTGTTTTGACGCCTTCTCGACTACAGCAACGCTCCCACAATAACCCACGCAAGAGGAACAATAACACACTCACGCACACAACGTGAGCTTTCAATCATTGTGTACCATTTTATCTTGCTCACATTTGTCCTGATGGATTCATTTTGCAGCTTGGCGCAGTGACAAAAACCTGAGGGCACAATTAGCAGACAAAGTGTGGTTATGACTCTGGGCCCAGTGATGACTGCAGTCAGGGTGGTTTCCATAGTGATACTGGTTAATTAGTCAGGAGACGAGGTTAAATATAACAAATACATTTACTCAAGTATTATTTTCCCATAATTTAACTTTACTTGAGTATTTACATTTAAAGCTACTTAAATTATATCTTGGGGTAACATAGTGTACATTTCAGTCCACTACATTTATTTAACACTCATAGTAACTAGGTATTCTTTACATTTAAAACGCATGGCATTTGTAATATAATGCTGCAGTACTTTCCTCTTTATAAAGTCAGTATTTAAAAGAAATCTAGAGTGGCTAAACATTGAGAAACTAACACATTTAAAAGCTCTTACGATGTATTTGTAAGTGATAAAACACAATAATATAATACTTTGAAAAGAGCTATTGTGCATAATGGGTACTTTTACTTTTGAGTACATTTTGATGATAATACTTCTGTACTTCTACTTAAAATGGACATTTTCTGTTCAGATTGTTGTGATCAGTTTTGTGATTGGTCAACCGCTAAGAGATGTCCCGCCCCTTAGCATATCACGTACAATGTGTTGGAGCGCTAGTCAATAGAAACGCAAGTGTTACATAGTAATGTCACTTTGAAGTATGGCTGCACGATATATCGTGTCATGACGATAATCGCGATATGCGCATGTGCGATATTCACATCGCAGGACGTGCGATTCTTTTTTTTCTTTTTTTTTTTACGACGCACGATATTAAGTAGGCAAATTAACTCAAACACGTCATGTTACAATTCTTTTGCTGCTTGCTACAAAAGGAAAACTCGCGCGGCTCTCATGTCAGGGGTACTTGAGTGAGTGACAGCAAACCACCAATCACAATCAAATCTCCAAAGCAAAGGACCCGGTGATTAAAGGTGAAAACACTGAATAAAGTAGTTTCATGTGTTTCTCCAGGGCAGTTCGGCGCTGCTAACCGAGCTAGCTCAGCTTGTCCGTGACTAAAATCCTTCATCCGGTTAAATATAGTTAAAACAAATACCAATTGTATAGCATTAAAGTTCAAGAAAGGATTGTTTGCGGACAAAAAAAACTGTCTTTTCTTCATTTCCTGAATTTGGTCATATCGCAATATATATATTGCAGGGGGAAAAAAGTATCGCAATGTCAGTTTTTTCCAATATCGTGCAGCCCTACTTTGAAGGTAATAAACAATGGCGGCATTTCAGACGAGGGGAGTGTGTGGGAGAGAAACTCAGGAATTTTAACCTTTGTAGACCATTTACATGCACTAAAACCTATAAAACACACTACAGGAAAAATAACACTCCCAAAAGCATACTAGGGCCTCTTTCAGTAATTTTGAATTCAAGACTAGTATTTCTACTTTTACACAACTATAGGATCTGAGTGCTACTTCCTCCTCTGCTCTGGTGGGTCCAGTTCCTCTAAATCTGCCCAGAGCACATTACTGTTGGTTGTTCAGGGGTCAATTTGTCTAAAAATCCGAACTCAATTACATTTTTTTCTTAGGAAACTTGTATGATGTGCATATTTTTTGATAGATTCTGTTTTCCTTCATAGCTCCCAGCTGCCCCTTTTTTACTCAGAGGCACTATTTGCCACACGTCTCATTATTTAGTGCCTCTTTGCCTCTGTCTGGTATGCACAAATTACTTTTATGAAAGATGGCAGACTCCTATGCCTATACCTTCTCCATTTACTCTGTGAGGCTGTAAATCAAGATGTGAATGGTAGTTTTAGTGGCCCATAAAAAGATAGATACAAGACATTATGTTCATTTTACTGTGCATCAAGCAACATGTTAGCACACCTGTGTGGTCACTCTTTACTTCCTGTTGTCGGTAGATGGTCGCTGTTATGTCTCGGCTGAGTAACTGTTTATATTCACATTGCACGACCTTGAGGAAAATGCGGCTCCGGCTGGCCATTGGGAGCTTAGTGGTGTGTGCGATAGATCGCTGTGGTACATTAAACAAGCAATGAGGTACATGGAGCATTGTCGTAAACGAGATTTAACCTCCAAAGTGTGACTTTAGTGCGACTCATTGTGACGCCACCATTTTAATATTGGCAGACAGGGCTGGAAAGGTGCCATGTTCAGCTAATAACTGTCACAAGTCTATGTGATTTGAATGGTAAATTAACTGCATTTACTGAGTGCTTTTTCCAGTCTTCTCGACCCCTCAAAGGACTTTTACATACAAGTCAGCATTCACCCATTCATACTGAGGCAAAGGCTAACATACACACATACACACATACACACATACACACATACACACACACACATACACACATACACACACACACACACACACACACACACACACACACACCGTTGGTCATGGATTCGCAGCAATTTGGGGTTAAGTATCTTGCTATGGGATACATCAACCACCGAGCTTCCAATTTGAGGAAGAACAATTACTGAGGCACCGCCAGGGTTGTGAGGGTTACTTTAAAAATGTATTCTGTTAGAATTACTTGTTACTTATTAAAAAAAAAAGGAGCAATCACCAAATTAGAATATATAAAAGTAATGTGATCTGATTCATTTGCGCACATTTTGGTTAACTTAATATCAAATGCAATGCAAATACATACAAGAGAAAGTACATTTAAATAAGATGTTTTCAACTCAAGTGTATTATACAAGACAACAGAACAATGTGACCTTAGAAAAAGAAGAAACCAAGATATTTATATATCTGAAAAGCTGACAAACAATGCTCTTTTTAGATTTTTTGTAACATCACGTCTTTTTTTATGTAACTATAAGGGAATACGGTTACCTTTTGTATTTGTATCTTGATTACATATTCCTGTAATCTGTTACTCCCCAAGCCTGGCCACAGCCACCCATCTCCAATATTAAAACTACTATTCTTTTCACCTGCTGAAGGTAAACTTAATTTTTTTGCACATTTTATACACATTAGCAATACGTATTAAGTGTCCATAGCCTTGAGTAAATTGATACGCTGAATCAGGCACACAAAAACACCATATAAGGTCATAGGAGAGTCAAATATAGCTAATAATCTGCAGCACATTACGTATAATGATCCACAAATCAAGGGATTCTGACACAATGCTTCTGCCTCATGGTGACGAGGAAGCGTCTGATGCAGATTTCTGTCTGCAGACATTAAAAACACTGACAGAGCTGACATCTGCTGTTATGACAGGTGTAAGAGTTTACTTTCATGAGCTGCACAATTTACAAAGTCACATGATGTGTTTGGGCTCAGCGTGAACTTTTGTTGAGACAGCAGTTCGTGCCAAAACATGAGAGTAATGTTCAATAGCGGATTATTAGTTGCACACAGAGTGGAAAAAAACAGATAGATGCTTCCTTTTGCAGAAGAAGAAGCTGTTACTCCAACTTCATTTATTAGTTTTAATCCCAAGACTGAATTTGGCCAAAAGTGTTTAAATCCTCCGCCTTTTTAATGATGTGTCGGCTTATTCTTCACATGGTGGATGTGGTGTCAGGATGCAAGACACTGACATTTCCTCTTTAGAAACAACCGCTAACATCTTTAAAACTTTGAAGTAGTTTACTCTCATTAACTTGGAAACTCTTAATCTTTTATAGGATGAAATATAGAGACTAATCCACGTCAATGACCAGCAGAAGTTTAACTCGAAGTTCAAAAGAAAACGGCAAAATATTCCAAATAATCCTGATTTAATTTAAGTTGTTTTTTTGACGGCATCATTACTAACTGATACATGTTTTTTTATCGCCTGGTTCTCTTGCTGAAACATTTGTTCAATATTTAAAAACACTGAACTGGCAAAAATAAGTACTTTTGATGTTGATTTTACTGCCAATTTAAGAACTATTCAACCACAAAAACCGTCAAAACCAATTAGTGAGTTTCCTAATAAGGCTAAGTTGTACTGACCTCTTGACCCTGTCAGTTTTTAGGTCTTTTTTTTTATAAAACAAAGCATAATAGCTGCTTTCACACCAAGTACTTTGCCGTACTTAGTGCCAGCACTTAGTGCCAGCACTTAGTGCCAGCACTTAGTTCCCAGCACTTAGTGCCAGCACTTAGTTCCCCCATGGAACTAAGAGCAGATCGCGTTCCCACCGGAATAAGTTCCCTGAGGGAGGATTAGGCAAATGAAGCCGCTGACGTCACTTCTTCTTCTTCTGCTTTGGGTTTACTGGCAGGCCGCAAACAACTTCACGGCGTATACTGCCACCCGAAGTCCCCGGCCGGAAGTCCCTCGGAGTTGAGTAAATCGCCAGAACGCCGACACCTCCTCATCACTCCACCGCTCCCATGTTTTTTTTTGTGTTGCCATAAGTTATTCTCTCTCTGTTGGTGCGCGGCGCTAATGCTAATAATGCTAATGCCAGCAAATATAATGGCGGCTTCACAAAACCTTTCAGAGTTTTACGGGGCGTGGTTTGCAATTCGCCCAGCCAATCAGAAATTGGTACTTTTTTCTCCCCAGGATAGTCCCACCTCTAGCAGGCACTAAAAATGGGGTAAAAGTTCTTTGAACTAAGTTCTCTTTTTGGTGTGAACGCAAAATTCCAGGCACTAACGGAACTAAACGGGAAAAGTACTCCGGTGTGAAAGCGCCTATTGTATTTAATTCAGGTACATATTTCCTTACAGGACGTCTATCTCTGATGCTCTATCATCTTCATCACAATGACCCAACTACACATCATCATATTATGACATGATGATAATATCCTCGTGTTCAGATTCTAAATGTTGTGTCAATGCAAGAGACATTTGAAAAGTTCAATAAGACCTCAGTGTTCTTCTTCTTTTTTATGGATGAGAAATAGGAATGTGACTTTTTCTGCATTTATGAGACCATCCAGCTGGAAAGTCGGGGACACTTGAGAACTGAAGCCTATATACTTGACATTCCTCGAAGACAAAAGAAAGCATGACTGGCTTTTTCATCAGAAAATACTGCAGTGGCCATGTCCTCTGTTCTACGACGTACTCAAGTTATGTGTTATGTAAAAAGTAGGAGATTTACACCCAAATAATGTGCAAAAACGTTACAGTTGAACTTTTTCGGAGTTCCTACATACAGTATGTAACTCAAGCTCTTCACTCGGGTTTGTAACAGTTGCTTCTCCTGTCAAAGGATTTACATATTTTCTCAATGACTTACAACACAAATGCTTGCAAAGGATCAATATTCATCATATGATAAATTACCCTCCGTGTGTGTGTGTGTGTGTGTGTGTGTGTGTGTGTGTGTGTGTGTGTGTGTGTGTGTGTGTGTGTGTGTGTGTGTGTGTGTGTGTGTGTGTGTGTGTGTGTGTGTGTGTGTGTGTGTGTGTGTGTGTGTGTGTGTGTGTGTGTGTGTGTGTGTGTGTGTGTGTGTGTGTCTTCAGGCAGGATTGCATTCATCAAGTCCTTCATATCCAATAATTTAATTCCAAGAGTAAAAAATGATCCACAGTGTAATGCACCGGTGGCACACTGCATTTAAAACCTATTATTCACTGGCAACTTGTCATCCATAGTTCTCCGACTTTTCTTTTCTCCAGCTGCATTTAAAAAAAAAAAATGTAAATGGCGACATATTTGTACCTGTATAATCATAGCGGTGTGATTGTGGTGCCGGGTGCAGATGGTCAGCACTAACCTTTCATTATCTCTTCCGATGAAAGAAAGACAGCCGAAGAAAGGTAACACAATTACACAGAAAGCAATTAGTGCCACACTCTCAGTGTTGTGGAACGGAGGGGTGTAATTACGCAGATGAAGTTTGTGACGGCTATGAATGTCTCGGATATGAGACGACGCTATTAGCCATCCTTGTTTTTTTAATTAGTGCTCCTCTCACTTTTTTTTTGCTGCGACATTAAGGGTAATGTTGCAGGGAGGGGAGCCGGGTGCAGTCACAGGAACGGTTTTCATAACTCACACAGAGCTGCTCCATTGTCACTTAATGTAGCATGAAACATCAAAAAGTTGTATCCAAACAAGTCACTTTATCAACTGATAGACCGCTTTCATTGATCGAAGAGCGGTACTTGCAGAACACTTCTCTGCTAAATGGCTTTTTGGTGGAATTGCTTTTTTGTGTTTTCTATTAAACATCCTCAAATCTTCCCATGACACTAACACACTTTAAACAACAGAACTAATTCCATGTTTGAAATTGTGGTTTCATAGGATTTCCTCATGTATGATTTAAGTTAGTCTTCTTAATCAATTAAATTAAAAGCATTATCCTGTACTTGCTTTTGCTATGATTGTCTCCATTGAGTCACATTGTTAATACAGTATGTGATGGGTTTGTAAGATTATTGTAAGATGTCGGTGGATTTATGAAATGTTTTGGCAATGCTAGCTGCTTAGCTCCATGTTGTGTTTATTGTTTCTTTACTTCATTTGCACAATGTAAAAATACACAAGCACAACAAATGATATACAACGCAGGAAGTGGAAAGAAAAAGGTTAAACCTCCACCTTAATAGTGTTTAAATTCACAATGTTATAGGGTTAAAAAAACAAGAATAATATACATTTAATAGTGCTGACAAATTAATAGAACAACATATAATGAAACAGATATAAAATAACAAAGGGGAAAAAAGTGTGTGGCTGTGTGTGTGTTTAAGACTTGTTTTGTAACATATTATGGAAAATGTTTGTCCCTCCTCTATCACATATATTGTGTGTTGGAGCGATAGGATTTAGCCTTTGCAGACCATTACCATGCAAACAAAAACAAACCTTAATTTTATGGTATTGTTATTATTGTATTCTAACTGTATTTGTGTCATTTTGTTATTTACCCATTCATTGTTATTTTCACATTTATCTTGTCATTTTACCATATTCTCAGATATATTCTCTAGCTTCTCATCCCTCCCCTCCTCTCCCTGATTACTCCAAACCAGCAGAATGACCTTCCTGCCGCAGTCATTACAGCAGAGTCACTCTCCATCTTCCACCTGTGGGCTGAAACACATCTGTTCCAAGAATTATCTCTCGCTAGACCTCCTTTCCCATCACACCTCTTAATTACAGCTTTTCACACTCCTGTCTCTCGTATGATAATTCGGTGGTCGTAAGAATGTTGTGGAGACAAAATATGGCTGCTGCTTTGGAAATCCAATTTTATTAAAAGGAGACATTGCCATTCACAGCAGCACTCTTTTCATTTTGAACACGGGAGAGGGAGTAAACAACCTGCAGGCCTTGTTCATGAGTAGCACCTTTGTGGGAAGGCCATGTTCACACTTCATCATTTCAAGTGTCTCATATTGGGATAAAATCCAGGTGAGGTTTAAAGCACCATCATTCAAATGTAAGGCTTAACAGACGTAGACATGGATGATGCTTTTAGGACTGTGTTCAGGGTTCACTACACACAACAGGACATGTTTTAGATTTTTGATTAAGAGAAACTATGAGGCCAGGATGTATTACTTGCATATTAGGAAAAAAACACACTTAATAGAGTGTAGGATTGAGTCTTAAAATTCTGTTTTTGGTTAGATGCCTGAATTAAGGTCTGTGGTTAACACAAGTATCAACCCAGTCTCACGGCATTTCGTGTTATAGTCACAAAATGAATCTATTGATTCGTGTTCACCAACACGATTTCCCCATTTTTTTCGTGTCACACAGAACGATTTTAAAAGCAATGTAAATAATAACAAATTAGAAGGAAAAAAGATTTAAAAAATACAGATTTCAGTATTCTGAGGCTCTGAGCCCCATTTCTTTTCCTTGCGGACGGCAAAAAAAGTCCGACATACGATTTAAAATAAAAACAATAATCGTGGCTTGATATTGAGTAAGAAAATGTTTTTATGAACCACACAGCTTCCGGTCTTCCAAGACCCGACCGGACAAAAAGACGTGTTGCAGGCACGAAACATACTACTAATAGAAATACATTGCTTTTAAAATCGTTCTGTGTGACACGAAAAAAAGGGGGAAATCGTGTTGGTGAACACGAATCAATAGATTAAATTAACTTTGTGACTATAACACGAAATGCCGTGAGACTGGATTGCAAGTATAGGAGATGTTTAGTTTTATGTCAGAAAATATGCCACAAGTAAATGAATTAAAACTGACTAAATGAGACTACTAAACGTCACAACACTGATTATTAGCTGCCTTTAGCTTAGTGATCGTGAAGTAAAGTCATGAATCTGTGATGTTGTTGGCTTCCAGGCTAACGTTAGCTTTTAACTTCTAGCAGTTATGCTTCAAAAATCATAAAAGCGATTGTAATCTGTGAAGATAATCCTGATGAACATTATGAATCATATATGTTTGCCAAATTACTTTTTGGAAGAATTGGATGCATTCATTTCTTGAGCTAACTTTCAGGTCTACAAAATGTCATTCCTGAAAAATTTGGGCTTCGCTAACCATTTTCCGAGGGCTTAATGGGGCCAATAATCGTCTGATTCTTGTGTAGCATGTACCTAGCATTAGCAACATATGTGCATCTACGCTGTTGTCTTTAAATACATGCAAATAAGGGTTGGTCATACCCAAGTCGAGTGGTATGGACTAATGGTCCCAAAGGTGTCTGCTAACTAGTCAAAACAGAAAAAGAATGATTTTTACACTCAAGAAATAACTTTAATACTTAACGTCTATAACAGTTTGGCTAGCGTTAGCTCGGTGGTCAGGGACCAAGTATGCATGCTTTTATTTTTCCCTCTCAATCGACAAGGGAGAATATTTCCATATAATCTATTCATTTAAATGGACAAGGCACATTAATCAACATTACTGTAAATGTGCCAATATTAGCCAGCTGCTTTCTTCAACTGTTGTCCTTTGGCGAGATGTTTGGAAACCACAGAAACAGAAATCAGCAAAACATTAGTACAGTAATACATCAACAGTTTCCGCTGTTCAGTAGGCTACAGTATGTAACCATGCAAGCAAGCAACATGAAGCAACAAAGCAATACTGATTATAGACATTTTGGACGCATGCCAACATGCACAACAGCAATCAACAATTAGCAATTAAATAAAATGCAACAATCATAATGGAGATTGAGATCAAAAGAACATTTCAGAGTTATGTCAGTGTAACTTTAGCTACCACTATCACAGGGAACAGACACAGTGAGTGGATATTCCCAGAAACTAATCACTGATGTGTTTACACTTGGAAGAAAGGCTGATGCATTCACATGTGTATCCAGCCTGATGGATGCATCAATCCATTAGACCAATGAATCAGACTTCAGTCCTTCTTCAGTGCTACTAGAATGTAATTACGGCTACTTTTGTGAACTACACCTAAGATGAAGTGTAATGTGGTATAAAAAATGTTCATTCCCCATTCTATTTCTGCCTATAATTCATGTGTGTTTGACTCTATATATTTCAAAGATGGTGAACGGTGTTGATAAAATATTAACTTAAGTGTATACTATGTCTCTTTATGAACATATAGTCTACATTTGGTGATATTCTGATCATTATGTCCAGAGATACTAGTGATAAGGCAGTCAAAGCCCCCTTTAGAGGAACCGTTTCACTATTTTTGGTTATGGCAGGTCTCCAGACATCTTAAAATAACGGGAAAAAAACATGGTTGTGCTTTGTTCTGCCTCGGGTATCTCGAAAACTAAAGCCTTTTTTGGAGGTACTGTAAGTTCCTCTACTGTATGATTCCCAGCAATGACCACATTTATTTTTGCTTGCTTGTAATATCAGATAACAAGGAATCTAAGCTCTCATTGTGGAAGAACTCAGTAAAAGATTAACATGTGAAACAATCTGAGAGAAGCAGAGCGTACTGCATGACATCATCTTCTCCGTATATCGGGAGGTGGGAAGTAATGGAGTACAAAGACTTCGTTACTGTACTTAAGTACATTTTCCTGGTATTTTTCTGAAGACTTTTTACTTTTACTTCTTACATTTTGAACCCAAATACCTGTACTTTCTACTTCTTCCATGTTCCAAACAGGCTGGTTCCTTTAGTTGAATGTGTGTTTGGTGGCCTGATCATTATTATTTAGAGTCATTGCGTGCCTATTGATTTGAACACGATCCGTGTATCCATCATTTCCTGGTCTTCTCTAAAGAAGAGGGACCAATGAAAACGTTGTCATGTTGCCGTTGTTCAGCATGGAAACATTCATTAGCTAACAAACATTATTTTTCTATTAATATAAAGGGAGGTCAGGTACTCTTTAAAACAGCTGCTAGTTATGGGTACTTTTTACTGAAGTACATTTCAAAGCCTCTTTACTTTTACTTGAGTAAATAAGTTTAGTCAGTACTTCTACTTTTACCAGAGTATTTTCAAACACGAGTATCTGTACTTCTACTTGAGTAAAGGATGTGTTTACTTTTGCCATCTTCTCCGTATCTGTAACCTCTCATGACTCCGTGTCGCTGCCCTCAGAGTTCAGTCTGTGGATCTGAGGGTCAGGGGTCCTGGCCTTTTCTCAGAGAAAAAACTGGCGGCCGCTCCCATCTGTCATCAGCTCAGTGGCCAATTGACATGTTCTTTACTGGGAGCCAACAAGATGGATGGAGCCACTTCATCACAGCGTATTGGGGGAAGATTGGACACTCTGCACTGCATGAATCTTTGACAGCAAGTCCTCCCCCGCCCTGAATCCTATGGTTACCATCAGGGCAAAGTAGATTACAGCTAACTCATTAGCAGCACTACCACTGTGACTGCATATTTAATTCATGATTATTTACACCCATCAACATTACAGGAAGTGTGATACTCGGAGCATTTTCACACCATTAAGAGTTGTTTCGCTATGAAAGATATAGTAAATTATGAATTTTCCTAGAAGTTGAAGACTTTAATTTGCATGCACAGAGGATGTCTTATTAAATTATTCTGGCAGCACTGGGCAGCTTACAGTGGTGCTAGTTAAAGGGATGACTGCACATACAATGCTAGGATACAATTAAGAGAACCATATCCAAAGTTATCCCAAGATAAATATTGTATAGAACATTTTCATCATCTTTGTGCAACACTACACTACAAAAACTCAAAATCTTGCCAAGTATATGTGTCTAATATCTAGTCAGAATATGTCTCTACACCTGATATAAGACACAATAACTTCAGAAGTAACAATGAAGTGAGATATAGGGTCTTGTTTTTAGACAATGCATCATCTTGTTAAGTCAAAACATCTTATTTTGAGTTATATCTCAGATGAAACACATATTTTTTTACATTCATTAGAAAATCACCAGAAAACGTAACACTTTTGAGCATTGCGGCTTATATTATAAAAACATTTCCCGATTCTAATCAAATATAGTTCAAAATAAGTTCTCCCAGCAAATTACAAGATGTGATTTATCTAAATATCCTTTCTTATTTCAAGGAATCTTACAAAGCTAATTTTCACTTGTTCTATTGTCCGATTTTTGAACTTATTTCATGTGAAAACAGCTTGTTTGACTTGTTGTTTGACTTGTTTTTGGAGCAGCATCTTTTCCAGTGAAGTGTGTAGTCTCTGCATGATTTGTACTTCCTGTCCTTGTGTGTTTCCCTGCTAATTTTGATTGTCCTCTCCTTATTAGTGTTTTAACTGTTCCCCATTATCCCTGCAAACACCTACATGTGTTTACATCTATCCCTTCATTAGTTCAGCTTCTATTTGAGTCCTGCTTTTTGTTAAATCTTTGTCGAATTCCGTTTGTCGTACCTAAAATAAGCAATCATGGCGCAGTTTTTTTACCAGTGTACCTGCAACTTGGACACATCACAGTTGCATGACATATTGATTTGTAAACCCAAAGCAAATGACTGATTTAAAAATGCCGTCTCAATGCATCAAATTAATGAACCATTTTTGTCGCGGGTTGTAATTGTGTTTATATCACTGCAGTGTTAATGTCATTTTCAACAGATGTTTTCATTATAATCTTTATGTGCACATAGAAAGAGCAATTATGAGAGCATTTCACTCCAATTAGGATATTTAAAGTTATTCCACCCACCACAAAGCAGGTGTCTGGAGCTGCCGTTATGCATTTATTATAAGATGTGTCCTGTTGCATCATCGGCAAAATGTGCTATAATGGAAACATTTTCAAATGAAATAGGCTATCAAGATGGATATAGATACTTTATTGATCCATACACTGCAAAAATCAAAAATCTTGCGAAGTATACTTGTCTAATTTCTAGTCAGAATATGTCGTTACACTTGATATAAAACCTAATAACTTAAAGGTCCCCTATTATACTGTTTTTCATCAATATATCACAGGTCTCAGATATATACAGAGCCTGTCTCTGATTGGCTGAAACACCAAACAGATCATTGCAGCATCCCATAATCCCCTCTGTTTCAGCCCTGTTTCCAAAGTGCTGATTCTCTGTCTGTTACTTTAGATGAAAATAAGGAGCCCCTCCCCACGCCCCTCTGAGAGATATCTGGTTAAAAACAACAATGGTGCTCTAGGAGGAGATTCAGGTGATAAGGTGGGGGGGGGGTTACCTTGGTTGGTGATTGGCTAATGGTTACACAAGCCAAAAAACATTATGACATCATAAAGTGGCCAAAATCTGATCAGCTCATTTTCAGACAGGTTTTTATAGAAATGGATCAGGACAAAAAGAGAGAGAATCTTTGTTCCTGAAACTTTCAGAGTCTCTTTACACAGAGGGGACACATGTTGATGTAGAAGAGACATGAAGAAGAGGGGACACATGTTGATGTAGAAGAGACATGAAGAAGAGGGGACACATGTTGATGTAGAAGAGACATGAAGAAGAGGGGACACATGTTGTTTTAGAAGAGACATGAAGAAGAGGGGACACATGTTGATGTAGAAGAGACATGAAGAAGAGGGGACACATGTTGATGTAGAAGAGACATGAAGAAGAGGGGACACATGTTGATGTAGAAGAGACATGAAGAAGAGAGGACACATGTTGATGTAGAAAAGACATGAAGAAGTGGATTTTGCATAATAGGTGACCTTTAAGTCTTGTTTTTAGACAAGGCATCTTAAGCATAACCCTTAAAGTCAAAGTCTCTTAAATACATCTTATTTTATAGGGAAATCTCCAACTAACATCAGAAAACTGAATACGTCTTATAATTTCTGGCTTTTTTTGTAACAATGCATTTTTTCCGGTGTATTTGAGTAATTATTTCGTCACAGAAGCAGAAGTGTGTTCAGACATTAAAATACAATACTTAAAATACTGAAAAAGTGGAAAAGAGAATGACCTTTTCTTTAAATAAAATGAAAAATATTATATCAAATATAAACAAAACAATATAAAATATTCTGGATAAATAAAATAAAAAGTGAAAAATAATACAGGATGGAAATACTACAGGTCTCAAAGTTCAGCATCCTGAATGTATACATTATAATCATAAGTAATCATTACTTTTGGCTAGACATTAGCCTTTATTTTGACACTTTATTAACGTCTAACCCTAATGTTGGATTCCTTTGCACGATGGCCTGCACTCTGGAGCCGCATCGTGTTATTAGTGAGCTTAAAGACCAGCTTGAAGTGATTTCCAGAGTTTTTAATACAAATCCAGTCAACCACAACTCGTGAGCGTGTTTCTTTTTAATACTCGCCATCATCTCGATATCATTTCTGCAATCACCCATACTGCATCAGTCTGCCATTCGGAGTCTGGGGAAGTACAGAATCCTGTATTTTATTAGCGGAAAGAGCAGTTCTTTTTATTGGGTTTTGGGGCCGCTGTTGATGGAGTTGTGGTTTCGGCTGAAAGGACTGTCAGATCTTAACACGCTAGCTGTTTCGTTAGTTAACACTGAGTATGAATTTTCCAGCTGTCCTACATTTTAAATTACCTACAATTACCCTCAACTGCCAAATCTAAAAGTTGAATAGAAACAAATATCCACACCTCTTTGCCATTATGAAATAATAACGTTAAGTGGTTGCTGGTGACACGAACTGTTTCAAAAGAGAATGATTTTCCAAGGCACACCTATTTGAATCCCGGAGGACATTTCATATATTTTGTTAAAGCCTTGTATGTCCACATAATTATTATAATAGGTGCAGCCACACCTTCAGTAATCTGTTCCTTTAATGTTCTCCTCCTTCCTTTTCCTCTTTCTCTCACCATGCTGCAGACACAATCCACTTTTCACCCTGAATTGAAAAGGTTCAGAGTCTGCTCCTTTCGTCACGGGGTCTCTGTCAGCAGCTCACTCTCCTTTAGGCTCTTTATATTTGCTTTTAGCTTTCTGTCTTGTCTTTAACTCTTTCTGTTGTCTATCTGTGCCGTCTAGGGCAACTATGAAAGGAAGAAGAATGGAAGAGACAGACGAGAATAATGAGGACTGAGTATAGAGAAACATTTCAAGATGTATTGTTGCCACCAGCAGTTGCTTTGTGTATGAAAAATAAGAGTGAACCCATGAACAAGTCATAGAGCAGTGAAAGCCTTTTTCAGTTTTAGTTCTTAAGTTTCAAAATGGCTATAAATAAGAAGCTGAATTGAACCTATTTGCACGGAAATTTAAAGGGGCCATATGCTCATTTTCAGGTTCATATTAGTCTCTACTCAGAGATGTCTCCACGCTTTAATGTTCAAAAATCTCTTTATTTTTCTCATACTGGGTGTTTCTCAATGTCGAGGAAGGATGCTCCAGAGCCACTATTTCAAGGATGCTACGTCATCGAGTCCCGCCGAAGGACTGTTCCAATGTCCAGGATGCTTGGAATTATTCCGAGGCCGGCGTCCTTCATTGCGGGAAATTTCGAGGCTGCACATGTGTATCCTCCGCAGTCTTAAAATCCCCACAATGCTTTGCGCACGGCTTTGGCGGAAATTGAACTCAATTTAAGGCGGGGCCTCGCATATGACGTACACCTGTTAGCCTGTTCCACCATTCTTCGTTTTCCGAGGCTAGGAAGGATTCTTGCCTCGCTTCTGAAGGACCTGACTCGGAGGGACATGTCCTACCAAGGAAGTGTCCTCGACATTGAGAAACAACCACTGCCTGTGCTGCAGCAACTCTTTTCACCCTCTGTCTGAAACCAGAGCCCAGTCTGCTCTGATTGGTTAGAGCCTTAGCCTATCACGTCAAATGTGTCGGAGCACTAGCCAATAGAAGCACAAGTTTTACGTAGTGATGTCACTATGTTGCTAAAGTAAACAAAGGAGTCAAATGGAGTCGTTTCAGGGGAAGTGTGTGAGAGAGAAACTTCCTCTGGAGGGAACACAGGGATTTTAGCCTTTGCAGACCATTAACATGCACAGAAACCTATAGAACACACTAGTGTTGGGTGTGAAAGCTTAAAATAACAAACTAAAACTGAAATTAAAACATGCTTGTCCCTTTAAAAAAAGAGGGTGCATGTATTTATTGATTAGCATGTGTATTGACTATTTGCACATGTTTTCTTACATAGCTGTACATCAACCTTCTGTATGATTGTGCTTCTCTCCGGTTCAATCGTATAACCACTCTAAGGTTGTATATTTTTCCATAAGTAGCAGATCACAGCCATCTGCAGCCATGATTATTAAAGAACTCTTAGTGCAGAGCTTTGAAGGACAATCCTTCTTTTTAACCATGGCCCAGTTTTTATTTGCAATCAAAGAGGCCCCCTTGAGTTTTCTTGAGATCAAACAAAGTTATATTTACATTTGTTCCTCAATAAAGACATGTAGTGCATCCTTGAGTTCTGAAAAATGCGTTGAATGCATTTCATTCCTCATTAAATATTCACAAATCCATTTAAACAATATTTTGCTTGTTAAGAGCTGTGATCCTCCCTGCATTTTGCTGGCATGTTTTGCATATTGCTGACAACTAACTCACCGAAATTGTTATCAGGGTACTGTCGCCCACGTCGTTGATAATATCAGTATTATTGTGTTGGGAAAATACTGAATGTCCTCTTCCAATCTGAGAGTAACATGATAACAAAGGTATCCCAACTGTAGCTGAGTACATAACAGGATGTATGATTACCTAGAAGAGCATCAGGACTGTTTTAGGCATATGATAGCTATGTGATTAACATGATGATTCAGCCTCTATGGAGAGTGACATATGACAAGCATGATCATTTCTGACGTGGAGCTAATCTGAACTAAACATTGAATACTGCTTTCTGTTCCTCCATCTTGTGACTGTGTAACTCCCTCTTTTGTATATCAGCATGTGAAGGACACTGTTCAGGAACTAGTTGATGCTCTGTATGTGATGACTACTTCCATTCTTGAGAGGATCGTGAATACATGGATCCTGAGATTGAAGATCAAGCCGGTGACCAGTGATATTTTCTTAGCATGTTATTGTTTGTTTATAACCATGTCCGTCTGGCTGCTCAGATTCCTTGCATTGTTAGAGCAGCAGTACATATATAAATACATATATAAATACCATATTTCAGCCATTAACTGGCATAAAAGCGGATTGCCCTTTAAACAAAGACATTACTTCTTCAATTTTATCTCTTATCGTCTCACCTTCAGACTAAATTGTCAATCCTCATTCTTATTCTTTCCACAACGCTGTTAACAGCCTGTCTGCTCAAGAGATGCTTCTCAGCAGTTTTATCTTGCTTTGCCCGATTTTTCCATTTTTAATCCGCACACACATATAAAACACCACCTCCCAGGTGCGCAATAATCATGGATTATGTTCACAAAGCAACCACTAAGTCACACATAAGGGATTTGGTCAACAGCCTAAAAAAAGACAGCATATCGTTGTTTAAAATTGTCATAGATCCTCTTATCGCAGGCGTTATCTCATTCCACGGTTCTGATGCATCACTTCGTTTTACTTTCTCTGCAACGAGGGAGGGAGAAGAGGAAATGATTCGCTTGGAAATGAATCCTCAGTTCTTTATTCTAGAGAAGCCTGTGTGATTTCTAAAACAGACACGTCGCATTGCTCCAGCAGTTTTAAATTATCATACAGATAATGCAAATGTGTGTGACAGTCTGTTGGTTTAGTTCGCTCTACCGGATTTACATTAAAGTGCTTTTACAGTCGGGTGTAGAGTGAATGCAAAGAGAATAGGCGTACAGTGTAGTCCTAGAACAATCCTCTGAGACGCTTCTGTGCAACAGGGCAACGTAGTCTCATCTAATGGATTACACACACACCAAGGGGTGGGAAGTAGTGGAGTACAAATGCTTTGTTACTGTACTTAAGTACATTGTTCTGGTATCAGTACTTTATTCCACTACTTATTTTTCTGACGACTTTTTACTTTTACTTCTTACATTTTGAACCCAAATACCTGTACTTTCTACTTCTTACATTTTCCAAACAGGCTGGTTCCTTTAGTTTGAATGTGTGTTTGGTGGCGTGATCATTATTATTTAGAGTCATTGCGTGCCTATTGATTTGAACACGATCCGTGTATCCATCATTTCCTGGTCTTCTCTAAAGAAGAGGGACCAATGAAAACGTTGTCATGTTGCCGTTGTTCAGCATGGAAACATTCATTAGCTAACAATGACATTATTGTTCTATTAATATAAAGGGAGGTCAGGTACTCTTTAAAACAGCTGGTAGTTATGGGTACTTTTTACTTAAGTACATTTCAAAGCCCATACTTCTTTACTTTTACTTGAGTAAAGAAGTTTAGTCAGTACACCTACTTTTACCAGAGTATTTTTAAACACCAGTATCTGTTCTTCTACTTGAGTAAAGGATGTGTGTACTTTTGCCATCTCTGCACACACCTCACACACACAGGAAACCCTTGTCTCCACACAAAATGCATATCCATTTCTAAAGGCGGGGGAAGAGAGCGAACACGTACAGCGACCTTTGGCAGCCTCACTGTTTCTGCGCCTGCTAATCGATTGGTATTGTGAGCCACATGCAACAGCTGTTCAGGCGTCGAGACCCAGTGACCGGGCAGATACGTTTCGCCCGTTCGTTGTTCAGACCCGCCGGCTGTTTCCACAAATTCAGCTTTGAATTTAATGAGCATCTTCCTGCCTTCTGTCTGAACAGTCCTTCCCTTTGACTCTGATGCAGACTGAATATTCCCCTTCTGTCTCCCGTATAATTGACAAGGTCAAAGAAAGCATCTCTGGTTTCAGGGTGACCTGCGGTTTCTGACAGACTCACCCCTTTTCAGAGAGAATAATGTTGTTTGTAAGTGTATTTATTAGTTATTGAACATAGCAGTTTCTTCTCACATAACAATGACATCGTTGAGCCAGACTTTACTGCAATAACACTTTTCAACAGCTCACCTCTGGCTGGCAGATAACGCACTGCTGCATAGTTTCTCCTTCCTGATTACATTTAGCAATTCTTCTGTACATCTGTCAATTATATACTATCATATGTATATACAGTATATTATAAGCCTATATTCCTGCTACTGCTGTATTTTTGACCTTTTTTAAGAACATTTTAATCATCCAGAATGTTGTATATTGTTTAAAATGTGATGTACTATTTTTCATTGTTAACTCTTTTCCACTTTTTAAGTATTTGTATTTTAATGTTGACCACAATGGTCCTGAAAAAAAGAATTTCCCGAATTTGGGATTAATAAAGTATCTATCTATCTATCTATCTATCTATCTATCTATCTATCTATCTATCTATCTATCTATCTATCTATCTATCTATCTATCTATCTATCTATCTATCTATCTATCTATCTATCTATCTATCTATCTATCTATCTATCTATCTATCTATCTATCTATCTATCTATCTACTGTATCTATCTATCTATCTATCTATCTATCTATCTATCTATCTATCTATAGATTCAAATACTGATATCTGAGGGGGGCTTCACGTGAAGTCACAAACACGTTTATTCCGGTTATTCTGACCCCACATACATTCAATTCAAGGCTTTATTGTCATGTGCACATTAGCTACAGTGTAGATATGGCAATGAAAAACTTAAGTCACAGACTCCTCCTACAATGCAACATGAATATATGGCAAATTAAACAGATAAAATAATGCAAGAGAATGTTTTGAGATGTGCAAGTAAATACAAATACAATTGTGCAAGAAGAGTCTATATACACAAGTAAATGGAATATGATCTATAGATAAATAATTTGCAAGAGGCAAACAGATGAATGTTTATGGATGTCAGGTGTTTAATAGTCTTATGGCCTGTGGAATGAAACATGCGACCGTTTGCCTTATCTAGCAATGTTACCAGAAACTAAAACACATTTGTTTTATCCGCCTTGTACTTCCCATTCTGTGGCTGCAAGGACTTTTATTGCACATTTTTACTTCATCTTCAGCAGTGCTTTATGGCTTTAGTCCATTTGCTACTTGTAGAAGCCAAGAGTTCACATCATGATGGTAGAAACACCCTCGTATACATGCAGTGCGTCATCGTTCGTCTTTGGAGAACTCGCTTTCCCCGAACTCGCTTTCCCCGAACTAAACTTTTCCCGACAAAGAGGATGCTCCATCTTGTTGCAGTGTTTGCAGAAACTGCTATAGAACAGCACAACCTGGACCTTTGTGATAAAAGTAAGCCAGAAACAGAGACCTATCTGTGCGCTTTTTTCAAAGGCAGCCCTCGAGGCGAGCCTTTCGATAGCTCAGTGGAAAGGACTTTTCAAAGAACACTCAGAGACGCCGCGCCATCTGATAGGCAGTGTGGAAATTCGCAATTGTTCGCTCTTGTGGTGAGTGATGCTCGTCGCATATCTTACCATCTGCAAGGCTGATAGTTTAGAAATAATGAGAAGTGCAGAGACAAAGTGTTGAGAGGCTTTGCATGGCTGTATCATTGCTCCAACTTTGTAGGGTATTGCTTCGTCTCCTCCCTCCAGCTGGCGTCTCTCTCCCTGGATCTCTGCTGCTGGGGGCCTCGGGGTTGTGACCTCTGTCTGGCATCACACAGGCAGAAGATGAGCCAAGTACACAAGTACACAAACACATGTATTTGAACACAGAACCAAGCACACACTCGCCATACTGTACATGACTGTGCACACACATCCACACACAGAGCATATGGCTCCCTATTAATTTCTGAAACAAAGTTCTTATAGATGTACCTGTGGATGTTTGTTTCCAGATTTGAGTGTGGATGTTTGTTTGTCCTTGCTATTTAGCTGTTAGAGGGTAGATATAGAGAAAAAGTTTTAATGTCAATGTTTTCTTGCATTCAAGATTATATTTCGCCTAGTTTTAGCAATACAATTTGTGTTTACATTTTTTTTAACATTATGGGAATTACTTCAGGTAGTTAGAGGATACAACTTCCATGTTTTTGCATGAAGTGTAAATCTGGAGCTAGGAGCACTTAGCTTATAGCATAGCATAGCATGACATAGCACAAAGACGGAAAGCAGAGGTAAACCGCTAGCTTGCTCAAAACAGTAGTTTGGAGAGCTATTGCTTTGGGCTTTTATCCTTTCTTCGCGTCACAGTTTCGCCGCAGAGAGAGAGTGTGTGTGTGGAGCTCCATTTGGGTATGGGCACGTCACTGTACCCAGGAAGAAAAAGAGAAATCTCCAACGAGGCGTTCTGGGGAAGAATAGACAGGTCTTTTCTGTGTTAGAGTTTTACTCGCTACAGGGTGTACTTTGAGGGTTTGTGACTCTGCAGACCGTTTACATGCAGAAAAAGCTTCATAACACACAAGGGGACGGGTAATAACCGGAAAAGCATGACATGACCTTTAATAACTGAATAGCCCTAGCGTGTTCAAATTAAGCCCACCAGCTAGTCCGCTAATTAGCCCCATTGAGATGAAGCTAGCTTCCTACACAGCCGATTATTTTTGCAGCTTCTTCTCTCAGACTTTTTGGGCATAGGTTGACCATTAAGTTTTATTTTTAATGGTTTAACTTGGCAATATCAATTTTTATTAATCACAAAATATAAGGAATTGAATATATTCCAGAGTAGGTTTATCCCAGCATTTAGGTAAATTAAGATGTTTAATGATAAGATGATAGCAGGTTGGAAAATAGCTAATTACACAGCTAGCTAGAGTCAGCTTGACTCCATTTTAATGTCCCTCTTATCTATATATGGTTAAATAATAAGTCAATTGCTGAATTTGCATGTGATTTAATCTAGAGAAACATCGCCACTATTCAAGCAGACGAGCCATCTCTGTTTAATTTGAGAAAGTAATTAATGTAAATTCTTCACAAGTATGGAGAGGCAAGGTGTGTTTGTGCATCTGTTTGATCACGCGGATACGGATGCTAAGTCGTGCTTAGTGATGCGTAGACAGTGAAGCTGAAGGGTCAGAGAGATTGAAGCATTGTGCTGAAGGATTGGGGCGTCAAACCACATCTCCCACTGCGGCAGCTCCTTTTTGCTCTGTGCTCACTAAAATAAAGTACCTTACTTACAGAATAAAGCATGCGTTCTCTTTCTTGCACTCAGTTTCTGAAAGTTATAATCCTCCTTAGACTGGCTGTACTTTAAAGGAGCGTAAATGGGGGACGTATAACAAGCTTAGCTTTTTGTTTCCTGTCGTTCTAATGTTCGACATGTCTCACAGTGGCACCGTTCACAATATCCCAGACACAGCAAAGTGCACAGCGGACATTTTCTTTTGAAATACTTTGCTGTAATCTACGTCTTCAATCATAGCCAAAGTGGGAAGCTTGAACATTTGCCTGACTATAAGAAGGAGGTTTACGACTTGAAGCACTGCACTTAAAGACTGAATCACATGACAAAAGCATGACGTCCCTCAATGCTATGCTCTCTTACAGCTGTTTGTTAGTTGAGCACCTGATCCTTTCCAAGTGCTGACTGTTAATCTACTATCAGATCTTTGTTGAAAGACGTGAATGACAAATAGATTTTGTGACAAGAAGGACTTGAGAGAATTGATTGCAACAAACACGGAGAAAGAAGGCCATTCGGACCGATTCACCTCGTCTTGTCTTCTCCTCTGAAGCCTGATCTTTTCTCAAAGCTCCTCTGTGGAGCATCTTAAAGAGGCTTGGCGCTTTTATCCAGTGACACTAAACTAATGAACCGGTGAAGTAGGTACTTTGTGTAATGCATCCAGTTTCTCGACTGTAACTACCCTTCAGTGGTTTCGTGTAACATTATGCTAAGGATTGTGTCACAGAGGAGTAGAGACATTCATTTACTGTCTTAACTCTTGGCAACACTTCCCCAATCCAACCCTCCTATTGTCTTCGTTTCCCCCCCCTTACTTTGGTGTTCGCGGTCAAATTTGACTGGTCCTGTTTTAACTGCTATTACATTAACACAAAAACCATTAATCATCACCAAATTTCATTTAACACCCTTTCAAACTGTAAATATTGTATCAGACTACTGGTATACATGAAAAACTGCAGTAAATATACAAAGAATAGACACTGAGGATGTATTGCGTGTGTCAGGTGTGATCCATGTGGGGGGATGGGCACATAAGAGTGGGAAATTGATCAAATTGTTCTGTGTGTGCCAGGTGTGATTCACATGGGGGGATGGGCACATAAGGGGGGGAACACATCTAGAGTATGTGTGTGTGTGTGTGTGTGTGTGTGTGTGTGTGTGTGTGTGTGTGTGTGTGTGTGTGTGTGTGTGTGTGTGTGTGTGTGTGTGTGTGTGGTGTGTGTGTGTGTGTGTGTGTGTGTGTGTGTGTGTGTGTGTGTGTGTGTGTGTGTGTGTGTGGGTGTGGGGTGGGTGGGTGGGTGGGTGTGTGTTTTATCTGATCCGGATGGTTACTAATTCCATTTCTTTATGGCGGTCATTTTTGACCGGGAACACCATGGGTGTTACAAAGTTGACAAAATCATCCAAAATTCAATGAAAGTGGTGATCAGCAATTTAATATGTTCAAATGTCTACTGTGAAGGATATCATAAAGCCTTAATGCAATCGAATGTAAAACAACAAAGTTATGATTGATGAAAGTAGTAAATCGGTCAGATTTGACCCGAAGACAACAGGAGGGTTAAGCATATTCAGGTGATCATATCAGATGATATTCAGTGGAATGAATGATCAATTTGTCTATTTTATGATAGCAATAAGATGTACTACAGAGGGCTTTAAAGTTATTCCTCTGGCAGCCATGTTGGAGGTCTTTCAGTTCAACATCAGCAGGGGCTTCAAACTGCTGGTCACGTTTCTGCAAGTATTGCGTTTGAGTGTTGTCTTCAGAAGGTAATCGATTATTTCACAACCAACTGTTTCATCATGTATGAAATGCTTTGAAGGTAAAAACTATTTGACCTCACTAAGACAGGTTGTTGTTGTTGTTGTTTTCCTATGTCACATCTGTAGCTGAAGTCAACAGGGTTAATACTTGCAGGTTAATATTAAGGCTATAAGGTTTGAACAGCAAAGTCAAATGTCAATAAATACTTTATTAACGTTTACAGAAAGCATTACAGTAATCACATAAAAAGGTATGATCCTGTATCACGTGGTTTTCTGAAACCTTGTACTCTAGTTTTGTAAGAGCTTTGTTGTCTGTGGGTTCTTGGGTTCGTCAATGTTGGAAAAAAGAAATGTTCCACTACCAGGAAACAGTATTTAGATGTATAGCCATGCGACATGATGGTTGTGCAGCAATATGAACTGTTCCTGCATGAAATATCTCTTCAACTATCGCAAGCGTTGCAATGGTTTGGGACATTTATGCTTCCTTTTAAAGGGCCCATGTCATGCTTTTGGTTATTACCCGTCCCCTTGTGTGTTATGAAGGTTTTTATGCATGTAAACGGTCTGCAGAGTCAAAAACCCTCAAAGTACAACCTGTAGGGAGTAAAACTCTAACACAGAAAAGACCTGTCTATGCTGCCCCAGAACGCCTCGTTGGAGACTTCTCTTTTTCCATTTGTTTCTTCCAGGAACCAAAATGGACCAATCCGCGGAGCTCCTCACACACCAGGATCCCTTGGCGTCACTATCAAACGCAGTGGGGGGACCTTTAGAGTACATTTTCAACTAACAGGGAGTCCCATTGACTTGCATAGAGCTCCCTGAACGCTGGTAATAGACGAGTTGGGATCGCGGAGAAATGCTCTCCGCAGACCCATTCTCACAGCGTTATAAACAGTGTGCGAAATACGGGGGGGTCCGGGGGAGCTCGACCCCCCCGATTAACACCTGAGCCCCCCTGAAAGCCTCAACTGCAACATTTGAGGGGGGTCTCAAATTATAATATTTATTTGTCACTTGCAATGGTCACTAAAATGTTTTTAAGCTTACTATGTCCAGTATCATAATTCAAAACATTTGTTCACAAATATAATCTATTTTGGCTGGCAAAAGCATTTCCTCGCATAGAATCGAAAACAGACGGCTCTTTAACGGTCGCGTATTCATTCATTCATATGAACGTCAGAATATAGAATTATTTGACGGCACCCCTGAAGACGCCAGACGGCGCCCCGGTTGAGAAACGCTGCTATAGACTACTGATTGGGCCCGGGACTGGCCATCGGGAGGACTGGGAGGTTTCCCGATGGCCTGGCCTGTTAAGTGGCCTGTTGGCCTGAGGATTTCTTTATTTTTTGTATGTATTGTGAACGCAACGCTGCGCAAATGTGGGTCTGCCTCAAACAGGGGGACTGTCTGTCTACATCTAGTCTCTTTATTTTCCCCTCAAAATGCACCAGATTGATGCATTTGACTCCAAAATATAAAAACAAATCGGTATATTGCGCAATAAACGGGAGATCGGGACCCCCCCGATTATTGACGGGTATTTCGCACACTGGTTATAAACCTTTTTCTTACTCAATATCAAGCCACACTTATTGTTTTTACATCGGCTGTGAGTGTTTGTGTGTGCTCAGGATGAGTTTCGCGCTGTCCCGCTGTATCGCCGACCCGGAAACCACACCAGTAAGCCAGCTCACTGAGCAGCGAGCCTCGCAACGTCCCGACCAATCAGAGCACACTGGGCTCACAGGGAGGGGGGCAAGAGCTCCAACAAGCCGTTTAGGACAGAGAGTGAATACACATACTTTACAGAGATGCTGTATGAGAAACCAATGTGAGTTTGGAAAATTGCACAATATAAATCTATTTTAGTAGACCTCAACAATGGAATTATGATCAGTAGAAATGGCCATGACATGGGACCTTTAATATTATTTGTAACATGATTATTTATTTATTCATGCCATTATCAGAAAATGGCACCGATTATCATAATTTGATCATGGGTCCAGTACTTTGGTTTAAACTAAATACCTGTGTTTTATGCCTTTTATTTTATTCATTTTATAGTTGTACTTTGAATTGTGTATTGTGTACTGTATACTGTAAATCACTTTGTACATTCGTGTTGTGAAGGGTGCTATATAAATAAAGTTTTACTTACTTTCTTACTTACAGCGCAGCTAGCATGGCTGTTCACTCATGATTATGGTCATGTTTTTATTGACATAACATAAAAAATGATGTTTCCTGTCAGCTGAAACCTAAACCTAACATTAGTTTTAATAAAACATGGTATGAGCATCAAGATAAACAGTAATCTTGATATTTGTCATCGAAAAGATCACTATTATTGGCCATTTAAGATATCTACAATAACCTGAACCTATGATAGTCATTGAGATATTACCCTGTATGTTTAATGTTGATGTTTGAGATGAATTATTAATATTGAATGACACACTGCATGTCAGACACTAATGTCAGCGAAGAGCATCACCACTTTGATGCTTTGACCTCTGTCAGGACATTTAAACCATAACAATAAGCACTATCTTGGCTTATTATTAATGAACAGTTAGCTCCTTAATTAGGTCTCTTGTTCTTTGATAACTTTTTTCCCTCCTTTGTTCTGGATTTCTGCTTTCTCTCCGCTCTGCTTCCCTGCCCTGAGGTCATCGCTGTACAGCAGCTTCAACTCTGCGCTCAGTACACATTACGGGTCAGCTGTGGTGATGTAAGGTGTTTTTCTGCTCACAGACCAACAGTTTTCTGCTTCAGGTTCAACGATCAAGGCCCAACCGGCTGCTGAAACAACACGCCGAGGGTCATCAGGGCTGAAGAAACTCTTTGTGTTGTCAACAGCACTTCATCAGAGAAAGATACGGCTGACACAGAGCTTCAGGCAGAGTTAATATCCTCTAAGTTAGTGATCTCTGTATCAACAAGCATACACAATACATTAGGATTAATATAGTTCAGATATTGTCTTTCCCTCACATTCATTTTCCTGTGCTTTTAAATAGAAATAGAAGGAAGAAGAGGGAAGAAGGCATACATCATTAATCCCCTAAGGTAAATTCATTTTTTCAACTCTGTTAAGTTACGTTATATTTGATTTGATTTGATGTCTATGTGTTGTATGTCTTTTAAAAATGGACCTTGAGTCCGATGATGATGATGAGGATGATGATTCAGTTACAATTCTAATACACACATTCAGAGTCAGAATCAGAATACCTTTATTCGTCCCACAGAGGGGACATTTGCATTTGTTATAGCAAGAAAAGAGCCAAAGACAGCTTAATGTAAGCATGCATTCAAACATATTAAAGATACAGAGAGCCAGGTATATATTGCACAGTTATTAACGGCATATATATATATTGCACATAATTGGTATTGCATTCACAAACAAATGATGCATTGATGGTTTTAGGATCCATAGTTTGAGGCCCTGGAGCAGTTGGCGGTTTGATGCCTTGCTCAGAACACCTCAGCAGAGCCCAGGGGTGGACTTGCAGCTAAAATAAGATAATAAGATAAGATAAGATAAGAGGTACTTTATTGATCCCAATTAGGGAAATGTTTGCATTGCAGCAGCATAAAAAACAACAAAACAAAACAAGGCATTGCACATAAGTAGAAATTAAAGAGTAGAAATACACAATACTAGAATATAAACATCTCAAAATAGAATTAAAGCAGCATTAAAAAGTAGAAATAGACAGCAGGCCGTGAGGATAACAAATCTATAAACTCTGACAATAAAACACTATTGAAGGGCTTATTAGTCAAAACCACATATATTTATTTTTTGTTTTGGTCTGTGCAGGGACTTGAACCAGTGACCATCTGCATCTACAAGCTTAGCTACAGACTAACATAGACATTACATCCATATTAGATCTCACCACAAGAGTAAATCAGTTCATTAGCAGTCATTTAAAACTCTATTAATGTGTTTAAATTCACCAATAAAAAACCTAATGCTGGATTGTGAAACTACACTGTGGTTCCAGTTCTCAATTCCCACCATTTCACTTTTGTAAGTCTTTTTTCTAAGTACCTCAACAGAAAGTAGATTACTGTGGGCCAAGCTGAATCCAATGTGTCAGCAGGTGAGCAGCTTCCCCTCCAGCGCGATATCATCTCTCTGCTCAGCATATATATCTCCTTGCAGTTAAGTCATATAGACAGAAGCCTTTATTGTAGCTTTTAAATTAATATTAGATTACATTATTTCAATCAGGAGAGACGGTTTTGATAAGAATACATATTTATTGCCAGGAATACACAAATGAATGTAATGGAGTTTTGGCGATTAGGCCCCGTTGTGCAGGAGTATCATTCGGGAGGGGAGAACCGATCCGATGAAATCCCCCGGGGTCTTGACCCTGGTGGTGGTGAATGGATGGTTGGGGTCGGTCTGAAGGGGAGGGGCTTAGCTTGACCCTGGTGGTGGTGAATGGATGGTTGGGGTCGGTCTGAAGGGGAGGGGCTTAGCTTGACCCTGGATTCAGAGGGACAGGAGGTGAAAAGGGGTGGAGGAGGGTTGCGTCGAGTCACCTGAAATGACAGCTGTCAGAGGGGAGAGCAGATTTAAAAGGGTTAGCAGAGCGCTATGATAGGCTTGTGGAATAGAGCGAAGTGATTGGTTAAGCTGGGGAGTGACGCCCCCGAGGACAGAAAGTATAACATAGACATAGTAAATGAATGAGAAAAGACGGTCTTCCTGGTTGAACTTGCACTGAGCTTCATATCTACTTTATTAATCCCAAATTGCTAGACTACACTGTAATAGGACTAACCTAATACTAAAAGTAAATACATATAAACACAGGATACTATAGGCATACATTAGACAAGTGTCCAAGTTGTGTATATTTAAAAAAAACATTTAAATACAATGAGAGTTTGAGTACAATATGTACAAATTGCTCTGGGTTATTGACAGCGGAAAACAGGGAAATCTGGTTTAATAAAAAAAAAACGTTAAATAGAAATCAGTTTAAATTTCACTTCATAAAACAACAGCAGAAAAGATGGCAAATAATTTGTTATAATTTGCATTAAATATACGTTATTAATCCCAAATTGCTAGAATACACTGTAATAAATTAACCTAATACTAAAAGTATATATATAAACAAAGGATACTATTTACTTAGCATTTATTGTGTATATACTGCATTGTCTTGTTTATGTTTCTTATGCTGGTGTTATGTTTGTGTATCTTGTTTTTTGTGTGTTTGTACGGTGACCTTGAGAGCCTTGAAAGGCGCCTATATAAAATAAATTATTATTATTACTATACGCTTTCCGGGCCATCATCCTGGGATCAATCTCTGTCTAGATGTCAGTGTTATAGTTTTATAACACATTGAAAAAAGTGTAGAAAAGATCATAATTTCTATGTAAATACTGTTATATTTTACAATATTTTTTATTCTCTTTAATATTTATTTAGTTCTCTATCTGTGTTTTTAATCTGTGTTTTACTTTTATGTATGCACCACGACACCAAGTCAAATTCCTCGTACGTCTCAACCTACCTGGAGATAAACCTGATTCTGATTTCTGAAGTAAACATAAACAAACTAATTGAATTAAGGTGTTATCTGATGCCGCAGCAGGGTGACTGTTAATAGGAGACCTTCCTTCAGGCTCAATTATTCCACACACACTGAGTAAAGTCATTAGCCTAATGTTTACAGTGGAGATGTATGTCATCTGAAGGCTGTATGGATTACTGATGAGCTTTTCACTTACTGCTCTGCGTGACGCTTGTGAACGATTCCACGCTGCCAGGACTCAAACTGAGGACACGAATGATACAAAAGTTGTGTTTCCTATCAGACTTTTTCCAAGTTGAGGTCAAGCAGCACTTAATCAGGAGGTAAATGAGCGCCAGAGTTGGTATCCTGTGGCATTGGTTCCCATTATGCAGACTGACAGCGGTGGGAAATCTTCTGCAATAACGGCGAGCTGTGCAGATTTACGGTAATTAGCCCATCCGCTTATAATAGCTTAACGATTACTGGCATGTCGCCATTTGTTATGCAGGAGATTTGCTTTGTTGACTCATTTGGGAGGAAAGCGATATGAGTTTTTGATGCAATTACTCATCATTAGGATTTGGGTGTAGTTGAATCTTATGAGGGCTTAACCAGGAGGAACATTAGGGCGGAAATTGTTTTTGTTTTGTTTTTTCAAGACAAAGTAATATGTGTGAGGTTGAAACAAATGGGAGAGGGATGTTTGTTTTGTTGGTTGGTTAGGTTGCAGGTGTTAATAACTCACTGTTAAAGCTTTATTAACAGAACTGTTAGAGGAGATGGAAGCTGCAGACTGAGCCGTGATTGGCTGTTACTATTTTCTGTGCATTTTATCAATGAATCATGCTAAACAACTAAAGCTGAATTCAAGTTACTGATAATCTTCTAAAAGTTGTTTATCTTTCTCAGACATTTTGTTACATAAGGAGATTCTGCACTTATTACATTTAAAACTAATATAGTTTACAGCAGGGGGTTTCAAAGTGTGGGAAGGTGAGCCTCCCCTCAGAGAACATAAGAACAGCCGCGCCCCCCCCTCCCAATTATTATTGCTATTATTATTATTATTATTATTGTTGTTGTCTATAATGCAGGGGGATTCAATTGCATTTCAAAGAGGTCCAGTAAGAGAACATGTCATTAAATGCTCTGTTTTCGCTGTCTACCTTTCTCTTTTTTGAGCACGCCATTTGAAATGAGTCCGAGTGTTTCTCTCTTCTTGTCTCGTCTCTGTGTTTGAATCTATCGTGCTGACTCACTGACTGCACAGATTTGATTGAGTAGCGTCACCTCCTTAAAACATTAAACTTTTTAAAACCTTTTTATCTTTATGTTTTAAACATTTTTTTTAAACATTTTTAACATTTTCAACATCGTGGATAAATCCTTATATGCTCCCGGCAACACACTGAACGTCAACTTTGCCTCCTTATTACACTCACCCCTACTTTAGTGGGAACAATGAGTCTGCGTCTTTGATGCGCACAGGCGGATGATGCGGGGATGCAATGTAGACAGGAATAAACGCAGATCATCCTCTGGCTGCAGCTCTACCGGTACTGGCTTTTGATCAAAGTAAGTATTATTGAAATTAAAATAAAGGGCGGTGCCGGCTGTCAGCGAACCGAGCCGGCCGTCAACGGCCCGCTGACGACCGGCCGTTCTGTGATTCTCCAGAACACACAGATGGCCAGTCCGCCCCTGCCAGGACCGGTCCATGAAAATCCTGGCTTCAAATAATCGAGGTCATACTTCCTCCGTTTTCTGCCAGACGCTGTCTCCTCTCTCACTTTAGGTAACTTCACTAAAAATCGATCCACGTTGCCGCTCACATAAAGTTGGCTGAAGTTAAATAGCTAGATTTCACTGTTGCTGGCGCGCCTCACACTTTGAACACCGCTGGTTTACAGCATGGCGTAGGCTGACATAATGCTAAAAGTTACGGAAAAGTAAAGCACCCTTTTCCTACTGATCCAGACCAAATTTAAATATATTTAGCTTTACGTTTTTAAGCTACATTTTCCTAAACAATGTCTATTTGGTGATGAAAGCAAAAAGCAAAAAACTAATCAAATACAGCATCAAGTAAGCTAACCCAACATCAATGCAAAGTTGCAAAAAATACATAAATATATCTTTTTTTGTATCACTTTTCCCGCTGCTTTATACCAAATGTATATTTCTCAGCAAATACAATCATACACATTATTTTCAGCCTTTTGTTTTGGGTTTTCTGGTTTTATTTCTTTTAACTGAGATACCATATTTAAGTCTACAGTCATCATGAAACCAACACAGGATGGTTTCAAAGTAGGGGTGAGTGTAATAAGGAGGCAGGATTCTGGGTAGTGTAGTGTCTTCTGCCATCCTAAACTCTGAAAACATATTTGTTTCTCCGAATCGAAGGGGGAAAATACAAAAGCATTGTACACAATTTAAACCAATCACTGTTGTGTAATTAACAAGGATAATCTGGTGTTTTTGAGTTGATGAGTAGTGCAGATATCACTGTAAAATCAATCGACAGTAAAGAGAATACTTACTTCCGGGTGTAAAATCCTCCGTTATCCAATGGGAATGGACGCTCTTATTGCCTTTAACTGCCGCCGACATGGACCGATGCGGTGCTTCCCTGAGCGTCAAATACCGCCGCCGATGGGAATACATTGCAATCAGTTGAAAGCTCTTTGCGTCCGTTTATGAAGCTGAAGGAGACTCGGCGCGTCACAACTGCACGCCATAGGACCCTGACCAAGCGTCGCTATGGACGTTCAGGGAGTGAGACTGTGTTGCATGAAACAGCTTTAGGTGTAAAGCATTAAGTCAACAGCTGGAAAACAAGTTATATTATTTGTTTCCAAAGTATCTGAGCTTTGTTAAGTGCTTCCATAAACATTGATCTGTTGTCATCTTGCAATTTACTTACTCATCTAAATAGTTGTCACTGTAATAAACAGTATTTCATTTCTTCTTACTGTATAATATTTAATTTCACATTCTGTTCTTGTATATATCATATCTTATGTACATGTATATAGACTTCTTGCACTATTTTTTCATTTGTATTTTTGTATTTTATTATATAACTATGTTGCATTGTTGGAGGAGCTCGGGTCATAAGATTTTCATTCTACACTGTAGCTTATGTGCATATGACATTAAAACCTCTAACATTGGAATACAGTTTGAAGTCTCGTGGGATGATGAATTGTTCTAAACCGTGTGAAAAGTAGGTTTTTCAGGTTGTTCAAACAGAATTTAAATGACTGTATATCCATTGAAATGTCCGAGTCATCACTATATCATTCACACTGTGGATTCCTATCTGAAAGCTTTCCTCAATGCACATTAGAACTAAATCTTCTGGATATCTGAAGGATATTTGTTGGCCCTCATTTCTAAATGTGTTCCCCTCAAAGTCTTGTTATTTCCGTCAGTTTGATAGCCAGATGGCTATTAATACTACGATACCCAGAAGGCTCAGCCACTGTTGCTATGGAGAAGAAGTCATTCCAAAAGAGGATCAAAGCAAAGCTGTAATGAAAATTGTAATTAGAAACAAAACAGTGCGCCACAACGGCCGTATTCTTCCAAAATAATCTGTAAGTGAACTGAATGCTGCCGAATATGAATCAATTATTAATTGAAACTTCATTGTTTTCCGGTCGCAATAACACACACAACAGAGTACATTTTAGCTATTTCTTTAACACACTTTCTCATCTTTTGTACAGATTATTCAACCGTAAGAGTTTCATCTCCATCTGTCAATGTAGAAAAATAATGAGAAGAACATTTGGAAATACCTAAATGAACTCCTTCAACCTCCCAACATGACTCACTTTGAATAACTTTATATGACTGAGACGTATCAATAAGTTTAATATCTCCAAATCACTCCTTCCGGGGATTTGCTCTTAATATAACGTTGGATCGACAACTGATGATTCTAAATTAAAGTCAATCTACGTTAGAAATACGTGTGTGTTGCAAGTGAAGTCCTCGGCATCATTCACACTATATTAATGTATAATTAGTACTTTAGTCACACCATGCATCCATTTAGATTGAATAATTGGAAATGAATAATTCTGAAATGCTGCCAAAGAGCTTTTATGAAGTAATTATTTTTCTCTTGTACGCCCATAGAGAAATACACTGGAATGAAACTGTGGCAGAGAACAAACTTAAATGACTTTCCCTCAGGACAGTATTTCAACAATCCTCACTCTCCCCCCCTGTTCATCTGTGTTTTCGACAAATGATGTCTCTGACTTTATTCCCTCCCCAAAACCTCTCTGATCCGCACACTGTGGCCTCGGCTGTGATGGAGCGCACACACACACACACACACACACACACACACACACACACACACACACACACACACACTCACCACCAGAATGTTAATACCGCTGCACATTACTGTTGAATAATGTCATAAAATCACTGCTCATATTTTTATAACCGCATTTGGCTGTTGCTGCAGATATTAAGCAGTCAGCCTGGAGGCAGACATATTGCCTGAGCTGCAGAGGAAGAGGATGACTCCTAATACAAATTTACCCTCCCAATGTCACCTGCTGTTTGGACAAATAATCCTTTTCCATGGTGTGTCCCCCGGTGCAATCATGTCAGAAAGCTTGAGATGTTGACGCAGGACGGAAAATGCCATGCATAACAAATATTGATCCGGCGGACGTGTTATCAATAAGCCGTGATTAGAGGAAGAAAAAGTCAGGTGAAGCACATGAAGGCTTATCCACTCAGTGATGTGACTGCAATCCAAAGCATGTCGGGGCTATTTTTACCTGACACACACACACACACACACACACACACACACACACACAGTGGCGGTGACCCTGGAATGAGATCACAACGACACAAACACTGACACAGCACACGGGTGCCAACAAAGGCAATTTAATGTTGCGCCCTCAATCAGATCCATGCACGAGATAAGGATCGGTGTACAAACACATAGCAGCCGCTCGATCCCTCACAATGGCACCGTGACCTTTCAGAGAAACATTCCTCACACACAGAAACAGCAGAGATGATGTGCGGCTGCTCGGGATGAAGAGGGATTAGCGCTCACTGCTGCTAATCAAATGAAAGAGCAGAAGAATTGTATTAGGTGGGAGAAATAATTGAGTTAGCTATTGAAGGACACCGGCGGCTACAGCTGAGGCTCAATGCTGAGTACAGTGAGGCACAAACATGGTGTCCTTTGTTTCAACACAAAAACACCGTTCACTTGTGGAAAAACAAACAAAAGCAGGCCTGTTTCCAACTCACTCATCAATACAGAATTCAAAGCAAACACATGCAGCCTTTTGAATTAAATTATGCTTTTTCGTCAACATTTAGAAGGGAAAACTCTCATATCTTATCCGTTAACTATGAAACGACCAACACAGTCTCAAGGCATTTCGTGTTATAGTCACGAAATTAATCTATTGATTCGTGTTCACCAACACAATTTCGCAATTGTTTTCGTGTCACACAGAACGATTTTAAAAGCAATGTAAATAATAACAAATTAAAAGGAAAAACAGATTAAAAAAATACAGATTTCAGTATTCTGAGGCTCTGAGCCATTTATTTTCCTCGCGGACGGCAAAAAAACTCCGACATTATACAATTTAAAATAAAAGGAATAGGGATAAGGCTTAGGGTAAGATATTGAGTAAGAAAATGTTTTTATGAACCCCACAGCTTCCGGTCTTCCAAGACCCGACCGGACAAAAAGACGTGTTGCAGGCGAGAAACACACTACCAATAGAAATACATTGCTTTTAAAATCGTTCTGTGTGACACGAAAGAAATGCGAAAATCGTGTTGGTGAACACGAATCAATAGATTCAATTAATTTTGTGACTATAACACGAAATGCTGTGAGACTGGGTTGAAACTGCAGCCAGTATACTTAGCTTAGCTTAGCATAAAGACTGGAAACAGCTATCATGAGGCTGTTGAGAGCTAACAAAAGCCACCTACAAGAACATCTAAAGCTCGCTAGTGTTGTTCAATATGTACAAAAACCAAAGTTAATAAACATAAAGTGGAGGTTTCAACTTTTTATAATCAGTCCCTTCTGAAGTCTCCACCATGGATGTAAAAAGAGATCTGGATACAGCGTTGGAGGCGGGCCCCGTTCATTCCTATGACGGTTACTCAGTGGCGCATGAAGAGAAAATGGCCTGACTCTTGATTATAAAAATACTCGGGTCTTGGCTCAGAACCTGCGCACTTGTTTTCTTAAAGTCACGCCTCAAATCCGCAATATCATGGCTTGAAAGGCTCAGTTAAATTAATGGAGAAGGAACATAAGCCTTAGATTTGAACGCATAACGCAAAACTTGTGGGACCTTATAATTTAAACAAGGGATATAAAAGTGTTCATAGTTGATTTAGCCAAGAAAAATACCTTCTATATTACAGATATCTATTTCCTTAATGTAAGTCAATGGTAAAAAGTATATTGGGCCAAATGACATCACAGACTGATACAGAAGTTGCAGTACCAGTGTTTGGCCACCAGAATACTTTGCACTTCCTGGGATGCTGGATTAAAAATAAATCATGGTGACGACCAGACTCGTCACCTTATTGTTTTCGGCAAAACAAAGTGAACAAGAATATTTCCTAAAATGTAAAAGTGTGTTGGAGAAATGGAACTGTAGGACAGTATAAATGCTTTAACCCGTTAGGACACGAATGGCATTGAATCATATTTGGGAAAAAGTAACCAAGGGCACATACGTAGGGAGACCAGGGACAGTTGTAACACTTTTTGGGTTTTCCCCAATAAGTAAAAAAACATTTACACTAGGATAGCCATTTTGCTATATTATACAATGTCAATGTGTCAACTACTGAAACAGTGTATTTAAGATGTTTCTATGAAATAAGTACAGGTTGGAAAATGTATTTTTTTTTTAAACTCAACTGTTATAACCATCCCTGTGTACAGGGACAGTTGTAACACATGCCAGGGATGGTTGTAGCATGTTAATAACGGTTACCTTTTTTCACACTACATGACAAAAAAGAGGGAAAGCTGTCAAATTCTAAGGCAACAAGATTTTAATGGGGTTTCACACATCCTCCAACAAACAATGAACAATGAACAGAACTTGAAACAGAACACCAGATGGAATTAATCTGATTCACAGTTGTGGCAGGTGTAAAAGTCACTTCCATCTGTATAGATAGCCTATTTTACCTTAATTATATAGACCTACCTCCTTTGAGCTGAGAACATAGTATAAATCAGCTGCCTCCATCAGGTAGTCTCCATCAGGTAGTCTCTCAAAAGCATCTCTTGCTCTGTTGAGAACACCTTCTTGGGTGTCCAGTAGCCTACTCTTTGGGGTGATTTTGATCCCTGACTCTCCAACCTCAGCCTCTTTTTATGGAACCGGTACAGGGTGACATGCCATATATCATGGGACTTTGCCACTGCCCTGACTGATTTGCCCTCCTGAACTTCATTTGAGGCCCTCTGCAGCAGAGGAAGTGGCACTCCCCTGTCTGTCTTCCTCTTTCTGATATTTGGCATACTGTAAACACACGCACACACTTTACGTACAGTATTTCATTCTGTTTATTTTTACAGGGACAATGCACACCAATCAACAATATTGATCATACGAGCAAATGAGCCATCATTGTAAATGTGCCATGTTACAACCGTCCCAGGTGGTCCGTGTTACAACCGTCCCAGGACCACCAGTCATGTTTTCACCCCCTGTGAACCTGCCTGATTGCTAGCTTGACCCATATTTAGCTAGTTATATGTTTAGCTTACAAAACAGTGATTCTAATAATACTAGTTTGGATTCCTAGACATTTGACCTCAAGACAGTATCCAAAAAATACATCATATCATTTTTGTTAATGTTTTACCTCAGAAACACACTTTTGCTGATATCTTTCGCGAGAGATTTAAACGTGGCTCCTTTTTTTCACAGCAGTCTTTCCATCTAACTGAGCATGTGCAGAGTGAGTTTCATCACTCTAGCTTGTTTGTGATTGGAGATATTGAAGGCGTTACAACTGTCCCGTGTTACAACTGTCCCTGGTCTCCCTATAGTATCACAAACGCATATGTTCCAAAGTTATCTATACAGTTCAAAAAAGAAGTCATAAAATAAATAAATAATTATAACAAATATAATCTATATGTGCATTATTTGTCTTCCTAAGCCATGAGCCCAAAAATAAAGAGAGTGACAGACAGCGTCTCCCGGGTCGCACGTCTCTGCACCCGTCACTCAACTGTCTGCCTGGAAACTGCTTTAAAGATTGTTTACCAGCAGTAGATACCTCATATTATTTTATTATTAACATCTGATAAAACTTTTGATTAAGATGCAGTTTTTCTACAAATATTTGTAACATTTTGTGCATTTTTTCTAAGCACCCGAATCAAAGCAACAGAAATGGGATCAAAGTCAATAATAGCAATGAAGTCGTACATGATGTTAGGCAATTTACGCAAAAAACAAACCTTAAAATGTAATATTTTCTTTGTGCGGGATGTCAAATGGTTGGTCAACTTATCATAAGTCAACATTTTATCATTCAACTTATCTCTTTGCAACCTGAATTCATGTCTAATGAAAATGACATATGGGACTTATGCCTAAAGTCTTAGTGTTAATAGGTCGCATTCACACCAGCCTTGTATAGTCCGGTTGAATCGAACCCCGGTGCGTTTACCCGCTTGGTGCGGTTCGTTTGGGTCGGTGTGAACGCAGTCCGAGACCTCTGAAGTGAACTAAACAACCGGACTCTGGTCCACCTAAAAGAGGTGGTCTCGGACCGCTTGCAAGTGAACTCTGGAGCGGTTCATCGCTGGTGTGAACGCAGTCCGCACCAAAAAATAGTCACAAGAACGCGGATGTCTTCCAAATCTTTAGCGAAAGAGTCTTTCAAGACATCCGCGGTTGTTTAGTTAAAGAGTGAAGCAGAATTAAGTGTTGAACAGTGTCGTGTAAAGTACAAATGCTCCGTCAACTACATACAAGTAAGAAGACCTGTCGTCGGTGAAACGCTCCTCCTGACTGCAGAACGTCTCTCATTATGTGTTATAATTTTTTTAACGGATGTTGTCTGATTATATAATCATATGCGCGTGCCGCTAGAGTCTGTTCATCTCCAGATTAACAGCAGCATGAAAATAACCTGCCGAAAGTGCCGATGCTCCATGGCGGAGGCTCGGTAGAAATTGCCAGGATTTGGCATGACTTGTGTTTAAAGGTTATAGTCCGTTTGAGATTTGCCCGTGTGAACGCAAACCGAACCTTCTGAAAAATGAAACTATGTAACAAACTGTCGTCTGGTGCGCACCTGAGAAGCGGACTATTAGGTGTGAATGCGACCTTAGACTCGGTGGAAAGTAACTAAGTACATTTACTCAAACTGTACTTGTGCACACATTTGAGGTACTTTACCCAAGTATTGTCATTTTATACTACTTCATACTTTTACTCTACTACATTTGTACTTTAACTACATTTATTTTACAGATGTATTTACTAGTTGCTTTATTCATTCATTTTGACATTTTGTTTACAATAAAGCATATCAAATAACTTTAATCGTGAGTTGGTTAACAAATAATTAATATCCAGCAATTTTGCTAAGCTTCTTAAAAGTGAAGATTTGCTGCATTGATTTGATACTCCTAAAACTTTAAATATATTTTCCGAATCGTACATTAACTCTTATTTAAGTACCTTTTCGATGCAGTACTTTTAACTGAAATTGAGTTTTTCACAGTGTGGTATTAGTGCTTTTACTCAAGTAAAGAATCTGAATGCTTTTCCGTAATCATTTCCCTTGAAAGGATCTCCTCTGGAGGAGAAACAGTTTGTGCACATTTCCAAACACAACCAAACCCAGACAGATGATTTCCTGACTTGAATAAACAAAGCCTGTCTTTTTCTCTGTCATCAGTTTATCACTCTGTCACCCAGACCCTCCTCCTCCTCCTCCTCTCCTCTTCCTCCTGTCAGCTCCTCTTCCTCCCTGTGCTCCTCTCCCTGTCTTCTTCACTTTCCCTTCCCCTTCATCTCTTCCTCACCCTCTCAGCTGCTCCTTCTCTCCCTCGCCCTCTCTGGGTTTGTAATGGCTGCTGTCATCAGGTTTGATGAGGGACGAGTCCACCATCTTCCTCTTCCGTATCCAGTAGGGATGGGAATGATTCATCGAATATTTGAAATGATTCAGGTATTTCTTTTTATGGGAGGCATGCCAGTTGATCACATATTATCAAATGGATTATTAAAGGTATACGAAAGTGCCATTTTAAATATCAAAGAAAGCTTGGTTTGGTTTCTATATGTATTTGAAAATGTATTTTTTTTATAGGATATTTAAATTTAGTTAATCGGTTAACCGTTTTTTTGGGGGTCGAATATTCGAATATACATTTGCTTTAAAATTCCCATCCCTAGTATCCAGAACTTTAATGACTTGTAAATATCAACAGCCCAAAGCAATTACCTTTTGTTTAGATCCCTTAGCTATGATATAGACTGGAATTCATAAATGAGTTAATACACAGTCTGTTACTCCGTTGCGTAATTCATGCAGTTAACTGCCTCTGTTTGTTGTTTTGGATCGTCTCTATTAATGAGCTGAGTCACTTTTTTGGCCATGAGGCACAGAGGATTGCACTGGAGCAGAAAATACCTTTAGTGCTTTGAAATGTCACTACATTTGGGGAAAAATCCGTGCTAACCTTCACGGTGTATTTACGACTTGACAGATTGCTGCATTGCGTGTTAATGTGACCTCTACAGAGAAGCAGGAGCAGATTTTGCTAAATGTTGCAGGACAGAACCAAATCCTCTTATAGGGAACACAGAAACAAACTCACAACCTACCACTGTGGCTCTGTTATATGTGTACGTTTGCTGTTTTTCTTTTGGTATGCAGGTGTGAAATAGTAGATTTTGCATATGCATGCACGAGGCATAAAACTCCAGATATGCCCACAAAGCAGTGTTTCTCTCCTGGAGCAAACTAGTGCACATGTTGCCTCTGCTGATGAAGCAACACGCAAAACCAGTAGACCTCTTGTTCTATTGGTTTAATCTGAATGTTGTATTTTATGTATATGCAGACTTTTCTTATTTGGAAGAAATGGATAAGCTTGGTGCATAGGTTACAGGCATTAGGTCCTCTAAGTCAAATAACAAAATGCATTATTGGATAAGTTAAAGCTATCCAACCAGTCTCACATCTAAACGTGTAATAACTACGTTGGTCCACAACTTGGGACGTAGTATTTCTACAAAAACGCCTCTGAAATTGTAGGATCCCTACGTTTTTTTTCACCATTCATTTCCAATGGCTGGCGTCTATGTCACGTGATCTTCAACTTTCTCTCCGCAGAAAAAAACAAAACATGGCCGACCTTCGTTTTATTCTCGGTGGAAAATGCCTATTTTAAGATTAGTTTGGCCATTAAAGTGCTGTTAGTTGTAAGAGCACTTGATAGCAGCGTCCATGGCAACCACCTTAGCAACCATGAAAACGTTGAATGTGTACAATTTCCTTTAGTAATCTTCGTAATAACTAGCAAACTAAAGACCATCTACATCCACTGCACAAATAATCTGAAATAACAACTCATATTTCTCGCATCAAATGACATCAAAACGCATTTTCCTTCCATGACACCATAACTATTGTAACTTTTGTTTTTCACCTGGGAGGATAAATCAGCGATGGTGGTGAAAAACATGGCAAACGGCTCCAATGCCCTGTTCCCATTGTGTTGGAAGATGTGGTTTTATGTGTATGTTGCAAAATTCATGACACAAGAGCATACAAAAAACCTCCAACAGACTCTTTTTTGTTTCCAATTCAAGGAGTTGACATCAAGATTTGTTTTCCATTTTGCTGCCAGTGTTCTGAAAAATCGGAAATGTCAAAATGTACGAGAAAAGTCGGCAAGAAGAGAAGGGCAAATAGCTGGAAAAGTTAATTATCTGTGATTAACTCTTTCCCCGTTTCAATCACACTTAAAGTTGCTCTTCACATTACCAGCTCGACTGCCATTGATTGTTCCTGTTTTCATTGTAATCAGAGGATCCTAAAGACGTCTCTTAGCATGACGCAATCAAAGGTCCTTCTCTTTTTCAGAGAAGGACCTTTGATTGGAGGAATCAAGAACTCTTATTTCGGTGACGTTGCTCAAGGACAGAGACCCGGCACTTCATTTAATGTCTGACAAAACTAGAGACATAAAAAGGGCAAAAATAGAGATACCGTGTAAAGGGCTTGCTCCTTAATGAGATATTAGCAATCCTCACTCGGTTTAAAAATATACACAGGAGATGAACATTGGCTTCCTAAAAGCCTCTTCCAGTAATCGTGGAGAGCCACTTTAATGATGATTGTAAAGCTCAGTGAAAGGCTTGAGATTTGCACTTCTTAAATAAATGGAAATGATTCAAACGAAACATCACCTGGTCTAAAAGGTACCTTAATATGATGTTAGTCAGTGACTGCAGAGAGAGATTTGACATGTGCTCGGTTGTGGTCAGATTATTGGGATGAATATGAACACTTTCGCCGCTTTCACACCAAGTACTTTGCCATACTTAGTGCCAGCACTTAGTGCCAGCACTTAGTACTACCCCCATGGAATTAAAGAGCCGATCGCGTTCACACCGGAATAAGTTCCCTGAGGGAAGATTACGCAAATGAAGCCGCTGACATCACTTCTTCTTCTTCTGCTTTGGGTTTACCACCCGAAGTCCCCGGCCGGAAGTCCCCGGAGTTGGGGACTGGCTTCAGTAGAAGCTGCTGGGACTCCCAGCAGCTTCTACTGAAGCCTTCAGAGTAAATCTCCAGAATGCCGACACCTCCTCATCTCCACCGCTCCCATGTTTTTTTTTTGTGTTGCCATAAGTTCTTCTCTCTCCGTTGGTGCGCGGGGCTAATGCTAATGCTAATAATGCTAACGCCAGCAAATACAATGTCGGCTTCACAAAACTTTTCAGAGTTTTACGGGGCATGGTTTGCAATTCGCCCAGCCAATCAGAAATTGGAACCTTTTTCTCCCCAGGCTAGTACCACCTCTCTAGCAGGCACTAAAAATGGGGTAAAAGTTCTCTGAATAAGTTCTCTTTTTGGTGTGAACGCAAAATTCCAGGCACTAACGGAACTAAACGGGAAAAGTACGGGTAAAAATACTCCAGTGTGAACGCGCCTTTTGATGCATTTACATTTGGTTATGTGTCATCTTGCATGTTTACATTTTAGACATTTTACTTATAAAGAATGAAAATGTTTTTCTGAGCCATTATATTTTGGGGAAAACTAATCTTTAGGGTGGATCAAGGTGAATTTATAGTGTTCGGGGTGAACAGCAGTTGTTAAGAACTTGGATTTATAAGGATAAGGACTCAAATGCACGATCCGGGAGCCCAAGGTAAAGTATAATTAATATACTTTATTTATACAAAATAAAAGGTAACAACAGAAAATCGCTCACTACGTGAGGAACTAAACTTATAATAAGTTTCAGGAGCAAAAATATACGTGTATCAAAACAAGCAAACGCTGAGGAGCAGAGATCTGGCATGAGGACAGGACAAGACGAACTGACAACAAAACAGAGGGAAACAGGGGAATATAAACAGGAGATAACTGGGAACAGGTGAAAACAATCAGGGGCGGGGCTGGCGCTGATGAGCGCGGGAGAACACATTAGGAAAGGGAGTCAAGGAACCTGAAATGAGACGTGACAAATGAGTGACAAAAAAAAACAGGAAGTGAAAGACAATACAAGAATAACAACATGAGACATGACTGACTAACACTTTTGGCGGTGCACAACAGCAGTGGGTTTTGTTGTAGTTCAATTTTAGTTTTCTGTTCCTTTTGTCCCCCTGCAATAACAGGAGCATGTAATGGGGCGAAGCCTGCGAGCTAGTTCAGGCAGTCAACTCGAGCACTTATGCTGCATTCATACATAACGCCCCTTGCCACTCTACAACCAACCAAACAGAGTCTCCTTAATATGCCGCACTATATAACCTGCCAGATCTCTCTCTATGCATTGCTTGCTGCTGCTATTGCTGCAGCTACTTCCATGTCGCTGCTGCTTGCCTGCCCCACCACCACCCCAGCTTCCACCCCAGCTTCCACCTGTAGGCTCGGGGGGTTAGTTATTTAATCATCACTCATCGTGCTATGTATATCTGTGGAGTGATGAGGCCCGAGCCTAGACACCAAACTCAACTATATGCTGCTTCTAATAAACATGTTAAAGAAACACGTGAGTTGTCTGACTGAACTATATCAAGGCTGAACAATAATGGAAAAGTCCACCTTGTGTTTATTCATTTATGAAAAGGACTATACTGGCAATATAGTCTCCTACATTTTTTATCTCTATCTTCAGTTGGTCACAACAGCAGCGATGTGCGTAAATAACCCATAACCCGTATAGAAGTAGAATACAGTACTGCTTCATAAACAAACAAATGTGGGTATCTTTAAATGTAAAAAGGAGCTATAACAATGAGTGGTAAATACATGTAGTGGAGTGAAGATTGTGTCACTTTCCTCCAAATGTAGTGGAATAGAAGTCACATAAAACGGAAATACTCAAGTAAAGTACAAGCATGACTGAATAGTACTGAGTATATTTACATGTAACCTCTGGTAATGACACATCCTATCCAAGCTCTCCAGCTGATTTACTCACTAGAATAGAAACCCAAAAGCCTTATTTTAAGGTGGATCAGAGCCCAATAACATGTCTGAACTGTACTGTCCTAAAGCTCTTTCAACACCTCACCAAACATATCAAACTGTTTGCCAACTCTACGCATTAAACCCCTCTTTACTCTCTACTCAGACGCTTGGGATACAAACACAGTTTCAAGTTTCACTTTCTTTTGATTTGTTAGATCTTGTCCTGATTTTCCATTACAGGCCTGTCATTATGTCCAGTCAGTTTTTATTTACTTCAGCATTACAAAGCTCTTCAGCTTCTCTGCTGTCAGGCTACTCGACAAACAGAGACCAACTCTGTTTACTGTTTCTGTATCAGTGTGGCATTAATCTTCTTTTGTTCTGATATTGTGCAATGCCCACCCACACACACTCAATCACGGCCAGAATGAAGTTGGATTAATCCTCTTTATTGCCTGTCCCCAGTCTTGTAAAAAAACACAGCTCTTAGATTACACCTACATTTACATACCTCCAGTCGAGATTTACTTCTTTAATTTAGATGTAGTGTACGAGTACAGTGTAGTGCTCTCATAGCAATTGCTTAGAGTGTGGTATCACTGTGGTGCATTGATTTATTTTCTACATTTCATACATTTTCATTTAGCTCAGCTGTCGGAGCACTAGTTTCTAGTGGAGCTGCTTAACATATGGGGCCCTACTGTTTTTGTAATTGTATCCGTTAAATCAGGGAACATATTAACTCCTGGGGTGCCATGTGAACGCAATTAAAGTTAAACTAATGACCTCATAGGATAGAAAACCGCATGCAATCAGAATGGAGAGCAAAGTCACCAGAGGTTATTGCATAGATATTACTTTGCCTGTGAAAATTCTAACTTCTGAATGTGTGAAAAGCGGCATCTTTTGTAAAGGCATTCCTGCAATTTCTGCATAAAAGTCCAATCATAACAACACTTGTAAATTATGCTAAATCACAACTTTTCTGAGCTCCGGTTTATTAAAGAGGTGTTACTAAAAGCACTGTAACATTAGGACATAGACGACCCTGATGATGGCCACAAGCGGAAATCACATTCTCCGACAATGAAGAATCCGCCACCAGCTCTCGAACAACGGAAGAGTGTGAAAGCGGATACAAAAATGGTGTATTAAGTCGCCCACATGTTCACATCTTTTCCGTGTGTGTGAAATGGTAAAATACAACAAAAAGCCACTCAAAAATACATTGCTCCATAGCGTGACTAGTGATCACTAACTCTACAGGGCACCTTAAGGGCTGCTTTAGGAACATGTCCTACATTTTCATCTACATTTCAACCTGTTTTGTCACTTACTGGCTCTTTTTTGTTTTTGGGGTTGTCTTAAAACTTTGAAAGTAAAAAATGTTATCTTCTGCAAAGAGATGGAAAAACCAGAAGTGTCAGCACCGATTGGCCTAATCTTTTATCAATAAGTGATTGACAACTTCTGATTAGTACTGCAGTATAAAGTCAATTTTGTGCAAGGATTATAAGGACCTGTTATTCGTTATAATTATGGAAATCCAATTTGCATTACATTCATTCTTTGTCTCACACAGTTCTACCGATGATGAAGGATTGAACTCCAGAACCCCTGTGCAGACTGGCAGTGCAAAACAAATACTTTAATGTGGTTGCTTGAGTTAAACCTGTTCTAGTTGCTCGAGACGATTTGCCCCCCCCCGATCAGATTTGCACCCACTTTGCCTACTTTTAAATCCCGTTTGAAGGACCACTTATTCTCCCGTGCCTTTTACAGACTACCTATAAGACATGTCAGTCTGTGCTTTTAAATTGGGGTTTGATATTGTTTTTACGTCACGTATGAGCGTTTTCAGTCTGTGGCTTTAAGTAAGGATTTATTGTCCTGTGTCTAAATTTGTTTTATGTCCTATCTCTTTTTTTTTTCTTTTTTTAATATACATATATTTATTGATGTACAGCACTTTGGTCAACTCTGTTGTTTTTAAATGTGCTACAGAAATGAAGTTGGATTGGATCGTAGTCCGTTCAAAACAAAGCCATTAAATCATCAGCCACACATTTCGAACTAGAAGAGCAAAATGTTCCCGTTTCCTGGGTTGAGGATTCTTTGCTCCGGGTTTACGTTATAATGTACAGTAGAAACAACATGCAACGATGTCTTGTATTATTCTCGCCAAAAAAACAGCTCACAATGTTTTTACGAAAGTACATAATAAGCATTCTTATTGCATTATACACAAGGTCTTTTTTTTTAATATGTTTTTTTAAATATTTTTTTAGTTATATTTTTCAATAGCTTTACCAAAATAACTTGATTTAATTGTATTTAAAATAACATTTCCAAAGAAAACCATGCTCCCTTTTTGTAAGGTCACTTAGCTCAGAAAATATAGTATTATATTGTGATCCAACATCTCCCAGGCTGTTGGGCTTTAAGACAAAAAATACCTTGAAAATGATGATGTATTAATCGTAAAAAAAAATAAGAGAATGAGATGAAGTGAGATGAAGAGAAGATGTCAGGAAGGAGATGGAGATGTTCAGCAGATAAGAGCAGGTGGATATATTATGTATATATGGATATATTATGTATAGTTCATATTGAGGTAAATACAGCAAAACGTCATCACCACAGTCTGCCTCGTTGCTCTGATAAATCCAACCTGTGCTTTGTTTACCCCTCATCTCAAAGATGGAGGATCCTCCATGCAAAATTGACAAATTGCCTGACCTTAGTACATCCTAGCGAAACACATAATCTATTTTTGTTAACATGCCCCCCAATATTTGTGCAGTCCTCGCTTAAATGCAGATGCAACAAGGAGAGAGACCTTCAAAACTGTTTGATGAATACAGAGCGTGTTTTTGAGGCAGAATGCATTACATTTGCACCTGAAAACAGGCCCTAGAAAATGTGTTTTGAGTCAAACTGTCTGAATGTGTTCAATCTCATTACACTATGTCAAGGGAGCTGACACCAGTGTAGCAGCTCATGTTGGATTAACATTGAAATGTTGTAAAATAATTGAACATAATAACAGGTATGCAATCAGGTATTTCTCTCAAGTTACACTAATGGTAGTAAATCAAAATTACCTCTCAGTTCTGACGCTTCAGACTCATCATCCACACACATATTGGCATGTGATCAGTGATGGATTTTTCCAATAACATGCTGATGATGAATGGCAAGGTCAAGATTGAAGATACATCCTGATGGCCTTCACACTACAGAAATATCTAGTGAGGGTCAACCTGATAGAGGAGCTTGATGCAATGTGCTTATGATGGGATGTCAACAATATGTCTCAAAGACAGCCATGACCTTTATACCTAGCCCCCCCCCCACCCCCCCCCCCCCCCCCCCCCCCCCTTTGCCACTCCAATTTATCATTGTAACTCAATCTTGAAATTGACTCGGTTAGTAATTTCGCAACGATGTCATCACTATCACAGACATGAGCCATCATGAACGAACTTATGCTAATCATAAATCTATCTTCGAAAATGATAAAAGTAGGGTAGACATGAGGATATTATCCGGCTGAACAAAACGTGCATTTATCTAACAGGTTCGTTTTCCACAAACCTTATTTCGAGCTATTTTACAAATCCTATGGAGAAATCCCATTGTTGTTTTGTCGAGGGAACCGGAACCCGTGCGCAGCTTACTTCCGGGTTTTAGGACGTGTCACTGCACCACTCTGACCATAGACTGTATATATAAACACACGCCTCCATAACTCATTACAGCATTACATAACTCTTTTTTTTTGGAGCTAAAGCTATAATCTAGACCAGTGGTTCCCACCAGGGGTTGTCAAAGTTTACGAAAGATAAGCAAGGTCGAGTGTCTCAATAAAAGCTCTAGTCTTAACAGAAGATGTTGAAACTGCTAGAATAAGTGTAAAGGTCAAGTTTAAATGCACTTGTATTAAGGGTGACTTATCTACTAAGGAGCAGTTGGGTTAAATACGATTAGAAAAGGGTTTGAAAAGAAAAATGTAGGTGCATCATCACAGATGAGTGAGGGGGCTCTTCTAGAATGGAGACCAGCTCAAGGGGTAAACGAGACAAAAAAGGTTGGGAACCTCTGATCTAGACAATTAAACTTACTTTGTATAAACCTGCTTTCCTTGCTAACGGACAGCCTTACATTCACTTCCCTGTTATGTTTTATAAGGAAAACGTCATCTATAAACGATTCATACTCACGATAAGTGGAGGCAGAGCACGTCTCCATGAGGAGCATGAGAAGGAAAACACTGAGTTTCATCATTCTGGATGAGACAGAGGATAGTCATTAAAAGAATATATTTAACATAAAACACATTTTCTTTGTTATTTCTGAAAGGCATAATTTAAGAAATGAAAATCTGATCTAAGTGTATTGAAATAGTTCGATTTCAACATTAAGACCATGATCCCGCCCCTTATGTCTTTGACCAATGGGAAGTAAAAGTTGAACGTATTTAATACCACTGTTAATAAAATTAAAGCTGCAATTTGAATGTATACTTTATGATGAAGACCTTTCACGAAGAAGAACAAATAATATTACCTTAAAGAATTAACAATGGGGAAGAGCTTGGTTAAATCCTTGACTTTGATTGGATATTCCTTCTCTGAGAATACATGATTATTCGTAACCTGTCTGTAAGATACAAAACATCCCTGACACACCGGGGACACACATTTATGTATAAAAGACATCAGAAAGTGCATTTTGCATGATAGGTCCCCTAAAAGGAGGATAGTGCAACACACAATCAGGTGACAGGTCAAAATGCATCAGAGTGCATTGAGAAAGTGCAGCAGAGAGCAGGAGCTTGCTTCCTAAAAGCCCTAAATTGTAGAAATATGTTTTGAGGTTTTTTCCAAAGCCTTCCACTGAGCAGGCATCCCTGATGTCTCTAGGTATTTTGTTCCATAGCTTTGGGGCATAATTAAGGAAAGCTGCATCACCAAACGTCTTTTTGCGGCTGTTTCTGGGAACCTCTAACAAACCAGCAGCAGAGGAACGCAGTGTTCTTGACGGCTTGTGGCTGACAAGGGAGTTAGCAATATAGCTTGGTCCTTGCCCATTAAGGGCCTTATATGTCAGGAGGAGGACCTTCAAATCAATCCTAAAGTAAACAGGAAGCCAGTAGAGAGCTTCTAAAACTGGACTAATGTGTTCTCTCTTCTTAGTTCTGGTTATCTGCAGAGCTGCAGAGTTTTGGATGAGCTGAAGTCTGTCAGTCGTTTTTTTCAGGAGGTCACTGAAAAGTGCATTACATTAGTCTATTCAGTTTGAAAATAATACTTCTTCCACCGCTGCAAAACATTAATATTAATACAATATGTTTGAAACATACAAGATTTTTAAATAAAATAGTAGGAATGAGAATTGAAATGCTTACCCTGATTTAGGTGAGAATAGAGGTTTTGTCCCAACAAAATAACTTGAAGTTACTTGATCTCAGAACTTCAAGAAGTGTCTGTAGATAATAACCCTTAAAGCTGAGCTATTTGTATGATATCTTCCCCCAAAGTCAATCAATAATCATGATCAGCATCCAATCACTTAATACCATGTAGTATACTCCCAGGCACATGAACCCAATTACAGTCAGCAGATCAATGTTCCAGTAGTTATCTAAGGACACACTGATGAAACATTCATATGAGTTCATGTTTGCGCAGCCTTTGCTTTAATCACAGAGCGATAACTGCACTGATCCAACAGTTTCATTTAACGAGGAATTAGTTTATCACATTGACATATATATATATTATATATTATATATATATTGTCTCATAGTTACAAATGTAAGAGAAATATATGTTTATATGATGCCGTGTGTAGAGGTGGGAAAAGTACTCGGATCTTCTACTTCAGTAAAAGTAGAAGTACCAGAGTGTAGGAAAACTCTGTTACAGTTAAAGTCCTGCATGCAAAATATGTATCAAGTAAAAGTAAAAAGTATTAGCTTCAAAATATAATTAAAGTAGCGACAGTAAAAGTAGTCATTGTGCAGATTGGTCCATTTCAGAATAATATATATGATATGTTTTATAATGATTGATCATTAAAGTGTTCTCAAAGCTGGTAAAGGTGCAGCTAGTTTGAATGACTTTGTATACTGCAGGGTAGCTTGTGAATTTACTCCAGGTGGAACTAAAGTCTGATTTAAGTGTTGATTATATTAAACTTCATTAATCCACATTTTTCTGTAGTTGTATTTTTCAAAAGTTGTTAAGATGTTTTTTTAGAGGCCAGCAGTGTTTAAAGAGTCTTTGGACAATTCTCTTCCTATGTTTGGAAGCTTTGAAATACAATTGTTACTGCATATCATTCAGCTTTCAGCAGGCACACTTTCATTCCTAATCCAGTTATAAAATGACAGAAAGACTTGTGTTTTTTACGGCAAAACAAGTAGACTGCCTCTAACTGTGCCCTGTCAGAACTTTTTTGTAAATATCCGATTTCTCTTTTTTAAATACAACTGTATGGCCTTAAAAAGGTTCTCTTTCTTTCTTATTGTATTTTTTGCCAAAGGAAGTCTTGTTATTAAAGCTTTCTACAGAAAAACACATAAACGGCTCAGGCATACAGAGGAAACTGGTCTTTGTTTGGGCCTCCAGACATACATTAGTTGTGTGAACTTTAATATTGTCTGCGGCCCTTCAGTTATCAAGATACCACTCGTACAGACATGATGGGGATCGATCTTCTGATCTAACTTTGGGTAAGAAAGCTTTCAGATGTCTTTTATAATATTTGTCTATTTTATCTGTATTTAAATAAATAAAAAACGTGTCTTCAGAACCATTGCTTTCACTGGTCTTAAATGATTGATAGAAAAAGAAAAAAATCAGTTATTTTCTAATGACATAAGACAAGCAAATTCCCAAAAGGTGTACAAGTCCCGTGTAAAAGCAAAAGTCAAGGCAGACTTTTGTTGCAATCTCCACCAGTAAATCTTGACGTCATGCAAACAATGAAATTTAAGATGCAAATTTTATTTTGGATGCTTTGTGTACACATTACAGCATCTTTGCAAATCCATTACATTGAATGCTAATCCAGTGCAGATCCAAACACCTCCACCTCACAGAGGGTCAACCACTCCTTTCTTCCAGGGATACCTATGTAAACATAGCGGCCGTCCATCCCGTTGGCAACCTCGAACTCAGTAGTTTGACCTGACGGGATGCTGGTGATTAAGCAAACCTGTAGAAGAAGCAGAAATCACTACATTAACCTCAGGAAGGGTTTATTGAAGTAATAGGCTTTTCATTTTCAGTTCAACATGCACTCAAAGCGTCATTAGGTTTCTACGCTTTACTTGGTTAGAATGTTGGTTGCAGATCTTTTAATTAGGGCTTGATAATGAACAATATTTATATTTCAGTAATGTTTAAATAAATGTTTTCAAATCATGTCACAGAATCACAATTGACGACCCTCGATCAGGCCTTTCATTTGGCGACCTTGGTATTTGTCCATTTCTGTGATCAGATCAGAACACATTGGAGGAATCATTCATAAATGAAGGGTATTCCCGCTCAATCCTATTTCTTGGCAATGTAAGGCTTTTTAATCCAAAATGTAGCACCAGGGTAAACTTGAGAGAGAAAAACTGAATAATTGTTCCTCAAACGTGTTCCAACAAAATACCAATTCAGTGACTTTTTAATATTAGTATTGTAATAGGACATGCTCTACGTTACCTGGGATTGTCAGCACCATTGTTTACAAGAGAATCTCCAATGCGGATCTCGGCTCCATTGATTCGTTCGGGGACTGCATTTCGGTTGGTTATCTTAACAGAAAACACTTTGTGTGTTTTGTGCAGAGTCAGCCTCCACCAGGGGTTCAATTCATTGTTTGTGACACTGCAGGACATCACCTTTGAACCATCATCGAACTTGGAGTCCCGACTCCCATCAATGGCATAATATGGACTGTAAAACGAATACAGTGATGACTGTGCGGCTTTTCCTTGAATGGCCAGGTTCTCTTCTGCAACAAAAAAACAAAACAAAGATTTAGGTTAAATCATTAACATGTATGACTCCTGATGCAGGTTGTTTTTTATTATTCTGTTTCACCATGACTCTCAAAAGATTTGATTTAAATTGCCGTCAGGATGAAGGACATAAAAGGGATAACCCCACCATATATAAACAAATAACTACCATATAGTAATTTGTTATTGGAAAAGAGGAATTAAAGTAATATTAACTGTAGTCTATAATATATTGAGTCTATAGTTAAAGTTATATATAACAACTGCACTAAGTTTAACTAAATGTGTCATTCAGTTTTGGCAAATTAAACTTTAAATAAAATAAGATCTGTTTTAGTAATCATAAGTGACATGAGAGGCTGGTACATCCTTTCTCTTTTTCCTATTAATGGGACCATATTTTACAACTTGAACATCATGCTGGATTGAAGAAGACTTGAAACAAACAATTGAGATCATAAACTAATGGGTACACTCTTTCCAGCAGTAATACATCAAGTGAGTTGCAGGAAAAATGTTCATAGCAGATCATAGACTTCTACACAATCAGACTTTTAGAAAGAATGCAGGTTTAAGGGACTTCTGCATTGAGTTAACTTTTCAGCCGCTTGGCTTATATGACAGTTCCTTGTTTAGATGGAAATCACACATTATTTATGTAAGATCCCAAACCCTCACCAGTTGGGGCATGGTACCCGTAGACTTCCACCTCACAGAGGGTAAGGACCTTTCCATCACCCAGTATACGCACAGTCACATAGCGTCCCTCCACACGATCAGTGAAAGTCATAGTGTGCAATGCCTCTATTGTAGAATTCTACCAACACTAAAAGAAAGAGAACAAGTGAGAAAGAAAGAAGAACATGAATGACATGTTATACCCCTAAGGCTTCAACAGTTAGATAAAAGGTAACTGGTAATTTCATCATAGACTTCTATACAATCTGACTCCTTTTTGCAATCAGGGGGGCACCCACTGCGAGATATTAAAGACGATGCAAGTTTAACGCACTTCAGCATTGCCTATATTTTTGATAAGCAATGCAAATAAGTAAAATGACATGGTTGAAACATTTAGGAACAGTTTCTATGAGAATCTACCGGCAGAGGTGGGTAGTACATTTACAATTTTGAAGTACTTGTACTTAACTTGAGTATTTCCATTTATTTCCACTTTCTACTCCTATTCCTCTACATTTCAATACGGAAATAATGTAATTTTATTCTAGTACATTCATTAAACAGCTTTAGCTACTTTTAACTAAATGTATCTAACAATTAAACTAGGGGACTAACTCTTTAAGTCACAAAACAGTCAAATCATATAATTAAAATTAAACTTGTAAAATGCTTCTTAATGCATGAATATATCTAGAAATGTCACATACATATGTACATTTAATCATTAAGTACATTTTGCTGATAATACTTTTGTACTTTTACTTAAGAAACATTTTGAATGCAGGACTTTTCCTTGTAATGAAATATTTTGAAACTAGGGTATCTGTACTTTTACTCAAGTAAAGCATCTTAATACACCTCTGTCTACTGGTGGTGAGCAATTAACAGGGGAGAGGAGAAAATAAACAAAATGCTCAGACAGTTACACAAAACAAATGAATAAAATGTGTGCAGGAAATGTCTTACACTGGGTTTGTTGCACCATTGTTGTCTAAAGAGTTGCCGATGTGGACTGTGCCCCAGCCTTTCTGGACAGCAGTCTCTCTGTTGGAGATGATGACGGAGGTGACGATGTAGGGCTCCAGCAGGTCCACTCTCCACCAGGGGTTGCTTTCTCTCAGTGTGGCTGCACGATCCAGAATCAAACGTATTGTCCCGGTTTCCATCAATAGCGTTGCTGGCAGATCCAAACACGTGCTCATAACGGTTTGACTGGGTCGCTTTTCCACGCAACGCCACGTTTTCTAGAAAAGAGACAGTTGAATATATAATTATAATACACACATTGGAAAATGGTTTAAGCTACATTAGTGTTCCAACAGATAACTGGTCCTGAATATTCAACGCACAACAACTAAAGAAAACAGAAAATAGAAAAAACACAAATTACAAACAGAGAAATGCTGCACGTTTCTCAGAAAGTAAATGATGACTGGATATTAGACCTGTGAACGGTGATCATTAAAAACTATTCCATTGTGAGTTGGGTTACGCTTTCTGAATTTGCAGCATGTTGCCTGAGCATGCACGTGTTGCCAACTTGATGAAGATGTTTATCAGTGTTTTAATGTCTATGCAGTGTTTTATTTCCAAACGCTGAACACCTGCTGATGAATTGGAGATTGAATGTGTTTTCTGTATTTGTTTGTGTCGCTTTGCTGGGATTTCTTACATGGCGATGTGTTCACAGTTACATTTAAACAGTATTACCACAATAACAATAACTAGTTATTGGAGCAGCAAAACATACAGTATATATCTAATGTGAGCAGTGAGATTACAATATTTTATGCATTACATAACTCTGCTGAAAAACTAATATTTCCACCACAATCCAAAGGATTTTGGAGCTAAAGCTATAAACTAGACCAGTGGTTCCCAACCAGGGGTACAGAGACAAAATAAACCATTTTAAATCAATTTTCTTAAGCTTGGTGTCCTGTCCCCAGAACGATCAAAGTTTAAGAAAGATAAGCAAGGTCGAGTGTCTCAATAAAAGCTCTAGTCTTAACAAAAGATGTTGAAACTGCTAGAATAAATGTAAAGGTCAAGTTTAAATGCATTTGTATTAAGGGTGACTTATCAACTAAGGAGCAGTTGGGTTAAACACGATTAAATGATTTAACAAGAAACAATGTAGGCGCATCCTCACAGATGAGTGAGGGGGCTCTTCTAGAATGGAGACCAGCTCAAGGGGTAAACGAGACAAAAAAGGTTGGGAACCCCCTGATCTAGACAATTAAACTTACTTTGTATAAACCTGCTTTCCTTGCTAACGGACAGCCTTACATTCACTTCCCTGTTATGTTGTATAGGGAAAACGTCATCTATAAACGATTCATACTCACGATAAGTGGAGACAGCGCACGTCCCCATGAGGAGCATGAGAAGGAAAACACTGAGTTTCATCATTCTGGATGAGACAGAGGATAGTCATTAAAAGAATATATTTAACATAAAACACATTTCTTTGTTATTTCTGAAAGGCATCATTTAAGAAATGAAAATCTGATCTAAGTGTATTGAAATAGTTCGATTTCAACATTAAGACCATGATCCCGCCCCTTATGTCTTTGACCAATGGGAAGTAAAAGTTGAACGTATTTAATACAACTGTTAATAAAATTATAGTTACAATTTGAATGTATACTTTATGATGAAGACCTTTCACGAAGAAGAACGAATAATATTATTTCAAAGAATTAACAATGGGGAAGAGCTTGGTTAAATCCTTGACTTCGAATCCTTCTCTGAGAATACACGATTTTTTGTAACCTGTCTGTAAGATATAAAAACTTCAGGGGTGGAAAATAACTAAGTAGATTTACTCAAGTACAGTACTTAATTACAAATTGGAGGTACTTGAACTTTACTAAAGTATTTTAGTGCCACTTTATATTTCTACTCCACTACAACTCAAAGGGAAATGTTGTACTTTTTACTTCACTATATTTATGTTACAGCCAAGACCGGATTAACTGGTCTCTCTCTCTCTCTCTCTCTCTCTCTCTCTCTCTCTCTCTCTCTCTCTCTCTCTCTCTCTCTCTCTCTCTCTCTCTCCTCTCTCTCTACCTTCTCACTACCACTCTCACACACACACACACCACACCACACACACACACACACACACACACACACACACACACACACACACACACACTGAGCTCTCAGTGCCCAGGGGCTCCTATAGGTACTAATCCGGCCTTGGTTACAGCGTTAGTTACTGCTTACTTTATATTTAGATTTCCACACACAAAATGTATACAGAACTTTTACAACAGGGTTAATTAAAAACTATTTTGACAAAATTAGTTAATAACACTTAATATATATACACTGTCATAATAACTGCATGAAATCGATCCTAAACATTCAACAATAATTATAAACTTCTACACCCTATTTTTGCCGTAGACCTGTGTTTATGGAAGTAAAGGTATCTTTCGGTTGTGATTGGTTATTCCTCGTCACGTGACAAGCGTTGCATGCTGCTGCGTCTAAATCGGGGCGCCCTGGATGCACCCTGAGTAAAAAGGCACTTGAGAGTGCTGGCATGCGTCGGCGGCGTCCACCACTTGTTTTGGGAGGCTGCTTTGAATACAAGTGAAATGAGCGCACAAAAAACACTCATGTGTACGCCCCCTAACACGTAAAAACAACAACCACAAAAAAAATGGCAACTGCACTCGTTCACTTTAGTTGTGGTGAAAACAAAGGAAAATGCATTTTGCCAAACCATGCATTAGCAAGTTTGTTGAAGTTTGTATAGTACTCACACTGTATAGTTGTGGGATAGAAGATGGAAGATGATCTCAAGGTGAGTGATAGAAGGCTGGCGGGTTTCCCGGGAATCAGACGAGTTTTGCCTGAGTTCAAAGAACAATCTGGCAATGAGTGAGTGTGCAGGAGAGGCTTAAATACTATCTGATTGGAGATGAAAAGCAGCAAGGACCCCACATGAGCTGACGGGATGGGCGTGGCTGTCCAGTCGGGTGAGGTGGAGGCGGGGTCAGTGGAAAAGTACTGAGGTGCAGCACGTAAGGCGAGAAGCAGAGCGTGACAATAACATCCGGGATCCGCAACTTCTTCTACTGATGTTGAAAAATGTTTATTTCATCTGGTGCTAGCTTCGTTATTGTCCATAAAATATATAGACTGCCATTTAGAAACATACAGTAAATACAATTCTGCTTCGAACAATAGGGCTAGGCCAAACTGTCTACAAATCTAATGAAAACAACAAACACTTATGCTGAACTGAGGATGATCCTCCGTCACTTTAAAGTAACTAAGAGGGTGTCTACGATCTTTCTGGTCAAACTCCATGAAAACGTTATGTATTCAAATGTCCAATTCATTATGTTGGGATATTACAACACATTGAAGGAAGTCCAGGAGAATGGCAGCATTGTTTGCAGACGGAAAAGTGTCCATAACCTCTCAAGTATGATGCCAAGGTTTTTGGGTGCAGCTTTTGCAGTTCAGATAACAATAACTTTGCAATAGTTTAACCTGTTAAACCCTGAGCCTGTTTTTCAGGTCTCAGGCTCGAAAATGACATTCCCAGAACAAATGACCATATCTTCCCTTCTAAAAGGGTTAAATTAATAATATTTTTTCTCAAAGCAAGGTTACATCTGTGAGTTGGATGTAGAAGTGTCAGAATCAATATAGATGTTTTTATTTTAAAGTAAATTCAGATTGAACACAGTAAAAAAATGTAAATTATAGTGTCTGTCCAAAAAAAAAAAATTACTTATAGTGAAAACCACCCTTGAATGATGGGATAGTAGACTAAAAGCTTTAGGAATCCAAACTACAACATATAATAAGTACCCTGTATCAAGATTGATGCAAAAAAAGTGAAATTTGACCTTTTTAGAGAGATTTAGCAAAAAACAAAACACTTCTGGGGTCATTTGGGTGGATTTTCCATATCTCTGGCCCCCCTTGGTCGATTTTGATGATTGAAATCTTTTTATAACCGCTAGAGCCAATGGAATCGAGGGAAAGTTCCACATACACACACAGGTTACCAAATAAGGAGTTATTGTGACGTGTGGCCAAAACCGGAAGCTGCGATAACTCTGGTGGCTACCATTAGCAGATAACTTTTCTTCTCCGATTTTTACGTAAAAATTGAATTATGGAATATAAATAATTTTTTCAAAGTGACAGACACATTAATTGGACACTATGGATTAACCCTCAGCAGCGTTTTTATCGTTGTAATGCCATTGAACACGACTTTTGATCAGAATAACAGCTAAAGTGAGACGATCTCCCGTAAATGCTCCGTAAAGCTACGTGTTGTGATGTCTGTGTTTGCTTCCCCTGTCGCGAGTCCTGATCGCCCAGTGATGATACTATACCTATATAATCTGTGGAGTCTCAGCTTTAATTGGACATATTGTATGTGCAGTTATGATAATTAATAAGGGTATCTTTATCTTGAGTTCTCTGCCAAAGTGAGTTAGCATTTTTCGCTCAGGGGTCATTTAGACACTTCTTATGAGACTTGTGTTTTGTTTTGGTAAAAATGGTTCATATCGTCAGTTAGCTGAGATTCTTCCCGTTAATCTGGTGCGACACATTAATAGGTTTCATAAATGTTAAGAAGCCCTGAGACACAGTCTCGAAAAAAAAGTTCACTTGCGCCGATCGGGGGGGCGCTCGTCCTTAAGAGGTTAAGTCTAAAGAATTGTGTGCAGACTCTTCCTTCTCGCATAGATGGAAAGAAATCTGTGGAGATAAAATTTTTAAACTGATACAGCTTGGGAATCTACACAGATTAGATAAAAATTTAAAAAAAAGAATAAAAAAGAATAACTACAATAAAACATTAAAACACTTTTTAAAAAATACAATTATTAGTGGGCTAGAGAAACTTTAAATGTAAAAAAAGATTTTGATCCAGACCAATAACGATAGACAGACCAATATAATGTTCTAATGATTTTATTGTATATCAGTATTGATAACATAGAATTATGTCCTGGACCAGGTGGTGACCAAAAAAAGCACCAAAACAGTCTAATATGTAAGCAAGTAGAGCTCTAAACATTCTCAAAATGAAATCAATGTCATTCTAGGAGATGATTTTAGAAAGAAATGATTTTTGGTTTTCTTTTGCATTGTGAACTTCTCCAGTTCTTCACTTAATCCAGACGAGAGCCGTACACCTCCACCTCACACAGACTCAGAAACTCATCCCGTCCTGGGATGACTATGTTGACGAAGCGACCGTCCATCCCCTTACAATCAAACGCACCGGCACCACCTGCAGGGATACTTGTGATCACAGCACACCTGGCAGAAGAAGCAGAAATACTTTGTTGAGTTCAATTAAGGTTGGTTTTGTTACGCTAACAAAGTGCACTGTTGGCCACATGGGGCAGCAGAACAAACATTGCAAATACAGGACTTTGAAATGATCACCTCACAAGGTTGTTGTGGCATACATGCAAGCAAACATTTGTCTTTTTCATCATCTTTTGGCCACCTGATGAACTCTGTACTGGTCTCCGCGTGATGGAAATATCTTGCTCTCAGCTGCTCCAATGCTCCACTGTGTTCACCGGCTAGTTATTAAGTGTGTGTGTCTGTACTTTGGTGGTGAGCAGCTAGCGTACAGTCTGGGATATCTGAGGTTTTTCTTTGTTAAACAGCCAAAAGCAACGCTATGATAGCAATAATATTAAACCAAAAATTGAAGTTGGACATAAACCAAAAACAATAGACCAAAAGAAGTGTAAAAAGCTGAATGAAACAGTATATGTAGATATACACTCAACACAAATACAGCTGAGACTGATGAAAATGGCATTTGTATTGAGAGGTTTGACAATTTGTGAGGACTCAGCGCATCAAACTATGACCCTACACTACAGTTGCATTAAACCCTGGTGTGTAAGATTAAACAGTAAAAATTCAATGACAACAACATGTTGTTATAGTTTCACATGGGACCCAAACCGCAGTCTCTTGGGTAAAAGTCCTGTGTTGTTTTTTCCAATCCTTATTCTACCTCACCACCAGCACTTGCTCTGAGCGTCTAATTGGCGCATTTACTTGAAAACCCAATGTGTCCCCTACTAAAGGGTGCCTCGAGCATTGGTAGAGGACATGACGAAGCCTTGGTATTTGAAGCTCTCTTATGAGAACGGGATGGAGCAAATTTTACCAAAATACATCTGGGAGTAAGATATTTCAGTCTGAACAAAGCACTGACCAGCCACTAGAGCGACTAAAAACATTGTTAAGATCAGCTGTAAAATATGATTTACATCCAAAATACAAAGCTATGTAAATGAAGAAACCAGGGACTTTGAAAGGCTACCTGGAGTTGTTGTTGCCAAAGTTTTCAAGAGAGTCTCCGATGCGGATCTCAGCTCCATTGAGTCGTTCTGGGTTTTCATCTCGGTTGGTCACCTTGACAGTAAACACTTTGTGGGTTCTGCGCAGATCCAATCTCCACCAAGGGCTGATGTTGTTTTTTGTGTGAGTGCAGGAGCCGTCCTCCCACTTGCTGCCAGGATTCCCATCTATGGCATTATATGCAGTGCCAAACATATACAGGGATGACTGTGAGGCTTTTCCTTCGAGTGCCAGGTTCTCTCCTAGAAAAAACACATTTACAAAAAATGACCTGACTATTTTGTGGATTTCATGACAGCAAATATCAACAAGTTGAAGGTCTTATCACTAACATGTCTGATTTATGATGCACCTAATCTGCAGTCAAGAAATAATACTAAATACATGATAAAACCAAATGGACAAATTCAACCAAAAGAAAGAAAAAAAGGAAGCTATTAAATAGGATGTGGGACCCTGGCAGGATTACACAACATTTATGATTCTCACTTTAATCCAAATGTAGCTAATAAGAAGGTTGAGTTTATAAAAAAAATGGTTGGCTTACACCATAGACTGCATATAAGAAGTTGGCAAAGTCATCGTGACGTCCTCCATTTCTTTGTAAAATACAACAACCTTGATTTTGGGCCTTCGCCATTTTGTTTTTTTGGAACCATGAGTGACATGAGAGTGACTTGAATCTAGAGATTGGGACCAAAAAGTAATGTAGGGTAGTATGTAAGTAGGGTCATTTTCTTAAAGACTTCTACACAATTGGACTTCTTTTTAGAACCAGATCAGTGGCAGAGGAAAAGAGGAATTAAAGTAAAATTATAGTCTATAATATATTGAGTGTATATAGTAAAAGTTATATATAACTACAAACTAAGCTGAACTACACTTGTGATTCAGTTTTGACAAATTAAACTTTAAATAAGGGGGTACCGCAATTTTCAGGCTATAGCCATCTTACTTTTTTAGGAACTATAAGTGACACGAGAGGGTGGAGCTAACTACATCCTTACCTTTTTCCTATTAATGGGACCATATTTTACAACTTGAACATCATGCTGGATTAAAGAAGACTTGAAACTAGCAATTGAGATCATAAATAATGGTTACACTGTTTCCAGCAGTAATAAATCAAGTGAGTTGCAGGAACATTTTTTATAGACTTCTACACATTCGGATTTCTGCATTGAGTTAACTTTTCAGTCGCTTGGGTTAGACCACAGTTCTTGATAAGATGAAAATTACTTCATTATTTATTCATGTAAGATCCCTAATCCTCACCAGTTGGGGCATGGTACCCGTAGACTTCCACCTCACAGAGGGTGAGCAACTTTCCATCACCCGGTATACGCACAGTCACATAGCGTCCCTCCACATGATCAGTGAAAGTCAGAGTTTCCAAATGGTTTAAACCTAATACAGAAATGGTGCCAGCCCTAACAGAAAGAGAGCAGATATTAGAAAGAAAGAAGCCCATTATTTACATGTTATACCGGCAGTAATTAAGGGTTCAACATTGGTGTTCAAATGTACTTCTACTCACATTTAAACTTTAAAGATATGCCAGTAGTTTTCAATATTTCAAAGAGGATTTTTAGACAATTTTGTGTTAAACATGATATGGATGGGTTGTGACCTGTCAATCACATGGTAGTTCGCCTCTAAAGCTCTTCTTTACTCAGTATTTCCCAATTTTGGATCAATAAAGTACCTCTTAGTATCGGACCATCATTTACAAAATTAAAATCATGCTGTAGTGTGTTGAAAATTGCAATTGAGACTATAAACTGTTCACTGAGGTAATAAATCAAGTTAGGATTGGTAATTTTCTCTATAATGTGACTTGTTTGTGTAGTTGCCTCATTAAACAGGACAGAGGAGAAAATGCTCAGACATGTACACAACATAAAAGGCAAAATAAAAACAAATGTGTGCAGGAGATGTCTTACACTGGGTTTGTTGCACCATTGTTGCCTAAAGAGTTGCCGATGTGGACCTGTGCCCCGTTAAGCCTCTGCCCACAGCAGTCAGCTCTGTTGGAGATGATGACGGAGGTGACGACGTAGGGCTCCAGCAGGTCCACTCTCCACCAGGGGTTGCTTTCTTCATCAGTGTGGGTGCACGATCCAGAATGGAAGTGATTATCACGGTTTCCATCAATAGCGTTGCTGGCAGATCCAAATACGTGCTCATAACGATCTGACTGGGTCGCTTTTCCGCGCATGGCCACGTTTTCTAGAGAGAAGACAGAGGTATGTCAGTGTTTCAATAGATAACTTTGAGATGGTCCTGAGTACTCACGACACTCCAAAGAAAACAGCATATCAGAAATTACAGTCATAGAAAGGCTGGAAGTTGTTGGGAGAGTTAATCGGACATGGAGTTAATTATTGCGTATTAGCTTGATATATGACCTGTGTTTGAATACTGAACATTATTGACGCGGGCGATTATTTTCCAAATATAGTGCATTTATGTCTTTGTCTTTTGTAATGTGAGTTTGGTTGTACTGTGTGCATTTGCAGCAGTGTTGCTAAATAGTTTCTCTGTGTTTAGTGTCTATTCGGTCATTTGCATGTGTTTGCTTACATTGCAATGCCTTGAGCAACAGTATAATTGAAACGAATCGGCCTAAAAACTTTCTACGCAATACAAAAATCCTGCAGGAAGTTTTTGCAGAGAAGTCAGCAAAAAGAGGAAGTGGTGTGCTGATTCAGTCCGAGTACAAAACAACATTTGGAGAAATCAGACTAGTTAAGGCTGCAAAACATAAAGTGTATGTATACATATACATATAATGTGAGCAGATTACAATCTTCTTATTTAGAATCCAACTGAGTTTATTTCTTTTTAAACATCATAATAAAATTGTCCTAAAGCTTTAGTTAATATTTAACTTGCTAATGAATATGTGTTTTTATCTTAAAGGAAAAAAAGCTTTTGCAACAAGTACAGGGATTTTGGAGCAAAAACGTCCAGATAATTCAATTTGTATCTGGACACTCTCGAATCATACTTACGATAAGTGGAGACTGAGCACGTCTGCAGGAGCAGCAGCAGAAGGACAACACAGAGCTTCATCTTTCTGGTAGAGCAAGAGGATATCGTTAACAGAATATAATTTAAAAAATGTACATATTCTAAATGTTTCTTACTGTTAGAAAGGCAGGATCAGTGATTGTAATGGTAAAGTTCAATGAGTTAGAGTTCAACATTAAGACAAGATAGATCTTTATTTATCCAAAGGGATTTTGTTGCTTATCAGTTGCAGTACAAAGTAGGACAAATGCAAATGAGGATTCCTTATGCTGCAGAGGGTTCCTATTTACACGCTATGTTACATGTTTTATAATCCATTCTCAGGCTGTGAGAAGCAACGTAAGAGAACAGGACACAGACAAAATAAAGAGTGTTACCTGGAGACCCCGACAGTCTGTTGGTTCAATGGAAAAGAAAGAAAAAATCTCCAAGCCCGAAACGAAGAGATTATGTTACTCTTTATATGCATCCTGGTCAAACCTTATCCAACCAATCATCAGAAATCAGATCATATTCATATTCAACACCAACCAATCTTATTCGGTTTACTCCCATGCACATGTATTTCAGTTCCCTTTTCTTGTGGATTTGATTATAGGAGTCATCCAAGTTAATGCCAGGAAGTATGCTAAAGATCACTCAATACACACCAATGTATTACCAATAATATTGGTTTAATATTATATAAAGTAACTTTGATAATGATGAATTAAAAAAACTCATGTAGTGGTGGAATGTAGGTTATTACATTTAAGTACAATTTAAAGATACTATAATTAGTATTCCCAATATAATCTGCTTTATACTTCTACTGCACTACACCGGCAGGAAGGAAAAATAGTGTCCTAATACTTTAAAGCTAAAACTAACTCACTAATATGATCATTTTATAAACATTTTATTTGTTATATTATCCAACAGCGTATAGTGTACGAAACTATTTGCTCATCATATAGTATTCAAATATTGCTTAAGCATCAATGCATCAGTAATAATTAGGGGGTGGGAATGACCAGGCTCCCCACGATACGATACTATCACGATACTTAAGCCACGATACGATAGTATTGCGATTCTACGATATGCTAAGTATTGCGATACGATATATTGCGATATTGCAAATCACATGGCTCATATCCATGTCCGTCTTCCCTTCCTGGTTAAAAAATGTATTTGCAATATGAATAGTTTATGTAAATAACACAATTTGTGTTATTAGAACCTGAAAAGGAGATGGCATTGTTTTTGTTACTTTCATTGCAATTGTATACTGTTGGGTTGAAGCACCCTTCAGTGGTTGAAGGTTCGAGCCCGCTCCGCGCCGTTCGTTTGATGAGTGGTCTGCTATAAAAAGGAAGGGCTCAGACGCAGAGATATGAGGTTTAACAATAAGCTGATTTAATGGTAAAAACAACAGTACAATATAACGAAGTACTTCGGGCCTTGGTTCTTACTGCCGTGCGATGTACGTATCAGACAGTCAGACAGAACAGAGGCCCCAAGTGTACAGAATTCATAATATTTATGCCCACAAACGGAGAGGAGTTGTGTGGGAGGAGTTGTGTCGGTTGCTCCTCCCTAGGTGTTCATCCATTGGTGGACTCACTCCTGGGCGAATCAGAGTGAGTCAGCCATTGACGAGGTCTAAACAGCGAATCAGAGTGAGTCAGCCATCGGCGTGGGAAGTTTGGATCTCCTGCGCCGCCGATCAGTCCCAGGTCATCTTTTATGGCAGCCATAAAATAAACAATTCTGGGTTGAACGGGGGTGAGGTACCAATCCTTATCTTCGTTTATCCTCAGCACCTGGCCGTACCACTCCGCGTCCCAATCTTTCTCTCAGTACAATCTCTGCATAGACTCAATGGTGTCAGTTTTATTACCTTTCTCCTGCAACCCCCCCATGCTCCTATCCGGCCCATTAAAAACCCGGGGGGGCGACTGGATCCTCTACATTCCTAAGTCAACGCACACACAATTGATCACATCATACAAAACAAAATAAGAACACTTGGTCTAGTTTCATAAGTATACATTTTACACAGACAAAGTTATAATTATTAAAACAGGTTATAATTATTGAAACAGGTTATATAGGATATACAGGTTACTTTAATCCCCCTTTTGATCTCACCTCAAGAGATCAATTCACACAAAGCATTCGACACATAACCACTGTCATTCTTTTCTACTGCGTCTGTCCCCCAACATTATATAAATCCATCAGAAGCTGGGATTTAGAGTACTTTAAACCTTCGGGAACTGCCCACCATAACAACCTCTTATGACAGTGGAGGGAGACCAAAGTATATTAAAACTGCGTCCTTGTCTGCTGAGTCATCATGCTGTCCTCTCCTTCCGATGCATAAGCCAACAAGGGCATTTGGTACGGAGGGACAGCTTTTCCTTCAATGGTGGAACTGATGAATCTAACACACAATGAGCGGATACAAGGCACACAACAACAACCACATGTTACTAAAATGGCAATAAAAGTAGCTATAGAAATCAAAAGAGACATTATTAAACCTTTCCATTGACCAAACATGTTTGTAAACCATTCCTCCAAGGGGTTGTGTATCCCTGATTGTTCATGCATAGTTATGGATAGTGTGCGAAGCCTTCTAAAGCCTTTGTGACGGAACCGTGGAGCCGTATTGTTTGGAATGAAAGTACAACACATATCACCAAACATTGAACACACACCTCCTTTCTCAGCTAACAGCATGTCAAGGGCCATTCTATTCTGAACTGCCATAAGGGAAGTCGGCCCCAGCTGTTCAGCGAGTCCTTCTACAGCGTCCCTAGTGAGATTAGCTAAACGGAGCACATTGTAATGTACATAGTTGATCCTGTCTACATTATTCCATCACTACCTGCTTGGAAAGTGAAGGTTTGTTTAGGAGACATTTTGGTAACAACTACCTCATGTTTGGCCCGTTTGACCCTAGTTACGGACTCCTCTGGGGGGGAATGGAGTCTGGGTGGTCAATGGAATCATTAAAACAAAAATAAAGGCAAGGGTGAACACACATTATTTCTGTTATTAATAATAGGAGATTTACTAGGACACAAGGAATTAACACCCAATCAAATAATAAGGCTATTCGCTAATGGGCCATATAACTAAGAATGGTGTTCAAGATACAAACAGTGTCCCAAGTAAACCACGATTCCCACTAGCAGAGTACACCAACAAACAATAAGGAAGTGTAATCCACAGTCTGTCATTATTGAGTACCTTTAATCAGTGGTCCGTGTTATTGTAATTAGGTTCTTCTGAACACAATGCTAAAATCTCCTAAGGAGATTCTTTAAAACTAGGGTGTAAAATAGTACCCTGTAATGGTAAATACTGTGCTCCCAGAACCTGTTAAATATAAGGTTCAGTAAAACCTGTTAAATAGAAGGTCTGGTGAGTGGGGAGACTTTCACTGCCCTTTAATATAGGGATAACCTCTCGTTATATATAACCTACTACTCTTATTAGAAAGAGGCCCTATAGGTGGGCATAAAAATGCTGCTACTTATTGGAAAGTGCCCCTAAAGGTGGGAGTAAAAAAGTCGGGTCCTATATGGAGTCGTGTGTTTCAGGTCGGAGACTCGTGTCCGCCTCCTCGCCGGCCGTAATCTCCTTTCCAAGATCGCCTGTTGTTACCTCTGTGTCTTTGTCCTTGTCATCTGTTGTATGGGTCGTTGCTTCTGCTGGGCTGTCGTCGTCAGATGTGTCGTTCTCGTCCGTCTGCTGCAGCGATGTCAGTTCTGATGTCGTCTAACGTCCTTGCTGGAGGTTTTCCAACGGCGCACTGGCTCCAATGATACCACGTTTCCCCCTTTCCTTCGAGGCGAACTGCATGTGATGTCCTCTGAGTCACTCTGTGCGGGCCGGTGAACCTTGGGTTGAGCCACTTCGGACGGATGACCTTCAGCCAGATGAATTCTGCGGTGTTAGCCTCGTGCTTCTCCGGTCCCCCTTTGGCGTCAGCCACCTGGGTGGAGAAATCTCATACCAAGCCCTTAAGTTGCTGGTAGTATGGTTTGCTATCCATCTCTTCTACTTCTTTCCCTACTGCTAATGCTCCAGGACCCGGAAACTGATGGCCGTGGGTCAGCTCAAATGGGGAGAAACCTGTCCCTCAGTTAATGTGTTCATAAACAAAGTCCGACACCGGCTATATCAACCTGTTTCAGAGGAAGGTGGAGTCCCCTGTGCCGTCTTGACTTGCCGTGTCTTCTCTGTCAGAGGCAGAGGTTTCATCCTTTTTTTTTTAGTCCTAAAAAATTTGACGCGTTTTGCAACAAAGTCAAGTATTTCTTCATCTGTAGGTGTATGTGTTGATACAGGTGTTCTTTAATGTCATGAGGGGAACTGGGTGAGGGGGGGTTAGAGGTGGAGGGAAGCGTATAGGGAGGGGGTCGGGTCTTAAAGGGGTTGTATAAATCTGGATAGAGGAGGGGACCGCCCTCTGGGATGTCTGGGAGGGGCCCACCATATGGCTTCTCCTTCCTGACTGGCTCTATCACTTCTGTGGGAGGGGCTGGTGCAGGACTGGGTGGGGCTGCTATGGCGGGCAGATTTTTGGCGGGAGTTTTGCTCAGAGAGCAGGTTACTGCCACTCCATTCATAACTAAGGCTGCGTTATGGCCTATTCTCCTTAGCTTGTCAACTAGCTCCCTTTCTTTGTTAAGTTTAGAAGCCCTGATAAAACCTGCCTTCTGCTTGTTGAGAGTTTCTAATTTCTGAACCAACTGTCGCTCGTATGTATTGAGTGCTGTGGCTAGGAGACTTATTGCCTCGTCACCCTCTACTCTATTCTCTGCGATCATCTGATCGTGTAAGAAACGGAGATCCCTGCTCGCCTTTTTATGATCTCCGGGCTTAAGTCCGCTAAGTATCAATCTCTCTGCTTGTCCCCACTGTTCCCTTAAACTCCCCGGAACAGGGACTCCTAATTCTCTCTCTTCACGTTCAAATTCTCCTTCCATTTTGACTTCGTTCGTATCTGCTTCTCCTAAAGGTTTTAGTTTTTTATAAAAAATACCAGATATCTCTGCGTACTATAATTTACTAATTATTGTAGTTTTATTCCCACAGGTATACAGTCTGATAGTTTTCGGTGCGAGGTGTATTTCAACCAGTTACGGAGACTCCAAAGAGCGCTTCTCCTAACGGTTTTAGTTTCTTATAAAAAACACCAGATATCTGCGTACTATAATTTACTAATTATTGTAGTTTTATTCCCACAGGTATACAGTCTGATAGTTTTCGTGCGAGGTGTATTTCAACCAGTTACGGAGACTGCAAAGAGCGCTTCTCCTTAAGGAGGATGCGGCCCAAGGCATGGAGTCGAAACCCAGTCTACAATAACCTTTGATCGTCACGTATATGCTATCAGATACAAATAAGATTCTACAATACTTTCAGGGACGGTCCTTTCAAATTGATGTTGAAAATATTATAATATACAACCACAGTTAATCACACTCAAAATAAATAAACTAACGTAACCCCAGATCCGTCTAAGGATTGCCTGTGTACTTAGTCGATGAGCCCCAACCCCAGAATTCGTCTAAGAATTACTGTGTGTGTCACCTTATTTCTCAGAGTATTTCAGCTGGACTTCCTTTACCAAATTTAAAACCACTGAAATCTCGGACGATGATTGCAGCTGGACTTCCTTTACCAATTTAGAACCACTGCAATCTCGTTACACAGTTTATATTCCCCGTACAGTCTAGTTGACTTTTATAGTGCGATGTATTTTCAACAGATGAGAGACTTCCAGAAGCGCTTCTACACCCCTTTCCGATGTGGCTTTTGGCAAGGAGTCGAAACCCAGTCTACAGAATCTCTTTATCGTCACGTTTAGTCTTCTAGATTAACCCCACAGCAAGAGTTTGCGAGATCCGGTCATTTCAAATTGATTTTGAAAGTTGCGTTTCTCCTCTTGAAATACCCCACATATAACACAACTGCAGCTCCTCTTTGAGACTGGAAAGTGTTATTCTGTAGTACTGTTTTTCTACCGTAAGACTAAAACACTGAAAATGCCGCTGACAACTCTAAAATTTTGTAGTATAGCCAATCACAGATTTTGATAATAACAGGTATCTGCTCACCTTTCAGTTGTAGGGCCCTGGTTTAGTTGTCAGAGGTATTCGAGGTGTCTTCCCTGGACAGTTCGTCCGCTGGCTGCCGGTGTTCCTTCTATGAGACCCTACTCATCACGTCGGTCGGTCACCAAATTGTTGGGTGAAGCACCCTTCAGTGGTTGAAGGTTCGAGCCCGCTCCGCGCCGTTCGTTTGATGAGTGGTCTGCTAAAAAGGAAGGCTCAGACGCAGAGATATGAGGTTTAACAATAAGCTGATTTAATGGTAAAAACAACAGTACAATATAACGAAGTACTTCGGGCCTTGGTCTTACTACCGTGCGATGTACGTATCAGACAGTCAGACAGAACAGAGGCCCCGAGTGTACAGAATTCAATATTTATGCCCACAAACGGAGAGGAGTTGTGTGGGAGGAGTTGTGTCGGTTGCTCCTCCCTAGGTGTTCATCCATTGGTGGACTCACTCCTGGGCGAATCAGAGTGAGTCAGCCATTGACGAGGTCTAAACAGCGAATCAGAGTGAGTCAGCCATAGTGTGGGAACTTTGGATCTCCTGCGCCGCCGATCAGTCCCAGGTCATCTTTTATGGCAGCCATAAAATAAACAATTCTGGGTTGAACGGGGGTGAGGTACCAATCCTTATCTTCGTTTATCCTCAGCACCTGGCCGTACCACTCCGCATCCCAATCTTTCTCTCAGTACAATCTCTGCATAGACTCAATGGTGTCAGTTTTATTACCCCCCCATGCTCCTATCCGGCCCATTAAAAACCCGGGGGGGACTGGATCCTCTACATTCCTAAGTCAACGCACACACAATTGATCCCATCAAACAAAACAAAATAAGAACACTTGGTCTAGTTTCATAAGTATACATTTTACACAGACAAAGTTATAATTATTAAAACAGGTTATAATTATTGAAAACAGTTATATAGGATATACAGGTTACTTTAATACATGTCTTAACGTAACTTCCTATTTTATATACGATCATCTTTCGGAGGGATATGCTACAGTTTCTATAAATGAAACCAGAGGAGACTGTGAGGTTCACCGTAGACGGACCACTTTTGGACTAAATGTCCTCTCCATTAAAGGCAGCTCGTTCTGGAATAGCCTCCCAACTGAGATACGGGATTGTCCCACTCTCAATAGTTTTAAAGGTCAACTAAAAGAATGGTTGAGAAACAAACAGACGTGCAATCACCGCTAAATGCACTTTAACACAGGGGTATCTCCTCTCCTTTATATGGCGTAGCTGCTACATTGTACTGCCATGTGGTAAATGCTTGTATATGCTGCTCATGCTCTTTCTGCATATCATGTATTTATTTTTGCCATTTTTATCGCGATACTATGCTGTATCGATTATTTCCCCCACCCCTAGTAATATTCCAGAAAGTAATACATACTGTAATTGTAGCAGCTAAATTATAAAGAAATAAAACAGAGGATGAACTCCAAACTAAAACTGCCACTGAAGAACCAGCTAGCAAATCTTATGCAGGGAAAAAGATCCAAAGTCCAGACGAGAATGTCGTTTTTGGAAGTTTATGCCAAGAATCCAATATCATGCAGTACAATATTGAGTTTTCCAATCTTGCCCCTTTTGCTTTTTAAGGTAGATTTACATTTAGCAAAAACTGTAAGAAAAGAAATGTTAAACTATGAAATAAATTAACTGAATTTAATTGCTCCAACAATCATTTATAAACCCTACTCTCAAAGGTGCTACTCAAACATTTAATTACTTGATGTGCATTTTACTGATAATGCTTTTGGAAATACACTTGGGTAAATGTTTAAATGCAAGGCTTATTATAGGACATTTGAAATGTTTACATAAGTAAAAGATACGAGTACTTCTTTCATCACTGCTTAATTATGGTGTTACTGGACGACCTCTGACTAAATTGGACCATTACAACACTAATTTGCACAAACTTGTACACTGTGTATAATAAAGAGTTATAGCCAACTAAATGCATCAACCATTAAATGTGTTTGACCAAAATGTGTGAACAATAGCATAAAACAGCATCAGCATAACTCCAGTAAAAACATTGCAGTGAATGACCCCTGGTTATATCTCTGCACATGGAAAGTTGAAAACATACCAAATATTCTACAGAAAAACAACAGAATTCGTTAATAACAAAAAGGCTTAGCTGCAATTTATTTTTGCTTAATGTGCACAATCAACTTCTCTGTTCTAGTGTGTTTCAACATTTTGAACACTCTACTTCTCTGTTTCTCTCTCTGAAGAAACACAATCCAACCCTGCAGTTTACTGGTTTCACCAACTCTTTTGTATTTCCTTCTCAAATTCCTTTTCGGGTGTGTGACAATAAAGACGCTGCACAAATTCTTCAGACTGACACTATTGGAATGTTATTGTCTTCTTAGCTGTACAAGTTGTACCCAAAAACATTGGTATCATACCTGAGTGACAAGAGGTTAGAAAGAATTTATTGTATGTAGCATATGCTGCTGCTTCCTTAATGCTCCAAAAACCTTGGCATCAGACCAAAGAGGTTAGGAACAAGTTGCCGTGTGAATCAAATTCTGCTGCTTCTTCTTGGCTTTCTCGATGCTGTCAAATGGAATATCTCAAAACATATCCAGAGTCTTCATGAAGCTGGAACCAAAATAAATGACCAACAAGGTCAAGATGCTCTATGACCAACCCTACAATAGAGTCTAGTTCAGGGTTTCCATTTGTCCCATTTCTTCAGTCATACAAATTATAAACGCATAACAAGTCACAGAAGAATTATGTAAATGTCCTGGAGAATGGAAAGTGTACTTTCCCCTTAGTGTGAATACTTATTATTCAACATTCTAAAGCAGTAGCTTAACATTGAGCAGACGTGACTGAAAACTGAGAATTTTCCTTGGGACAATATTGGGCCGCTGCTCTGACTGGTTTAAGTATGACATTTTGTTTTCATTTGGTCTCAATTGTCCAGAATATGTTGGCCGGCCAGCTCCGAGTGCAAAAAGAGTACAAGTTGATATCAAATATCCATGACACAATTAATCGCACATTTTTTGTCTGTTCTAAATGTACCTTAGAGGGATATTTTTCAAGTTTTTAATACTCTTATCAACATATGAGTGGACAAATATCCTTTATGCAAATGTTTGTTTATTATCATTTGAACATTACAAATATTCGCCTCAATTCAACCTGGAACCTCTCTCATACAATACAATAATACAATACAAAGTGTGTGTGTGTGTGTGTGTGTGTGGTGTGTGTGTGTGTGTGTGTGTGTGTGTGTGTGTGTGTGTGTGTGTGTGTGTGTGTGGAGAGACACTGTGATGGATCGTTGGAGCTATGTGCAACTCGAGGCATATGCTCGAACGGGAGCTGCCTGGACGCTGCAATCATGTTGCGCAAACTATCCGTGCTGAGTGTGCTGACTTTTCGTACAATGTCCCACTGTCTGGCTACCTGCATAAAGTCAAGTGCTCGGCGCAGTTGTCGGCGAAATGTCGCTCCTCTGTTTTCATTGAAACAGCTCCTTATATCCGTTAGCGCAGCTAGCTAGCACCAGATGCTAACAACAACAATACACGTAAGGTGTGCGTATTCTCTCTCTCTCGCTCGCTCGCGCCACACATACACACACCCTCCCGGTCCTCCCGATGGCCAGTCCAGGCCTGCCGGTGAGCTTGGAAGTGTGGTCTGCCGCAAGCGGGCGGCAGGAGCGGGGCTGTCAACATCAGCTTGTAGATGATTTTTTAAACTCGATGCGCTCTGAAACTACGGGGCGTTCGAGGACAAAAAATACACATGCGTTAATCGCGTTCAAATAATTAGTGGCGTTAATTCTTTTTTGCGTTAACGCGTTATTAACGCGTTAACTTGACAGCCCTAGTTAAAAGACATGCCCAAGCAATAGCTAGAGACAAGAGCTTAAACAATGCATAAGTACTATTTACATTTTTTACCTTATTTCTGTTGTGTTATCTTTTCCAAACTCACTGTAATATTCAAAGGTTGGTCAATTATATTCAAACCATGAATAGTTGCGTCAGGAGAATAACTTTAGAAAGTCATCCCACATATCTACTAAATAGTTTGGATGGTTTGATGCTTATTTGATACCTCAGACCCTCACTGACTTACCTTCTGGACAATCATGTCTTGCATACTGTTCCAGATAATACATTTATTTGGACCAATATTAAACCTTTTTCAGTTCCCCCTACAGCCAGTGATGGCCTTCCACGTCCACGAGAGTTCACAGATCTGAAGTTAGGCAATGTTTCTGGGTGGATACCCTGGCTGAATCAATTGCAGATTTTATTTCCTTGTCAAATTCGTTTTCGGGTGTCTGACAATTAAGACGCTGCACAATTCTTCAGACTGACACTATTGCAATGTTATTGTTATCTTAGCTGCACAAGTTCCTGCCAAAAACATTGGCATCATACCTGAGTGACAAGGGGTTAGAAAGAATTTATTGTATGTAGCATATCCTGCTGCTTCCTTGATGCTCTCAAGTGGAATTTCTCAAAACATATCCAGAGTCTTCATGAAGCTGGAACCAAAATTAATGACCAACAAGGTCAAGATGCTCTATGACCAACTCTAGAGTCCAGTTCAGGGTGTCCATTCGTATATGTTATGCATAAAGCAGATTCTGTTGGACGTTGTGGTTCCTTAGTGTTGCATTGATTATCAGTACATTGCTCTCTTAATACATTCATAGAATCATAATAACCGCTTTGTTTTAGTCCCTCCTACAGCCAGTTAAGGCCTTCAAAGCCAAAGTATAGGGTGACCAGGTGCCAACAAGCCACATGGTGGGCCTAAATTAAGTTTGTGCGGGACAATGCGGGACATGCTACTGCTTTGCTAAGAGCTAGTTTACATTTTAAATATAATCTCTATCCAACCCTTAAAAATGAACATTTCTATTGAAACTATTAGCTTATACATATTAATTACAACATTTGACTATGGTTTAATTGGTTGCACAAACAATGCACGTGAAGTAATTAAATATATATGTTTTGAATGGAATTTATTTTCAACATTTTTATATTCAATAAATATTCTCGTGTTTTTTTGCGATCTCCGAGTCTGGAAAAATGACCAGAGCTTAATGCCACAGTCTGCTGCCCTGGGACCGAGTGTTGCACAGTCTGGGAAACGTTTATTAAATCAGCTGCTGTAACCTTGTCTCTTTGGTAATACGCTTTTGGTTTCAGGAAGAATGTATCCATAGATTGATATTTTCTTTATGAGTCTGGCATTTCTTGTGAGTTTCTGTGAAGCGTTGCTTCAAAAGATATGCACCTCCATGCACAATTGAAAAGAAATTCTGGCAAATCTCACAAAAGCTGTCTGGGAATCTCCCTCCACACCAGTGATGTGCGGTGAGGTTCATGGCTGGTGAGGCACTGACTCTTTCAGAGTCAGATTTACAAATATTATATTTTGACCTTAATCGAAATATTCTGTTATTTTCAAAAGCTTTCTTAGTCTGACGTTTCGATTAATTTTAAACAGACCGTTCAACAAAAGAATACCCAAAATCTAAATATTGGATTGCTCTTTCTTAGTAAGATCCCATTTTCATTACAATTGTGGTCTTACCTTGACTTGAAGATGAAGTCCATGCTATCCTTCTGGACAACAATCTCTATTACTTTTTTGTAAAAGTCCTCCTTATCTCTCTAGTTTCAAAAGTCTAGCTTGTTGTTTGCGTCTACTGTCTCTGCGTAGAATAACAGTAGCAACAAGAACCTGTGGGCTCACGTGCACCCCCTTCAGTGCGGCAGAGGTTATGGCTGCCTCTCCTGGTGCTTTTTTCATTGCCGTTGTATGATGAGACCAGCGAGCCTAAATATCATATATACGTGAAATAAGTTATTTAGAGACTATGGATGGCGAGGATAAATATAATAAAGGGATCTACAAACATTACTTTGGTGACATACAGTGAGATGGTAACAGGCATGTGCTGAGTGCCCGCTTTCCAGTCAGTTTCTGTGGGGTGACGTATTCTGAGGTGAGGCAGAGCTCATCTGTGCCTCACTTACCCCACAGTAACTGGCTTGAGTGCGCTCACAAAATAAGTGCCCGCGCTAAATTAGTGCCCGCGTTCCAGCCAGTTTCTGTAGGGTTACGTGAGGCAGAGCACGTCCCTGCCTCACTTCTCATCGCTCCCATGTAGCCTAGTTGTAGCGGAGCTCGGCAAATTTGACGATTTTGACGAAAAAAAGCGATTGGAATCATACAGAAATCACATTTACAACACAGATCAGTGGAGACATTTTATTATTATTATTATTTAGTTTTTCTTTAGTTTTTTTTCCGTTACATTGGAGTATGACAGGGGAGGCTCTGCCTCTTGTTTTCTCAACACCTTTGGATAAAAGACGTGCGACTGTCAATCAAATGCGGGACATCGGCAAAATGTGTGGGACAAATGTTAAGAATACTGTGCAGTAATAAAATAAATCTCCACAGATTCCTTTCCGTGTATGTCAGAAGGAAGAGTCTGCACACAATTCTTTAGACTGAAACTATTGCAAACAACATTGTTATCAGAGATACAAAATCTGCACCCAAAAACATTGACATCATACTTGAGAGGTTATGGACACGTTTCCGTGTGTAGCAAACAATGCTGCCATTCTCCTGGAAACCCTTAATGGCATGGCCCCAGCATATCTTTCTGAGCAGCTACACTCCTAACCGCCCTCTCAGGTCAGCTGATCAACTGCTCCTGAATGTGCCCAGAACCAGGTCAAAGCTCAGATGGGACCGTTCTTCCTCTGTAGAGACTCCCACACTGTGGAACGATCTGACCCTGCACATCAGACAGGCCCCCACACTGTCTGCTTTTAAATCGCTTCTTAAAACCCACCTCTTCTCCTTAGCGTATTGACATCTTTTAGATTGTTGCTTTAAATTGTCTATTGTTTTTACTTGTACTTGTCTTATGGTGTGCACTGCAAGAAAGGAATTTTAAGAAAGTAAAAAAAACTTGTTTCTGGGAAACAATTCTAATTGTTCGTCTAAAAAGTCAAATAATCTTGTTAAGAATGTTTTGCTTAAGAAAATTATTCTTACTTTGACAAAATATATCTTACTATTTCTTATTCAAAAAGTATATCTTATATCGAGCTAGAATTAACCAGTAACAAGTTAAAGTATGGGTTTGCATAAATTCCCGGCATGGAACAGATTTTTATTTTTTAATTTTAAGAAATAAACCATCAAACAACTTCTCAATTTAAGAATCTGATGAAATGACACCAATTTTGAATTTCATATATATTTATTCTAAATAATTATAGCTCAATATAAGATAGCATTTTTTAATAAGAAAAAGTAAGATATATTTTGTTAAAGCAAGAATTATGGTGGCCGGCAGGCGCAAACACGGAACAACGGCCAAAAACGCATACATAAGCAGGAAACACCTACAAATAATGAAATGAAAAACAAACAAACCCCGACAACAAACGCAACAGAAAAACGCTGCAAATACAAAAACGATATGCAAAGTCAAAAACACATACAAAAAAAAACATACCGAAAGTGCTCCATGCTATGGAAAGCCAAAAGTGCCATAATACGCGCGTATATTCGCGCGTATATTCGCGCGTATTTTCGCGCGAATATACGGACCTCCGCGAAAATACGGGCGAAAATACGCGCGAAATTACGAAAAGTTTCTTCAACCAATCAGTGAAGGGTAAAGCCAGACCAAAGCAATCTGTAGATGAAAAGTTCCTGACATTGTGAGGCTGTGCTGTAAATTGTACATTATTCCAGATTCAGGGGACTAAGTATTAATTAGCCTTTGAATATAATACATATATCAATCAATATATCAATATAACCTGCCTTCATTGTCTTTTAAAATAAAATCGCCTTACCCTTTTCCTTAACCCTCTGCAGTGTGAAGTGAAGGGTATTTTCTCCATTTTTAGATGTCTCCTTAAATCAACTTTTAAATGTACTTCTTATAACATGGCATGGTGTTACATATCAAAATGTTCAGTACAGTCTCTGGTCTTGCTAGAAATGCAAAGTCACTCACCTTAGAGCAATGCTTCTCAAAGTGTGGTCTGTGGACCACTGGTGGTCCGTGAGCACCCCCTAGTGGTCCGTGAGTATATTGGTAACATTTCACATTTTAAATAAATTTATTTATATAAATATTCCGCACTCTCGCGGGAATATCTCCGCAAAGGAGTGAGCTTAAGTTTCATTCTTCATTCTTTTGATTGCATGATATAGCCCAGCGCAACACCTTCATCACACATGTTGCCACTTGTTTGTACCATTTTCAGGCGATTTGTAATCTGTCTGGATATTTGCGGAGTTAGATGGTCCGCGAGTGTTTTTGTATTGGTTAAGTGGTCCTTGGTATGAAAAGGTTTGAGAAACACTGCCTTAGAGCACTGTCTTATGAGATACTTAGCTTAGAAATCCGATTCTTGGAAAACTTCAAAACTCTTGTGAAACACAGATTTACTCATGTCATCCATTTCTTTTGGTGTTTCAGATTTGGTTTTCCAAAGTCTTTGGTTCACAAAAGTAGTGAAATATATGGATTATACTATAGACCTATATACATGTGTTGTTCATGTCTAAAATGAAAATGTGTAAATTATAATTTGGAGTAAAATTGTTCTATCACTCTACTTTCACCACAGAAAAGTTACATCAGGACTGAATAATGACTTCATATTCCATACCAAGGTTCATGTGATGTGTACTAAAACAAATTGAGCATTAAAACTTTTTTTTCGACCAACTATTTATGTTAACATAAGAAACTGTAAAATCTCAATATTTCCAATATCAGAACTTTTTCAACCAACTATTCATTATAAATGTAAAGACAGCAGCCAGACCCACTGTCTTGGAAGACAGACAAAGACCATGACACTGCTCCCCCTAGCAGTGTCATGGTCTTTGTCTGTCTTCCAAGACAGTGGGTCTGGCTGCTGTGTAGGTGGGGGTGATGGCGCATGGGCTGCTGGTGGCTGTGTCGGAGGGAGGTAGGTGTGATTGTCCCGGGTTGATGCTGGTGGCTGTGTGGGAGGTACGTGTGCTAGGCGAGACTTCTTTGCTGGCTGGGTTGATCGTGATGGCTGTGGTGGAGGCCTTTGTATGTAAATATCTTTCGCAGTTCTAGCTTTTCAAATGTGAAGATTATTTGGGATTTAGAGTTTTTTTTTTTTTAATATATCATACTTAAAACGTTTACTTAAGTACCAATGCAGTATTTTCCTTGCAATGGAGTAATTTACATTGCAGTATTAGTACTTTTACCTAAGTAAAGGAGCCGAATATTTCTTCCACCGCTGCAAAACATTAATATTAATACAAAATGTTTGAAACATACAAGATTTTTAAATAAAATAGTAGGAATGAGAATTGAAATGCTTACCCTGATTCCCAGTGAGAATAGAGGTTTTGTCCCAACAAAATAACTCTTGAGTCGAAGTTACTTGATCTCAGAACTTCAAGAAGTGTCTGTAGATAATAACCCTTAAAGCTGAGCTGTTTTTTATGATATCTTCCCCCAAAGTCAATCAATAATCATGATCAGCATCCAATCACTGAATACCATGTAGTATACTCCCAGGCACATGAACCCAGTTCTAGTCAGCAGATCAAGGTTCCAGTAGTCATCTAAGGACACACTGATGAAACATTCATATGAGTTCATGTTTGCGCAGCCTTTGCTTTAATCACAGAGCGATAACTGCACTGATCCAACAGTTTCATTTAACGAGGATTTAGTTTATCACATTGACATATATATATATTATATATTATGTATATATTGTCTCATAGTTACAAATGCAAGAGAAACATATGTTTATATGATGCTGTGTGCAGAGGTGGGAAAAGTACTCAGATCTTCTACTTCAGTAAAAGTAGAAGTACCAGAGTGTAGGAAAACTCTGTTACAGTTAAAGTCCTGCATGCAAAATATGTATCAAGTAAAAGTAGAAAAAGTATTAGCTTCAAAATATAATTTAAGTACCAAAAGTAAAAGTAGTCATTGTGCCGATTGGTCCATTTCAGAATAATATATATGATATGTTTTATAATGATTGATCATTAAAGTGTTCTCAAAGCTGGTAAAGGTGCAGCTAGTTTGAATGACTTTGTATACTGCAGGGTAGCTTGTGAATTTACTCCAGGTGGAACTCAAGTCTTATTTAAGTGTTGATTATATTAAACTTCATTAATCCACATTTTTCTGTAGTTGTATTTTTCAAAAGTTGTAAAGATGTTTTTTTAGAGGCCAGCAGTGTTTAAAGAGTCTTTGGACAATTCTCTTCCCATGTTTGGAAGCTTTGAAATACAATTGTTACTTTATATCATTCAGCTTTCAGCAGGCACACTTTCATTCCTAATCCAGTTATAAAATGACAGAAAGAGATGTGTTTTTTACGGCAAAACAAGTAGACTGCCTCTAACTGTGCCCTGTCAGAACCTTTTTGTAAATATCCGATTTCTTTTTTAAATACAACTGTATGGCCTTAAAAAGGTTCTCTTTCTTTCTTATTGTATTTTTTGCCAAAGGAAGTCTTGTTATTAAAGCTTTCTACAGAAAAACACATAAACGGCTCAGGCATACAGAGGAAACTGGTCTTTGTTTGGGCCTCCAGACATACATTAGTTGTGTGAACTTTAATATTGTCTGCGGCCCTTCAGTTATCAAGATACCACTCGTACAGACATGATGGGGATCGATCTTCTGATCTAACTTTGGGTAAGAAAGCTTTCAGATGTCTTTTATAATATTTGTCTATTTTATCTGTATTTAAAAAAATAAAAAACATGTCTTCAGAACCATTGCTTTCACTGGTCTTAAATGATTGATAGAAAAAGAAAAAAATCAGTTATTTTCTAATGAGATAAGACAAGCAAATTCCCAAAAGGTGTACAAGTCCCGTGTAAAAGCAAAAGTCAAGGCAGAGTTTTGTTGCAATCTCCACCAGTAAATCTTGACGTCATGCAAACAATGAAATTTAAGATGCAAATTTTATTTTGGATGCTTTGTGTACACATTACAGCATCTTTGCAAATCCATTACATTGAATGCTAATCCAGTGCAGAGCCATACACCTCCACCTCACAGAGGGTCAGGTACTCCTGTCTTCCAGGGATACCTATGTAAACATAGCGGCCGTCCATCCCGTTGGCAACCTCGAACTCAGCAGTTTGACCTGCCGGGATGCCGGTGATTAAAGCAAACCTGTAGAAGAAGCAGAAATCACTACATTAACCTCAGGAAGGGTTTATTGAAGTAATAGGCTTTTCATTTTAAGTTCAACATGCACTCAAAGCGTCATTAGGTTTCTACGCTTTACTTGGTTAGAATGTTGGTTGCAGATCTTTTAATTAGGGCTTGATAATGAACAATATTTATATTTCAGTAATGTTTAAATAAATGTTTTCAAATCATGTCACAGAATCACAATTGACGACCCTCGATCAGGCCTTTTATTTGGCGACCTTGGTATTTGTCCATTTCTGTGATCAGATCAGAACACATTGAGGAATCATTCATAAATGAAGGGTATTCCCGCTCAATCCTATTTCTTGGCAATGTAAGGCTTTTTAATCCAAAATGTAGCACCAGGGTAAACTTGAGAGAGAAAAACTGAATAATGTTCCTCAAACGTGTTCCAACAAAATACCAATTCAGTGACTTTTTAATATTAGTATTGTAATAGGACATGCTCTACGTTACCTGGGATTGTCAGCACCATTGTTTACAAGAGAATCTCCAATGCGGATCTCGGCTCCATTGATTCGTTCGGGGACTGCATTTCGGTTGGTTATCTTAACAGAAAACACTTTGTGTGTTTTGTGCAGAGTCAGCCTCCACCAGGGGTTCAATTCATTGTTTGTGACACTGCAGGACATCACCTTTGAACCATCATCGAACTTGGAGTCCCGACTCCCATCAATGGCATAATATGGACTGTAAAACGAATACAGTGATGACTGTGCGGCTTTTCCTTGAATGGCCAGGTTCTCTTCTGCAACAAAAAAACAAAACAAAGATTTAGGTTAAATCATTAACATGTATGACTCCTGATGCAGATTGTTTTTTATTATTCTGTTTCACCATGACTCTCAAAAGATTTGATTTAAATTGCCGTCAGGATGAAGGACATAAAAGGGATAACCCCACCATATATAAACAAATAACTACCATATAGTAATTTGTTATTGGAAAAGAGGAATTAAAGTAATATTATACTGTAGTCTATAATATATTGAGTCTATAGTTAAAGTTATATATAACTACAACTGCACTAAGTTTAACTAAATGTGTCATTCAGTTTTGGCAAATTAAACTTTAAATAAAATAAGATCTGTTTTAGTAATCATAAGTGACATGAGAGGCTGGTACATCCTTTCTCTTTTTCCTATTAATGGGACCATATTTTCAACTTGAACGTCATGCTGGATTGAAGAAGACTTGAAACAAACAATTGAGATCATAAACTAATGGGTACACTCTTTCCAGAGGTAATAAATCAAGTGAGTTGCAGGAAAAATGTTCATAGCAGATCATAGACTTCTACACAATCAGACTTTTAGAAAGAATGCAGGTTTAAGGGACTTCTGCATTGAGATAACTTTTCAGCCACTTGGCTTATATGACAGTTCCTTGTTTAGATGGAAATCACACATTATTTATGTAAGATCCCAAACCCTCACCAGTTGGGGCATGGTACCCGTAGACTTCCACCTCACAGAGGGTAAGGACCTTTCCATCACCCAGTATACGCACAGTCACATAGCGTCCCTCCACACGATCAGTGAAAGTCATAGTGTGCAATGCCTCTATTGTAGAAATTCTACCAACACTAAAAGAAAGAGAACACAAGTGAGAAAGAAAGAAGAACATGAATGACATGTTATACCCCTAAGGCTTCAACAGTTAGATAAAAGGTAACTGGTAATTTCATCATAGACTTCTATACAATCTGACTCCTTTTTGCAATCAGGGGGGCACCCACTGCGAGATATTAAAGACGATGCAAGTTTAACGCACTTCAGCATTGCCTATATTTTTGATAAGCAATGCAAATAAGTAAAATGACATGGTTGAAACATTTAGGAACAGTTTCTATGAGAATCTACCGGCAGAGGTGGGTAGTACATTTACAATTTTGAAGTACTTGTACTTAACTTGAGTATTTCCATTTATTTCAACTTTCTACTCCTGGAGAAGATAAACAAATGATCAGACAGTTACACAAAACAAATGAATAAAATGTGTGCAGGAAATGTCTTACACTGGGTTTGTTAAACCATTGTTGTCTAAAGAGTTGCCGATGTGGATCTTTGCCCCGAGGAGCTTTTCTGAACAGCAGTCTGCTCTGTTGGAGATGATGACGGAGGTGACGATGTAGGGCTCCAGCAGGTCCACTCTCCACCAGGGGTTGCTTGATTCATCAGTGTGGCTGCACGATCCAGAATAGAACTTATGGTCACGGTTTCCATCAATAGCGTTGCTGGCAAATCCAATATGTACATAACTGTCTGACTGGGTCGCTTTTCCACGCAACGCCACGTTTTCTAGTAAAGAGACAGTTGAATATATAATTATTATACACACATTGGAAAATGGTTTAAGCTACATTAGTGAGATTACAATATTTTATGCATTACATAACTCTGCTGAAAAACTAATATTTCCACCACAATCCAAAGGATCTTGGAGCTAAAGCTATAAACTAGACCAGTGGTTCCCAACCAGGGGTACAGGGACAAAATAAACCATTTTAAATCAATTTAATTAAGCTTGGTGTCCTGCCCCCAGAACGATCTGTCATGATTTAAGTTTTGGGGTTTATTTTGCTGTTCTGTTCTCCCTGTCTCTTGTCTGGTCCTTCTCCCTGTCGTTAGTTTCCCTGGTGTGTCTGATTGTCTGATTGTGTTCACCTGTTGCCCTTGTGTTTCTCCTCCCCTGCCCGGCTGTTTCTCGTCTCGTGATTACCCCTCTCTGTATTTAGTCTTGTCTTTCCCTGTCGGTTCATTGTTTGTCTTTCCTGTCTCCCTCCATGTTGGTGACGGTCAGTTTTGGTGCTATTGTTACCTTGTGCTACCTGTGTTTTTCATGCCATGTTTTTGTGTTCAACAGCTTTTAAAATAAAGCTCGCCTTTTGTTTCTAGACCTTTTACCTTTTTTTTGTAGTCTGCATTTGGGTCCTACCTTTTCCCGAATCCTGACAGAATGAACCGACCAAATTTGGACCCAGCAGATTCTGATTTGTTGGCTCTACAGGCGGAACGTCTTGGGTACTCTCTGGAGTACATTTTTTATACCTGGTATGACGCCTCATCTAGACGGGGTAGAGAGGCTGCTTTGAAGGAGGCACGCCAGGGGGTCACTCTTCTGCCGGGGGTCCTGCCAACCCTATGTCCTGTGCCGTTGGAGGTCCCGCCGACTACTCTTCTGCCGGGGGTCCTGCCAACCCTATGTCCTGTGCCGTGGGAGGCCCCGCCGACTACTCTTCTGCCGGGGGTCCTGCCAACCCTATGTCCTGTGCCGTGGGAGGCCCCGCCGACTACTGTTCTGCCGGGGGTCCTGCCAACTCCATGTCCTGTGTCGTTGGGGGTTCCGCTGAGGGTCCTGCCAACTCCATGTCGTGTTTCGTTGGGGGTTCCACCGGATTTCCTGCCAACACCTGATCCTGTCCTGTTGGGGGTCCCGCCGACACCTGCTCCGCCGGCTTGCCTGCCAACACCATGTCCTGCCAACACCATGTCCTGTCATGTTGGAGGTCCCGTCGACACCAGCTCTTGCTCCATCCGGGGTCCCACTGACACCAGCCCATGTCCTGTCCATGGGTCCTGCCCGGACAACGCTGGTTCCTATTCCGCCAGTGGTCCAGTCGGCCACGAAACCGGTCCTTCCTTGTGCCCGGCTCCCTGACTATGCCCGCCGCGGCCTTAGCCGCTTCTCTGCCTCTGCCTTGCCACCGGGCCGTCCGCCCGAGACTCTTTCCTGGTCCTCTGCCTTGCCCCCGGGCCGTCCGCCCGAGACCACCTCCTGTTCCTCTGCCTTGCCCCCGGGCCGTCCGCCCGAGACCACCTCCTGGTCCTCTGCCTTGCCCCCGGGCCGTCCGCCCGAGACCACCTCCTGTTCCTCTGCCTTGCCCCCGGGTTGTCCGCCCGTGACCCCTTCCTGGTCCTCTGCCGTGCCTCCGGGCTGTCAGCCCAAACCCGTCCTCCGGACCCCTCCACCCACCCTTTTGGAAATATTGGACTTTGTGTAGGGACGTCTTGAATCCGTCCCTTGAGGGGGGGGTTATGTCATGATTTAAGTTTTGGGGTTTGTTTTGCTGTTCTGTTCTCCCTGTCTCTTGTCTGGTCCTTCTCCCTGTCGTTAGTTTCCCTGGTGTGTCTGATTGTCTCATTGTGTTCACCTGTTGCCCTTGTGTTTCTCCTCCCCTGCCCGGCTGTTTCTCGTCTCGTGATTACCCCTCTCTGTATTTAGTCTTTCCCTGTGTTCCCCTGTCGGTTCATTGTTTGTCTTTCCTGTCTCCCTCCATGTTGGTGACGGTCAGTTTTGGTGCTATTGTTACCTTGTGCTACCTGTGTTTTTCATGTCATGTTTTTGTGTTCAACAGCTTTTAAAATAAAGCTCGCCTTTTTGTTTCTAGACCTTTTACCTTTTTTTTGTAGTCTGCATTTGGGTCCTACCTTTACCCGAATCCTGACACGATCAAAGTTTAAGAAAGATAATCAAGGTCGAGTGTCTCAATAAAAGCTCTAGTCTTAACAAAAGATGTTGAAACTGCTAGAATAAGTGTAAAGTTCAAGTTTAAATGCATTTGTATTAGGGTGACTTATCTACTAAGGAGCAGTTGGGTTAAATACGATCAGAAAAGGGTTTGAAAAGAAAAGATGTAGGTGCATCATCACAGATGAGTGAGGGGGCTCTTCTAGAATGGAGACCAGCTCAAGGGGTAAACGAGACAAAAAAGGTTGGGAACCTCTGATCTAGACAATTAAACTTGCTTTGTATAAACCTGCTTTCCTTGCTAACGGACAGCCTTACATTCACTTCCGTGTTATGTTTTATAGTGAAAACGTCATCTATAAACGATTCATACTCACGATAAGTGGAGGCAGAGCACGTCTGCAGGAGCAGCAGCAGAAGGACAACACAGAGCTTCATCTTTCTGGTAGAGCAAGAGGATATCGTTAACAGAATATAATTTAAAAAATGTACATATTCTAAATGTTTCTTACTGTTAGAAAGGCAGGATCAGTGATTGTAACAGTAAAGTTCAATGAGTTAGAGTTCAACATTAAGACAAGATAGATCTTTATTTATCCAAAGGGATTTTGTCGCGCATCAGTTGCAGTACAATGTAGGACAAATACAAATGAGGATCCTTATGCTGCAGAGGGTTCCTATTTACACGCTATGTTACATGTTTTATAATCCATTCTCAGGCTGTGAGAAGCAACGTAAGAGAACAGGACAAAGACAAAATAAAAAGTGTTACCTGGAGACCCCGACAGTCTGTTGGTTCAATGGAAAAGAAAGAAAAGTCTCCAAGCCCCAAACGAAGAGATTATGTTACGCTTTATATGCATCCTGGTCAAACCTTATCCAACCAATCCTCAGAAATCAGATCATATTCATATTCAACACCAACCAATCTTATTCGGTTTACTCCCATGCACATGTATTTCAGTTCCCTTTTCTTGTGGATTTGATTATAGGAGTCATCCAAGTTAATGCCAGGAAGTATGCTAAAGATCACTCAATACACACCAATGTATTACCAATAATATCCGTTTAATATTATGTAAAGTAACTTTGATAATGATGAATTAAAAAAACTCATGTCGCGGTCGAATGTAGGTTATTACATTTAAGTACAATTTAAAGATACTATAATTAGTATTCCCAATATAATCTGCTTTATACTTCTACTGCACTACACCGGCAGGAAGGGAAAATAGTGTCCTAATACTTTAAAGCTAAAACTAACTCACTAATATGATCATTTTATAAACATTTTATTTGTTATATTATCCAACAGCGTATAGTGTACGAAACTATTTGCTCATCATATAGTATTCAAATATTGCTTAAGCATCAATGCATCAGTAATAATTAGGCGTGGGAATCACCAGGCTCCCCACGATACGATACTATCACGATACTTAAGCCACGATACGATAGTATTGCGATTCTACAATATGCTAAGTATTGCGATACAATATATTGCGATATTGCAAATCATGGCTCATATCCATGTCCGTCTTCCCTTCCTGGTTAAAAAATGTATTTGCAATATGAATAGTTTATGTAAATAACACAATTTGTGTTATTAGAACCTGAAAAGGAGATGGCATTGTTTTTGTTACTTTCATTGCAATTGTATACATGTCTTAACGTAACTTCCTGTTTTATATACGATCATCTTTCGGAGGGATATGCTACAGTTTCTATAAATGAAACCAGAGGAGACTGTGAGGTCCACCGTAGACGGACCACTTTTGGACAAAATGTCCTCTCCATTAAAGGCAGCTCGTTCTGGAATAGCCTCCCAACTGAGATACGGGATTGTCCCACTCTCAATAGTTTTAAAGGTCAACTCAAAGAATGGTTGAGAAACAAACAGACGTGCAATCACCGCTAATGCACTTTAACACAGGGGTATCTCCTCTCCTTTATATGGCGTAGCTGCTACATTGTACTGCCATGTGGTAAATGCTTGTATATGCTGCTCATGCTCTTTCTGCATATCATGTATTTATTTTTGCTATGTATTTAAATGTCATGTTCTTATATGTTGTATGTCAGGGCTACGGATGGAAATGAGCTAAAAGCAAAAATCCGGCATATTTACATTTGAAGCATTATTTGTTGAAAGTGTTCATCAATGTGCATTGTCCCTGTTCAAATAAACGATTCAATGAAATGAAAGAAAGAAAAAAAAAAGAAGTTTATATAATAAAATATCGATACTTGCCGTCCGTGTATCGATACAATATCGCCACGCAAAGTATCGCGATACTATGCTGTATCAATTATTTCCCCCACCCCTAGTAATATTCCAGAAAGTAATACATACTGTAATTGTAGCAGCTAAATTATAAAGAAATAAAACAGAAAATGAACTCCAAACTAAAACTGCCACTGAAGAACCGGCTAGCAAAACGCAGGGAAAAAGATCCAAAGTCCAGACGAGAATGTCGTTTTTGGAAGTTTATGCCAAGAATCCAATATCATGCAGTACAATATTGGGTTTCCAATCTTGCCCCTTTTGCTTTTTAAGGTAGATTTACATTTAGCAAAAACGGTAAGAAAAGAAATGTTAAACTATGAAATAAATTAACTGAATTTAATTGCTCCAACAATCATTTATAAACCCTACTCTCAAAGGTGCTACTCAAACATTTAATTACTTGATGTGCATTTTACTGATAATGCTTTAAATACACTTACATGTTTAAAAGCAAGGCTTTAACTTATTATAGAGCATTTGAAATGTTTACATAAGTAAACATACGAGTACTTCTTTCATCACTGCTTAATTATGGTGCTACTGGACGACCTCTGACTAAATTGGACCATTACAACACTAATTTGCACAAACTTGTAAACTGTGTATAATAAGAGTTATAGCCAACTAAATGCATCAACCATTAAATGTGTTTGACCAAAATGTGTGAACAATAGCATAAAAAGCATCAGCATAAGGTAAAAACATTGCAGTGAATGACCCCTGGTTATATCTCTGCACATGAAAGTTGAAAACATACCAAAACTCTAAAAAAAAACACAGAATTCGTTAATAACAAAAAGGCTTAGTTTCAATTTATTTTTGCTTAATTTGCACAATCAACTTCTCTGTTCTAGTGTGTTTCAACATTTTGAACACTCTACTTTTCTGTTTTTCTCTCTGAAGAAACACAATCCAACCCTGCAGCTTACTGGTTTCACCAACTCTTATTTTATTTCCTTCTCAAATTCCTTTTCGGGTGTGTGACAATAAAGACGCTGCACAAATTCTTCAGACTGACACTATTATGTTATTGTCTTCTTAGCTGTACAAGTTGTACCCAAAAACATTGGCATCATACCTGAGTGACAAGAGGTTAGAAACAACTTATTGTATGTAGCATATGCTGCTGCTTCCTTGATGCTCTCAAATGGAACATCTCAAAACATATCCAGAGTCTTCATGAAGCTGGAACCAAAATTAATGACCAACAAGGTCAAGATGCTCTATGACCAACTCTAGAGTCCAGTTCAGGGTGTCCATTCGTATATGTTATGCATAAAGCAGATTCTGTTGGACGTTGTGGTTCCTTAGTGTTGCATTGATTATCAGTACATTGCTCTCTTAATACATTCATAGAATCATAATAACCGCTTTGTTTTAGTCCCTCCTACAGCCAGTTAAGGCCTTCCACGCCAAAGTATAGGGTGACCAGGTGCCAACAAGCCACATGGTGGGCCTAAATTAAGTTTGTGCGGGACAATGCGGGACATGCTACTGCTTTGCTAAGAGCTAGTTTACATTTAAATATAATCTCTATCCAACCCTTAAAAATAAACATTTCTATTGAAACTATTAGCTTATACATATTAATTACAACATTTTACTATGGTTTAATTGGTTGCACAAACAATGCACGTGAAGTAATTAAATATATATGTTTTGAATGGAATTTATTTTCAACATTTTTATATTCAATAAATATTCTCGTGTTTTCAAAGGTGCTACTCAACATTTACTTACTTGATGTGCATTTTACTGATAATGCTTTTGTAAATACATTTGGGTAAATGTTTAAATGCAAGGCTTTAATTTATTATAGAGCATTTTAAACGTTTACATAAGTTGTCACAATCTTATGAAGGACCCAAATGCAGCACTCGAGAAACCAAGGAGTATTGGTAATATACTTTATTGGTAATAATACCAGAGCAGAGGGATACTCTCCTTGTTGCATCTGCATTTCAGCGAGGACTGCACAAATAATGGGGGGCATGTTAAGAAGACTAGATTATGGATTTCGCTGGATGTACTAAGGTCAGGCAATTTGTCAATTTTGCGCGGAAGATCCTCCATCTTTGAGATGATAAACAAAGCACAGGTTGGATTTATTAGAGCCACAAGGCAGATGTATTTACCTCCAATATGAACATCCATATATACATAATATATCCATATATATCCACGCTCTTATCTGCTGAACATGCTTCTCTCTCTGTCTCCTTCCTGACATCTTTTCTTCATCTCCTTCTCTTGTTTCTTTTTTTACGATTAATATAATCAATATTTTAAAGGTATTTTTAGTCTTAAAACCCAACAGCCTGGTAGATGTTCGATCACAATATAATACTTTATTTTAGTGACCTTAAAACAAGGGAACATGATTTGAGGATGATTTTTTGTTTTTTCCAAAAGTTGGCGAGGAAGCCAGGAGAGTAAAAACCGAAAAGCTCTTACATAAAACCTCTCACTGCCAAATCCAGCCCAAAGCGAGACAACTCTTGTTCTGTACCTCCTCGTGCCTCTTTTTAAATTGAACTGTCCCGAGTTTGCTGACCACTGTTTGGATTATTCGTAGTGACACAGCTGCGTCTTTAGATTGTCCCCAACAAAGTTTATTATAGCTGCAGACCCAGTCACAGGTTAGGGTCAGGAGGAGTCATATAAACACACCACCCTCACTTTCCTCATATCCCACGGCCTTTTTTTATTTGATCTATCTCCCATCTACTCCCATGTGTGACTGTTTCTCTCCAGAAGCTTTAGGGTAAAAAGAGAGCGACTACTCTTTATCGCTGACGCTTGCACACAACTGGCTTATCATGTATGCATTGAAAAAAGCCTACGGTGTGATAGGGGCAATAGAAAAAAGGCCACAGAATAAGGTTAGAAGTCTATGAGGATTTTTATTAAGCTGTCAGAGAATGAAAAGACAAGACTGTGCACTGCCATTGACCTTGGTCTGACAGCAACGAGCGATAACACCTGAACAATGTTTTTGAAATTTGCTTTGCATTATACAAAGCTTTCTAAAAGAAGCGGTGTGTTTTGTGTGTGGAGAGCCGTGTGAATGACTTTCAAGATCCTTTTTCTCTGTGTATTGATCTTCAATAGATGAGAAACTCAACGGCATGACACTGAAGTCACATTGAAAATTCAGATTAGAGAGGAAGTGGAGGAAACACATCAATAGGCCACAGAGTGAGAAGGAAAATACAAAAACAGATCGAGAGAGCGTACTAATTATTACATAATGATCCAGGTTCAGGTTCAGGTTCAGGTTGCTTTATTTGTAGTTGAGGGAAGATTTGATTTACGGCAGACGAGACATCTAACAACACTGGACTGCCAGGGACATTTTGGTCCATTGGGACGTTTTCATGGGGGGTTCTGTGGGGGAAAACAGAGGCCAGCACCCCCGTAACACTAAGCTTGGACCCCCCTGTAGCCCCCTCCAAAACAAAAGAAGATATACTTGATTAATCCTACAAGAGGAAGTTCAGTTCTCACTCTGTCAGTAAAATATATGAAAGAAATGAGACTCAAATACACAAACACATAAACACATTTTATTAAGACTGAAAGGGCTGTTTTTGTCTGTACTGGGACTTGAACCGGCGACCATCCAATTTCTTAGCCAAGTCTCTTCGGTCTGAGCTGCCGCAATCCCTAAAAGGTTTGGTCCCATTAATCTGGGTATCAATATTTTGTTTTAACTCATTTAGTTTGCCATAATGTTCATGAATGTAGCTGGACTATTAGCTAGCTATGATGAAGTCCACATTTGTATTCTCACCTGAGAGAATCAGCCATTAGATCACAATAAAACTTTCTAAATCATATGACGAAATATGGAAGTCAATTAGGGGTCAAGAGCACAAAAGCAAATTATAAAGCAGATGCTATTTGCACCCGGGTGTCTGTAGCTAACAATGCTATTTGCACCAGGGTGTCTGTAGCTAACATTGCTATTTGCGCCAGGGTGTCTGTAGCTAACGATGCTATTTACACCCGGGTGTCCGTAGCTAACAATGCTATTTACACCAGGGTGTCTGTGGCTAACAATGCTATTTGCACCCGGGTGTCTGTAGCTAACAATGCTATTTGCACCAGGGTGTCTGTGGCTAACAATGCTATTTGCACCAGGGTGTCTGTAGCTAACAATGCTATTTGCACCAGGGTGTCTGTAGCTAACAATGCTATTTACACCCGGGTGTCTGTAGCTAACAATGCTATTTGCACCAGGGTGTCTGTAGCTAACAATGCTATTTACACCCAGGTGTCTGTAGCTAACAATGCTATTTACACCAGGGTGTCTGTAGCTAACAATGCTATTTGCGCAAGGGTGTCTGTAGCTAACGATGCTATTTGCACCAGGGTGTCTGTAGCTAACAATGATATTTACACCCAGGTGTCTGTAGCTAACAATGCTATTTGCACCAGGGTGTCTGTAGCTAACAATGATGTTTACACCCAGGTGTCTGTAGCTAACGATGCTATTTACACCCGGGTGTCTGTAGCTAACGATGCTATTTACACCCAGTCTCACGGCATTTCGTGTTATAGTCACGAAATTAATTTAATCTATTGATTCGTGTTCACCAACACGATTTACGCATTTTTTTCGTGTCACACAGAACGATTTTAAAAGCAATGTATTTCTATTGGTAGTGTGTTTCGTGCCTGCACCACATCTTTTTGTCCGGTCGGGTCTTGGAAGACCGGAAGCTGTGTGGTTCATAAAAACATTTTCTTACTCAATATCTTACCCTAAGCCTAACCCTATCCCTTTTATTTTAAATTGTATAATGTCGGAGTTTTTTTGCCGTCCGCGAGGAAAATAAATGGGGCTCAGAGCCTCAGAATACTAAAATCTGTATTTTTTAAATCTTTTTTTCCTTCTAATTTGTTATTATTTACATTGATTTTAAAATCGTTCTGTGTGACACGAAAAAAATGGCGAAATCGTGTTGGTGAACACGAATCAATAGATTAATTTCGTGACTATAACACCAAATGCCGTGAGACTGTGTTGGCTATTTACACCCGGGTGTCCGTAGCTAACAATGTTATTTGCACCCAGGCTACACATTAGATACTCTTTTAGATGTATAGGTATTTATGGAAATATTTCTTTCATAACTTGAACTCAAATTGTAATTCCCCTATGATGGATTTAAAAAGGCACATCCTATCTTAAGTAGCTATTTACACCCGGGTGTTCTACTGTATGCATCTCTTCTTGTATCGATACCAGATGAAGCTAAATATAAACAGTGAATCTGTCTACGTCCCTCCCCTATTGTGCAGAGCAGATTTCATAACATGAACCATGCTAAAGAATAGTCTTGAAACAATTAGCATACCGCCAACAATATAGCCGAGTCATCATCATTTCTTGGTGGAGAGCAATCACGCAACAAAGACAGAGAGAAAACAGAGCGCAGGATTCATTAGATGCTGACAGTAAACAGACATACTGTAGATTCCAGCGTTAAAAAAATTAAGTATTGCCAGATCCTATATGTGACTGTCACACAGATGTGCGGCTGTAGTTTGAACTCATGGATGAACTCTTCACTTCAAGTGTGACACAACACACGACGACACACACGACACACACACACACACACACACACACACACACACACACACTCTTTTTAAGGTACTTTACTTGAGTATATCTATTTTGTCCTAATTCACACTTCCACTGCTCTACAATTTGGAAGAAGCTATTGTACTTTTTACTCATAAAAATCACCAGATGAGCTACTAGTTAATGCAGGTTAATATTATATATACAAAAATGTAATCGATGATGATGTGGGACGAATAAAGGTATTCTGATGACTATGGATTAAGATACCTGGCAGTATTCAAAGTTATTAAACATTGAAGAGGACACATAATGCACATTTTCAGGTTAATATCTGTATGTAGTGTCTCTACTGTGACATGTCTCCATGCTTTAATGTTCAAAAAGCTCTTTATTTTTCTCATACTGCCTGTGCTGCAGCACCTCTTTTCACCCTCTGTCTGAAACCAGAGCCCAGTCTGCTCTGATTGGTTAGCTGGCCAGCTACGTTGTGATTGGTTTGCTGCTATTTACAATGTGTTGGAGCGCTAGCCAATTAAAGCGCGAGTGTTTCATCGTGAGGTAACTGTGTTCTGGATGTAAACAAAAGAGTACAATCAAAGTGTTGCATTTTGGGGATTTTAGCCTTTGCAGACCATTTACATGCACACAAACCTATATAACATAGTACAGGAAAGGAATAACACCAAATAGCTCAATAGGGCCCCTTTAATGTATGTGCTGAGTGTTAGCGATATCAGTCTATGAAGCTTAGAAATCTAAAATCTGATATCCAAACAATCGCAACAAGCGTATGCAAAACTATGTAAAGTTATTACTGAAAACATAAAAATAAATAAAACACGAAGCACTTGTTGAGTTAATTTAGGCCTTTTCACTGATTCACCAGCACTTACTGATCTTGCTTGAAGTGAATATATCTGCTCTTTCCTTGTTGTTCGGGGTTTGATTCTTTATGGTTTTGGCACTTATTGTAAGTCACTTTGGATAAAAGGGTCGGCTAGATTATATGTAATGTAATAATGTTATGTAATGTAAACGCCTTAAAAGTTGTACAAATAAATGTGCCTGGTTCTGTGATTAAACTAAGCTAACCTGTTATTGTGGGTATTATACAAAGTGAAGGATGTAAACCAAAGGCCGAGCCCAACACAGTAATACAACATGACGTTCAAAATTAATATGAAAAACCTTTTAGTTATTATTTCTCAAAGTCGTGCAAGTTTATCTCCAAACTTTAAGGTGATGCATTTGCAGTATTTCTCCCCTGGCGCAGGCTGTCACATAAACAACAAGAGATGGAGCCTGGGAGGACTCACTCTTCCTTTTCCAATTAAGAGTGTGGGCCATTATTTTGAACAGGAGGCTAATTTAGGTTCCCCTCTCTGAGTGTGTCAGCACATAGGAGGCCATCTTCTGAGGAGGAACCCCTCTCACAGGTTTCACTCCCACGCTGCCCGCTGTATTTAACTCTGCCTCCCCCAAACTCTCAGACTGTCTCGTGATCAAGTACTGAGCAAACACAACCCCTGGGTTCACTCACACACACACACACACACACACACACACACACACACACACACACACACACACACACACACACACACACACACACACACACACCTCTGACTCAACCACATGTTCTTCATTATTTTTGAACCGTTGGCGGGCTTGGGGCCTCTCACTTACAATTTAACCCACCTTCTTTTTTAAAGGGGTGTGTGTGTGTATGTGTGTGTGTGTGTGTGTGTGTGTGTGTGTGTGTGTGTGTGTGTGTGTGTGTGTGTGTGTCCTCCCTCACATAGGACAGTCTAATAATATCACAGATTACAAAGTTGTTCAAAGTTGTTGAATTGTAATTTGGAATAATAATAATACATTTTCATTAAGGGCGCCTTTCATGACACCCAAGGACACCGTGCAATTTGATTAATATTCTAAGAAATACTACTACTAAGAAATTGTACAGCTTTATATTGATCATTGTGAACCACACTAAGGATGTCTTTCTGTATGCTTTTCTTCCATTTATACAGTTGTATAAAATGTTATTTACGACAGGTGATTGTGCCGAAACACAGCCTTTAGTGCGAATGGCAAAAAAATAGTAAATGCTAAAATTCTGCAAGTTTGGCTCGCAACATGTTTTTGACCTTTTTCTTGTGTTTTAGTAATTAAATGCAATGTTATAGTATACAATGTTGGTTCTTCAAATAGGTAGAGGATTGGATAAATGTAAAATGGATTGGAAATCACCTGCCGTGACGCTGTGATTTGATTTAATACACCGTAGTTTGACCTGACTCCCGTGAGAACCTTGGGTCTTAGGTTTAAGATTTTATGGAACATGAGTCAGCCCTAAGATATCCTAACTTGATGCATTGTATATACGGCCACTATAGGTAGTTTAACCTACAAAAAATAACATACAAGTTGTAATGAACCAGACATATCCTTCATGTTTAGGGTAGGGGCTTCAGTCGTTCAATGAGGGTCCTCACTAGTTTAGTAAATTAAAAGCATGTGTGGGTTCCTTCCCTGCGAACATGTCTGAGTGCCCACACATGCACTGACATGTGAGAATATGTAGACACACCTACGGTCAAACGTCTTTTTATGTGAAAGTGTCTGCATGTCTGTCAGCGTGTGCATGTGAGTGTGTGTTCTGTGTGTGTGTGTGTGTGTGTGTGTGTGTGTGTGTGTGTGTGTGTGTGTGTGTGTGTGTGGTGTGTGTGTGTGTGTGTGGTGTGAGAGTCGTTTTAAGGCTCTTACTGTATATTTTACAGCTGGGAGGCAGGAGGAGCTGTTAAACCCAGAGCTGCTGCTGCTTGTTATTTATTTACTTTAGCGGTTCTACCTTTTTTTAACCAGGAAGTCTCCGCTGGGACTCGGGGGTTGTTACTTCCAGTCGGCTAGCGGGCGGGAGGTCAAACTAAAGTGTTTTTACTCTGTCAGCTTTAACTTTAATTACCCCCGCTGTACCCAAAGCCCCCAGAAGTTTTGAGGCTGGCGCAGACTCGTGATTAAAGACGTGTCTTCGTCAGCGTGCCGCCTCCCGTTGATAACCATCATCATCAGCATTAGAGCTGCAAGCTGAAGTGATGGGATTAGTATTAATTATGTTAGGCCTCTTTGTTCTCATCATATGCTCTGATGCGGAGTGTGATCAAGATAAAGATAATTTTACTGCACTAACCTGAACCACTACTTGAACCGCCCCTCACCTCAGCTCAATGACTCACTATTACAGAGAAATGGGGATCCAAAGAGGGAGGAATTGTAATGAAATATTTAGCTTTAAAGTTGAAATGCAGGAGGGAAAAGATTAACAAACTATTACTTATCAGTATTTCAGATCCAATAGATCTGCACCTGGTTTAAATCAATATCAACCGTACTAATTGATTGATGCATAATATATTATGTGTTATTGATAGGTGGTTTACAGTAACATCAACCTCTTAGAAACTGAGAGAAGTTACTTTAATTTCTTTTCGATATGCTTTAATATTCCCACCCCAAATAACCTTACATTTATTAATCACTCTATGTTACCTAGAATTATGTGTTTAAATCTTGTTGGATTGAAGTAAATGGGGGCAGCATTTTTGGAACTAAACTAAAGTTTAAAAAAAAAGAAAAGTTTATACTGTCTCACACAACAAATCCAAGTCTTACTTACCAAGTCGTATCCTCATTACTCCTCAGACAGATGTATTTTTCGCCAAAACCTATTATTCTAAACATTTCAGACTCACCAATAAGTAACGCACGTGCACAAGAAGGAGACTATTTTTTTGCAGAAATGTTTTGAATAGTAAGATTTTAATGAAAATGCACGTAGTAGTGATTGGAAGCGGTGGGAATACAACTTGATGAATGAGACTTAGATTTAATTTGGCTACCCGTTACTTCCCTTTAAGAGTTTTTGATCCTTCGTTCAGCGAGAAGGTGTCCAACAACATTGTTCTTCCCACATTTCAGGTAGCATGGTGATTGTGTGGGTGACGTATTCCTTTAATGTTATTGATTAACAAATGAAGTCCAAAGATTCATTACAGTATTCAAATGTGTTTTTATGTTAAGGTCTTTGCACTTTTGTCTTCTCCACCAATTGCCACTCTAGCCTTTAAAATGTGATCTACTCTGACAGTGTTTTCTAGCCACTTCTGCAGATACATGAATTTCCGCCACCATGTTTTCTTCCCGCGGCTCCCCATCAGAGCGGGGGGTGTAAAACAGCACTTTGAGGAATCTTAATTCACCTCACATTGCCTCTCAGTGACATGGGACGGCACCAGCGCTGACAGAAGGGGGCCTGGAGCCGGATGTGAGGCTTAAAGTAGCTGTCACGCTGATTTTTCGGTCAGGAATCAAGCCTGTGTGCTGCGTCACCGCTGCCGTTATTAGAGAGAGGATCCTCCCGGCGGGGAATAAGCTCCTCGAGTGCAATGAGGCGCAGAAAGTTTTAGCCGAGCTGATCAGACCGACTGTACTGAGAGCCAAAGGGCAGCGGCTGTGTCACAGCGCTGAGAAAAAAAGAGTCTTTCTGCTGTCTCCACACAAAAAAAACTGTTGACTTAGAGATAGACTGTGGATAGACTTTATTGTCCTACAAATAGAAGAAAGATATACAAAAATACTGACAATTAACTTCTTTCTCTCCCTCTAGAAACCAGCATTATTAGAGTACCCAGACTTATTCTGATAATAACAATATTTGACATATCAGATTTGTAGTTGTAGTAACTTTCCTGTAAAGCCTGTAAAGAAAGCAAAAACAAGAAAAAGTTAAATGTTTTAAATAGCTTGTGTCTGTTATCTGAAATGCAGCTTGAAAAATCTGTTTATATTAGCGACTGTCCCAGCTATTATAGAATAATTCAGAGGTGTAGAAAGTATTCAGATCCTTGACTTAAAGGGGACCTATCATGCAAAATGCACTTTTTGATGTCTTTTATACATAGATATGTGTCCCCGGTGTGTCAGGGAACTCACGCAGCGTCAGAAAATAAAACCCTCTCTCTTTTCCTCCATACCAAAATCTCTAAAAACGGGGCTATCAACGGAGCTGATCCAGATTTGCATCCGATGTGACGTTATATCGGAAATGTGGACCCACGGCACTATCAGAAACGTTGCTATCAGAAACAATGCCCGACTGTTTTGGACGTAATATGGTCGGTGTTTACATTAGCATCGCTAACACTCAGAGCTAACCTGTACTGGAGAGCATGTGTGTGAAGAAGCAGGAAATAAAAAGTTACTCACCTTGTGGTATAACCGGCAAGAGAGAAAGCCTTTGAGCTCCATACTGTTTCAGAAATAATCCTTGATAATCCATGATATGGCGTTTCATCACGGCAGTATTTAGTTTAGACAGTAGCTGCCGGGTCCTGCATGAGCTCAGACCCCTCTTTTTTTTCTTATCACATTTTTTTTTTTCTAAGCTTTATACCCAAAATCAGCACTTTTGAAACAGGAAGTGAAATAGAGGGATATGAGGCATGGCTAATGGGTGATCTGTTTGGTATTTTGAGCAAAACACTTCATAGACATGTTTTTTATATATTTTTATATATCTGAGACCTATGCTATTGTCTAAAAATAGCATGATAGGTCCACTTTAAGTAAAAAATAAATACTTCATTGCTAGTAAAAGCCATAAATTGAAAGTGTTACTGAAATAAAAGCACAGATCAGCAACATATACTTAAAAGTACAGAACGGTTCTTTACCCAGTGTTATTATAGTATTCTGAATTTATCACCAACAAATACATTTTTTCAATCATTTATATGTTGTAGTTTGTCAATGTTCATCACATTTTATATTCCCTCAAAACACAGCTCTGCATCCTATTATATAAGTATATCATTGGTTCTTAAACTTCAAACATAGTGTTTTACAAATGTGGTGGATTAAAAAGTACAGTATTTGCCTTTAATTTGCCAAAACATGCCAAATTAAATGTAAGAAAACCGCTTGTGTCCAATATGGCCGCTACAGGAAGTTGATGAATCACCTGAATGCTCTCTAACGTGACTCAGACTAATGGTGGTCTAGTATATAGCCCATAGCCCTAGCTTTTATATGTTGTAATTAGGAAGCATGGGCTACTTAGTGATTATCAGACAAAGTGAGTGTGGTGAATGAGTCAAGGCCGTTAACTGGTAGAGATTCGGAGTTTGATGAGACAGCAAAGAGCCTCTGAAGCTCATTAACTCCTCCATATACAGTAGTCACCGGGCTCCTTCAGTGGGCAAATGAACAGTTAGAGAAGATTTTTAAAGCTGCATCAGCAAATCTTTACAATTGTAATTTCGAGTAAGTTCACACCAAGCATGATTAAAGTTCCCTCCTTTGGTTTTTTGAAGAGAGAGCGTATAACAACTTTAGAAGATGTGTGACAGTGAGCATAGTCTTCCCAAGCAAACGTGGCGAGTTTCATACTCATCTGATCCAAATCAAATATGGGAGTTGATGCCAAAACATTTAAGGATGCAGATGTTGATAACTCAAAGCCAACAGTTAGTAACATTTGAAAAACCCAGCAACATTTTCTCATCTCATACTCGTGTAGTTCACGGCTGTTATAAACATTGAACTTTTAGTAAAGACAGGCTTAAGTTAAAGCAACTGGAATCAAACTGGTTTTGACCATCAAACCCAACAAGAGTAATCCTGTGTACACAAACCTGTTTGCATCCTTTTCCCTAGCATTGTTATGGCGATTTATCACAGTTATGATCAAGTTTACACCTTGCTGGATTACAAAACACACATTTGACTTGTGTGTGTGCTTGTGTTGTGTGGTATCACTGTTTACTAAGTAAGTAAGGGGGTTAAGGATGTAAATATTAGCGTATTACTTACAACACACAGCTACAAATTGTCTGTGATTTTGGATGCATTGATCATAAAACAAAGTACTGAGCACGCTTAAGGATGCTGGTCGAGGAAAACACCAGGTGATAAGCAAAAACGTTACAATCTATCTTTCAGTGTGCATGTATATATCATTGTTCATGGTGATGCATCCAATAGATTGGTGCAGGAATGAGACCTAAACCCAGAAATAGCTTAGCATTACCACTTTCCATTCTCTCGTCTCATAGTCCAGGGGTTTTTTGAACATGTTTACGGTTAGATGGCTAAAAAAGATCTGTGGTGAACACAAGCTTAAGAGATTATCACGTTTTGTCCTTCGACATAAAATAAGTCAGTTAATTCCCCACTGGTAAATGTGAATGTTTTCATGTACATTAAAGGTCCCCTAATATACTATTTTTTGACAATATATTATAGGTTTTTATATAAATGGATCAGGACGAAATGAGAGATAATCCTTTTTCCTGAAACTTTCAGAATCTTTTAACACAGAGGGGACACATATTTATGAATAAAAGACTTGATTTTGCATAATAGGTGACCTTTAAAAGAACGGTTGGTAACAAGTTTCTAATTGAGACTACTAAATATCATTACGGATCAGTCTACAAAATGACTGTTGAGATGTACTGTCCCCTGGTTGTTGACACCAAAGAAAAGAATCTTAAAGGTCACCTATTATGCAAAATCCACTTTCTCATGTCTCTTCTACATCAACATGTGTCCCCTCTTCTTCATGTCTCTTCTACATCAACATGTGTCCCCTCTGTGTAAAGAGACTCTGAAAGTTTCAGGAACAAAGATTCTCTCTCTTTTTGTCCTGATCCATTTCTATAAAAACCTGTCTGAAAATGAGCTGATCAGATTTTGGCCACTTTATGATGTCATAACGATGTTTTGGCTTGTGTAACCATTAGCCAATCAGCAACCAAGGTAACCCCCCCCCCTTATCACCTGAATCTCCTCCTAGAGCCCCATTGTGTTCTTTTTAACCAAATATCTCTCATGCCCCTTTCACACCAACGCGGTTCCCCTTCTAGCCCCGTGCTCTTCTGGTTCGGAACCGGATTATCTTTTCAGCCCCCGTTTTGTTCACACCGCTCAGAGCCCGAGTGGTGCTGCGTCATTGCGTCAACGTTTGCGTCTTGACGTAAACGTTTACGTGCCTGCTTCATAAAGCCAAACCGCGCGGAAACCCCTCACATCGACAACAACAACAATGATTGTATTGAAGCACTGCTCGTTTTGCTTTTGCTTTGTCGAAACCAAATGGAAATAATAGGACGACTTCACCACAAAGTTTTTTTCATCGTTGTGTACAAACTGGACAAAACGTGGGCTTTTTGTTGTTGTTCAGGAGGTTGATCCCGCTCCTGCCCCCGCCTCCGACGTAAGCATGACGTATGCAGTTCTTGCTTCTAGACGGACAATTTCTTCGAGCTTTGTAAGAACCGGTTTTCGGGGAAAGAGCCGGCTCCGCTGCGGTGTGAACAGGAAAAACCGGTGCTTATTAGGCTCTAGCTCCGAACCGGCCCTGGAACCGCGTGGTGGGAAAGAGCAACAGAGGCGCGAGGGGAGTGTCTCCTTATTTTCATCTAAAGTAACAGACAGAGAATCAGCAATTTTGAAACAGGGCTGAAACAGAGGGGATTATGGGATGCTGCAATGATCTGTTTGGTGTTTGGAGCCAAACACTTCAGAGACATGTTATATCTGAGACCTATAATATATTGATCAAAAACACTATAATAGGGGACCTTTAAAATACCTTCTTGTGTTTTTTTAACGGTAAACCTCTAACAGCTGCTCTCATGTATCCTCTTCCCTCCTGAGTATCATGTCACAGTCCAGCACATCACAGACAGATAAGGGAGTGGCAATGTGAGATGTGACGCCGGTGGATGTGTCCGATCACGTCAGAGAACAGAGTTCAACAACAGCATCACTTCAGAGCACCTGTTCCCAACCATCAACACTGTGACGATGTGAGGAAACACAATCTGGGAGAGGGAGAGTCGACCACACAGGGAGACAGTGATGGTGATAGATTGTCTGGTTAATATTGCTTTATTTTCAACACTCATAGGATGATACAATAAACATTTACAATTAAGACACAACAAATCCCCAAAACAAAGCAAAATTTGCCAAAAAATAATATTGATAGATGATAAATTAATAGATTTATATTGCGTTAAGTGGATGTGATTCATAGATGGTAATTTGAGTGGATTATATACTTTTGTGTGATCTGAAAATTAAAAAAATATAATCTGACATTTTGAAAAAATTAAATGAAGATAAGATAAATGAATTGATTCAGAAATCATGTGACACTTTTATCACATTAAACTTGACAAATATAGTTGTAAAACGTTATAATATAAAACTCTAGTGATGAAAAAAGACACAAATATGTTGCAGCACAGGCGTTTAGTCTTGTTTACGCCCCACTTCACGCCCCTGCCCCACATTAGGAACGAGAGAAGATGGATAAAATGTGTTAATGCAACATCTAGACTTTGATCCCCACAATACTAGTGTAGGTTTAATTGCAATCCACACGTTACACATCACGTCGTTGGGAGAGATGCAAAAATTGCAATTTTCTCAGCTGATACTTTTCTATTTCAAAAGTCCTCATGGTCTTAGAATTATAGGTGAACGTTAATGCTCAACACAAAGTATTTTACCTATTAAAATCACGGTTTTCATTTAATCTTCGCCACTAATAAAATATATTTTCTGTGGAATTGTATTATACTTTTACTGTAAGAAAATTCCTGGGCTCTGACATTTATTTTTGATTGAGTGAGTTTGAGTTGGTCAAGTAGCAGTGAGAGACGAGTGGGAGAGTTTTTTGTGAATTCCTAACAATCCTGTGAATACGTTCATTTCTATAAGGAGTGTGCTCAGAAGGGAATCCACTATTTTGAGAACATTGAGTTCAACAATCTGCTGTTTATCTGACATTGACTTTAAAGTACTATCTTCCAAAAGCTGAAAAGTCAAGAGGAGTTTAAGAGAGATTTCTGAGTATGCAGCAAACATTATCTGCACTCAGTCATCATAAACCCTGGAAATGTGGAGGGATAGAAACTTGCTATTGAAGCAACAATACAAAAAAAAGTGTATTTGAAGCGTGGCATTGACTGCTATCGTCTGCCATGATGAGTCAACAGAAACTGGATGAATTGGGTTTGAATCTGTTCATGTCTGACAAATGTTCCATCTAATTTTGCGTACTTGTAAGGTCTTTTAGTCACAACTGCAATACCAAACAAAAGACAAGAATCGTATTGTTGTTGTGTGTGGTACCGTGAAATAGTTCCATCGTTTTCATTTCTAGTTCCATTGTATGTTCTTCACATTCATTTTATGTCTATTTGTTGCCAGAATCAGGAGCGAAAATACCCATTTTTGGATGCCTGGGGATTTAAAAATGTGGGTATTATTAACTTCAATCTCCAATCTTTCTTTGTGCCAAATTCAAAAGTACATTTGTTATATTTGTCTAATATCTAGTCAGAATATGTATTTAGAACTGATATAAGAGATAATAACTTCAGAAGTAACACTGCAGTGAGATATCGGGTTTGTTTTTAGACAATGCATCATCTTGTTAAGTCCAAAAATCTTATTTTATCTCAGATGAAACACATCTTTTTTACATATTCATTAGAAAATCACCAACTAACGTCAGAAAACAGAAAACCTTTGAGCATTATCGGCTTATATTGTAACACAACATTTCCAGATTCTGGTCAATTATAGTTCAAAATGAGTTCTACCAGCTAATTACAAGATCTGATTATCTAAATATCCCTTCTTATTTCAAGAAATCTTACCAAGCTAATTTTCACTTGTTCTATTGGCAGGTTTTTGTACTTATTTCAAGTCAAAACACCTTGTTTTCACTATTGTTTTAACTTGTTTTTGGAGCAGCATTTTTTCCAGTGTAGACAATGACGGAGACACATTCTTAAGACACACATGCACACACATGTGCATGTCATTGCTGCATGTTAGTCGGTTGATTAAAATACTTTTATCTAGTAACAAAAACGTCTTGATGTAAAAAAAGAACAGGATGCCCTTGTTTAAAATTCCTGCCTGTGGTGCATCGGCATCAAACTGCTCTGAGCTCTCAGTGGTTGCTTCAGAGCAGAGAGGGTGAGACTCTTAACTAGATACTATGGGAACGTCTCACCAGCACTTCTTCACCCCTGCAGCGTCTTACATACATAAAGATATGTTAGTAATGACTGACGGAGTATTTTTAGACACGCTGTGTGCAGCCGTACGCTGTCACACAGAGGTACAGTAGAGAAAGCTCCAGAAGCATTTCCAAGCTTGTGCAGCGGTAAAAAAAGTTAACTTTTCCCTGAATAACCAAAAGTAGGAACTCTAATCAATGTGCCGACTTTTTGAGTCCTGGCTGAATCCTAAATAGCTTTTTCCATACTTATATTGGTTTAAAAGATGATTTGTTTCCCCATTATATGCCTGTAAAGGAACACCTGAATCAAAACCATGGTCACTTTTACTATGCTATACATAGCGCTTTCACACCAAGTACTTTTCCCAGGAATAGTTCCCAGACCTTAGTTCCCTGGAAATCTTTAATTCCTGAACTATCTAGTAGATCGCGTTCACACCGGAATAAGTCCCTGAGGGAAGATTACGCAAATGAAGCCGCTGACGTCACTTCTTCTTCTTCTGCTTTGGGTTTACTGGCAGGCCGCAAACAACTTCACGGCGTATACCGCCAGAAGCGCCGACACCTCCTCATCACTCCACCGCTCCCATGTTTTATTTTGTGTTGCCATAAGTTAGTCTATCTCCGTTGGTGCGCTGGGCTAATGCTAATGCGAGCGAATAAAATGGCAGCTTCACAAAACTTTTCAGAGTTTTACGGGGCGTGGTTTGCAATTCGCCCAGCCAATCAGAAATTGGAACCTTTTTCTTCCCAGGAAAGTACCACCTCTCTAGCAGGCACTGAAAAGGGGTGGAAAGGTTCCCGAAAAAAAAGTTCTAGTTCCAGATCTTTTTGGTGTGAACGCAAAATCCCAGGAACTATCGGAACTATTCCTGGGAAAAGTACTCCGGTGTGAAAGCGCCTATATTTGACTATAGAGTGATTTTCTATATATAGATAGATAAGTACTTTATTGATCCCAATTTGTGAAATGTTTGCGTTGCAGCAGCATAAACAACTAAAAACAAGGCAATGTACAAAAGAGAAATTAAGACACTAGAAACAAACAGTCCAAAATATTTCTGAAATAGAAATAAAATAGCATTAAAAAGTTACAAAATATACATGTGGAAATACACATTTCCAGTAACAAATATAATGCAGGATATTGTGCATACATTAATTGTGCAAGAAATTGATTATTCAATATTAAATTGAAGATAAATGTAAAATGTACAGTGAGAGTTTAAGTAATAGTTATATAATATTTGTAATTATGTATTTTAGAAAGTACAATGCGCAACAATCAACATGAGTCCATTATGTGCCAGATGTATCTAAAGAGGCCAAAATTCATCTGCTGTCCCAGGCTGGTCGATTGTAATAAAGCAGTCATCGACACCAAGAAAAACACAGAAAAACCAACAAGCACAACAACAAATATTCAAGCACAGACAATACAGTTTCTCCGATTTATGATCAATTGCTAGAGGCCATCGAGGTCAAACCATCAATTCATTTACAAGAAAAAGGGCAAACAACGAAGAAGAGTGATGATAAATGAAGATAAATGTGTGTAGCAGCTCAATGTTTTCCTTCTGTTCTCTCTCATTAATCATTTCGCTCCCTCTGAAAGGGTCCCGACCCCCAGGCTGGGGATCACTGGTTGAAAACACAAAGCTTAACAATACATGTAGAGGGACTTGTTCATGGCTGCAGTCATATTTAATGCTGCCCGACGTAAGGCTTGTTGTGCGTGCAAGTAGCAGCTGTAAGTCCCATCTATTTAAATATTTTTGGCTTAGGCTATTGCTCAATTACTGTGCTCCTCTCATGTGTGCAAACCACTAATAAGCCCATCTTAAGTGTTGTTTAATGAGCTATACATAGAGTAAAGGCCATCTTTTTCTGTGTGTTAATTGTCCTCATGTCTCTGACACCGGATCAGACCGGCTTAGTTCAGGGTCGTGCTTTGCAGAATTACACCTCTACTACAGTAATCTCTTAGCTTTAAACCCACAAGATATATTTACATTTCCCAGTGAATATAACCACTTTGCATTCAAGCTGGCAATATGTGTGGAAATGTCAAAATGTTCTATCCTGGCCTTTGGCTTTGTTCTGTCCCCCCCGAGTCATTCAGTTTGTTTAAATCCTTACAAAAACCCGAGGCTATAGTACACCGGCCTTGGACCCACACGTTGCTTTGCATTTTCCCTCCTACTCCTATAACTTATTTTTGGCATTTCCTTCTGTGCTGTCTCCTTCTGGGTTGTTTTCTCATTGTGAGTCCTATTTAAATGAGCAGATTGGTATGAATTTCACTGCCCTCATCAGGCAGAACCATCATATATCTGGACAGGGTTAATGTGTTTTTAATTATCTTCAGTGACTCTGAAGCTGATGAGATTTCTGGCCCTAATTTTCTCGGTTGGAAAAAAAGAACCTCCCATCAGTCGCCAGTGGCAGCAGATGAAAGATTTTAAATGTGGGTCTATGTGCTTTCCATCTAGGACACTGCAGCAAACGTGTGTGAGCAACATAACAGGAAGAGGGGGTGCAGTGGAAGTGGAAAAGATCACTGATGCCAGGGTCTGCTTGAGCTGTTGTTAGGAAAAATATTATTTCATTTAAAGAGGACATATTATGCACATTTCCAGGTTTCAGAATTGTATTTTTTGCCTCTACTGTGACATGATACTAGATCCAATTGTGCTGGCAGGCTCTGTTGTGATTGGTCAACCGCTTAAAGATGTCCCGCCCCTTAGTCATAAATGGACAATGTGTTGGAGCGCTAGCCAATAGAAGAGCGAGTGTTACACAGTAAAGTCCCTATGTCACGGAAGTAAACACAGGAGTCCATTAGAGGGTGTTGTAACACAGGGATTTTAGCCTTTGCAGACCATTTAAATCCTCAAAAACCTATAGAACGCACTACAGGAGAGGGAAACCCTAAAAAGCATAATAGGGCCTCTTTAAGAAAACGTTTTCAGAGTGACTGGTGCGGGACATAACCAATGTTCAAAATCCAGTCCCATGAAAATCTTTCAGAATTATACATTTCTGCAAACCACAGATTTGTTAAATTCGTAGATTTTGCAAGTGACAAAATACAATATCTTACTATCATCATTATCACCATCAATACCTTCTATATATTTCATCATCAAACTCTGTGTTCTGTATCGTGTAGTTGCCATATTGTTTTTCCTTTTCAATGAGTACTAGTAAACCACCTATCCCCTGAAAGGAGCCATTTAGAAATAACATTTATGAAATTGAGGCCAAAAGCTTAAATCTTAAACACACAGAGAGGGAGGGCGGGGGGGGGGGAACCCTCTCAGGACATTTTACAGCCCGTATCCTTTCCATTTTGGAGACATATCATTGATTACCAAACAGTCTGAGGTATTGCAGTCATTTGAGACACTGGAGTAAATTCTTAAAATGCACTCCGTAAAGTAATACCAAGTGCTCTCAAAATAACTCCTGACCATGAAAATAAATGTCCATAAACACGAAACATAGCAGTGGGTTTATTATAAGAAAATAAAACTTGTCAGACTTTAAGCTCATGGAAATCCTCCTGGTAAAAAAAAAAAGGTTATTATCCCCGCTTTCTCGCTCATGAAATTCAATGCAAGCCCCCCCAACACACCCCCCTCCCTGTATCCGTACCTGCCGTGTGTTTCTGCAGCTCACCATCCCTCGCATCACTTCCACTCTCTGTTGTATAAACATTAAAGCCTTGATGCTTTTAAAACAGCGCAGGCCGCACTTTGTTTCCCTCCATAAACAGAGACCCTTCAGTCTGCCAGGAGCTGCAGGTTAGCAGCATTTGTTGCAGAGTGAGGACATTATTTGTGGAATTGCATCCTGTGTGTGTGAGAGGGAAAGGCTATCCATATAGCATAAACACACACAGACCTTTAATGTATTTTAGTGTTTCAGTGCTCGGGTAAATCAACGACGACTGTTGCCAAAGGGATGTTTTTCTATGATAGAGAGAAATGTATATACTAATGTCAAACCACCAAAGTATTCATCACGCAAATGGTCTAAATATGACCTTGAGTTGTAGCGGTTAATGTGTTTTGTTACCAAAGGCAACCACTTATTCCACAGTGAAAACATCATTATTCAACAGGATGACAGATGCAGCATTGTTGCTCTTTTTTTCAGGTCTCAGTTTACAAAAGGGATTCTGTGCTTTTACCAGCAGCTCCATCATACTAATGATGTTCTTCAATTCAAAGTATTGGTCTTCACATATAGAGCTGTCCATGGCCAAGCCCCAGCTTCTTCACATTATCCATTCTGCACTTTCTTCCTACTATTCATGCTTCTTATCACTTTCTCCTGTGGGTACATATGCTTTTCATTGAATAAATAGAATCATATTAACGTCATAACGTCCTCATGGAAACACATCATTGGATTAAATGTCTCTATACCGTATTATACTGCATATAAACCCACATTACAGTACATTGTGCTCAAAATATAAGCTACACACTCAACATGGAAAGAACGCAGATTTTAATTTATTTCCAGCAATCAGGAGAACCCTCAACCTGCAGCTGCACAGACAGCAGCAGCTAATCATGTTGCTTTGCTTCTTTGTTGTCATCCATTAGTTTATTTGTTGTGACCTGAGGGAATGCATGTCTCTGATTGGCCAGGAGGGCTTTAAACACTGTTCAGAAATTGCTAGGCAACCTCTTTAAAGCCACGTTTTGCTTTATAACCTTCACCGATGAGTCTTAAAAGTTTTATTGATTCTGTTCTAATGTGGATTACGTAGCACATACAAATATTTGGCTTATTGGGAGCTAATGCACTTGCAGGATTCTTGCCTCTATGAGTTGCTTTCTTCACGGTTGATTGCACTTATTGCAGGTCCCTCTATATAAAATGTGTCAAGGCTGTTCCAAAGCTTGTGAGCTGATAGTAAAACAGCTTGGTAATGTAAAGTAGTGTGGGGAAAACAAATGAAAAATTGCATTGGATTATGACTAACACTTTGGCTTCCTTCTGGTACCCATCCCAAGTGCTCAGTGACAAGAGGAAGAACAATAGTTGTGCTTTTGCTTGTTTGACATTTGATGCATCTTCAAAGTTTCAAGGACATAAGAGTGTCATGGACGTACAAAGTGTGGACCCAAAAGCATGGATGCAGACACAGGATTTCAAGCTCAAAAAGAGTCTTTACTTGATTTGCTGATACAAGATGCGGTGATTCCAAAAACACAGCATCAGCAGATTCAGAAAATACATACAATAAATACCTACACTAATGCTTACCTATCCAAAACTAGAAAAATACGTAATACCTACTACCTGATGTTTCTATTACTATGAACGTGGACTATGACTATTACTGTAACTAGATGATGATTTACAAAAACGCTGGAGAGCTCAGCATAACACACAAGGCAATCTGGCAACGACACGAATTTCGACGGACAGGATCGTAACATTTCTGTCAAAATCCAATATTACCCGTTGGCTTTTACACAACTCTGATGAGGGGGGGGGGGAGAGCACGCTCGTGAACTGTTAGCGTTGTGTTATGCATGCCCACTGCACCTCGCGGGAGCGCGCACAGCGTAAAGCCAAAACTCACAGACATTTCAATGATTTGTACGGCAAGGTTAGATTTGGAAACGGTATCATTTCCTTTTTGGCAGGCATGCATAACACGGCATAACACCGGAGCCTCGCTGCGGGGAAACTTTGGCGCTGATCCAAGTTTGTTTTAATCTGTCAAAATGACGGACTGCTTTCAGATTTTTCCGTCATTGTTATAAAATCATAGACGGAAAATATTCGGTTAACGCGACCTCTGGGTCATACACACCCGATCAAGTGACAAAAAAAACTTAAATATCCGTGCCATAGGGAATCGGACAGCGACAACATATGGCACAAACAGTGACTAACAACCTGAACCCAAACATGAAACTCCATTAAAATGGCTCTACAGTGTTCTTCTTGATTATAGCTATGTAAAGCTCCCTACCTCTTTCAACTTTACAGGATACAGGATTCAATAGCTGCATCTCACTTCGGTTAAATGGATTCCTTGCGTCCCTCACTTGCGTCGTTTCCCTGCGACTAGTCCCTCCCACCAGGGAAGCATGGAGAGACGCAAGGAAACCACGAGAAGCAGGGAAATGAGTTTTAAGAGCAATGGGACGTTTCCTCCGGAGCGTCACGTGAAGCGACGTCCGTTTGTGATGACGCCGCACAGCTGATCGTCTGACAGCAGCCAGATCAGTGCATGCGCTGCATCGTCCAATCAGTGAGCAATACACAGTAAGGGGGCGGGGCGAGTGTCTGAGGATTTCACCGGAGGATGGTCTGGTAGTTCCTCGATTATCGCTCCTCCGTTATCACTCTCGGTCCTCCGGCAAAAATAAGGCCACTGGGACTACTCAAGATGGCGCAGACAAATCAACTTCCGGTGATACCGAGCCCGAGGAGCGAGGAAATGAAAAATAACCGAAATGAGACGCACCCAATGTTTGAATATTGGTTGACATTAAAATCATATACTGTTCTCCATCTTCAAATCAAATCAAATCAAATCAAGTTTTATTTATATAGCACATTTTTAAACGATTTTTGGTCGAGCCAAAGTGCTGTACATATAATAAAAAAGTACCCTACAGTAAAGACATTTTACAGCAAATACAACAGCACAGTTAGTGCAGAATATCAGTATGAGAAAAACGACACCCTCTGTCCTTAGACCCTCACATCGTACAAGGAAAAACTTCCAGAGAAAAACCCACAGTTTAAAGGGAAAAATGGGAGATCTTGTACCAAAGCCATTGGGAACACCTGCAACTAGTTAGGTTTGCCATTAACATGATCCATTTCTAACTTTATCCATACCATGGTTCCAATGTGGGCATAATATCACTTTTTGGGCCTTTTTTAGACTCTGAAAAAGATGGAAGTTCAAGTGAAGTTAACAGGGTTTTAAAGCATTCCTTCTGTGGGGAAACGGCGCTGAACACTGAGTCACCCAGACTTTAATGTGTGAGTAAAGTGTCAAGTGTTTTCATCCAAACTGCAAACGATCACTACAATATCAGTCTCTCACGCTCTGAATATCACAACAGAAGCAGTTGCTCATTCTCACAGTTAACTCTAGTATCTGTAGGGTAAAAAAAGACAAAGACAGTAATCCAAAAACTCATAACTTGGCTTCGGCCAATAATAATAGATTTTTTCCTGACAAATCCAACTCCCAAAAGAGAGTAAAGAGATATTAAATACTACAGACCCACCATAGCGAACAACTCTTTTATAATTTGGCAGTTGTTCCTGGTTGAAATATATATGGCTTTAAAAGTAGGTTGTGTGATATCCAGTGGTCTCCCATGAAATCCTCTTGTTTAACACCAAAACAAAGATGAAACTCTTGTTAAGCATGCAGCCGTGGGTGAGTTTCTGCACTTCTGAATTAAATATGAGTCCCTTCTTCTCTCTCCTGGACTCCTCTCTTCCTCTAACATCCTCTTTGAAGTCAGCCATGTGTGAGGAAGGCTAGCCGGGGTGCGAGAGTTTCTGTAACATCGTCTCTGATCACTTCCACATCTGGAGGCTGAGCGTTGTCACTTTCTGACTCAACTTTAGACAACAATTGCATTTGCAGGCGGAAGGAAGCTGATGTGGTTATATTGTTATGCAACTTCCTATAGCGAGTGCTCAGCAGAAGTGATTTTTTTTTAGCAGTTAATGACAGAAATTAATCAGAAAGCTGCGTCATAAGGGAGAATTTGTTGCTCCCAGGGATGCTGGTTATTTCCTCTCTCAGCAGTCTGCTCATTTACCGTGATTACTTATTAGAGCAACTTATCACAGAGCAATTGTTCCGAGTTGTCAAGGTTATTAGGTTTAGTTCAGGAGAAATGGACCTGATGTGTTAAAATGGAGCTTTCAAAAATGATGTGTGTGTTCTGTTCCTCTTTGAGTGCAGGAGGCTTATTGATATTTAGGAAACTAACTAGATAGGAGCCATGAATCTCACAAATATTAATGAGGTTTGTGATGGCTTACAATTGAGTATTGGTCAGTGTTTGTAATATTATCATTTATTATTATGTGAATGCAATGGGTGGGTAGAGTCAACTTACATCTCTGAATCGGGTGCCCTTTGAGTCCCCCAAGCTTACTTCAAAGATATTAAATGAAAGGAAACTACAAAATGTATTTTTAAAGCACTGAATTAAAGGAACAGGGTGTTTTGCATTACAATGTAAAACTAAATATATATATTTTGTTTTTGTTTTATAATAATTAGTTGTCTTTGTAGTAGACAACACACATTTTTGCATGTCCTCAGTGAGCATCATCACATATTCATTGAATATTAAAGAAATAACAATTGCCAATTATACCAAAATGTTGATGCTAATATAATCATATGCGTGGGTACTTTAACTGAGAAAAAAAGAAATCTGAAAAAATACATGAATTATCTATGAAATTGCACTATTGACACAGCAGTTTGTTTCAACCCCGTCACGCCATACATTTTACCCCCCTATTAAAATAATGGATCAGTCCATGTGACATCTGCATTGAGGGAGTGACATCACAGAAGTCTATTGAGGAAAAGGCGGCAAAGAAAGGCAAGTGTCGGTATCTTTTCTTACCTACATTTCATTTTTTTTATTGTCAGATTGATATTGTCAAGCTCAACATTCAACTCTGTTATATGAATTCATAATAGTAAATAATTGTTTATTAAAAAATAAACAATAGTTTAGCAAAATATACAATTTTGTAATGTCCTTGACTTCCATGTGGTGCCATATCTTAGCTAAACAAGGTCTCATGGCTACTTTTTGTCAAAAACTTCAACCCCGTCACATTTCTTCAAGGAAATTCCTAGTAATTATTTGGATGTCCTGCCTGAGGTGGGAAAATATGTTTTCTCAAAGGTTTAAGTAGTCCACTACTATTTTATGAAAACAAATGCAACATTTTTGGTTGAATTTTCAAAAATGTTAAGACCCAAAAAGCACCCGATTCAGAGAATCACTGAATTTGTTTTTAACTGCCTCTTGTGATTATTCTTTGTGCAGGTTATATTATGATAAGATAAGATACTTTATTGATCCAACTGTGGGAAATGTTTGTGTTGCAGCAGCGTAAAAAGACATGGCATTGAACAATACAAATTAAAAAGACTATAAATAAACAAGAAAGTAGCAAATAGACATGTTGAATTTACAAATTAACAATAAAAAAAACTAAATATAAAGCAATTTATTATATATACATAAGTATGTGAAGGGATGGAATATTAAGTATTAAACTGAATATAAATGTAAAATGTACAGTGAGATCATACATCGATTAATTAAGATTTGTTCAATGTATGTTGGAGCTATTCTTTTTGATAGTGTGTCAGACAAAAGCAAACCAGGGTTGACCTCTTAAGCCCCGGACACACCAAGCCGATTTTGGCCGTCGATGGATGTCAGGCCGACGATGAGCGTCCTGTCGCCCTACTCAGATTGGTGTGTCCCGCATCGTCGTGTCTGTTCGGCCGTGCCGACACCTTTTTGGCCGAAAAAAGTTTTTGGGCCGAAAAAAGCCTTTGGCAGTCGGTCAAATAAATCACTCTGATTGGCTGTTCAGCTTAGCGAATCAGTGCAAGAGAAGCGAAACGGAAGTGAGGGACCCAAACAAACTAAATCTGCTCCAGTTGGAGTCAAACTTCATTTTGTATGTTTTTTAAAAAAAAATAAAAATAATGTATAACAGTTGTATTTGGATGGAATGAATACCTATAGTGATAATTCAAAGTAATAAAATGATTTTTACACTGAAAAAGGTCAAATGGAACTGATGGTTCCAAAATTATCCAGAGGTGAGTCCGCCTGGACTTTATTTTTCTAAACCGCTCTAAAAAGGTCAAATTTCACTTGTTTTGCATCAATCTTGATACAGGGTACTTATTATATGTTATAGTTTGGATTCCTAAAGCTTTTAGTCTGCTAACCCATCAATCAAGGGTGGTTTTCACTATAAGTAATGGGTTTTTTTTAGGCGGAGATTAGAATTGACATGTTTTTACAATGTTCCATCTGAATTTAATTTAAAATAAAAACATCTATATTGATTCTGACACTTCTACATCCAACTCACAGATGTAACCTTGCTTTGAGAAAAAAGATTATTAATTTACCCCTTTTAGAAGTGAAGATATATCATTTGTTGTGTTAGTGGCATTTTCGAGCCTGAAACCTGAAAAAACAGGCTCAGGGTTGAAGAGTTTAAGAAGGCAAATCTGAGATTTCATTTAACTCCAGCTCTCGACACAGGTTCGGGAAAGCCCCATGAGCTTCTCGCTGTAGAGTGAAAATGGAACGCACACGCTATTTGTTGTTTGTTTATATCACGCAGTCTGTTCTTCTTCTCTCGGTTATCACGCAGTCTTTCTTCCGGTTGTTGCCTCTTTTGAATGACGAATACACACTACCGCCGCCTGCTGGTAAGGAGAGTTATTGCCACTCACGCATGCGCAGTTCGTATGTGCAACTTGGCCGTCGGCTGAAGTCTTTACGGTGTGTTCCAGTGCGACACATGGCCAAGAAGCAGAGACGCGAGGCGACACAACAGTCGGGTCCGTCTGTGTGAGTTCTTTGGTGTCAGCTTGGTGTGTCCCTAGCTTTAGAGACTTATTTTTCCTCAGATTTCTACTCTAGATTTTAAATGACGTGATGCCAGTAGTCACTGAACCACGTCTATACACCTGAGCCATTTACAGCAACTATAGTAACCAAACCAACACAGTTTTTGTTTGGCCTGCACCACACTTCATTATCCAAGTAAGAAGAACAGCCCAATGTTGTCAGCGCTATGCTAATAAAAGTAGCTAGGAGAACTGTGGGGGAAACTTCTGTGTATCAATGCAGGAGGAGTCACCGACTCAAAGGAGACACGGGGAGAGCTGGAGCTTTGATGGCAAACACTGATGGTTTATTTGGAGCTTCGGCCGGAGGATTCACAAAACAAGTCAAAGGGTCAGAGGTTCTGACTTCACGGTAGAGTTGCCACGTCAATTCTGAAGAACTCTACCCCAGACCCGTGTATTTAGCTAGTTCAGAGAGAATAATCAACATTGTGCATAACAAGATAGAATCATAACACCTCTATCAGCTGACGGCAGGAACAGGGAGACACAACACTGAGAGCACAGCAGCCAAGGCTACAGGCGCGTGTGCTCAGTCAGGACAGCATGAACTGATAAACTGGGTCAAAGTTATGGGCCTTGGAAAATATTTCCCCAACAAGAACTAGCTCCAGAAGTTGCTAAAGTTAGCAAGAACGGGGCCCAGTTGGTAACTTTGAAAAAGGAAAAATGTCACCATCAAAATACAAGAAAAATCTCACAATTTAAATTCTAGAAACTTCTCTAGACTGCTCAAATGCTTTATTGCTAAACGAAAATAAATGCACTTTTAGAGATGGATGTTCTTTGGTGATTTTAACGTAAAAGGCACGAATGTTAAAATCATTTACAAAAATCAATGTGGAATCTGGTCAGACAGTAATTTCGATACAAAAAGGTGCAAAACAGAGTTATTGTGCCACACATTGACATATCTTTTCGACAGGGATGTTAAGCCCGTCCTTTAGGCCATGTTTTCATATATTAATTAACATTCATATATCTATTTATAATCCTCATATTGCATTTATTCTTCTCTACAATATTTCATTTTACATTCAGTTTTTTTTATGATTCTCTGCAACTTTCTTGAACCATTTTATTCATTGCACTATTTTATGTTGTTTACCTTTATGTGAAGTATATTGTATGATTTGTTTTGGAGGACACCGAGATGAATGAAGCCTTTGAGCCTTTGACTGCTGTTTGTACTCGCAGTCGTGTTTCTCAAAATGTCTGAACATCACAATATGTATACGTAGATAATTGAAAAGATAGTAAGAAGATGATGATGCAAAGAGTAGATACATGCTCTACAAAGAGGCATCGTGAAAATAAACTCGAGGACGGCACTGCTTCTCATCTCACTCGGTTGTTTTTATTCTTTCAGCCACCAGTCTTCTTGGCAGCCTTGTGTAATATATTAATCATAAAATCTTCAAAGTACTGCGAGTATGGTTTTATTAACATGTCTGCTTGACATAACATCCAAAAACTCTTCACAACCATCCCAATGAGCAGCAGTAATTGGCTTTTTGCTTCCAATTTTCACTTCTGGAAAGATTTCTGTCGAATTTCTCCTAAATTATTCACCAAAATGTTTTTGAATACATTTAAAGCCGCAAATAGGCCATGCACTTTCTGAATCATCCTTCATTTTATATTTTAAAAGGTTGGTTTTAATAGTTGTTCATAAGTTTTTGGGAGTTTAAAGACTCAGTGAGTTACATCTTTCTCCGGGTTCTGTTGATTGGACCCAAATTCAGTGGAAAAACTGCTTCTCGTCGGTTTTCTTAGACCGTTTTTCAGACTGTGAGAGCAGCCTGACCCTGCTCCAGACACAGTGACCGGAACAAGTTAGACTGTTTTCAATTCATGATAACTCTGTGTAACCGCGGCCGTGCACACGGCCCAAAGTTTAGCTGTTCTACTGATCAAATTTGCTCTTTAACTCAAATGTATCATCAGCAAAAACTCCACTCCCAAGAGTATAAGTGTTTTTATTATCTGTGTGAATCTTATCCAATGAATTGATATACTGTTGTGTTTTGTGTCTTTTGTTGAGGGATCCAGCCCCCCTGACGTGAGCGGCAGCCTTGGGAGTTGGGATTCAGCGGTGTTAGGCCCTCACGTGCACTTCACTGCCCCTTAAGTGTGTGTGTGTGTGTGTGTGTGTGTGTGTGTGTGTGTGTGTGTGTGTGTGTGTGTGTGTGAGTTAATTTTGCACCTTTCTTAATGTATCACTTTCTTTTCAGTTGCTGTGTCTGTACAGGGCACGGTGAGTAATATTTAGATTGTACCTGCTTGCTTCCCCCTCCCAACAGTAACTGTCTGCGCTCATTTAGTCAGTTTTTATAGGCTGGATACCATTTTAAATAGCATTCTTTGTGTAGATGAATTCATAATAAAGTATTAAAGTATTGTTTGTAAATGTGTTTGATATTGATAAATAAATATCATACTCTTGGGAGTAAATCCTTGTCTTGAACCTTTTTGTTGACTGCCAACTGTGTCGTGTTTTTTTAATTGAATCTGTGGAGTTTTTGCTGTTTGATAGATTTGAGTTAAAGGGCAAATTTGATCAGTAGAACAGCTAAACTTTAGTCCGTGTGCGCGGCCGCGGTTACATTTCCTTTATATTTCTTTATCTCCTACATGTCATTTCCAATACATCACACATATTTTTGCTATTCAATGTCCGAATGCCTGCAATGTCCAATAATGCGATTCACTGCCACTGAAAGCAGATTCGATATGATTCAATTCAGCCGTGACTATGATTTATTTCAATTATTTAATTGTCATTTTAATTAACGTACTGACTCAGAAATGCGCAAGAAATGTGCCACATGAACAATAGTTGGTGGCAATGGCGTGACTTCACCTCTCCGTGGGAAAATATTTATGTATGTCTGGGTTTTTTTGTATTTTCAAACGTTAGTATTTTAAAAATAGCTAGTAGAGTGACGCTACTGGATGGTATAATACCATACTGTTGTACTTTTTATGTTCATCAAAAATGTACCTTTGGTCATGTAGAACATAACAGACATTCCTGTAATCTTACATTGCAATAAACCCACTAAATGTTAGCAAATACTAATTTGTTTACCAATTGTTGCTAATTCGTGATTACTCAATCCTCTGCATAACCTTCTAGCTGCTGCAGTGTTGCCACTTTGGTTCATAATGTCATTATCCCCAAAAAATATGAACATCGGAAAAAACTAGACAAATATCGACACTATGACGAAAAAGGCCATCAAAAAACGTACCAAAGCTCGTTTTAATTGACATAGTTCTTCCAAAAACCACGCAATTAGAAGGAAAATCACCAAATCTCGAAAGAAAACCTTCGACATAAAACTCTCCCTGCAGATATTTTCAGTGTCGAGGAATCAGGGGTCGACAGGAATATCTAAATATGTAACGCTTGCATTTAATGCTTTTAATGGACCCAACGCTACTTTATCAGTTATCTCACGGAAGTCCCTGTTTTGCATTACATTCAATTGGCACATGTCCTTGTTAAAAAAACAACACATGGCCTTCAGGAACAGGAAGAATTTAGTAACAGTTTGAATTAGCATTAGGCGCTAACGTTAGTGTTGAACGCCTTGAGTTGACACCTGCTGTCAGTAACTTTTCTGTCATAACAAATCGCCTTTTTCACAGAGTCGTGAGGTTTAAAGCATATTCTATGGGATGTGTTTTGAAGGATTGCTAATGTGAAGATTTCAGGCAGCACTTTATGCAGCAGTTGGACACTTCTTGAATTTTGTGGATGGCTGGCAAGTAGCTGATTCTCTGAGTGACGTTCAGCAATCATATAGAAGATAAATACAAGAGACACAAGCTGCAAACTGCAAGGCCTTACTAAAGCAATCTGTTTATTCTTTACATCACCAGAAGGGTTTGAAATAACATTCTCAATTGTTCTCAAATGCATAAGCGGTCACTACATTATCACCGTCCATCACTCTTGCTCCTGTATTCACGTTCACACTTGCTCTTTGAGTGGTGTTACAAATCTGGTGAATCTAAGACACCCTCAGCTGAAGGAAAGTAAGAAGAAATCTAAGATTATCACAACCGTTAATCCCGATCTGTAATAATAACTTCTGGTATGTCTCCTTGAGTGAACACTGAGGCGAGTCTTCTTCCTCTCCAGAGTGTAGCAGAGCAGCTTTCACACCAGATCTCTGTTCATCTGTTAGCCTAGCAACTATAAATGCTGATTGATGGCGAACAGGTGGCTGACTTATGCAACTTTATGAATATGGATGTTGGTAATATGTTGAACACGGCGATCTGGCAACAGTTGCATGCTCCATAGAAGCAGGAGGGGAGGAAGAGAAGGGTTGGAAAGAGAGACAGCGGGAGACAGTTTCCCACCAGCAGTAAAGGTCAGTGAGAGGCCTGTAATCAAATGCACCGTGGGCCACTTCCTTGTTTCACATATTCTACGTGACTGGAAAGCCAATTAGAAGCTATGTTTCACTCATGATCAGGTCTCTTTTGGTTTAAAAAAAGGTCATATTCTGCTCATTTTCAGGTTCATATATGTATTTTGAGCATCTACTGGGACATGTCTCCATGCTTTAATGTTCAAAACGCCCTTTATTTTTCTCATACTGCCTGTGCTGCAGCACCTCTTTTCACCCTCTGTCTGAAACCAGAGCCCAGTATGCTCTGATTGGTTAGCTGGCCGGCTCTATTGTGATTTGTCAACCACTTAAAGATGTCCCGCCCCTTAGCCTATCACGTACAATGTGTAGAGGCTAGCCAATAGAAGAGCAAGTGTTATATAGTGATGTCACTATTTTCTCGAAGTAAACAAAGGAGTCCAATGGAGGCTTTTCAGACCATGTGCATGCACAAAAACCTATATAACTCACTACAGGAGAGGGAAAACCCAAAAAAGCAGAATAGGGCTTCTTAAAAACAAGATAAAAAGCCTTGTTATTAACCTTAACTGATACATTTCAGTCCCTGGTGATGATAAGCTACTCCATCTTTGAATTATATAAAATATAACATCACTGTCTCTCAGCAGGTAGAGAGAGGGTTTCTGTTCAGGTTGGATTTTCCTTCGCTGCCAAGAAGAAGAAGCCCACGCTGTGAGACTGGCAGCTGGACAATGTATGGCTATGGACAGCAGGTCGTTATCTTGTTCTCAGGTGGTCTTTGGAGAATATCAGGGCACACACACACACACACACACGCACACACACACACACACACACACACACACACACACACACACACACACCGGCTCATTAGCTGACCCAGACTCAGACTCTGACTCTGACTCTATTTTCCCTTCAGAAGTGACCTATCTTTTGTAACGTCCTCTGTCCAACACGCCCTCTGTATCTGCTTTTCTATACTTGACCCTAAGATGCATTCCCCAGCCACTAACGCTAGCTATAAAAAGGTATCAAACTTCTCACTTCCCTTACTTTTAGCCATTTAAATAACCAGTATCATCACGATCTGAAAATCAAAGTAGCACAAGACTACAGGATCAACAAATAGCAGAGCAGCACCACCTGAAAAACAACATTTCAAATTCATGATTTAAATGAATAATAACAAATATTTTGGCGAGACAGTTATAACCAATGACTGTAGAGGTTGTAATGTGTAATGAAAAAATTGAAATATAAACCAGTCTCGAAGCCTTCAGATGGCTGAAGGAATGTAATAAAGGTTTTCATAAAGCAGCTGTGGACAACAGACGCTGTCACTCATATTCAATTCAATATATATTCTGACTGATTTGGGTGTTGCTGTTTGAAACAGATGAAATGAAAAAAAAATTATCCAGATTTGAACCCATCTACTGGCTGGGCAGTGATATTAAAAATGATTCCTTTGCGTTGTTAATAGTAGTTAGGTTACTGCATTGCATTTTCTCCTAGTATTTTGTTCGCCTTTGTTGATAACACCATCAGAGAGGCAGTAAAGCAAGACAAGGCATGGATATTTACTCTATATATCACATTTCAACACAAGGCAATTCAACGTGCTACACAAAATAGAATTAAGAGCTATATAAACTACAAAACGATTGATTGACAAAATGATACTGGCACTGAACTGGCATTTTTAACCAGCCATTATAGAAACTAATGAAAAACTGAGTAATTTCGCACCTAAGGTTGGAATTATACTGTACTTGTTTTTTACCAAGACATATGCGTGGACAACCAGTTGCTCTAGATTACGATGAGTTCACATTCCTGCCTGCCAACTTGTGTATATCTGGAGGATTAAAATGTTTATCAGGTCAGTGCCAAAGCATCCCTGTTCGAGGCTGGTATATCTTCCTCACTCCTAAACATCATCCATCAAAGCAACTCCCTGGTTCAACTCTCACCTACTGTACCTGCCGTAGATATGGCCCAGCTTCACGTTGCATAAGGGATTATTTCCTGTGCCAAGGAGGTTATGTTTTCATCTCGGTGTGTACATTTGTTTGTTGTCAACGTGTGAGCAGGTTTGAAGACCTACTTTTATGTAACTTGGAGGAGGGATGTAGCCTACACCAAGAAATCAGATGTTTAGGGACAGACAGGTCAGTTATGTTTCACTTTCAACATTGCAATGTGTGCTGCTTTTATCGGAATAATCTCAAAAATGAGTTGGAAGATTCGACACCCTGTCAAGTCAGAAAAACAATTCAAAACTGTCCTGAGCAATAAAACACAACACATATTCTTTGAAGCGTTTATGCTGTTTGCACATTTCAAGCTCATGAGCAAACAAACTCTGTGAATGGGTAAGAAGAACTAAGAACATCCATAACATTCACCTGTTTGCAACTTACAAATGATGTATCACTTGTATATAGACTCTTATGGCACTACTCTATTCTATTTTATGGTATTTACTTGCACTATTTTATCTGTTTTATTGTGTTGCACTGTTGGAGGAGCCTGGGACCTAAGATTTTCATTGACATAACTACACTGTAGCTATGTATGAATGACAATAAAAGCCTTGAACCTTGAACTCTGAATACTTCTATTTTCTGATAGTTTCAGGTTAATCTCCAGATAAGGTTGTAGAGAGGTCTGTTTACAACTCACACAACCTCTGAGGCCTTGTGTTTTCTTGCCCCATTGCACTTCCTTTTTAAAAATGCTGCTGTGTTTCCAGATCTCCATAATTCACTTGATTAGTGCAATACTATAATTACCAATAGGAATTATGGCAAAACTATGAAAACAACATAAAATCGGTAATGAGCTATAATTATGGTTTAACCATGAAATAACCCTTTGCAGAAGTGAGAAAATGTTCTCTTTTTCCACAAAAAAACCACACGCAAAAACCAATATTTGGTCCTCACAAATGTAGAAACACAAGAAGTTTAACACACACGGCTCGTAACTCGGGATATACTGTATTTCCTCTGCCTCCTCGCCCACTAACACATTATAAACCCTCCGTCTTTCCCCTCCTTTACTGAAACACACACACAAACTGCCAGCTGTACACACACACACACACACACACACACACACACACACACACACACACTCATTAGCTGACCCAGACTCTGGCTCCTGCCTTGCGGTGTGTCTCTAGGGAACAAAGGTTAAAAGGTAAAATCTCAGGGTTTGTCAGTGTGTGGGATGGGAGGCTGACCCTGATCTCATTTCTCTTTAACCTGGAGGGGTCTAAGGTGCATCTTCCTGCAAAAGCTGACCATCAACGGCTGGAAAAATGACAAAGAATCAGTGGAAAGAGGATGTAAAAGGCTGTTAAACACCTGATCTTTTGAAAGAACATCCATAACATCTGTTTGCAACTCATCTATATCAATATTCCAATTACTGCATATAGACTATTCTGCACTATTTCTATTATATTCAATTTTATTGTATTTACTTGCACTATTATCTGTTTTATTGTGTTGAACTGTTGGAGGAGCCTGTGACCTAAGATGTTCATTGTCATAACTACACTGTAGCTATGTACGAATGACAATAAAAGCTTGAACCTTGAACCTTGATCAACGGCTGCAAAAATGACAAAGAATCAGTCGAAAGAGGATGTAAAAGACCGCTTCTTATGTTTGACTTTTCTTCTGCTCTGGGCAAGAGCTCTGACTGTGAAAAGAAATATGTCGCCATCTAAGAAATGCCAACGTTCCTGACTTCTGCAAACCTTCTTACTTTTCTCCACTGCTGCACGGGAGATTCACATTTCAAATGCCAGAGGCGTTGGCAGTGTGTGGATATTTCAGGAGGGCTGATTGGATCAAGCAGCAGGCGCTACAGTTCATCCCCTCGCCGCCCCATCGCTCAGCCATAGAGCGAGGGAATAAAAGTGACAGAGTGCAATCACTGTCTCTTATCTTCCAATGAGGAGAATGGGTAGGGATGAGATTGAGTGACCGGCCGGCTATGGCGTGTCTCCCGTGTCAGCCTTATTGAATTATGACTTGCCAGGAAGTGGCATGTTATGAGCTGCGGCGAGATATTGAGGGCGTAGATTCAGTGCGAGGCGACGAGGCGGAAAAGTAGCCGAAATGAAACCTGTCTGTATGTAAAGTTCAAAGTGTCTTTCATTGGGTAATGGGATTTGAAAGGATATTGGATTGGCTGTGAAGAAAAAACGAGCTAAAACATGGTTTCAGGTAATGTGTTACATGATTCTGTGATTAGTCCTGATCAAATACTCAAATAAAAGAAACAATAGCGGTGAAATTCTAATTGGCTTAAAAGGACAGATACAGACACAGAGCTCCAATACCTTTCATTGCATTGCTGACCTTTAAGCAAACAGTTGCCCATTAACACATCCACCAAACAGTGAACAACATGAGATGCATTAAGGTGAGAGCTCTGAGGCTCAACATAGCGTGTGTTCACTTAGTCCACATTTCAAATATGAGCTTCTAAGAAAACATTTGAATGTCAGCCTCCTATTTGTGTTTTCAGGTCAAGATGAAAGACTTCTGAAACAGTCTTTGAAGTCTTAGATCATTTTGTATCAACTATTGTTTACCCGTTGTATTAGCCATATGAAGTGTGTAACAACTCACAAAATGGCAATCCAGATAGCACAGACTTTTCGCAGAGGCCAATGGTGCATTTACTGGCTTCTTGGGATGGTCCTATTTCCAACTAGGGTGTGAAACAACGTACTACGAATAAACATGGATGCATTTTACTGCTCAGACAATACGTTGATACCCGTCTCCAAGTTATTATTATTCCTTCCTTGTGGATTTTTTCCAGTCGGGACCTAGTTTTCCCTTTATTCAGACGCAACACATGTGACCTACCTCGCAATGTTAAAGAAAGTAAAACATGATAAGTGTATTCCACGATAAATATGATCCTTTGCAAAATGTAATGAGTTCTTCCTTGCCTCATGCTACATCCTTTAACCAAGTTTCATTAGAACAAACTAAAACCCAAGCTGAAAACATAGTTATAGCTATCCCCTCATCCCTATCAAGCATTTTAGGGTCTTTAAGCTCATTGTTTTGAGTTCACAGCTCGCAATTTCTTAGATATTCTTCACTGACTTTGTTTTCAGCAACAGCAGGAAGCTGTTTTCTGGAAAGAAAACTCTAAAAATCCAATGTACACAAGCTCTTAATCACCAAACAACAGGCAGACAAAGTTGGCGACAAGCTGGAGAACACAGTGAAGCATTTAGCTGCTAAACAGCCAGATATTCCCCTCAGACCCACACAGAGATAAAGGGGTCAGGTAGAGCCACGACTCCAAATGAATGTTAATGCTGCTCTGTGTCTGTTGGGTGCATAAATAGACAGCTGCTTTCTAATGCTTTCACCATATCAATTTTACACGGTGAAATCAGTATTTACAGCTTGTTCCAGGTCAGCAACACATCCGTTCTTTTATTTATGTTGCCTAAATCTGACTCTAACTTGATGAAAATGGCAAGTTTAAACTATCTTTATATTGATTTGGTATCATGGCTTGCAGTTGGGGAAGAAATAATGCGTTAATGCTAAAAATAAAAGCTGTTCCCATTATCACAACGTGACGTGAATGCATCATCCCCATGTAGGAGCTTAAGGATTATAAAAGCTGCACTCTGCTGCAAAGTGGACGCAAAAACCTTTCACATCACACATGACTGTATGTTAATATTACAAAATATGCTTAAAGCAGGTTTAAGTGCTGCCATTACATCCTTGCTAACCCTTGTTTAATGCATGTTTCTCTTGTATATGCATTTGTTTGAACCCATCTGTTATGTATGAAGGGCCTGTATGTTATCTGATAACCAACAGAGCCTGCAACGGATTGTTTGTGCTGTTTGAGCTGGAACATTTCTCCTTTTTCTTATCCTATTTCTTCCCATTTTCAAATGTTCTAGTCTATTTCACGCTTTCTGCTATCCTCTCCATATCAGCAACTTGACTTGTGTGGCTGACCGTCATTGAACAAGATAACGTACAAGGACGGCAATTATCAAAGGTACATTGAAGCCGGATATGGACTGGGATTGGCGGAAAATTCGACGCTGTATTTCTATGCAGATATATGGGGGGCGTGTGGCGCAGTGGACTAGTGTGTTGGTGTTCGGATCAGGGGAGCACAGGTTCAAACCCCACTGCAGTCAGCATGTCATTGTGTCCCTGGGCAAGACACTTCACCCCAAATTGCTCCTGTGGGGATTGTCCACAGTATTGAGTATGTTAGTCACTTTGGATAAAAGCGTCTAACATGTAATGTATATGGTGTACAGGGCTGGGAGGTAGTGGAGTACAAATACTTTGTTACTGTACTCAAGTACATTTTTCTGCTATCAGTACTTTACTCCACTACTATTTTTCTGAAGACTTTTTACTTTCACTTCTTACATGTTGAACACAAATACCTGTACTTTCTACTTCTTACATTTTGAACACAAATACCTGAACTTTCTACTTCTTACATTTTCCAAACAGGCTGGTTCCTTTAGTTTGAATGTGTGATTGGTGGCGTGATCATTATTATTTAGAGTCATTGCGTGCCTATTGATTTGAACACGATCCGTGTATCCATCATTTCCTGGTCTTCTCTAAAGAAGAGGGACCAATGAAAACGTTGTCATGTTGCCGTTGTTCAGCATGGAAACATTCATTAGCTAACAATGACATTATTGTTCTATTAATATAAAGGGAGGTCAGGTACTCTTTAAAACAGCTGCTAGTTATGGGTACTTTTTACTTAAGTACATTTCGAAGTCCATACTTCTTTACTTTTACTTGAGTAAAGAAGTTTAGTCAGTACTTCTACTTTTACCAGAGTATTTTTAAACACGAGTATCTGTACTTCCACTTGAGTAAAGGATGTTTTGCCATCTCTCATGGTGTAGATGAAGGCTGTGTTACGGCTGTTGAGGTTTTATATGAAGGTATATGAACGTGTACGGGATCTTTTGCTCTGCCCTGCCTTGAAATGAGCTCTCAGTACAGAGCTGACCGCAGAGGGCAACAGTCAAGATACAGTAGAAAGGAGTCGATGACAGGAGCGTTTTCTCTCTGTTGACCATTTATGTGCGGTGTGAAATCACAGATATCGGCTGTCTGCTGTAATAAACAAACATCCAAAGGCATCAGGAGTGTCATCCTCCAACATCAGCAGCAGAGAGGGAGCTGCTGTCACTGCTGGCATTCACACTTTATTCCCACAACTCTTAAAACCCTGCAGCAGCTTGAATAATTACCAACACAGAACACCGTGATACCCTTCATTTTGTCTGAATGTCTTTCTTAATCTCTCAGCTGACACTTGATTGATTTTCAGTGATGGCACCAACATTTAAAGGGCCAGTGTTTTATTTTAGGGGAAGAAATCGAAAATAATATATCATCATTATGTTTGTGTGTTTAATCACAGGAAACTAGTTGTGTTCATTGTTAGCTATATCTAAGATAAAATAAGATAAGAAGTACTTTATTGATCCCAAGTTAGGAAATGTTTGTGTTGCAGCAGCATAAAAAGACATGGCATTGTACAATCAAATTAAAAGACAAGAAATAAACATTTAAAAATGTCAACATCTCAATAGCAATAAAATAGCAATCCTCTTTTGTGGAGTTTCATATGCAGCAATGGCAGGTTTTCACTGGAGCTTTTTTACGTTCCCTTAATGCCACCGTTGTTCTCCGATATGCTTGTAAAACTGCGATAACACCAGCTTTTGCCAAAATGTCTGGCTCCTAAAGTTGATATGGTATGAATGGCCTTTAAACAAAGTGAAGGTCCTGTAAGATAGTTCAATGTTACTTTAGTTTTGAAATCCGTGACTAGTTTCTGGAGTCTTGTAAGGGGAGGGGTATTCAGTCGTTGGCAATCTGCAACTTCAACACTAGATGTCGCCAAATCCTACACAGTGTCCCTTTGATTAGACATTAGGGAAACTTAAACATCACATTGAAAAGCTGCTTTATTAAAACATGAAGAGTACTCTGATCTTCTTTAGTATTTAGATCGGTAGATCTTTATAAAGTTCAACATCTAAACCACACTTACAACTCCCATTCATTTTTTTTGTGTATTCCCAATTTGAGCTTGTCTTTTAGTTTGAAGCGATCTTTAAAAGTCAGTATCAGAATAAAAGCAGGAATCATTTTTGTTGTTTTATTAAGACAACAGCCTGGGTTTTATTTGAATGTGATTTGTAAATCAGAGTCATGCAGTTAAACAAGAAGGTCAGAATCCTGCGATGTATTTTCCTGCTGCTTTACTGCTGTTTACATGTTGTTGTGAGTTATGATTGTCAAAGGCCATGGTGATAAACTCCATGTGTTTAAGTACAGATTTGTGGATGCACTGAGTGTGAGAGTGTGAAACTGCATGAATGTGAAATGATTGAAAAGATAAAACATACAGTATAAAGGTTAGAAATAATCTATAGAAGCAAATGTGCCCGCAACAATTTAGCAGCCAGGAGTGAATACCTACAGCTTTAACGTCGTAATGAAATGAAATGACTCTTCCACCTTGTTGCTAAGTTTCCTTCAATCCATGTACACCTACTTCACATATCACTTTATTTTACTGATGTTATCGTACTGTCTAGTTATTTCCTCTTCTTTAATTCATGTTCTGCAGTAAAGCCTTTCACCTACTTTTCCACCCAACATCATGTTCAACCTCTCATAAGAAAGCGTTCATATTAAAACTCAGGATTGTTTAAAATAGAATTTAGATATTATTGAAATCAAATCCCATTTGTTTAGACTCTTCCTGCAAATCCCATTCAATGTACATTAGTAAAATACATCTATGTATTGTCTTCATTTTCATTGTCAGTGATGGATTCAGATATCTACCCTTAAGGCCCTGACACACCAAACTGACACCAAAGAACACGTCCCCCCGACGGACCCGACTGTTGTGTCGCCTCACGTCTCCTGCGTCTCGGCCAAAAAGTCGCACTGGAACACACCGCAAAGACTTCAGCCGACGGCCAAGTAGCACGTACGCACTGCGCATGCGTGAGTGGCAATAACTCTCCTTACCAGCAGGCGGCGGTAGTGTGTATTCTTAATTCAAAAGAGGCAACCGGAAGACAGACTGCGTGATATATACAAACAACAAATAGCGTGCGTTCCATTTTCACTCTCGTCCATCACAGACTGTTTCACATGTTTAGTGCGGTACTGGAAAATGAAAATAATAGCCGTCTGTGTGTGCCTTCTTCACTTCCGTTTCGCTTCTCATGCACTGATTCGCTAAGCTGAACAGCCAATCAGAGTGATTTATTTTGCCGACAGCCTTTTGCTGACAGCCTCTGAGCGGAAGTGTTGGTACGGCCGAAAAGACACGAAGGTGCTGACACAGCAATCTGAGTAGGGCGACAGGACGCTCATCGACGGCCAGACATCCATCGACGGCCGAAATCGGCTCGGTGTGTCCGGGCCTTGCACGGAGGATTGATAGGAAAATGTGCAGAATAAAAAAAAAACACTTTCTCTCTCTGCTTCTAGACTTAATGCTAAACTAAGCTAACCATCAGCTAGCTCCTGCCTTTACATTTAACCGCCAGATGAGCAGAAAACAGCAGGAACATTTTAGGCAGTTACACTCCATCATTTATGATTTTCTAGAACATTTTAGAAAACAAATGTGCATACAATTAATGAAAGAAAAACTAACCATGAATCGATTTTGTGGAATTATTTATTTATCTAAAACATTATCACCATAATAAACAATATTTAATTTCAACTTACTGTAACAATATTTAACTTTACATTCTGTTATTGTATATATCATATTCTATTTACATGTATATAGACTTCTTGCACTATTTTTTATTTGTATTTTTGTATTTTATTATGTAACTATGTTGAATTGTTGGAGGAGCTCGGGTCATAAGATTTTCATTGCCATTTCTACACTGTATCTTTGTGCATGTGAGAATAAAACCTTTGAATCTTTTGATTAATTTGGACTAGCAGAGAGAGAGAGAGAGAGAGTGAGACAGTAGAGTAAAACTGTCTTGCAGAGGTGGGAAGTAGTGGAGTACAAATTATTTGTTACTGTACTTACATACACTTTCTGGTATCAGTACTTTACTCCACTACTTATTCTTCTGAGACTTTTTACTTTTACTTCTTACATTTTGAACACAAATACCTGTACTTTCTACTTCTTACATTTTGAACACAATTACCTGAACTTTCTACTTCTTACATTTTCCAAACAGGCTGGTTCCTTTAGTTTGAATGTGTGTTTGGTGGCGTGATCATTATTATTTAGAGTCATTGCGTGCCTATTGATTTGAACACGATCCGTGTATCCATCATTTCCTGGTCTTCTCTAAAGAAGAGGGACCAATGAAAACGTTGTCATGTTGCCGTTGATCAGCATGGAAACATTCATTAGCTAACAATGACATTATTGTTCTATTAATATAAAGGGAGGTCAGGTACTCTTTAAAACAGCTGCTAGTTATGGGTACTTTTTACTTAATTACATTTCAAAGCCCATACTTCTTTACTTTTACTTGAGTAAAGAAGTTTAATCAGTACTTCTACTTTTACCAGAGTATTTTTAAACACGAGTATGTGTACTTCTACTTGAGTAAAGGATGTGTGTACTTTTGCCATCTCCGCTGTCTTGTGATTGGTGCTCTCCATGTGGACAGGTTTAGAGATGCTCCTTCCCTTTCCATCCAGAGTTAGGGTTGCTGATGAGAAACGTAATCCTTCACGCTTTTCCATCCTTTCCATCGTTCACTTCAATAGCAGCTTCAATTGGTTACGTTGTGATGTGACAGTCTAATTGACTTAAGCGTTTCTGAGGTCTTTGAACCGTTTCTCTCTATGTTGGAGAGTTAATATGATCGAGAACTAGGAGGCACTCCTCCTTCCACCATTAAAGAAAAACGACATTGTTTAACTATTCCTTTAGAGCAGTGACTAGGTGTTTTGTACAGGGAACGATCACAGACTGCAGCCAAGTCGGTAGTTAAATCTTTTGCTCTCAAAGCTGCTGATTATGAGAAAAAATCTGTCAGCGGTTTCATTGTTTTCTTAGTATATATAAACAGCTTTGAAATGAAACACTTCATAACGCTAATAAATCAAACAAATACGTTTGGTTCCAAAGCAAATCCACAGATGTGCTGAAAATGACCCTTTTTTAAGAGTTTCTGGCACTTTTCCTCAAAGAATGCCCTTAGTGTTGGGTTCAGTGAAATTTATAGTGGCTCATGGTCTTTGCTGTTTTATGGCTCTCATTTCCAGCAGCCGAGAGGTGTTTCTGTGGGGGAACGCTGCTCCGTTAGACGCACAGAAATCACTTCCTGCTGGGTGGTATCACAGCGCAGACTGAACATGGAGCTGCTTGTGTTTTGTTTGTCTGGGATTTTCAGGTTTTACCTTTACCCTGATGGGCAGAATGTAATGCTTCTGACCCGTGGTGGAAAGTAAATATATTTACTCATATTACTGACACAATTACTGGGCAGAAAATACACACTGTTTTCACACACACATGTAAATAATATGTACACATGACCAAATATGTATATAATGTTCATTTTAATTCATTTCTTATTTTATAGTTATTTTATCATTTTACATTTTTATCTTTGATTTTATCCTTAATTGTATGAATCTGTGTGAATCTGTGCTGTCCTGTTTTTCATTCTTACCCTGTTGCTGTTAAATTACTAAATTTCCCCACAGGGATTAACAAAGGACCATCCTATTTTATCTTATCTTATCTTATCTTATCCTACTCAAATACTGCACGAAAGTACATTTCTAGGGACTTTACTTATTTTCAGTTGATTCTACTTAATACTAATCCACCAGTACATTTTGGCGGCAAATATTGTGTTTTTACTCAACACCATTAGTTACTTTTGCAGGTTTATATTATTTATAGAAAAATGAAATATACAAATACATTATGATGTAATATTATGGATATTACCTGGCAGTAGGGATGGGTATCGTTAGGATTTTATCGATACCGATACTGCTTATCGATACCGGTATTTTTCATACTCTTATCGATACTACAAGATGTGAAGATTAAATAACAGTCATTTTATTGTAATTTTTTTTAATTCATTATTTAATGTAACTTTTTCAATGTCATACCAAGCAGGTGTGAGTGTGTTTGACAGCGTGTCTCTGGAAGGGGGTAATAGAGAACCGCAGTGACGCGTCCTAAAACCCGGAAGTAAACTTCTTCCGGTTCCATCGTCAAAAAACAATGCAATTTCTCCATAGGGTTTTGGAAAATAGCTCAAAATAAGGTCTGTGGTTGAAACACATTTAAGAGAGGGATCACGTTTTGTTCAGCCAGATAATCTCCACATGTCTACGCTACTTTTATAATTTTCGAATCATAAATCTAGTCGCCAGAAGCAAAATGCTAACGTTATGCTATAAAGGAACTACAAGCTAGAACGGCAGGGTCGCACTACTCAACGTCACGCCAACTTAAGATCGCCTCAACTGACTTTCGCGCGCTTGCATATTTTAACAAAGCTTAACAAAGCAAAAAACAAAATGCCGAGTAAAATTGGAAAACACTGGAAATTAACTATTCTATAATGTGTAAAACTACGGTGCCAAAAACGACTATTAACGACTATAAATGATGATGGTCAGATAAAGATATAGATACTAAAGATACTAAAGATACTACAGATACGTAAGAAAGGCATATACTCTCTTTCAAGCAGAACACAGGGGGAAAGAAATTTAGCGGGAGTGTTTACGTAATCGGCGTAATGACGTACAACGGCCTCGACCATTTCTGTAGTCCACTAATGCCACTTGTTAACAACCATCGTTTTTCAGACACGTAAACTCTTCAGAAATCACCAGCGGGGTCACTGCTGATGTATTTAATGTGGTAGAACAAAACGTGATCTATCTCTTAATTTTGTGTCAAACACAGACCTTATTTGGAGCTATTTTCCAAAACCCTATGGAGAAATTGCATTGCTTTTTGATGAAGGAATCGGAAGTGGTAAAAATGCTAACTTACTTCCGGGTTTTAGGACGCGTCACTGCGGTTCTCTATTAGGGGCAGTTCATAAATCCATGTAAACATGACCATTATTCAGTTAAAACGAGACGCTGCGTGCGCACCTCCTAAACCGGAAGCTCCGGTCGGCTAACCATTATATTGCGTTTATTGCATTTATTATTTATAATTGTAATGATGGATTATCAGTAATCATTTTAAAGTTACACAGAGACATTGGATGAACTGTTTGTATGCCCTTGAACACAACTTTTGATCACAAAACAGCAAAGGTAAGACATAATTATCATCATGGCTACGTAAAGTGAAGTTGTTTTCTTGCTCTTTCCTGGCTGCTAGTTCAGTGAGTTTTGGTCGTACAGTGATGAGACTTATACCAAAGGAATCTGTGGAATCTCAGCTTTCATATGATATGTTGTTTGTGCAGATACAATGACGTAGAAAAGATCGCTTTTGCCAGTGATGTGCTAAAGTAGCCGTTAGCCCCGTTAGCCCGTTTTGCAGTGTTGATTTTAGACTCTCGGTGTTGGACTTCTGTTACGTGTAGGTAAAATGGTTCATATCGTCTGTTAGCTGAGTTTCTTCCCGTTAAGTGGGTATGCATCATTAATAGGTTGTTAAATGTTAAGAAGCCTTGAGATGCTGTTTCTTGCAAGATGTTGCGTCTGCCCCGATGGTCTGCCCCGGGAGTCTCACAATAATAAGAGCGCTGTTAGGAGAGATGACGAGTGGCATTCAGAGTGGCCAATCAGAGTGGTACTCAAACCGGATACGTCACACGGGATGAGGGTTTCCAACCAACCAGAATTGTTTAAACTAAGGAAGTAGCGTAATTCATATACCGATAGCAGCACCGTTTATCCAGCAGCTTAACGGTATACCAATACCGTCCAATCAGGTACCGGTACTGACTTAGTACCAGTTCTCGATACCCATCCCTACCTGGCAGTATAAACGTTATTAATATTATCTAAAATTTCACCAGCTGCACAATTAAAGTGATACCCACATTATATATGTCACTTATTATAAACGAGGGATTTCATATATGCAGTATGATTTCAAAAGTGGTCACTGGATGATGACAACTTATAGTTTTGCATTTATTTTGCTGGTAATACTTTTGTACTTTTACTTATTCTGCACATTTTCAGGTGTATATCAGTATGTAGTGTCTCTACATTAAAGAGTCCTCTCCTGCTGATGTTCAGGTGTATATCAGTATGTAGTGTCTCTACTTTAAAGAGTCCTCTCCTGCTGATGTTCAGGTGTATATCAGTATGTAGTGTCTCTACTTTAAAGAGTCCTCTCCTGCTGATGTTCAGGTGTATATCAGTATGTAGTGTCTCTACTTTAAAGAGTCCTCTCCTGCTGATGTTCAGGTGTATATCAGTATGTAGTGTCTCTACTGGGACATGTCTCCATGCTTTAATGTTCAAACAGCTCTTTATTTGTATTATTATCATACTGCCTGTGCTGCAGCACTTCTTTTCACCCTCTGTCTGCTCTGATTGGTTAGCTGGCCAGCTCTGTTGTGATTGGTCAACCGCTTAGAGATGTCCCGCCCCTTAGCCTATCACGTAAAGTGTGACGGAGCGCTAGCCAATAGAAGTGTGAGTGTGACAAAGGTGATGTCACTATGTTACAGAAGTGAAGGGATAGTTTCGATGTGATGTGCCATGTTTTACCATCATATTCTATGTGCTCAAGTCAAAGCACTGTATGTCTTTGTGAGTGTAAATATGATGGTGTTTTGTTGGACTCCAGTAAAGAGAGGAGTTATTGGTCAAATAAAGGTCAGAAATAAACCAGCTGAAAGAGAGATAAAAAGATACAAATAAAGTAAGATGCTGTAATGTAAAGGTTTACGACTCTCCGCAGAGTTAAAGGTTAAATAAAGTTTTAAAAGTGAAATACAACAGCTACAATAAAGTGTGTGTCTTGTTATACGGTGAGGAACAGCAGGGAGCATGATAACAGGAGACAGAAGTTATTTTAGTCTCTGTTACTGAGTGTTTAAAGCATGCTGAAAGGATGTGGTGTGACAGGTGTGTACGGATTTAATAAGCTTTGACATATTTTTGGGGGTTTCCACAGATATTTTTTCTAACTGACGTCAATTCATCGTGACTACTTCCTGCGTCACAAAGGAGAACGATTTTAGAGCCACCTTTAAGGCCTGCAGTCGATGAATATTTGATACTGAAAACATCTGGGCCAAATGTTGTTTCCCTGATGGAGCCTGAAACATATGTATGAATATATAAAGCCTACAAACTGCATAAAGGCTGTCAGTTAATTATATCATATAACATGGATCTGTTCATCAGTCGGAAACACAGAGTAAGAACTGATGAGCAAACAACTGCATTTTAAACAGGCAACAAAAATTATGCTTTTTAGGGTTTTCCCCTTTCCTGTTTTGAGTTATATAGCTTTATGTGCCTGTAAATGATCAAAATGAGCAATAAAATGTCCCTTTTTGTGTGAAACAATTTACATTCAGTACATTTTACTGCCAACTGATGAAGTGCAGCATGATTTAACCCTTAGATGCATAAGTGGGTCTTCTTTGACCCGGTGAGGTGGTTTTCTTGAAGCATCTTTGTAATTACATTTTTTTATCATTTCATATTCCAGCTATTCCTCAAAAAACATGTTTTGGATATCATGCCATTCAAATTTTAAATAGAAATTTTACACATTTTAAAAAATTGTAGTTTTTGTATTACTACCCCAAGCTTCCACAAGTGGGTAAAAAATGACCCGCATGCATTTTCTATGGGATCCTATGGGAACCTTTGATTCTTATCACCTGTTGCTGTCAGGAATCCATTCACTGTGGAACACACAGACTACATCACTAGTGACACCTCAGGAAGATTATTTCACACAGCAAGATCTGATACCTGTCAGTATAATAATAATAATAATAATAATAATAATAATAATAATAATAATAATAATACATTATATTTGTATAGGGCTTTTCAAGGACTCAAAATCACTTTACAATATAAGGGAAGGTTAGGGTGGGGGGTATAGGACTATCAAACTTGATCAACCGGCATGGATTGATGGGGGGTGGGCTATGAGTAGACAAGAGGGGAAGAGATGAGTTTTGAAAAGGGACCGGAATACTGCGAGGGTCTCAGAATAGCGGAGATCTTTGCATCAATATGTTCAAAACGTTTTTTTTCAAAATGTACATTTTTTTTTCTAAAATTATAAATAGTGAAAAATGTAATATAAAATATTTCTAGTGTGAACAAAAATATAATACTAAATATTATACAAGTGATTTTTCTTAACCAAAATGACAAAAATGGCATAAAAACACATATTATTCTAATACGGGTCCTTTTTGACCCACTTATGGAAGAGTGTAGGGTCCAGTCACTCGGGCATCTAAGGGTTAAACTGCATCCAGTGCATGAGTATATGCTATTTGCAGAAAAACAGAAGCTTTTACCATTGGAATAAAGAAAGAAAAAAGGAAAGATGGACCATTATTGATCCTCCGAGGGGGAAATTCAGCTTTTTTATAAAATCACATGCATTTTTTTGGGATACAGTTACATACAAATACACACAGTTATACACAAGAACATGCATTTGTGTTGTACAGATACAATACACACAGTTATATATATATATATATAGTATATAGTTATATTTATATATATGCACACATGCACATGCATTGAGAGGATTCAGAGTGAAGAGGCAGCCAGTCTAGCCGTCGCCAGGTAGCAGTTGGGGGTTCGGTGACTTGCTCAAGGGCACCTCGGCAGTGGTCCCTACAGACTGAAGCCCTGCCGTCCTTGTAGAGGAAGAACAATGTGAGGAAGAGCAGTGATGGACACTGTGTCAGATATGGACAAAGACTAGAGCGCCAGCAGTAGAATCACAAACCTTATGGGCAGAAAATGGAAAGGAATAATCGGCCACCATGTTTGATTGACAGCTGATCTCTCTGGAGAAAGCTCAGCAGTGAGTGCTTAGCGACAAAAATGGAGCCGAAAAAAAAAGGAAATAAAACCGGATGTCACGGATTACCTCTTCAAAAAGGATTCTCATTTCCAACACATCCATTCTCATCAGTGTGAGGGCTGCAGATCTCACTGTGCACACATCAATATATCTGTTTTTTAAAGGACACGCAATACATTTCCCCCCCATCATGTGTGTGTGTGTGTGTGTGTGTGTGAGTGTGTGTGTGTGTGTGTGCGTGTGTGTGTGTGTGTGTCACTGTGCACAAATAAATATATATTTTTTTTAAGGGGCACGCAATACATTTCCCCCCCCATCATCATCATCATCATCGTCATCATCATCATCCCCCCGCTTCCACGTCCCTTCCTGTTGTGATTTTTCTTTTTCGTGCTTGCTTGTTTGCTGTTATTTTTTCCTGCCGTTATGTGTCAGTGTTCCTGTCACCTCGAGGTGGGGGGGGGGGGGGGAGGGGCAACAGTCACATGCAATACTGCGTTAATTGGTGTCACTTCACCGAGGGGTGAGGGGTGCTGTCACATTAGCGCCCCTTCCCCTCTTTGTCCCTGACAGTGTAATTAGTATTTCTGAGCTGCAAATACGCACATTTACTGTGTTGGAGCATGTGTGTGTGTGTGTGTGTGTGTGTGTGTGTGTGTGTGTGTGTGTGTGTGTGTGTGTGTGTGTGTGTGTCTGAACGTGTCAGTGTGTGTGAGAGTGTGTGTCTGTGTGGGTAAAAGGGGGGGTCTTAAACATGTGTGTGAGGGCGTGAAGGACAGAGGGCTTTACAAGGCAGGGGGGTACAGGGGCGGATGGAAAATGCCCCGATGAATTATGGGTCATCAACGCCTTTTCTGCTGCTAATCACCACCATATTTCCCCCCATCAACCCCTACCACTGCAGCTCTTTTTACTGAATCTTAATTCATCCAATCAGCAGCAGCGCTCTCATTACTGACTGCTTTTGGTTTCTGGTTAATAACAGCATCTGACCATTTTAGAGAATATTCACCATATGTGAAACTGTATTTATTAAAATAAGAAAAGAGACATTTGTAATCCCTAGTTCAACACCAAACTGCTCGGTTTCTCTGGAAATTAATTCTGTTTACAAGTTGTTGCAGTTTTGAAGCTTCTTTGCTATTCTGGGCCTTCGAGTTTAAGCAGGAACTTCAGTTTTCTTTTTTTTTTGACTCAAGCTTTTTTCTCAGGAACTAGAGACCTTCAGAGGAACTCATTTTGTTTCAGCCACAGGGATCAGGGTCTCAAATGTTTGAATGTTTCTTCAGACTATAGTGGAAATGGAGAGAACAATAGACTGACGAAACACTTTTGTTGCTTGAAAAGTAGTCCCTTAGCCTTCAAAATGCATCCAACTTTAGGGGGAAATGTAGCTTATGAGTCAGGGACTTCCTTTGAAACGCAGTCTCCGAGCATCTATAAAGGATCCTAGGTGCTTGTTAAGATGTCTCTGATCAAATAGGGCTATAAAATATAAAATGTCCCTATTGCACATTTTGTCTTGCTCCCAAAAAACTCTAAAGACCGGTATGGGAAGAGGCCAAAGAATAACAGCTGATAATGAGACTTTTGTAAGGGTGAGGAGGCAACAGACAGGTCTTTGTATCTCTGATCTGGTGGTTTCCGGTCACCTGATTGTGATGATTGAATGGACGTTGAACTCAAGACACACAAAGATGAAAGGGAAGCGTGGAAAACACCCTTAGCTCGTTTGTTTCTTTGTTTTATGGGTATTTTTCTACATGTTGAACTTCATTATCATTTAAAACGTCGCCACAATTCAGTGAATATTGAATAAGTTGGAAAGCCAAGTGCCTTCACATTGTTTGAAAGTCATTGCCAATAGTTTGTTATGGGAAATAAACCTTTAATTTCTCATACACCGAAAGTACCATTAAAAAAGCAATTGATATCCATTGCCTTGTTTCTGCTGTTCACTAAACAGATCCCACATAATTCAGAAGCTCATGACTCACAGATAGACATCCAGGTTTGTTGTGTTTTTATTGTTTTCTGCAGACGTCTCCTGCTTCTGAAAAGATTTAATCTCACTGAGTTAAATAAATACCCACATGTCCGCTCAAGGTTAGTAAAGCATTTCATTCACAGATAATTGAACTCGTCATGATTATTGGCTCCTAGCGATCTTGACATTTTCTTGACATTATTATCTTGACATTTCTTCTACTTCTCATCTGTACCTTGGACAAACGAGACCTTCTGGAAAACCTTTCTGTGGGAAAACTGATGTTAAGGTCTGGGACGATTAGTCTTTTAATAACCGATATTTGACTCCAGACATTCTAAGAAAAAAAACATCAATATTTCTATTCATTAAACAAATGGCGGGCAGAAAGAAAACGTCTCTCGGACCGCTCCGGAGGGATGGCAGACGGACGCAGTAAAATATTTAATCACCGCTCTTTAAAAGCTCACAGATTTATTCACCCCGCACTGTACGGGCTGTGAAATTGTGCGATGTGATCTGTTTAAAATACCGCCCTTGATCCGCCCTGGGCAAGAGAGCTTCTGGCTGCTTGTGTAACGTGATTCGCGGTTTAACTGCCCACCAGCGATGAGACAGAGAGTTACAGAGGAAGGTCAGCCCAATGTGAGCCAGACAGAGATGGCTAAAGTACACACATCCTTTACTCAAGTAGAAGTACAGATACTCGTGTTTTAAAATACTCTAGTAAAAGTAGAAGTACTGACTAAACTTCTTTACTCAAGTAAAAGTAAAGAAGTATGGGCTTTGAAATGTACTTTAAAAGTACCCATAACTAGCAGCTGTTTTAAAGAGTACCTGACCTCCCTTTATAATAGAACAATAATGTCATTGTTAGCTAATGAATGTTTCCATGCTGAACAATGGCAACATGACAACGTTTTCATTGGTCCCTCTTCTTTAGAGAAGACCAGGAAATGATGGATACACGGATCGTGTTCAAATCAATAGGCACGCAATGACTCTAAATAATAATGATCACGCCACCAAACACACATTCAAACTAAAGGAACCAGCCTGTTTGGAAAATGTAAGAAGTAGAAAGTACAGGTATTTGTGTTCAAAATGTAAGAAGTAAAACTAAAAATTCGTCAGAAAAATAAGTAGTGGAGTAAAGTACTGATACCAGAAAAATGTACTTAAGTACAGTAACGAAGTATTTGTACTCCACTACTTCCCACCTCTGATGGCTGGTGACCCCCCGGGGAGAGTGAAGCAGTCGATCCCCCACCAACCTAATCACTCCCACTAAAAACTCTTTCTCATTTGTTATCACATGCCCTTAAGGACCCAATAAAGGCCTATCCACAGCCTCTCTGTAACTCCTATAGGACTGTGAAGCAGCTGGGTGGGAGAGCGTCTGTTTGAGAGACCTTCTCTTGATCAGACATTTTACTACTTTTAAAAGTCTTGTTGGAAGAAATACTCAGATCCTTTACCTAAGTAAAAGTAAAACGTATGTGTTCTTAAAATACTCCATTGGGTTGGCGGGGTTACTTTAAAAATGTAATATGTTACAATTACTATTTACCTAATCTGAGTATCAAAATCTAAAAGAAATGTAACCTGAATACTTTACCTTTGGATTAGCTCAATATCAAAAGCAATGCAAATGAAGACAAGACACAAATATCAAGAGGATGTTTTATACTTAAGTTTGGCACGGCACGCTTACACCGTGCTACGCGCCATAAATGTACTGAGTTACTTTCCTCCACTGTCAAACACACTTTTCTGTGACCTTGCGTGGTGAGTTTCGTTGAGTGTCTCTTTGATAAATGTCAGAGGTCCGCAGCTGTCTCACCATGTGTTGTTCCTGCGATTGTTTACTTGTGTTTGATGGATATGACGCTGTAGTCCTTGTGACAAACAGAGACCCTCAGGCCCCTCTTCTGATGTCAACAGCTAAGACAAAGCCTCGATGACGAACACATGACGAGTGCTGGAGAACAACGTCAGACGTGATTTGTAACATAAGAAACATGAAGGAGATCGTTGTTTACTTGCAGGAGAAACCGCGGCCTCGTGTGCTTTTTCTGATGTAGGGAAAAACAGCTGAGAAGAAAAACAAAGAAAAACGCTCGAGTTCATTGAGGTTATAGCCGAGCCCTGAAGTCACGAATGATTCAGAGTCAAGTGTTTGTTTGAGAGACTTACAGTAAGTCCTCTGTTCAATTCACAAAATAAAGCAAAATGTTTCAGAATCAGACAACCAAAGGACATTCAGTTATTTGGACTCCTTGTAACACGAAAACAAAATAAATACATCATCATTGACTGGAGTTAAGCTCAAACAAATCCTGACTCTCATTTCCCTTAAAACACATTTGCCATTTTAAATTAACGGTAAATACAGTTTTAGGAGACGGGATGCCCTCATGGAGTACAGTAAAAACAACTGAACCATTGACTTTAATTAAACCTATTATGTCAACAAATTTCACATAACTGTATTAGGTTACTTGAAAGCAAAAGTTGAACCTACTATTTTTTTTATTTCAACTCAATATTATTGCTTTCAACTAACCTAATACAGTTATGTGAACACTTTTGACATTTAATCGAAGTCAACGTTTCAGTTGTTTCAGTGTTCAGTCTGTGTCAAAACACTGTTGTTATTGGTTTTCTATGTACACCTAGAAGATTAGTGTCAACGCATGAACATGTGATGATGCATGGTCCGTATGCCACTGCATCAGGTCCCTGGATCTCCACCTCCCTCCTGCTCTGTTTCCTGCCTGGTGTGTATTAAGGTCGTCACATGACACGTCATGTGTGCTGCCCTTTGATGTATATGGCAAACGTTGTTGAATACTAAGAGCCTGTGTCCAAGAAGCATCTTTTTCAGGCATGAAGTGAGCCGGAGAAGTGCTCCTCCCAGCGTTTCATAAAACATTTTTAACTTCTTAAATGTTTCTTTGACAACAATTGATTCAAATGTGCTTTTCTGTCTCTTTTATCATAGTTTCTGTCTGACAGACATGGCAAAGAAACAAGGTTTACCCCTTATCTCTACACTATACGTCAATTTGCGATTTTCAATCAATTTGAAGGATTGTTAAACTCTAAAACTCGCCGTGGCCTCTCAAAAACATCGGAGCACTCAGAAAATAGACACTGGGGGCAGCAATGTTCCTGGAGGAGGCCCAGTCTTTATCTAAACCAATTGGTAAAACGACATTTTCATTAAGATAGTGGTATATGGACACAGGCCCTAAAGTAGGCTTTTGTACAGTAGTAAGCCTTTTCCAATATTGAAAAAAAACCTTTATATAAAAACTCATGGTTCGTGTTGACTTGGATTTCCCAGTTCAGTCACAGTTCAGCACCCCAACAAAGTGTGTGTGTGTGTGTGCGTGTTTGTGTGTGTGCGTGCGGGTGCGCATGCGTGCGTGTGCGTGCGTGCGTGCGTGTGCGTGTGTGTGTGTGTGTGTGCAGCAGATCAGCCCTAAGCTTCTCTGAACCTCGGGCAATTCTCTGAGAGGGCTAAAGCCTGAACCATCGCACGGATCCACCTTTGCTCTTCTTCTTCTTCCTCTTGGGTTGTCCCTTTCTTCTCAGATGGTAAATGCTAAACAATCGCAACACGGCCCAAAGTGATGATGTTTTGGAGGGCAGCCATGATTCCTCTGCTGAGATAATCTGCTGTTGTAATGCTCTTTTCTGAAAATTGAACCCTGCACTGCCGCTCCGACGGTTCTCTGGAGTGTTTTAGAGGAACCCTCTCCCACCGATTACCCCCTCCTCTCTCCATCTCAGCCCCTATTTCAGCCACTCTCATTCTGTCAATTTTCTGTTTTGTGTACTGCTCGAAAAGATTGAGATCTTTTTAAAGCACTGCAGTTTTTTTTCCCCCACTCATGAGTGTTTTCTCAGGAAATGGAAACTCTGCCAAGAAAAGTGTCAACAAAGTTATGAACACTGCATGAGGTGGCTGTTTGCAGGATTATGACTGCTCATAATAATCAGCTTGCCTTCCGGCGAGACGGCTTCAAATGGAAACAGAAGGGTGAGGAAGGGGTTCGGAGATATTGAGATGATGATGATGATGATGATGATGATGATGAGGATAGAATTGCTTTAAATCTGTTCTGTGGGTGGCAGCTTAAAGAGGCTATAGCCCAGCTTACATATGGTATAATTAGGGGTTGATGTGCCATATGGTCTCATATTATCTTAGAGAACTGAAGGAAAACATATCATTGTCATGTAAAATCCTCGTTTGGAGGTATTATGCTAATTGTCAGGTGCATATTTGTATGGTGTGTCTCTACTGTGTCATGTCTCAATGCTTTAATGTTCAAAAAGCTCTTTATTTTTCTCTACTGCCTGAGCTGCAGCACCTCTTTGTGAGTACTTGTGTTAACATCTTGAGAAATGGCTTAGTGTTGTTGTGTCAGGTAGCTGGTCTGGTTTGCTGCTTACTCTCCATTTCCTTATTTGTTGTAATTGTTTGTTTTTGTTCAATCCAAATGTGCCAAAGTAAAGGTTTCAAAACAACTTGGTGTTGTTTCAGCGCTCCTTGGTAAGTTTGATTATTTTAAGGTGAACACATGTTATGATTTGAGTAAATATATAACAGTGACTGATCATTGAAACTCTCAATGGGCTGCACACAGTTTGAAATGAGAGCTATGTCCAGTTTTTGGCTTTTTTGCTTCCTGGCCTTGAGATTTTTCATGGCCTGCTTTATTTCACAGGTATGACTCACTGGTTTTCATAATATCAGAATCAGTCTTTGCTCTTTTTGTCATATCCAGTTTGTTGCTTTGACCTTTTATAATTCTTTCACTGCAGCGTTTCGAGGTTGTAACCCATGACCTTTGGAGTATTGCCTTCGATATGAAGCTCGTTCTATTGTTGCGGCACGCTGGGATTTGTCAGCTATTTGGCGAGCGCTGTAAATGAAAATGGATGATTGAAGTAGAAAACATTTCCTCACAGAGAAGTATAGTATTTTATTATCTGGGAGATTGCAGCAAAATAACTGATGTATAAAAGCAGGGGCACTTAGAAAATGAGGGATGGGCTGTTCAGACTTTGTTCCTTTTAATGGGATTAAAAAAATACAAAGTGAATTAAGTATACGAAGTATATCTGTCATTCTAATGTGTTCTTACTTTATGCATCAAGATATAATACTTTGTTCTTTCCCGTGCAAACAAAACCTCTTCAAATGTGGTTATTAGAGTGTTTTCAGACACATAAAGGAATATATTACTTCTAAAAAAAGACTCATGTCCAATTACCATAAAAGCCCTGTCACAAAGACACTGCTTTTGCTGTTTTATTGTCTATTGTTCTTTTATTAAGAAGCATACAAACATTACTGTAGTGTATTGTACTTTCTGTTGTCATCAAGAAGCGTAAAAGACACCATTTTGCACATGAAAAACACAAACATAGTTTTAATTTTAGCAGGAATATCAGGCAGATCTCTCTCTCTCTAAGAATTCTGAGTCTCTTTGCAATTATCTAGGTATTGTGTAAGCATTGTGGGTAATCTGGGGGAGCCTCACTGCACTCAATTAGGGCGGAAAGGTTTTAATATCACTCCTTTTCCCACGGTGCAAAAAATGGGTGAAAACTAGTCTCGAAAACATTAACTCTATACAGTTGGTTGTTGAAATTAATTAAATATTTCAGTAGATGAATATGCTTCTATTAATATTGTATAGATCTGTTCTTTGATCTGTCAACATAATTATTTGTGATTTTAATATTTAAAGTGTTTTTGTTCGTGCTCAGGGACTGCAAATGGAAATCAGGAAATAGCTAAATCTTGCATAATAATTGATTCTCTTATTGAGATAAATGTATTTGATAATAATAATAATAATACTAACAAATTAGCACAAACTGACAATTACAAATATAGTGTTACATAATGCAGTAGGGCTCTCAGTTGCTCTTGTATTGCTTTCAAATATGTATTTCCTGTAGAAATCAATATAGCGACACCTTTTGACAGCCGCTCCTCAAAGGCATTCATGGCGCTGAACCTCGTTGTGTGAATAGAAAGAAATAAGTTCAGCTGAGTTCAGACAGTTCACACCTCGTCTGTGTCTGAAGGAGCCGCTGACGCTCTCATTGCCTTTAAGTGCCGCCGACATGGACCGGTGCGGTGCTTCCCTGAGCGTCAAATACCGCCGCCGATGGGAATACATTGCAATCAGTTGAAAGCTCTTTGCGTCCGTTGATGAAGCTGAAGGAGACTCGGCGTGTCACAACTGCACGCCATAGGACCCTGACCAAGCGTCGCTATTGGACGATCAGGGAGTGAGACTGTTGTTAAAACAAGAGTATTAGAGGTGAAGGTGCTGCAGATCTGACCAATTAGAGCCGCATTTCCTATTCCTATCCTCCTGCTCCTCATCTGCTTTATGAGGTCCAAATGATTGATGATTGAAATATGGAGTGTGGACTGCTACTCGGAGAGGTCCCAGTTCACCCCCTGCCGTGGTGCCCTTGAGCAAGGCACCGGACAACCCCCCACTCCCATTGCTCCCCGGGCGCTGTACAATAGCTGCCCAATGCTCCTGGTACTAGACTCCTGGTACTAGGATGGGTTAAATGCAGAGAACACATTTCACTGTGTGTGCTGTGTGCTCTGAATGTGTGACCATTAAAGAGGGGTTTCATCCATTCTATTCTATTAATGTTGGGCAAGTTACTTCCACAATGTAATACAGTAATAAGTTACATTACAATATTACTGTCTCTGAAATGTAATGAGATACTGATACACTTACCTCTGCCACTTTTAATTCTAATACTGCACACATTTTTGATCATATTCTTATCGCGCTTACTTCTTTTGTGCATCGAGTCGACAAACAACAACTCCTGAACAACAAACTAAGATATGATGATGTTGTATTGTTCACAGAGAATACAATAAACATTGTTTTTGTGTGTAAGCAATGCTGTAGCTATTAAATGCAGCTTTCTCTTAATGTTCTATATAAGGCAAACTTAAATAATTTAACATTTTGAGATCCTTTATTCATTTCCAAATTTGAGATTTCTGCACTTTTTCACAATTATTAGCTCTTCATTGTCCAGATTGCTCCTGATTCCTCCTCTTGTGAGAACGCTACACGACATCTGGTTGCAAATTCAGTCACGAACAACTTCAATATTTTAAGCGTTAGGCAGCATTACCATTTCCTTAATTGACCGTCCTGCTCCAGTCCTCGTTAATATCCAATGTGCCGTCTACCGTGTTCCTGATTGCATTTGAATTCATTATTTGGGTTTGTTGAGTAGATCAGAACTTCATGTTACTATGTTACAGTTTCAGAGTTTATTTTAAGATATTGGATAACAGCCAGGTATGTTAACTCATCTTTATAGTTACAATTAAAGATTGCACGTCCAGTAAAAGATTCAGCGTCCCCCAGAGTGGACTGAACCATTCTTACCATTTGTTCCTGCCAATGTCCATTAACATTATCAACACTAAAAGCTTATGTTGGCCATGGGGGTTGAAATGTTATATATGATGGTGGCCATGGGGGATGTGCAATAACTTGTGATTATCAGAAGGTGTGTGTGTGTGCGTGCGTGCGTGCGTGCGTGCGTGCGTGCGTGCGTGCGTGCGTGCGTGCGTGCGTGCGTGCGTGCGTGCGGCGTGCGTGCGTGCGTGCGTGCGTGCGTGCGTGCGTGTGTGTGTGTGTGCGTGTGTGTGTGTGTAACTGTAATATGCAGGGTAAGTGTGATGTTGTTCTATGTGTTAACTGCAGGAGTCCAGAACCAGATTTTCCTTTGGGGAAATTAGAAGTATATCTTATTTTGTTTCATTTAACTCTCATATTTCATAAATCCATCCATGTGTATTCGATGTGCCAAAAATATTAAGGACAAAAGAAAACACTGATAATGTGCTTCAGAGTTGTTCCTGGCTGAATGTCATGAGGTTTTTGAGATGTCTTTGAGATGTGTTCACTCACATGTGTGGATCATGTGAGGATCAACATTAGCACTAATTCTTCCTGGGGTCCGCACACACACAGTCAAACATATTTAAAACAGCTCATCATTTCATGCAATTAACAATTCAGTATGATTGAAAACAAACATGATCACCCTTTTATTACCAAGCCAACCATGACATAATACCATCAGTCGTACACCCACAGACACAGTTCAGTTATAATTCATGATGAATTTATGTTTTTTGAAGCAAACTTTTGAAACTTACTTTGGAATAATTGTTTGTGTGGGAAGTACATTTACTCAAGTACTGTACTTAAGAACAATTTTGACATAAGCACTTTACTCTTACTTTTCTTGTCTTATTCTGTAAAAAAAAATGGACAACCTCCACACCTGTTTTTTTTGTCTTTGACACTGTAAGTGTTGTCTAAGCAAATTGAAAATAAAGTTTTAAAAAAAAGAGTAGTGGTTTAAGTTTGACCGTGGATTTGGGGAGGGGGAGGAGGGCTGGAGAGGAGGGGTTTAACCTTGACCCTGCTTTCGGGGGGTTGAGGGGTGAAGGAGGGCTGTGTGGAGTCGCCTGAAATGACAGCTGTCAGGAGGGGAGAGAGCAGATTTAAAGGTTTAGCAATGCGCAGTGATTGGCTTTTGTGAATAGAGGCGAAGTGATATGTTTAGCTGGGGAGTGACCCCCCCCCCCCCCCATCACTGATTGAGACGGGTGAGCGTAGTAAGCTGGAAATATGCAGAGATGGCAAAAGTACACACATCCTTTACTCAAGTAGAAGTACAGATACTCGTGTTTAAAAATACTCAGTCTTGCGATTACTTTTAGCTCTGAAAACAAAATGTGGGTCATTTTATAATATTCCAATCATTGCATTCAATAGCATAAGATTATATAAACAAATGTGAGATCATAGTAACCAGTCTTTTTTAGTACTACAAATAGCCTTTTGTGAGAAAACTATAGAATTGATTGTGTTTTTTAAGGTTGATTCTCACAATTCCAGGTTAAAAGAATATGTAATTATCTCAGAACGTTAAGCCATCATGTCAAGATCAAGATGTAGTGATACCAATATCTAAAGATAACCAGAGGTTGTGATAATATTCTATAAAAGCTTCTTACATAATCATACAATGTTATGTTTGAGCTGTCTTCCTCCGGGATGTCTTTTCTCTGAGAGGAATCCCTCCACAATGACTCAGACATGTCAGGTTATGAACACAAGAAAATTATATTAGATACCTCCAAATACCATTGTAATTAAATTGCTATCTTGAGATCTCGGGCTTTGGGAAATAAACACCGGCACCATTTGTTATCTGCAGATAATAAAGTAATGATGATGAGGAAGCAGCTTGATGTCTCCAGATGACAAGATAACTGAGTCATAACCTCCAGATATTGGACATAAAACATTATTAGCATAGCAGCACAGATGCTCCAGGGATAAATGGGCTTTCAGACTATTACTAAGATGATCATGTTATTTCTAGTAGGAGCAGTGGTAGTATTGTTGCAACAGAAGGAGCTTAACGACCATCTCCTCCGACCATATGCTTCTGTTTGACGGCTTAACTTACAACCGTTGGCATGCTTCAGCGGGCACATACACTGTGAGGGTATCATGTGCATCAAGTGGACATTTTGGTACATTTTTGTCCGAGGCTCAGAGTTTTGGCAGTGATGAAAACAGGCGAGAATTCATTCTGTTCTGCTTCCATTTATCCTGAAGCTGACCTTTCGACATTCATTTCGATGATAAACAAACAACCAAATCTCTGCCTAATCTTTGTTTAGTTAAAAAAAACCTGCTGGGGATTATGAATCTGAGCATTGGATAAGGATCACACAGACAGCAGATACACACGGCGCATAACTAATACGGCCAAATGGCTAGACGTGTTTGCTTTCCCTCCTTATGGCAGTGAGTCTTATGAAGTCACCGTTATTCATACTGCGCTGTGAGTGAGGAATACATTAAAACAGATCAGGAGCCTAAGGTATGTTTTACTTTCTCTCCAAGTGGGAATGTAGCCTTGACATTACTCCTTCTTAATCTCTGCAAGATGTGATCTACATATACTGCAGCCTGTGATGGCATGTTTCAATCGTTTCAGCTCCCTACTGCGGTACATCTTCTCTCTCTCTCTCTCTCTCTCTCTCTCTCTCTCTCTCTCTCTCTCTCTCTCTCTCTCTATCCATCCATCTATCTATCTATCTATCTATCTATCTCTCTCTCTCTCTCCTCTCTATATATATATCTATCTATCTATCTATCCATCCATCCATCCATCCATCTATCTATCTCTCTATCCATCTATCTATCCATCTATCTCTATCTCTCTCTCTCTCTCTCTCTCTCTCTCTCTCTCTCTCTCTCTCTCTCTCTCTCTCTCTCTATCTATCTATCTATCTATCTATCTATCTATCTATCTATCTATCTCTCTCTCTCTCTATCTATCTATCTATCTATCTCTCTCTCTCTATCTATCTCTCTCTCTCTCTCTCTCTCTCTCTCTCTCTATCTATCTATCTATCTCTATCTCTTCTCTCTCTCTCTCTCTCTCTCTCTCTCTTCTCTCTCTCTTCTCTCTCTCTCTCTCTCTCTCTCTCTCTATCTATCTATCTATCTGTAAACTGGACTTTAAGCTTGTTTAATAATTTGGGGTTTTTTCCTTTCCTGTAGTGTGGAGACATCACTATGTAACACTCGCGCTTTATATTTACTAGCGCTCAAACACATTGTACGTGATAGGCTAAGAGGCGGAACATCTCTAAGCGGTTGACCAATCACAACAGAGCCGGCCAGCTAACCAATCAGAGCAGACTGGGCTCTGGTTTCAGACAGAGGGTGAAAAGAGGTGCTGCAGCACAGGCAGTATGAGAAACATAAAGAGCTTTTTGAACATTAAAGCATGGAGACATGTCCCAGTAGGGGTACTAGACACAAATACAAATACCTATGTCTTCGTTTATGTGTTGTCTGACTTCTGTGATCTTTTCTATAGTGTATGAATTATTATGTGTTTAATATTCCGTTTGTAATATTTAGTTGTAAATCGGATTTATTCGGTGTTGTGTTTTCTGCTATTGTTCCTCAATCTTTTTTTAAAACAATAGACTATATACCGTATATAACAACTGGAATGATCATGCATGTTTAATCAGATTTAACCAACTAACATCATCTCTGAATTCGTAGATATTGCATTGTGCAAAATTACACAATTTGGACAATCAGTTTCTGTTTATTTGCAACAAAATAATAAATAAAACATTCTCCCGTGATAGAATAACAATATCCCTCTATTCAGCTCATGTGACAAACAGGAGGCATTACCATACAATATATCATGCACACCCTTCATGCATTTCAAAGATCCAGAGTGGAGACAAAATACAAAGAGCACATTATTTCAGGCCATTTGCACACCATCAATCCAAGCTACCTCATATTGTATATTCCCAATGGGACATGACTAATACAATTGCATATATTAATGATAACAAACAGATGAGGATATGCCCAGCTTCCTGGTAAATACAGGAAGCTATTTCTGGTTTACTTTGCAGTCCTGTGAGAGGAAGAGACACTGAAGCCTTGAAGTGCACTGACATTATTATGCTGGATTCATAGCCCACTCTTCTCCCTTTTTGTTCTTCAGCTTTCAGGGCTTTTGCTTCCTCAAAGAGGCCCCTGGGACCCAACACAAAATATATAGCTTCTGTGTGTTTCTCATAATTGGCTCTAAGGTGACGCAAGGCTCCGAGTTGTTCCAGCGGACTCCAAAAACAGTTTGAATCCAGCCATTGTGCTCACACGCTCCTCAGGCATTTGTTGATGTATTGCAGCATGACTGTCAGTCCTGACTCGACCTCTGGGCTGCAGGGTCACTTTATGAGACTCTTCTCACGGTCAAAAGAACATCTTGTATTTGCTAACATGTTTGGTATTTGCATTACAGCCAGGGAGTTGATACAAGCTTTCCATAAAAGGTACTAAAGTAGTGTTTCTTCCAGGCATTACATCATCAGCAAGCGGCAAATGTATCATTACTGATAACCTTGACCATGATCATGTATGAATAGAATAGATAATAATGAACTACTAAGTGCATAAAATACTCAATGTTTGTGCAATTTCTCTACATCATTCTGTATTTAAAGGAAGTCATCCGCTCTATTGAATTCGTACACATACGCTCTAGTCCAGTAGACTGTTTCCTATTCCTGCACAAAATGAATATAGTTGAGCAAACAATAGACATTGCAAAATGACCCATAAGATAATTTTCTGATCTGAAGTATGCTTAATAAAACTAATACATGGATGCGGTTAACAGAAGATTGCCTCAATATTCAGAGGCAACCATTTCAATATTTTTATTATTGTAAAGTATTCCCTTAAGAGACAACAAACAGTAATGGATTCAACAGAATAACGAGTACAGTGTAATACAAAATCTAGTTAAGACAGAAGATAACATATTAAATCAAATGTAGCTTTGCCAGGAGATTGCCCACTTCACCAAAGAGAGGCTATTATCTCGTAGTGTTGAATATGCCTTGGCAAATGTTTTCCAGGATTAGTTGCAAATTCCTTGTTCCAATTCAAACAAGTGAACAGCAGCTTCAAATCTGATGACAGCCAACAACATTGCTACGCTTTTCTAATGAATTATTATACGAACAACAACCAATTAAGTGTGGTTTTGTATATGGATGAAAAGGCATGGACTTCTATGCCCTTGCTGATGGTAAAAGTCAGAAAATAAAGTAAGGTTAAGAGTAAATAACAAACATTCATTGCATAATAACTACTGGTTGAATTGATTAAACCAGGGGTGTCAAACTCAAATACACAGTGGGCCAAAATTTAAAAATGGGTACTAGTTGAGGGCCGGACTGGTTCAATGTTTATTGCAAAACTTATTGAAATTAACTTATTGCACATATTCAACCTGGAACTAACAAAGCTTAATTATTGCCTATAAAAACAACATGAAATAATCAGTTGCATTCATTTCTTATGGCTCTATCTGCAGCTTTTCCAGAGTCATTTCTTATGATTACATTTTTCCACAGACCAACAACAGCTTCAAAAAAACATTTCCCTCAAAGAAAAAACCAAACATGCCCTGTTGTCTCAAGAAACAAAGTGCAGAAGGAAACATCCATTAAACTCAGTTGCTGCTCTGTGATGCTAGCTCAAGCCAGATACTTAGCATCTCATCTTGGGGCAAGTTCATCAATGTTTGGGGTCAGGCTCTGAGCTGAGGAGATCCTCAGGATTGAGTTTTTGGAAACATGTCCTTCCCCTCCCCTTTAAAGAGCCCCTGAGTGTGTGTGCAATATACCGGCGGGCCAGATCTAATAGTAATTACAAATTATCCTGCGGGCTGAAATTAAATCCACCTAGGGCCTGATTTGGACCCCGGGCCTTGAGTTTGACACATGTGGATTAAAGGATTATATAATAACAAGTATATACTCAAAGCAGGAGAAAGGCTTCATTGCAAAAAGATTGGTTTAACATTTTGGGAAATATGTCTATTCACTTTCTCTCCTGAGATAGATATTGACTTCATATAAAGCAACAGCCAGCAGCCAGTTACAGTAACTGACACATCTATCATCACACAACTTGCTGTTTTTGCACTTAGTTTTTTATGTAAAAAAATATCAATTAGTGAGTTTTAGAAGTGCTGGTTGGCAGATTTAGTTACCTTTGGACAGATCTAGGCTAGTTTCCAATCATAAATATAAGCTAAGCTAACATGCAGACATGAGAGTGGTATAACTCTTCATATGTAGCCATTGGCAAGAAATAAAAAGACATTACTTTCACAAAATATTGAGTTATCGTTTAATAATACCAATACCTGAAAACCCAGCAGTAGCTTTATCACTGTAAATCTGTACTTTATTTACAGTGCAATGCAGGAGCAGCGGACCCCCAGGCTCTAAAGGTGTTTACAATGCAACCACTGAGGAAAATTATGAGGAGAACAAAAGAAGAACAACTTGTCAATATATTAAGCCTCTTTACTGCCAAAATCCTTTTCTGGCAGAGTGTTGTGGCGGACAGAAGGTGACCAAAGATTTAGGGAGTCCACACAAATCATTTTGGAATCATGTCCTTCCCCTCCCCTTTAAAGAGCCCCTCCACAACAGGCAGCATCGCACTGCCAACAGAAAAGAGTAAATCTACTATAGTGAGGAGTACGAGCCGACCAAAAACTCACCACCATTTCTCTGCAGCTTGAGGACAAAGAGGAATGCAATGAATAAGCGTGACCTGAAAGGACGCCATCTCATTAAGCCGACTAGCAAACAGGCTAACGGTTGAAATGTATTATTAACAATTGCTGCAAGAGCCCCTTGAGCTGTCCTTTTTACTCCCTTTATAACACCTTCGACAAGAAAGAGTGACTGAAATGGAAATGCAGTAGATGAAGGCCAGAGATGAATGAGCCAGTGAGTCCACAGCCATCTATTAGATTATCATCGAGTGCTGGAGTCAGACTAAATGCCTGAGCGCTGCCTTCTCTGCACAGGTGTCTTATTAGAGAACTGCATATCATCCTCCCCAGCTGATTAGCTCTTGTTGGTACACTTTGTCCGTGCTTTTCAAAGTGTAGCTAGGACACTCAGAGTACAAGCAGTTTGCATTTCCAGTGCTTTGCATAACTACCAATAGCAACATGATTTATATGAAAGAAACTGTAAGAATATTTATTTCTGCCGTATGTGTTATTGTGAAGTGTCACAGTGATCGATTAGGAGAGGACAAATCATTGTACAGTGCTGAAATGATTCACGAGTCAATTAATCAATTAGTTGATAGCCAGGAAATTAATCTACAAAAAATGGATAAGCAATTAACCTTTCAAGTCATTTATCAAGCAGAAATGCCTAACAAATACCAGGATTTAATATACAGATCTTACACCACAGTGCAGACTTTACAGCACAACATCAATATTATACATTAGTCACTTTAGCAAATCACTTTTAGATTAACCATTTTTTAATTTAGCCTACTGAACAGATACAACTGTAGAAAAAAATTACAGCTAAAACTTACAAATATGGTGTTGTTTACAAGAGAATAATGTGGCTAATGTAATTTCACATACTTTTAAATTGCTCCTCCCATAAAGTCAAACTATGTGTGTGTTTAAATCCCCTGTTTCTGCGCTCTGATTGGCTGGCTGGGGGCCCTGATGTTGAGGCATTTAACATCTGGGGGAAAAGTGAGCTGCATCTGGGCGGGGCTTAACACAAAAGTTCGAATTACTAACCAATGGGAGGCGACGCGGTCCTAACGTCGCTTCCTGATTGGCTAGAACGTCTGTCAGACTGCAGCTTAGGGGGCGTGGCCTGAGCTCCGGCTCCCGAAGTGTTGTGACTTCAGTCTGGCTCCAGTCTTGTCACAGGAGTGAAGGGGTGCCTTTCTCTGTGCTCTGGGATTACTAATGAAGAAAACTAGCAAAAACTGACAACTCTGCCTCGTCAAAAAGAATTTGTACCGCTTCAGTATCTCCTCTGCGAGACAACGAGGGGTATTTTTCTCTTTTTACTGGACGTACGAAGGAAACAATAAGGTAAGAAGTGGTGCTAGTTGATGACTTTAGCGATGCTGCTGCAGCTGCGTTTACTTAGCTCATTAGGAGGCTGATGCTCCAAGTTTCCCACAGGAGACATTAATCACCTTATTAATGGTGTCCAAACGTCTACATTAATTTTAATCACGTAAACACAACATTTCCGTCACGTTTTATGCGCTTAAACTCTGCCATAAGTTGCATTTTGGTTCCGTAGAAGCGGCTTGTTTTTCCCATTTTCCTCGGCTGTGTTTCGTCTCTACACTGAAGGCTGATTGCAAGCCAGTATTATCTGACGTTAATGATTTTTGCAAACTGTTAGACATGTGTGTGTTCCTCTCTTTGTTCGGGTTTTCAATATACATTTGCAGATTTTCTCATGCATTTTGTAAACGCCTCAGTGTTTTCCATTTCTGCACAACTCATAATCAGGTTTTCTCTGTCTGTTGCTGCAACTTATTATCAGGTATTAGACCCCGATAAGCTCTCATTGAGTGGCGTCTTAGCCGAAGACACTAATTGAATTTGGATACTCAGGTTTATTTCCCACCGGAGACAGACCACATTTGTTTGCTCAAGACCTGTTTGTGCACCAAATCCTTTAACTAGCAGATAACGTTAACGAATCAGCTTTTAACAGAGAACACTGTTCGATTATATTGAAGCTGCACCCTCTCACTTTGCATGGATTTCACCTCTTAAATCATGCTCGCTTCATCTGCATTTTGTCTGAAAGCCAAACTCGATGAGCTCATTGTTGTAACAGGTTTCTGCTTTTGCACGCAGACTTCCAGCAGTATTGGACTTGAGTATTGACTACGACGCACACAGAGAGATGAAGAAAGCTGTGTTTTTGTCTCATAAGACTCCCAGGGGCTGCTGCTGCTTTATGTATGCTGCTGCTCTTGAGCCATCCTGCAGAACTGGGACTGTGATTTGTCTCAGCCTGGTGTGCATTAGCCCTCAGTGGGTGTTCACTTTCAGTCGAGGCAAAGAACATTTCAACAATAAATATATCTCATATCTCACACACACACACACACACACACACACACACACACACACACACACACACACACACACACACACACACACACACACACACACACACACACACACACACACACACACACACACACACACACACACACACACACACACACACACAACTACTTCTTCGATCTTGTGCCTTCTTGCCTCGCTCAAAGGCAGTGGGCACTTCTCTGATCTATGCTAGCCTTGCAAAAGTTTTGGAGTCATTTAATAGATGTATATTCAGCTTACGGGGTGCATTGATTGAGCAGCAAAGGCAGCTTTTGCTTATTCAGAATAAAGCTCTTGTTTTGGCTGTTGGAGGGGAACACATCATGCCCTATCTAGCCCAAGCAGTCAGATGTTTAAGTGGAAACAGTGTGTTCGAGTCTTGTGATTTTCTTTGGTTTTGCCTGGTCTCAGCGGCAGTGCTATCACAGGATGGGGAGGCCTGATGATGGCTTGTGGTTTCCTACCGCACATGTACAGTGACTTAGCACTCTGTGGCGCTCAGAGGACGTTGAGATGAGGTTTCAGGTTATTTTATTTGACATGTTACTGGCCTGCTGACAAGGGAAGGTGCTGCTTCCCTGCAGGAGAAGTGAGATGCTCCTGTGTAGCCTGATGAATTGTGTCTGATACCTACCAGCAGTGTCTGTCTGCACTCCTACTTATACTATATATATAGTGCAAACAAATCTATATTCAAGCCTCGATTGTGGCTCCAAAGCTCGCAAACAATCAACTGCTCTCTCCTTTTCTTTTAACCCGACACCATTAGGGAAGTCACATTCTGCTGACGGGAGAGTTGAACGTGTGCTAGTGCAAAGAACGAGCGGTGCATTAATTTCCTCGTCACCTCTGGAAATTGCTTGCTCTTCGTCCGGCTCATTTTCAGCGCCTGATAGGTCCGCCGCACAGTTAGCATGGTTAATGGTGCATTTAGCCCAGTGTGTAATTTTATTTCCGATTTCCATTTCGCCACTTGCTTTTAGTTTGAAATTACAAGAGGCCCCCGATGAAGGGGCCCCCGTTTGTGCAGATGGCGTCTTCCTAATGGTCCTCAGGGTAATGATGGTTGAAATAGGCTCCTAACAGGGACTGAGGACTGTGGCCCTTGGATAACATTCAGCGGGCCTATTTCCATTTTCATCATCGAGATAAAGTGCTCAATATCTGAACATTGCTCTGTATAACTCTCATACACACACGGGTAGTCTGCAGTTTTGATTGGTCAGGGGAGAAATGTGAATTTTAGAGGCATACACAAAGACACGTTACATTAAACCCCCCGGGCGAAGTTGAAGTTGCTGAATTGCTTCACTCTGTGCTCATTCCCAACCCCCATTTCAAGCTCAGCGGAACTTGAGAGTATAGGATGATATTTTTTGGGCTATTGTTGTGGCACCACGACAACAGTGATTTGTCTAAAGTGTCGCAGACCTCACACACACACACACACGCACGGCTGCATTGTACAAGTGCTGCTGTCTGAAGAATGGCCGGCGTGGCGGCATGCTTCAGGAAGCAACAGTTAATCTAATCTCCTCATCCGCAACATATGGGACTTTGTTTGGCCCCGCACCTGAGAGGCACCGGCCTGTGGCACCTCATATTTCATTTTGATAATGGCTAGTTACCCGTGGCAACTGGGCAGCCAATGAGAACCCCCTTTCTTAAAGAAGATAGTGTAGAAAGGAAGAAGAGGGAGGGTAAAGTGAATGTGAGCTTCAAGGCTGTGTCCCTGCACCCTCCCCCTCCCCCTCAGTACTCTCCCGGCTGTGTCCAGTGAAGGGTGTGGGATCCCTGGGGAGTGAATTATTACCTGTCAGCCCTGTAGGCTCCTGGCCATCAATAACCCGGGCTGACGCAGCACAGGCCGGTCCAGGTTATCTGCTGAGACCACCGGGCCTTGGCCCCCAGGTCTGGCCCCGTTTGGCCAGAAATCACATTAACATGTTGCGTCGAGCGTAACAAATGCACCTTTAGGAGCAGGCGGACGTGTGCCTTCTGCTGAAGAGCATCCTCCATCACTGTCCTGACTGGCTGTGGGTGTTTCTTTGTGTTTTTAAATAGATTGCAGCCACTCTTCCAATGTTGAGTCAACATCTAAACTGCTTGGAAGAAACCTTTTCCGTCAATTTGCTTGAAAATATCTTCAATATATTTGCTTGCATGATTTTTAAAGTTAATTTGCCTGTGGTGGGCACAGACTTGCAAATCTGTTTCCCCTTTTTCATTTATTATTGCAGCAGACTGGAAGTAAAGGTGAATACAGTAGATGTTTTCAGCACTGACAACCCTTTCCCCCCCTACTAGTCCAATCATCAGCTATCAGGTTTGATCCTTGGCAGGCTTGTAATTACGCTTGATTCCGAAAACAGGCGTGCAGTGGCTCTACCTCCTGCGGTCCCGCTGTGGTTACTGCAGGCATGGAAATTATAGCCAAAGCTGATGAGTGTGTCAATTCTGGGAGGAAAGGCTTTGAGTTCAGTGAAAGGCCAGAGGGAAGGAGAGGGAGAAGACAAAAAAGACCACGATCTGGACGAGTGACAGGCCTCGCTCCGACCGTCCAGACTGGCTGTCTTCCTGTGGTTTTGTGGAGCTGTGTTGCAGAAACGTTAACCCCTTGTCGAACATGGACTTGGCTCCGCCTGCCAACCCGCCGCGGCCACAAGCAGCGCAGCACGAACACTGGATGACTGTCTGGTTACGCTTCATGAAGCTCCGTGGATGGAGTCCAGCAATTACAGGGGAAATATAACCTGTAGCGTGCACTGTCAGCAATTCGCCTCATATTTACAGGCCAGAGAGGGGCTCGTGTCGAAGAAGGGATCTTTGTTAAGAATTAAAACCTCAGACTTTCATTCTCCTTTGTTTCATTTCTATGCAAAGTCATGCGCCGTGTTTTTGTTTGGGGGTTTATTTTGGATATTTGGTCCGAGTCATAAGTGTTCATGCTTTTTCTTCTTGTCCTCCTCAGCCCTGTATTAGTTGCCCTTTTTTAGAGGAAGCAGAGAGTATGTATTATCACACACACACACACACACACACACACACACACACACACACACACACACACACACACACACACACACACACACACACACACACACACACACACACACACACACACACACACACACACACACACACACACACACACACACACACACACACACACACACACACACACACACACACACACACACACACAGTCTTTGATTTGTGTAGCATGGAGGCTGTGCATGCTACCCACAGGGCAGCTTGGAAGGAGCATCCACAACAAAACGGATCTCTTTTTGAAAGGGAAAGAAAAAATGAGTCATCCAAGAAAGGAATCCTTGTCATTCTTCATGCATATTTCATGCACAGAAATAGCAAACACGGCATCATATGGGCATGGATTTTCATTGCAATAAAGGATTATTAGCTGATGACTAAGCGCAAAGATCTTCCAAAACTCCCATTCAAACTCGTCATCACCCACAATCCCCAGAATCCTGTTTATTTTCCAAAAACCCTCACACTCAGAAGGATAATATTAACCTTAAAAAGATTAAGATAATACAGACATCACAACACACTCAACCTCGCCACCATGGATGGAACAGAAATATAACCCCTCCAAATCCACTTCAATTCTCCCTGCTCCTGTGTTTTAATAGGAGGAAGCAACTGAAATAAGGAAACAAGTTTCTCAGTAAATAGCCTGTGGCCATACCACTTATTGATCGCTGGACTCAGAGCTGGGTGGACTGGGGGAAGGCAGAAGTGCATTGGTGTGTTGCTCCAAATGATCTCTTAATCACTTCATAATGAGTTCAGACCTTCCGCATCATTGATTAGCCAGCCAGGCTGAAAGTGGAGCAAATCAACCCCCCCCCCCCTCAAACCTAACCCTCCCCCCGGCGTCCCAATCCTAATCATCCTTCCTGCTGGTGGAGGACAAACCAGATGCTGCTGTAAAACAATCGAGAAGGCAATTGTATACGCCGCGATAAACAATAAATGAGTGACCTTGAAGAGTTTTGGCATATGGGCTACGCCTTTAACTCACGGTATAAATCGTCAACATCGTTTTAGTCCAGTTTGTAAATGGATTTCTTGACACATCTGACCAATCTGTGATTTTGCGTCGTTATTTCAGACAACATTTGGGGTAAATTGTTGACTACCAATCAGAGGATCAGTGGTCCGATCCCTAGCCCCTGCAGTCAACATGTCCTTGGACAAGATACTGTAGCCCAAATGACTCCTATAGTTTTGTCTACGGTTTGGAAGTGTATGTAAGTGCCTTTGGATAAAAGCAGCAGCTAAATGATGTGTAATATTATTGTTAAAATGTACGTTCCATATCCAAATATTTTTTCACTATAATGTATTTGCAAGTGATGTCAAACGGAGCCTACAGTATGTTTTTATAAAAGGAATTTTACTATCTATTTGTTATATCTGCTTTATAGAGATTTTTGTTGGTATTCAGTTTTGTTTGGCAAGAATTGGGAATAACTTAGGTTTTCATACAGTTGATAGGTATGTGTTGTTCTCCATGTCTTTGTTTTAAGAGAGTAGTAGAAGCAGCAGGAACTATAATTCTTTCGCTTGCTTGCTTTTAATGGATGGAAGTGAACACAGAAACACTGAATAGTCAATGGAGTGGAAATACTCACCTAATGTGCATCACCTTGATTTAGATTTATTACAAATGACCAAAGCAGGCTGTACTGGTCTGCGGTTGGACGTGTTGTAAATCAGCGTGTGTTGTTTGGTTACGCTGGATTTACTGGACCTGGACAGTGTGATTTAGGCCCTTTCTCTAGCATCATATTTCCATCTCTGGCCCACGGTGTGCGAAATGCATTTTCATAAAGATATGTCATTATATATATTGGTATCATTGCTAACGTTTACCCATATTGCCAACCTCCACTGCAGCATCACCTCTTTCTCCATCTTCACTGCTAAGTGCTTGTTGCTGTGGATTTTCTATCTGCTCGTTTCCCAGAGATTGGCTCTCAATCAAGTGGTGTAGGCGGCACCATAATGTCCTTTTCCTTGGTTTTTCAATTTGAGAAGTTTTCGTTTCTCTTAGCGGTGTTATTTCGGTTGCCTGTTCAGCCATGGTGGCTATCACAGCTTGTACTAACAGCCCAGTTACTCTCCTATTTCCTCCAAACAAACGGCTGTTGTTGCAGCAGGAAATGTAACCATCCATCTTTGTGCCAGGGGTTATTTCCCTGGAAAGACCTACCACACACCCAGGGCCTCCCACCACCTCACTCTGATTTGGTGTACGCTCTTAAAAGAGAACATTTGGCACAGCAGACATTTGTCTTGTTTTCAGCACAAGAAGTTGAAACTGACACATCTCGCCAGAATTGGAACATGTCTCGTCCCGAAAGAAATGCACGTCTGTTGCCTCTCCTTTTTTAATTTGAGTAGATAGGCTCTGTCTTCACATGACATGTTTGGCTGCGTATCAAGAGGTAAACAGCATCTTGCCTTTGGTGACACAGATTGAAATCTCACATCTGATGAAATTTGGAAAAAACAAGGTCATTCCAGGCATGATAGAAAAACAGGTTGGCTTCATTTTAAATTGGCTGATGACGCGTGAGAATCTGCTCTGAGCCGCGTCTATCTTGGCTCAACTTTGTTTTACACTGTTTGTTAGCATGTTGTTAAAAACGCAGGTGAGTTTTGATTTAGGACTCAGCTGCACGACTTAGTTTCTGCTTTGTGCAATTTTTAGATAAGGAAACCTTCTTTATGAGCTTTGAAAGCAGGTCATCTTGTAAAGGCTGTGTGTAGCAGGACTGAAAGGAGAGTGTGAATGGAGAGCAGTCGAGTTGTGACTAAACAATTTGCTGGAGTTCAGACCAGAAATAGAGAAAAAATTGATATTAGTTTTCAGTCAAGGAAATGTAAAAAAAATGGACAGATATCTATCACAAGTTTCTACACCCTTAAATCCTATTTGTGATTGACTTTGCACTCAAACTCATTGATTTGTTTTATTGGATCAACAGAAAATGAATCCAGAAATACTTGGTACGTTACAATATTTCATTAATAGCTGATCTTGAGATGTAGGAGCAATCTACATCATTTTTGACATTTCATAGACCGACCTATTAATTTTGTACATCTTTTTAACTCTTTCAGTCAATTAAGCGAAATGAAGTAAATCACCAGTTGCTTAAGTTTGCTCTATCATGTACAATTAGCGCAAAAAGGGTTAGGGTTAATAATTATAATCGCTCTTATGTTATGCTTATAGTGAAATCCAGCAGTTTTGCCCCGCACTGATTCAACTATGCTTAGTCTTTTAAAGAAGTGTGTCAAGTGTTCTTGTTGGAAAGCGTCTCTAATCTGTAGACTGCAGAGATACAGAACAGACCGGGATGCAGAGCAATCGCTTGAGTTTTTGGCAGAGTGATACTAAGGGCTCGAATATCAGATTTTTTTTTTTTTGGGCTTCTCTTGATGATTCGTTGCACAGCAATTGTCTGGCTTGTCACATCTTGGCTAAAGCAATTAGGCTGACTGGATAAAGTGTGGGGGGGTCTGCTGCTGCTGCTGCTTAGTTACTATAGAAGTATTTCTGAGTCATGATCATGTCTCATTGTTGCTATTGGAGTTTTTCGAAATGAGAATTTTTCTGGTCCTGAAACGTGAAATGAAGCAGGAAATTAAAACGCTAAGATAAGCCATTTTTTTTTTCTGTCCTCTTCATCCAAAGCCTTCACACAGTAATGTCCCATCATGTCCCATTGCTACTCTGCACACGCTCACAAGGTGACAGGCATTCACATATTTAATTTATCTAAGTGTTCAGAGAAAATATGCCTCTATTTTTTTTCCCCCAAAGAGTTATTTCCCGTCTTTTGAAAACGAAAGTGGCTCCTCTCAGCGGTGGAATGTGACATGCATACCTTCAGAGACGGACCCGACTGCATCTAATTTCCAAACTTTCCAAAAATAGCAGAGCCGTTTGACCTTGTTCTTTGAAAAGTTGACCAGGTCCCATCGGTGTCTGCGCTGTTCGCACTTTGAATCTACCGCAGGAAGTTATAGTCTGCAAGTTTGCAGGTGAAAGGTTCATTGATGGTTCAGAGTGGATTCCCAACTCTCCTTCTCCCTAAGGCTCTTTATCCGATTTCTTATGCATGCACCCTGTGCTCTGCAGATATGAGGCTGATTTTCTGCAAACAACACTCAGCATACCCCAGCGCTTAAGTCTGGTATGTGTTACATTTAGAATATGCAGCAGTGCCTCTTCTTTTAAGATTTAACTCCCTGTGCGTGTATGAAGTGTTTTTACTTGGGTGAAAGCATTCGGGGGTTAGTTTCTGGCTGTATATAATCTTTATTAAGCCGCCATGCTATTATTTATCTATATTTTTAGTGGTCACCATATGTGCAGTGGATACTTGGCTCGGACATGGTGTAAGATAAGTCTGCCCGCCTACACTTAGCTTGGTCATTTCCCTCCGCTTCTCAGAACTCCAGGCTCGTTTCCATCGAATCAGGCTATTTTTAAACCACTCTTTGGGGAGAGAGCGCGGGGGTTTATCGGGGGGTTTATCGGGGGGTTTCAGTTAGTGTCATATGAATCCTAACTGGGCAGCGGTCCAGGGGGTGAGTAAAACACACCTCCCCCATCTGTACCGTATACTAGAGTGAGAGAGTGTGTGTCAGTTTATTAACCATGTGTGGACTCACCCCTGCAGCTGTGTGAGTGAATCAGAGAGGATGCATGGATGTGGTCAGGAAAAAATAATTGATTTTTCAACGATGCGTCAGGAGTTTCTTGAACTCAGCATTGATCCAAAGAAGTCTCTATCAAGTTTTCCAATTACAAAAAATATTTTTAGTGATGCTTATTTAGGTTTTTAGATGTTCTTTACTGCTGACCTTCAATAACAGATTATTAACAGCTAACGGATAAGTTTAGTGCTCTGCGTGCAGAGAGGTGCTAGGTTAGTGTACCAAACAAGCCACAAAGATAACCAATTCATATATCGACAGCTTCAGTTTATAAAACAGGAAACGGAGTTCCCAGTTCATTGACTGACCTTTGGGGAGGGACAGCCTATTGCCATTTTGGTGATAAGCTGCTTCTGGTCAGCTTTTATTTATACGTTTTTAAACTATTTAACTAATAGCGTTATTCCAAAAAATAAATATTTTCAGCCAATGTTGTTATTCGACATTGCTGATTATTTTTATTACTTACTTCTTCATCAAAATCGGTGTAAATATTCATCGCAATATCTGAGAGGACAAGGTCAAAGCTTCAAATGTCTTCTTTGTCTCATCTAAAATATAACGATATTTATTTAACATTATTTTAATCCTCTAATTGGAGAAGCTGAGAACCAGAATAAGCAATTATTAGTTATCATCACTTTTTAAATGACTAATTAGTTTGTCTATTGACCAGTCTCTAAATCCACTTTTCATTCAGCACTAAAGCTAACACATGTTTGAGGCGATAATAAGAAATATAACCATTGTTGTGATGCACCAAATAAATTGCTCTGCTTTTCTCACAAGGGATTTAGATGGCTCCGTTATAGTGAATGTGGTATCAAAGCCTATGGAAGTGAAACATTTTTAGTGTCACATTTGAAGAGTGAGTCACCTACAGGTTTCTGTGTTATAGTGCTTCAGTTATTATGTTGTGATGTACAGAGAGTTTCCATATCTGATCATCAACATGGCAATTTGTTATAGTTCATCAAGTATCTGCTGTATATGAAAAGCTGATAAAGCTGTTGGTCCAAAACGTGTTTCAGAATCAAACAATGCTCCAAACATGAACACCAACTTGGAGTAATTGCTTATGATAATTGTGCATCCGTGTGTGTGTGTGTGTGTGTGTGTGTGTGTGTGTTCAGTGATGTGGATGACTGCTCAGGGCTGGTAAACATGTTCATTAATTCACTCCGAGGCTGTAAACTTATATCCTCAAAGAGCGACACACAAACACAACAAATCACCTCCAGCTCCGTCACACGTGTCACTTCCTGAGTCCGGCCAATGGAACCATGTCGGCTGTTTGATCCCTCTTCATTGCTTTCCTTCCTCCACCGTCATCTTCCTCCCTGAAGGACTCTTTCTTGTGACTGACGGTATGAAAAGCAACTTGGTGGTAAACAAAGCCCCCCCCCTCCCGCCTAACCACGCTATTACTTTGATGTCACATCTCGGAGACAGGTGGCTGGGTGAAAGTAATGAGGGGCCTACACTCACATTTTCACTCTGTGGCCAGTCTGAGGCTGACAGCAGCCATGCAGCAGGTCTTCAGTAGTGAGGTCTTCAGTAGTGAGGGCTTCAGTAGTCAGGTCAGGGCTTCAGTAGTCAGGGCTTCAGTAGTGAGGTCTTCAGTAGTGAGGGCTTCATTAGTGAGGGCTTCAGTAGTGAGGTCTTCAGTAGTGAGGTCTTCAGTAGTGAGGGCTTCAGTAGTCAGGGCTTCAGTAGTGAGGTCTTCAGTAGTCAGGTCAGGGCTTCAGTAGTGAGGGCTTCAGTAGTGAGGGCTTCAGTAGTGAGGGCTTCAGTAGTCAGGGCTTCAGCAGTGAGGTCTTCAGTAGTCAGGGCTTCAGTAGTGAGGTCTTCAGTAGTCAGGTCAGGGCTTCAGTAGTCAGGGCTTCAGTAGTCAGGGCTTCAGTAGTCAGGGCTTCAGTAGTGAGGTCTTCAGTAGTGAGGTCTTCAGTAGTCAGGTCAGGGCTTCAGTAGTCAGGGCTTCAGTAGTCAGGGCTTCAGTAGTGAGGTCTTCAGTAGTGAGGTCTTCAGTAGTGAGGTCTTCAGTAGTGAGGTCTTCAGTAGTCAGGGCTTCAGTAGTGAGGGCTTGATTGAAATGTCAGGGAGTCCAGTTTGAAGGCTCAGACCCAAACACAAAGCACAGCTGTTCACGCAGCTCAGAGGCAGGATTTTGCATAGTTTGCATCACGGAAAGACTGGGAGAAATGCTGACTAGGGCTTCACGATTTGGACAAAATAACTAATACTGATTATGTTGACGTTTCGCAATGGCGATATGATTCTCAAAAGTAAAAGGGATTGATTTTTCTGCATCATGTTCATTGAAGGATATACTTAAACTGATTGTGGCTTTCTTTCGTACCAAGTAAATATATTTTATTAAGTCCGTAGAGTTATAAACCATGATATCTCTGCGTCACCACAATCCTTAATTATATAAATAATATTTACACTTTTTCGCTAATAACAAATATTGTGGCACCAGCAAACTGAATATTGCACCAGTCATTTTGAGATTTGTATTAGTTGTGTAGTCCTGTTGCTGACAAAATACATTTTTATAATAATATTGCGACAAAATTGTAGTGTTGACTTTTTGTATTTTCTCTAAATAGTCATATTTATTGATAAATAGTCACTAATTGAGAAAAAGGCTAATTAATATTAGCCTTTTTAATTAATTAACAGCTACAACACTGTGGTGAATTCTAAAAATCGATGTCACTTTTCTTGAATGCAGCCTTTAAAACCAGGGAAAGATGATAGATATTGAATTATAATAATACAAAATCCAAAAACTCATATGATAGATATTGATGTCTCATATGAGAGATATTGATTTATCATATGAAAGAAATGTATTATGTTGTTAATGAATTAAGACCCTTTGTATGTATTCGACCAATGATGCATTCACACAGAACCACGGTGATTCCATTCATGAAAATGCAACAACGGCCATTATTTTTGGAAACGTTGCCTCTTCTTATCCATTAACAATCTCTCCTCCTTACCACGATATAGGCAGGTATAATGTGTCAGATTCCCCCCTGAGTCCAGCTGGTCTGTGGGGCATGCAGTCCGATGTATTCAAAAGTTACCCACAGCCTTCACAGTTTGTTGCTCTCTGCTGTGGGAGAAGTTTTACTCAAACTAACTTTTTTTTGCTGGAGGATGCATCACGTTGAAAAAGTCAATGAGCACAAAACACTCAGTGGTCACTTTTTCAAAATCTATAGCAATTCAATAGCCATGAATATCACTTTATCAGTTTTATATATATTTTCTTTGGGATGTTTTCAGGGATGTTAGTTAAAGGTTGTGTTTGTATTGTAATATTTAAGGACCGACAAAATTAGGTTTACATATTTATAAAGCTACATTTTAAATACCCAGAAATAAGTCAAATATCCTAAATGGCACACTACGCTTTGTGGTGTCGAAGGAAAGCCTCTATCCAACCGAACATGCAATCAAAGACAGATGGTGACTCCCGAATGTCAGAAATAGTAAATTCTTTGTATTGTCCTGCACCAAATCAAGCTCTCACTTGTTTGAAAGCGTCACAGTTCCTCATTAAACTCAAGTGTCTGCATCACTGGCATGTCAGAAAGAAATGTGGAATTACATTTAATCAAATCTCTTGTGCAAGTTTCATTGACTGTCTAATGGAAATCATGAATCATTCAACCAGTACCCGCACCCCCACCGTGATCTGGCGCACTTCCTGCAGTGCGCCCCACTGTCAAAGCCCCTCTGATGTGAAAATGAAATGCTTGAAAGACACAGAGAGACTGACTGCTCGGAGCCCAACATGCGCGGCAGACACAGGTCAGTTACTGGGACGTGGCGGTCCATTCACCGGGAAGATCTTTTTAATTAGGCTATGTTCTTTTAATTAACCAGCCAGCATAATGTCCGTGTCCATTTGTCACCCCTGCTTTGCTCAGGCGGAGCCGGGTGAATATCCTCTTTGTCTCCTCGCGCTTCCAGAGGTCCCTGCTTCCCATTATATTTCCTCATTCACTGAGATGTATTTTTTTCTTCTCCTCTTTTAGATTAGCATGATAATACCCCACGGAGCGGAGGGAAGGTAGTGAAGAGCTATTGCAAGACTGCTCATCAGATTCACTGTGTGCAAGACCGTGGTTATTATCATACTGAATGCACCATCAGTTAAACTAACAGCCTGAATTCCAACATTTATCTCCAATATCATAGACCGACTGTCAATTGCATAGGGAAGCACAATGGCAAATGATGGGTTATGTCTTGCTCCTTGGAGTCTGGATCTTTCCCCCGAGTAATTACGCTATGCTAATTCTGCCCCCTCGTGCACTTCCCATGACAGAAACAAGGATTCCCAACTGTTCGGATGTCACAGAGTAAGGTGAAGGAGGAAATATGCGTGAATGAATGTGTTGGTTTTGCACCCGTGGAAAACAAGAGCACATACTCTGTTTTATTCTGCTGTGGGGCAGTGAGGGGGAAAGGCTCTGCTGGAGCTTGTAGCCGTGTTTCCAGAGACGGGGTCGGATGCAGGTCAGGCCACCTTGAACTCCTCAGCTGGATTTATGGTGTCGAAGGTGGACAGGGTCAGGTCGCCCCAACCCCCGCCTCCTTCAGCACGAGGACTTTGTTAGCGTCGGACAAGCAGCGGACACTGGCAGCACAGACAAATCCCTGTCACGCTCACTGAAGAAAACCCTGGTGGGATCAGAGGTCATTTGTTTAGACGGGGGGCGTCCCTGTGGCATGACCTGATTACTGATTGATTTGATTCAGTGGGAGTCGAGGGAGGGGTGGCGCTGCCTAGTCAACTAAGATATTACAGAAAATGTTTCCAACTTTAATTGACAGAATTTATTGAAAAGTGGTCTTAACACATGAATACTACTGTGTAATATATTTGTATATTTAAGAAGTACAATATAAGACAAGCACAAGTTTAATTTGAGGGCCATACTCCATTTGAATTTGCTGAGGGCCGATTCAAAATGGTCCCTGGGCCGTAGTTTGGACACCCCTGCCCTACCCCGTGTGGTGATACAGAGTGAGGGGGAGAGACACTCCGAGTCACAACATGCCCGACTCTCTGCTTCACCGGGCACCTCAGCGGGCGTGTGTTTTCACTTTCTCTGAAACAAGACACTCGACCACATGTTTTCCTTTTAATAGACAGCTGAGAGGAGGAAAGGGCAGCGGTGTGGTCTGTCTGCCAGATGATCACCGGCTGTTGATGTTGCATTTGGGTTGAAGGCACTCCCCCAGTTCCTCGGCTAGATTTAGATTAAGAAATGCACAATGGCCATTATATAAATCAACCAATAGGTGTTTTACAGGCTTAAAGCTAAGGGCAAACTTATTTCTCATACCGGCAGGGTGTTATCCGTGCAGTTTTGATCATCATTTGCATCTGTAATAACAACCTTCCACTAACCAAGTTCACAATCAGTCACCATACAGGTCCTACAGGTTTTAGACAGAGGCTGTATTTGAATTAAAAACAAAGGCCAGTGATATGAAACATTACCCAAAGTCCATTTAAATATCCATGACAGATAATACAACAATGTTGTGGTTCAGCTGAGTCCTAACATACGCATCGTAGTCCACCAAATCCAGTCTTTTATAGTCCAGCCAATCTGTTAGTTTACAAGCTCTTCTGTCTGACTGAATTGCAGCGATGTTGCTCTGTTCCTATCTCAGTAGTTACTTTAATGAATTCAGTGTGATCATGCCCAGTTGGTACAAGGCTCTAAGCTGGGAAACACATTCCACTAATAAGACAGCAGGAATATAAACACAAGAACAATGGCACACTAAAGGCCTAAATATAGAGGAATAGATGCAATTAATAATGATAAAGTTGAAGTAAAATGTGTAAAAGTAATAAAAGAAACTGCATTAAGTCACTGTTTTTAGCCTTGGAATGAATATGTATTGCTGCCCATGAATTTACAGAGCATTGAACTTTAACTTAATCGTCTTCTTCCAGAGTAATTGTTTCCCTTTTTGCCAGTAAGCCAGCAACTAAATTATAAAGGATTGTGTTTTCTCAATATGGCTCGGAGGTTTGACTTTTTCCAGATTTGCTGACGTATGGTGATATTTGAGCAGCGATCTAGGGCTCACATGGGTCTGATTTTGATGAGTTTCCAAAGGACAACTGTAATTATTAATAAGAAGTGTGTCCTCATGCAGTATCTGCAATGGCTGGATGCCATTTAAAACGTCTCAGATCTCCTCAAGTAAAAGGAGAAAAAAGGTCACGGGACTGAAATGGAGAATTAATCATCACATACACATCTGAATTATGGGGGATATTTGAGGCTGACTTTTTCCAGCTTGAAGAGGCTTCATAGTGTTCTTTCTATAAGACCCCTGAATAAAGACATTTGCAAGTCTGATCCCAACTGACTTCACTGAATCCATAACATAGCAAACATTATAGGTTTAAAAGCTAACTTCCTAGCATATAACATATTTTGAACGTTGCAACCTTGCAGCACTGCTATATATTTTTTGTTTTTAATCCAAGAAAATGCCTGAGATTGATTTGATTACTGTGTCTTAGATACAGATTTCCAAATGTACTACTTTAACCTAGTTTACATTTACATTAAATCTCAATTTCCACATCTCATACAACCAGTAGAGTAATGTATCAACGAGCTAATATTCCTGTGGCCACATAATTATTTGACTAATTAAGGCTGACTGAGAAAATTAACAATTTAGTGCTACTAAGAAAAGTTACCAAGCAAGAAGTTTGTGTAACGTAATGATCCTGAGCTTTGGAAGATCTCAAACTAACTTCATAGCATATAACATATTTTGAACTTTGCAAACTTGCTGCACTGAGACCTGCTTGATTACTTTGTCTTGGATATAAACCGATATCAGCCTTCTATTAAACAAAAAATAATCTCTAGGAAAAACTATTCAGAAAACATAGTTCACATTTACATTAAATCTCAATTTCCACATCTCATACAACGAGCTAATATTCCTGTGGCCACAGAATGAATTGTCTAATTAAGGCTGACTGAGTAAACAAACAATTTTGTGCTAATAGGAAAGGTACCAAGCAAGAAGTTTGTCTAACGTAATAATCCTAAACTCTGGATGATCTCAAGAAGCTTCCGATGCTGATCCTCAGACCAGATAAGGCCCCCTGGAGTTTTGATCTGGGATAATGAACAACTAAATCTTCCTACAGTGGGCTCAGCTGATTAATCAAACTGCTGCAAGGCTAGTATTAACAGGGTGGAGAAGTGTGTGTGTGTGTGTGTGTGTGTGAGACTGCAGAGTGAGTTTTAAGCCCTAACCCTCCATGCAAACTCCACTCAGCTCCTACTTTTCAGTATCTCCAAATAAACCGTTAGCATACGCTGCTCGACACAGGGCTGCTCATTCCTGCCCTGCATTCCTGTGAACACATGTTGTGTAATCTCTCATTGTTAATGGGAGCTGACATAACCGGAGAGGTTGCGGTATCATCTCCCATCTCAGCATCTTGTATTCATTTACTGAATCAATAGAAGAGTCATTCCACAAGTGTGAGGTTTGAAGAGTCCATGCATCAATAAACAGTTGTGCAGATGATGAAGCCTAAGGATTTGTTGTAGCCCGTGCAAACAAACAAGGGAAACAAACAACCTGTCCAAAGGTTCAGAGGCCGAGCGTTGACTCAGTTGTGGTTTGAAAGTTATTCAAATGAAGGATAGTGTTTATATATTTCGTCTGGAGTTGAGTCCAAGGCTTTGCTCGACTTGGTCAGGCAACCATTTCTCCCTTTTCACTCTTCTCTTGTTCAACATTAAGCCAACACCGTGAAATGCAAAATGCCCCACTACTTGGAAGAGTTTTCCCTCCAATTTTGTTTGCAACTTGATTTGTTTGGCACCTGTCAGCAGTTTTGATTTCGGCATAATTCGTCTCATGATTGTTTTGTCTTTTGAGGTTTGCAAACTCTGTCGTTTCCATGGGTTTAACTGTCCCCAGCTTTATTTCTACTAAATTGTGAGTGGATGATGATATAAGACATGTTTGCACGATACTAGCAGATGGCCAGCTGATCTGCGTCACTGAAACCTTTCCTGGTCCTGCTATAAAGCACAAACGCACTCTACTAAATTGATCAGGATGCATTTAGGGGCAATTTGTAGTCTGGGAACTGTAAGTGCCTCAGAGATGGTCTGGAACCTTTTGTTGATCCTGCGCTGGAATTTGTTTTCCACAATGCCTTATCTGCCTTTCTGATGTTTGGTGCTTTTTCCCAGGCAGCACTGAAAGCTCAAAGCTGATGGTGAACACAACCCGGTGTCCATCAACATTTTTCTCTATACCGCTGAAAGAAAAAGCTATACACTATGCCCTAAGGTATGACACATAACACAGTAGCAGTATTCTCTATTCATGGCTTGCTATCTTTTTGCCCAGACAAAGAGAACTTGAGAGCATGGAGCAGGAAAATAAGCCTTGGAGCTGGCTTTGCCTTAACCTTAACTGAACCATCTTCAGCATGTGGCAGCCAGCTGGTGTGCTTGCTAATCCAGAAGATGCTGCCTCTGCACATTCTCCCGGGCTCTGCTACTTGAAATGTGCTGGGCTCGAGGTCAAAAGCTTCCATCCTCATCATTTGTCACAATTACTCTATGTGCCGGTCAGGATCCAACTAGGTCATTCATTTCATAGTACTCGAGGCTGTATGACCAAAAAATGTCATCTTGTACTGTATGATTCCTATTGTGTTTTCTTATACAATAGGCAGAACTCCAGCACTGTTAAAACCACAGAATTTAAACAAGCTAGATATGCCAGCAACTTTAACTTTGCTTGCTGTCGAAACAATATGTCTTAAGATAGTTGTACACACAATACACTGACCACAGGTCTGTGGTTGTAGAAAAGTGGGTGTTAATCACACTCTTTGTATTCCAACACATGTGTTCTGCTGAGGTGACAGAGCAAATTGCTTATGTTAAAACAACTGGACACCACAGTGGTTATGTCAGATTATTTTTTAAACCAAAAACCGCTAAATATTAGACACGGCTTCTCTCTTGGATACAAGTTATTCTAGTACATTTCCTGTCTGTCTTTTGTCATCCTCCATCTCTCTTTTCTGTTCTTATGTGCAGTAAAGACATTAACAAACTATTATGCTATTAGGGGTGCAACAACTAATCGACTTAATCGATTCAAATCGATTATCAAATTAGTCGTTTGTTGCAGCCCTATATGCTATGTGGCTAGCTATTAGTCAAAAGTTCAAAATCAACTTTATTGTCAATCTTTCAGTTTGTGTGTACAGACAGAGATCAAAATACCGTTTCCCATGTCCCATACACACAATCAACAGACACATTTATACATATGCACACATTAAGACAATAAAAGCACAACAATCAATATATACAAAATAACAATCACTTCAATATTGTCCATAGCAGAGTAAAAAGTGTCTGGTGCTGGATTTGAGTGTCTGAGGGTATTAGAATACAATTTTGGTGTATATATTTTTAATTGTACAGTTAAACGTGTAACCAAGATCTTTTTCTGTCACACATTGTTGTGTGCCATGGTGCTTCAACCCGTTAAAGAGTTAAATAGGGAAGCCTACGTAATTATCGGTGTTCCCGTGTCAATACACTCACAACTTGCCACGACCATTTCCTTTCTTTTGCAGTCTTGACGTGTAATATATATCCTGCAATAGTATACGCGTTTATTTCTCCCCCGCACTATTCCATAGAAACTCCAGGCTTAATAGAGGATTATGGCCAACTGTCTTCAGGTGTACGGATAAGCTGCACAGAAAGACATATTTTCCGGAACAATGGCTTAGTTAATGAATCTCTCAAATTACAGTAAAAATATGCCTTTTGTGATGGTTTTCTCAATTTTAATTTGACACATAAACCCCTCTGAGATTTGGTGTGAAATTAAACCTCTGATTGCATTTTTATGCTTAATGTTCAATTGAAAACTAATCAGCAGTGACTTTATGGAGCAGGAAATGAAATACATTTGCTATGTGTTCGGGAGACGACTTCTTCAAAAGCAGAGCAAATTGCTTATTGAGCCCAGTGAGATAGTTACTTAGCCTGCAGATCGAATGTTTCTATCGTGAAGCTTAGTTAGAGTTTTGAGAACCGGAAAGGAGAGCACATGTTCCTGGGAACAGATTACCATGTTTCACGCAAACATCACCAACCATGTCTCTTCCACGGAGTTCAAAGCCACATTTTTATGTCAGATTTTGGCATTTGAAAGCGAATATCCTGTTATAATAGTTTGTCGTTACAATTCTTATTTTGGACTTCTTTGAAGAAGGATTCAACGTTATTGCTCTGACGGCTCATAAAGACTCAGGTTGCTTCAGTGTGAGCTGTCCTGCCTTAAAGAGAGAGAGATGTAACACTGAATTATTTCTCCTTCACAGATACACTGACAGCTGCTGTCTCATCCAGCCTGCTCCAACCTGCTGTACTCACCTGCTCGGCGGAGCACTGTTTGAAAACTAAGGTACCGTACAAATGCTGTTTCTGTCTCAAGTGGATCTCGTCTGATAAAATATTGAAGAAGATTTGATTTGGGGCGACTTGGAGTCTCTGTTTACCGATCTCTTAAATGCACTATTTAGATTGTCACATTACATCCAAATCATGGTCGACTCTAAGGAGACATCCGCAGAGGACACTTCATTAATGGATGCTTTGTGGAAAAACTGCCTCTGAAGAAGCTTTTGAAATCTACTCAATGTATCAAAAGGCAGGGATTAAACTTTTCAATGTTTGGCACACTTTTACTTTCCTCTATCCAAGGGCAAACTCAGCATTTTATAACAAATGCATTGCAAATAATGGGAGAATTGTGGTCACGGTTTGTTATGCAATGTTGTATTGTTGTGCACCAAACTACTTTTACTAGGTTCAACAGGCAGTTATGAAAACACTATCAGCTGCCAGTTGGACCAGTTGTGGTTACTCCACATGAAAGACTGTATTTGTCTTCCTCTCCGAGAGATTCTCACTGATTTGAAGTTGGAGAGGCTCCATTGATGACAGTTGATGAATCTGACGAGAATTGGGGTTGTCTGCTTGCGGTGCCAGGTTACTGTCAATCAAATCTCATCAATCCACCGAATCCTGATGAATCAGTTAAGATGCATTTGATTAAACTCTTTACGAGTAAAAACTAGTGGTGTGTCCTTATGAAGTTGAAATGTTATTGTTGCTCATTAATTCAGGATGATATCATATTATAGAAGCCATGTTCTCAGGAGCTTAGGCATTGCAACATATTGCAATTTCTATCGGGAAGAAACTGGTTTCATCTGCTCTACCATGCAATGAGTATCTCTTAGGTAGTATGTAGCTTTGTTTTATTGTAGTTTAGTTGTATGCCTGCTTCTATGCATCGTTATTCTACTACAAAATGTCCATTATGCCCATGCTACCTGTTGCATATCGATCTGTCAGTTTGTTCTCAATTATCTAGGGATAAAGGTTGCCATATGCAATTTATTGATTGATATGTGATCTACATTGGATACAAATACGGCGTCCACACCTGTTTGAGGGTTTCCATTAAGGTGAGCTCTGTTGTCAAGTTGTCCGGTAGACGAAAGGTGAAACTTCTTCGTCGAAACTTGTAGAATCACTGAGAATCTATAACGTCTGGCCGGGCATTTCCCCAGTGAGCGTGAATGTGGACAGTAGAGGACAGGGCCAAGGAGCAACGTTGACAGGACGCCTCGTGGGACGGCTGGAAACAGATGGCTGGCCAGATGCGGGTCTGCTTTGACCTTGAATGCATCTGAAGTTAAAAGCAGAAAGTGACGAAAGAGGATACAGCAGGAGTGGCAGTACTGTGTTTCGTAATATTCTGCAGGACTTGTTGGTACACCCGTAGATTGTGTGTGATCAGGCATGCAGGCGTTATCTCATCAGAGAAGTTAGTTAACCTTTTTCTGGTGGATCTAATCTGGTTTGTGCTGGTTGGTGTTGCAGATGACAACTTATTCAGTTTCCAGTGTGTGTAACTTGTCCAAGCTCTCTTCAATCGTTTTTTTTTGTTATTATCATTTCATCTTATGATCATTTACTTATCTTTATTTCATTTCAATTGTAGTTTTGTGTCAGCAAATAGTGGCCATAAGGTTTAACCTAAGCCCAAAATGCCAAACGCCTATATCCAAAATTCAATTAACTATCACGGAAAATTCAGAGCACCTAATCTCTGAATTGATGCTGTTTTTTTAATAATACAACTCAAACAATACCCAATAAAGAAAAACTGCCGACTAGTTTTCTGTCACTTGACTTAATGATTAATGCACACTTCTTTTCCCACGCTTTAATGGGTATGACTGGAGTTGATTTGCTGATCACAGGAGAAGAGTAGTCAGACCTGATCGCCTGAAGAGTTTCAGAGAAGCTTTTATAGGCATGTCACTACAGGCTTGCACTTAAGTCTGAGTGTGTTGTTTTTGTTCATTGGGTTTGATGACAGATCGAAGGTTTGAATCATATTGTAAATCTCTCCAAAATGAAGACCTTTGGTTGAACTGGGTTTTCTGATATGCTTGTGATTGTTTAGGTAAACTAATAGTTCATACAGTGATGGAACAGAAGCAATCTTTTGTCAACACTATTAGACACTCGTTCTTAATACAATCCGGGAAGCAGAGTGTGAGACAAAGCCACCAGCAGCCTGATATTGTACAGGCCTCTGGGGCTTTGAGCAAAGGAAGAGCCATGATCAGAGCTGGGAAGTGCATGGTGTTGTAGGGGGGCTGTGAGAAACGGGAGGAGATTGAGGAGGATGGTGGAGGTGTCAGGCGTATAATTGGGGTGAGGAGATCTCGGGGGTGGATAGAGGGAAGCTTTATTAAGACCGCTCAAGTCTGATGTGCCTGCGCGGCCGCCTAGTTCCTCCGCACACACCCACGCCTGTGGCCCAATCTTCCATTTCCACAAGAGACTCAGTAACAACAAAGGGATGAAGGGCAAAGTCCTCAAGCTCCTTTCAGTCACAGATAAGGGAGAAGACCCCATTACTTGAAAAGCACTGATTGGGAGTGTATGGATATGCCTTTTTCTTTTATGGCCTATTGTTTCTGCCTCCTCCATGCTGAGATACGTTGCTATTACTTATTAATAGCGCGGTTGTATTGTATCCTGAGATGGAGATATTGTGTCTCAGTTGCACTACAATGAGACATGCCAGCAAGTGCAACGTCATCGTTAAATGCCCCTGAATCCACTTAAGCTTTTTGAAAGAAGAAGCTAGAAAGGCCTTTTCTTCTCGCCGGTTTTCTTAGAAGATTATAGATTTTTGCATTAGCACTTCCAGTGACACATTTAGACAGTGTACACTTGACAAGTGCATTATATTCTCCTTGTATTATATGTCGGCTGAGAGCCAGCAAATGCATAGCTTGAACATTTATTGAGAGCAGAGCGCTTATGAAATATTTACGGCCCAAAGTGTAGGCAAATATTTGCGCTGAGAGGGGATAAAAGCGGAATAATCTCTTGTTTTGCCTCCACAAGGGAAAACAAACTTTCCAGGGTGACTTCCACCGTGACTGATCGTATCAAATCTGATGGCAGATTAGGAGCTTAGCTGCTTATTTTCCCAGCCTGTGACCATTGAAATGTTACTTTTGATCAATTAAGTTCCTAAAACCCTAACCTGAAACCCTTTGTAGATGCACGCTCTCTTGATATTTACCATGCTGAAAGAGTCTGCCACCCTACAAAAGCAGATTTTGTGAGTGACAAAACAGAGCTTTGGAGTTGAGGGGAGGCGGTTACGGGGAGATTTAGTGGCCCCCCTCAGTTCTCTGCTGTAAATTGTTTTTTGCAGAACTCAGGGAAAAAGGGGCTGGAGGTCTGTTCTCTGCTTCCTCAGGAGCTGCTAATCCCCCTCAGCTCTGGGGAGAGGGAGAGCTGCTGCTCAGACACTGCAGCCCGTCGTCCTCTTTCCCCTCCGTCCTCTTTCCCCTCCGTCCTCTTTCCTCTCCTCTCCTCTTTCCCCTCCGTCCTCTTTCCTCTCCTTTTTCCCCTCTTTCCTCTCCGTCCTCTTTCCTCTCCGTCCTCTTTCCCCTCAGTCCTCTTTCCCCTCCGTCCTCTTTCCCCTCCGTCCTCTTTCCCCTCCGTCCTCTTTCCCCTCTGTCCTCGTTCCCCTCCGTCCTCTTTCCCCTCGTCCTCTTTCCTCTCTTTCCTCTCCTTCCTCTTTCCCTCCGTCATCTTTTCCCTCCTTCCTCTTTTCCCTCCGTCCTCTTTCCCCTCCGTCCTCTTTCCTCTCCTTCCTCTTTCCTCTCCTTCCTCTTTCCTCTCCGTCCTCTTTCCTCTCCGTCCTCTTTCCCGTCCGTCCTCTTTCCCCTCCGTCCTCTTTCCCCTCCGTCCTCTTTCCCCTCCGTCCTCTTTCCCCTCCGTCCTCTTTCCCTCCGTCCTCTTTCCTCTCCTCTTTCTCCTCCGTCCTCTCTCCTCTCCGTCCTCTTTCCTCTCGTCCTCTTTCCCCTCCGTCCTCTTTCCTCTCCATCCTCTTTCCTCTCCATCCTCTTTCCTCTCCTCTTTCTCCTCCTTCCTCTTTCCTCTCGTCCTCTCCTTCCTCTGTCCTCTCGTCCTGCAGGGATGTCTAATCCGCTGCATGGTCATGGTGGAGAGATTGCCGGATTTTTCAAAGCCCTTTGCTGGCTGGACTTCAAAGTTCCAGGGATACAGAGACTTGAGGAGGTGGGAGTAAATTGAGGTCCACCACGAGGAAAGAATTTGAGGGGCTCTGCTTTTTCTTTTGAAATTCCTGAGGTGACACCAAACATGTATGGTCTCAAAATGAAAGGCTTTTTTGATCAGTAAGACTCTGAAGATCACCTGGGGGTGATGTAAGCACACGTGGATGTCGAGCTGTAAATGTGCTTTTTTTTATGAGGGCTCTCAACGTTGACACTCGTAAATAACCTTTAAAGCTTAATGCATTTCAAAAACAGTTTGACCCAATTGTCCTCCCGTAATTTATCATGAATCACATGACAGTGAAAAGGGAGATCGCATAAATCTGCACAAGTTACATGTATAGACCATTGGACAACAGTATCAACATCACTTCCTCGGTGTAATAGCAGACCTTATCCACGACAAATGTTCTGCACTCGTTCTTTAGGTGTGGGGAAAACAGAGGAAAGGCATTTTGCAGAATCATGCATCAGTTTTTTGAAGTTTCACAAGGACATGGTTACCACTGTAGGAAGAGATAGTGTTAGCAATATGATAGCGGCAGCAACAATACGACCATACAAGTATATGTGTAGCGCACATTATACACAACAGCGGCTCTCCATGACAGCGGCTTTGTCCATGCTTTTGCTAAGTGCAAGAAAATGTACAAACTTCAAGCCAATAATTCAGAAATCGTGTTTTAAAAAACGCTCTGATTTCTCTTACCAGTTTGTTGTGCATTTCCTTTTACAACACCACATTTGCTATAGATTTACAGCACTAGCTTTATCGGTTCATAAAAGCAACAAGACAGTATGAATGACTCAGGATGAAGACACTAAAAGCGTACCTATCTTTAGAGTTTATTTCTGTTTACAATGTTTAAACACTAACACATCTTTTTTACTATTTGTTTGACAAACTGCTGCCAAAATCCACAGTGCAGGGAGAGGTTGATTATGAGTCTGACACATTCCTCCACTGTCAGGCAAAGTTCATTCACTGAGAGGAAACAGATCAGTCTGAATTCTCCTTTCTATCTCCTCTTTTGTAAGAGGATAATCTTATCGACACCGCATCTACTGAACATTATTCAGCTGCATTCACAGGATGTCTGGATTTCAAAGATGTGGGCGATGTGGTTATATTGTCTTTGTTGAAATTCACCTCTGAAATATCTACCCAGAACTTTTATTTTGTCACAGATTTCTCTTATTAAATGGAAATTAGTTTGGGTGATGATTCAATCCCTCTTTATTCTTAGATAACACTTATTATAACATTTTAAATATTTAAAGTGGACCTATCATGCTATTTTTAGGCAATAGCATAGGTCTCAACAAAATATATAAAAAACATGTCTATGAAGTGTTTTGCTCAAAATACCAAACAGATCACCCATTCTAGCCATGCCTCATCTCCCTCTATTTCACTTCCTGTTTCAAAAGTGCTGATTTTGGGTATAAAGCTTTAAAAAAATAAAAAATTGATAACAAATAAAAAGGGAGGGGGCTGAGGTCATGCGGGACCCGGCAGCTACTGTCTAAACTAAATACTGCTGTGATGAAACGCCATATCATGGATTATCAAGGATTATTTCGGAAACAGTATGGAGCTCAAAGGCTTTCTCTCTTGCCAGTTATACCACAAGGTGAGTTCCTTTTTATTTCCTGCTTCTTCACACACATGCTCTCCAGTACAGGTTAACTCTGAGTGTTAGCGATGCTAATGTAAACATGCACCGACCATATTACGTCCAAAACAGTCGGGCATTGTTTCTGATAGCAACGTTTCTGATAGGGTCGTGGGCGGAAAGCCAGCCTACATATCCGATATTACGTCATATCGGACGCAAATCTGGATCAGCTCCGTTGTACCCCGGTTTTTAGAGATTTGGGTACGGAGGAAAAGAGAGAGGGTTTTATTTTCTGACGCTGCGTGAGTTCCCTGACACACCGGGGACACATCTTTATGTATAAAAGACATCAAAAAGTGCATTTTGCATGATAGGTCCCCTTTAAGTTAATGCCAGGTAAAGACAATTATGTGTGTGTTTGTGTGCATTCTGTGCTGTTCTGTATTGGCAAGCATGTTCTGAAAAGTGTAATAGGAACCTAATTAGCATTTTTTTTTTTTAAATGTGTTCTAAGGACAGAGACCTTGTGTTGTGAATTTCAATTTATTCTGATCCATGTTTTAATTTAATGTACAATATTGCTGCAGCACTTGCTGAGACACAAACTCATAGAGGCAATTAGGGTTATTAAAAATCATTAATGCTCGATTGCAGCAATTAAAGATTCGCTCTGTACTTATAACTCAGTGAAATCTGAACACACAGACATGATGCAATTTGTCTTAGTCACAATGTCGATAGGCATCAAAGCTCAATCTGTTACGAAAAACCAATTGATATGAACTTTTTCACTGAAAAGACGGTGCTTATTTTTGTCGGTCTTATTCAAGCACCCATATGCTTTTAAAATGTTGTTAAGAGGCAGTTGAGCCTTTTGACGAAGGTGATTACCTCTCAACAAGTTTCATAATTGCTTTCAAAAGGTCCACTAATCTGAGTCCATGATTACAATGAGCCCTGATTGCAAATATCCTTGAGCTCGGACCCCGCCATTAATCAAATACATTTTAATGTGCAGCAAGGTAATTACTTTAAATGGACTCCTGGGGTTTGGGATCAGCCTATACATTATCCCCCTTCTTGATGTTTGGAAATGAGCAGGACAGACAGACAGACAGACAGACAGACAGACAGACAGACAGACAGACAGACAGACAGACAGACAGACAGACAGACAGACAGACAGACAGACAGACAGACAGACAGACAGACAGACAGACAGACAGACAGACAGACAGACAGACAGACAGACAGACAGACAGACAGAGGCTTTGTTACCAGCAGCTGTGATTGAGTTTGATCTCAAACTATTCAACTTGTGTCATTAGTGCCGCTTACTTAAAATGGATTGGAGATGATATCAGTTTGCTTTTGGTGCAATCAGATCTGCAGATTACTTACTTTGTTCTGCGCTCTAGGAGAAAAGTTAACTTTGTTGGAACCAGTGACCGGCGGCGGCTCGTCATCATAAGAGCAAAACTGCCTGAGTCTGAAAATCAGCTTTGATGTAGTTCTTCCAGTTGTGGGGATGGTTTATAAAAATGAAATCAGGGCTATATACTTGAACTATGGATGATCGTCATTATCCATCTCTTGTTTAAGTTTTCAATTTATTGATTATTCTTTTAGTCTTAACAATGTAAAACTCTAAATAAATTCCCAGTGCTCGAGGAGATGTCTCTGAATTGCTAATTTGCCTCTAAATTGTCCAATTGTTTTTGTCTGATGAACAAAAGGAAGAAACTTGGAGAATAGAGAAAGGCAGCACTGATAATTAATCATTTCATAAAAGATAAGAACTAGTTGGTATTGCTTTACCCATCAATCATTGCTGCAGTGGAAATGAGGAATCAATAGCTACATTTAATAAATCCAGACTTATTTAAAGTATTGATAAATTGCATCCAGAGGATACAATTATTTTCTTTGTCAGAAATGTTACTGAATATCTTTTTGATTGTTGATTTGACTAACCATTTAAACATACAGCTCAGCGGGGCTCCTGGGTATTTTAAAGGACGTTTTCATTATTTTCCGACATTTTATAGACACAATGATTAATGGAGAGTGTAATCGACAGACGCATCTATAATGACAATAACAAGTTGCAGCCCTACAACAGATTATTGAGTGTTTCCTGTCCAGGCTCTCTTTGCACTTATCTCCTCCCCACAGAGCAGCGAAGAACCACTGTATTGACCATAAAGTCGGTGGTTTATGGGTGTGTGTGTGTGTGTGTGTGTGTGTGTGTGTGTGTGTGTGTGTGTGTGTGTGTGTGTGTGTGTGGTTATTGACCAGAAGCTGTTGGCGTTATGGACAAACCAGTCTGATTAGTCATATTGACAACCGAAAAAGCGGAGCTGCTTTACCTTTTCCCTTCAGAAAGAGACAAGATTTAATTTGATCACCCACCATCATCATTTATTTCACTCTGAAGATGATTTGGTGCAGATTTGAATGGTTTAGCTTCCAGTTAGATCTTTATTATTGTCAATATCGTGTTACGACTTCTGCAAAAGCACACGGTTGTTTATCTGAGAGGCTCTTTTGTTATAATAGAGGTTTTCAAAATTCCCTGGGTGAGGCATAAAGGAATATTGCTGTATTAATTGCCATTTAAACACGTAATTGCAAGCTGTTTGCTGGGATGTAAATGTTCTCAGCATGGGTTTAATAGATCTTGTTTATCGAGGCGCTGGTGACTGACAAATTAAATTGATGCGCCCTGCATTTAAGGAATCAATATGTCTCTTTCTGATTGTTGCAGGTATTGCTGTCACAGGGAGTGCTTTAACAAAGACATATCAACACCTTAACACAGCGACAATGACAAACAGCACAGAGGTGACATCCCCCATTCAATTATGAGGATATTCAACATTTTGAAATCTACTTGTGTGCTTAAAGAATATTTTTTGTTAGTAAATGGATTGTTTAAATCAATTGTTTAACAGACAAAAAAAAGCCCTTTCCAAGCGCACTTATTCAAGATGTTTTGTCCAATAATCAACCAATTTAGGATTAATGTTTACAATTATATTTAACAGAGAAAAGCAGCAAATCCCAATATTGATAACCATTCACAATCAAAATTTAATTTAGGTTTCGTTGTGCTTGAGTTATCCAGGCTTATGGCCCGTCCACACGGCGGCGTGCGTTGAAGCTTCAACGCTTCTTCCCATTCACTTTGAATGGGGTGACGTCACGCTTTGCCGAACTGCATTGTGGTTCCGTCGCTTCGCTTTGCTCGCTTCAAAAGTTGAGAAAAGTTCAACTTTTGAAGCTTCGACGGAAGCGTCAGCCAATCAAATCATATGCCAGTACAAGCTCTAGCCAATCAAACCGCGTGCTTGTGTGTCCGGGGCGGGAGATTCATGTGATTGGTTGTTGGTCGACTTTCAGACACGCCCACCGGCAAGCTTCAACGCACGCCGCCGTGTGGACGCTGCGTTACAGAACCTATTTTATAGTCTTAAGAAACATATTGTTTGCTACAAATCCCCTTTAAAAATAATCATCATTAGCTATTTTTCTGCTTTTAACTTTCACATGAATATAGTTTCTATATCTTATTGAACAGCTGATGGACTCAATGCTCTCTGCATGCCGTCTGTATGTCATGTTTTTAACCCATAGGTGAGGGCTCAGCAGTGCAACAGTAAAACATGCCATCAATTGGCATTTATAGCATTTAAATACATGCTAATACGTTCTGAGCCTTGTGGGGTTTTTTCTGCAGCAAAGGTGTATATTTATATCCATATGAACCTATAAATAACCACCTGGTTTTTCATTTCTGGTCTTGCCATGAATGCAATTATCTTGATGCCTTTTTTCTCCGAGACTTGAATTAAGCGACCCTTAATCATGCCACCCTCCGCCTGCGACTCAGCACTGTGACTGACCCATGATGGATGACTTCTCTATGGGAGGAGACATAGGTGGACACGTTCACTAAATCTCCCTCCGTCCAAAACCTGCTCCCTCCCACCTTTTTAAATAATATCGACCGTAACATACGTGTGGGTGTTTGGAATTTGTTCATCCTGATTCATATCTTCTCAGCGGGCCTCACCGTTGCACTCAATATAACATTCCTGCCAAACCGGTGGGATGAAGATAGGGAAAACTCTCTTTGCTGCCGTGAGTTTCTCTCCACGTCAGCACACACCTGCAGCGGTTGATCCATGGAGAGGAAGGTTAAGCGCTCTCTTCATAAGCACATGAGTCTCTGAGATCAGGGGGATGAGGGGGAGGGGGGGCGGATGGGACAGGAACAGGAGGCGAGGAAGAAGCTGTTGAGAGGGTGAGCAAGGTGAGCTTCAGAGAAAGTGGCACGGGGAAGTGAGATGATAGATTATTTTCTTCTCTGTGGCACAGCAGAGCCTTTTTAAGAAACTCTTCAATCCTTTCTTCCTTTTTTGGGTTATTTTCAATCACTCCTCTCGCCTCTTGGAGCACGTCTTCCTCCACCGTCACTTGTTCTGTCCTATATTCCTTTTCACCTGTCTCATCTCTTCACTCTCCACCTTCTTAAACTGGAGCTGTGATTGGAGAACACTCAGCCCCAATGATCCAATCTCATCCCTATTCATAGTCTCTCCCTCTCCTCCCCTCCCCCTGAACAGCTTCCACATCACTCTGCTTTTTACCTCTTTGTTCCCACATTTTGTTTAGCTTTTAAGTCCCCCTTTTTACTTACCCGACTGACATGCCTACTGTGGAAGGAAAAAAAAAAGGAGGTTGACATGGCATCACAAGCAAAAGGCTTGGTAAGCTATTTAGAGCCAGTCACGGTGCACCATTCCCCCCCTCGTAATTACTGCTGAAACAAGCAGCTCTGGGAAGTTTCAGCGCTGGTGGACCCGTCATTACTGACAATCTCCCAGCCTTTATCTGCCACGGCTAAGACGCTCTCGCACCGCGGGGCTGTGATGATTGCCTCGCTGAGCTAGGGGAGGAAGAAGAAATAAAAAGAGGATCATCAGAGACCGCCGTGCAATCGGAGGTTTTTCATAAGCGTGAGAAAAGTAGCGCCACGGCTGAAAAAAAGGAGATGTTTGAAACCAAAAGCCACTCAAACCTGCCAAACAGCCGTGCTGGTTTCCATAGTGATTTGAAACTCTGCAGCTCACAAGTGCAGAACTTCAAATCTATTACGCTCACGCTGCTGAGGTGGGGTCCGGCGCTCTGATCCCAGCCTCCTGTCAACACCGATAGAGAACAAGGGATTGTTAATACCCCTCAGATCAAGGCATATTCTCTGTGTGTCACGAGGGATTTACTCTCCAAGTGTTTGCATGTGAGCAACTTTTTTCCTGCTAAAACACGTATTTGAGCCACACCTATGGACTGCCGTTTACAAACCAGTTTTTAAAAGTATAAAACTGATCTCTGACACTACTTTGTTTGTGTGGTCACGTGGGTCTTTGTGCTTTTGTTTGCAGAACGATGTACGTGCATCGTTTGGGAGGTTCTGCTCACTTTAAACTCTGCAAAGACAAGGAGGATTTTATGAGATTACAACTAGTATGGCAGTCCAATTTGTACATTTGAAACTTGAATGGACATGCAGTGAAAACAAACCTTTCAGAGAGACCTGAGACATCTTTTATCTAGGGGTACAACTTATAAAAAGGAATAAAAGATTCTGGATTTCCTCATGATTTAGTAAGATCAGGTTTACCTTTTTAAAAAAAAAACCCATATCCATGTTTGGAGAGAATGACTTTTCTACAGTTGAAAGGGAAGTATGAGTCATTGCTTTACAAAGCCCGATAGCCTGTTTTGGTGAAAATGCTTTTACAGAAAGCCTCTGTCATTCCGAGCTAACGATAAACTTATTTTTGACATTAAAGGAAGTCGGTAAACGGTGGCCTAGTGGCAATCAATCTGTACTAGTATAACTAAAGGCTGTGGAAACGTTCTCTACTGCACGCCAACTATTATCACTATCCACTCTGCGGCACACACTCCACCTCCTGTGCCCAGTGTTTGAGCTTCAGCCTTCCATGAAATGGCTTGGCTACATTTACAGGCTTGTGGGTGTGTTATTGAGTGTGCGTTTGTGTTGCTCCATCCATTTCCGAATGGGCGTGGAACTGTGCTAAAAATGGAGAAGGGAGGAAACTGTTGCAAGTGAGCAACTGTGACCCTGCCGGTGGAAACTGGTGTCGTAACCTACCTGCTCCAGGTGGAAACAAACAGAGAAAGAGGTGGAGGGAGGACATGGTTTTTATTTTTCCATTCCCTCAGTTTGGGCAGGGTTGCTCTGCTTCACAAAGGTACATATTTGTAGTTGTTAGCGTTGAACTGGAATCCATTCGGGCAGAGTTTCAGCCCATTATCCACAGATGGTGGTTTTGAAATGAAGCTTCATTGTAGTTAATGCACCAGTCCCCGGGCTGCAGATACCTAATATTTTGTATGAACAAAATACTCAGTAGTTGGTATTTTATTGAACGCAGTCTGTCTTTGAATGGTTGGTTTTCTTGGAAATGGTTTTGATGCAGATTCTTACAATCATATATATGTGGGTATAGTAAATGCTGTGTCAACACAACATTATAGCAACGTGACATTCTGCGTATAGTATGAATATATCTTATCTTGTATTGAATGGTTTTTAGTTAACATTTGCACGAGGCGTCCTCTCATGCAAAGTTCACTTCAGCACTGCTGGATTTCCAAGAACTGCAAAAACATGGTGACAGTAGAACAAGATGACCCAACTGTTCAAAGAACTCATTCAGATTCAGTGAATGATGTAAGGTTATGTAATATGTGACTATATAAGGAGGTTGTATTGGATGTCTGATGCCTTTCTTGCAAGAAAGCGTGCAAAGTCATACGCTCCTGTCTCCAGTCTCTTTCTTGTAATGTTTTTAGAAATTATTATGGACACAGTGCAGTCAGAAACTATTGATAGTTTGTCAATTTTTTTGTGAAGCCCATTTAAATCAGAATGTATTAATTCATGACTATGAATCCCAGCTTTATCTTGAAGACTCGCATACGAGAATAACAGGGAATTTTAAGTGGTAATAGTCCCTTTTTACATGTGTATTGATCATAAAGTGAATACCCAGATTGATGTAAAGTTTATGATAGTACACTTTTGTTTGGAAATAGTATCACTGTCTTGAGTGTCCAACCCACAGACATCCGCAGACTAACCACGCTTTGGTTATAAAAACTCCTTGGTTGCCTTGTTGCAAGTTTCACGATCGTTTTGCTGATGTTTTTTCCTACAATATTCGCAAAATCACACAACAGCTCCTACCCTGATCCACTAATGTCAATGTAAACACCCCACATTAAAGCTAAAAGTTAGTGCGTTAACCTCCATTGACTTTTTTTAAATCCAATTTCCTGGTTCGCAGAGCCAAAAAACAAATCATTGTCCTACTACTTTCTCACTGCACTGTGTACCCACCCAATCCCCCCCTCCCCCCACCACAGACCTTTTATATGTTTGCTTATTCCTTTGGGCCCTGCTTCCCGTTTTAACGTCCCAGGCACTCTACTACCCCATCATCTCATAAATTAATCATCACTTTATTCCTACCCAAAGGCCATATGCATAATTCAGAAAATGGACACAGTAGCAATAAAGGAATCTTTTAAAATCCAAACTTTATTGGCATTTTGTCTCATATCACAGTTGGAGTTTGTATAAGTGCAGCTTGGGAGTTGGTTTTTATGAGTTTGAAGTGGTCGGAGGATTATCTTTTTATAAAACGGTTGGTCTCTTCTCAGTTCCTTTCCCAAATTCTCTCGAACTGCATAATGCCGAGTCAGACCGGGCCGGCGTTGTCTCAAGGGTAAAACCTGAAAAGGGAGAAGCTCTAGTGCTCTGTTGACGAATGAAACTCATCCATGCGCCAAGTTCAACAAGTCAGCCACTCTTACCGCCCTCCCCATCAGCCTTTCTTTCTTCACGTCGGTTTTCTACCTCCCCCCCTGCTACTGCACTCATTTTCTGCCTTTTCAGATGGTAATAGCACTGAACATGCTGGAGCTCTTCGGCTAGCAGTGAACTCTCTTCTTCTTCTTCTTCTTCTTCTTCGGAGGAGGAGAGAATTTATGGATGGTCATGCAGAGTTTTTAAAGTTTGGAACCAGCAGGCATTGTGAATTTTTCTTTGTGGCCGAATAATGTTGGCCACAGTCTCAGCAGCTTACCGCAGAACACCACGGGGCCCTGGCTTTTGTTATGATGCATAATGGAACAAAAAAAAATCCACTTTCTGTGACCTCTCCGTACACCCACTTTGTGCTTAACAAAATCCATTGGTGACATGTGGGGGTCTGATGACGGTCCAAATGGCTACAAAGTGGACAATTGAAATGTGCCTCTTGAGCAACATAAACAACTCGAATGCTCTGTTGTTCCTGCGCTCTTCTCATCAAAGCTTGTTCCTCCGAAGAGCAGACAGTGACGATCAAACGCTGAAAGGCAGTGGGTCTGCTGTTTGTTTAGTGGGAATTGTGCTCATGATCTCAATCAACTACAGAGAGAGTAGAGCCATACATTTGCATGCAACTGTCTTCTATTGTTTGATAGTTCCTCACCCGTTCATTTTAACCACCACTGGCTGTCAGGACAGCTGCCAGGTAATAAACCGGTAATATTTGTGTTCTACTTAGTTCTTACATAGGCAGCACGAGTTTCAAATTGACATTGATCTGCTAACCTAATTGCAAGAAAAACAGGAAAGCAAATACTTTGGAATATTTTCCTTTCATAGTTTAATACAAAGATTTATTCCTCACCTAAACATTAGAAAAGGGACACTTTTAGATGATGCTTTGTACATAAGAATTTACGGCAGGTTGTATGCATCATAGGGTTAGGGTTACTTTTATTTCGAAATCATGCGAATTGTCGGGATGCATAGGTAGGTATTACTGTAATTGTGCTTTTTATAGCAACCTTAAAACTGATGGACTGATAATAAATCGGATTTTATATATAAGAAAAAATTGTACTTAAAGGTGGGGTAGGTAATTTTGGAGAAACCAGCTCGAGTGCGCTAGAATTTGAAAGTACACAACCGGAAAAAATCTGCCTCTTCCTTCAGACTTCCTTACAGAGCCCCTCCTCCAACACACACGAACGCGCACATGACCAATGAGGGCACGAGATAAGTTTGTGCACAGATGGAAGGCTGACAGGCAGGTAGGCCATCCAGTTATTTTAGCCGGGCCGGCTCAGATGGTTGGTCGTGCTCTTTACAGCGCCACGGCTTCCATGATGAAATATTTGTATGTATTTATTGTCAAAGCATTTAATGTATTCATTGCTATCGGGATGTTAAGAGCATTCCATGGAATATAACAACAAGTGTTTCTGAAATAAATTACATACCCCACCTTTAAGCTAAAAAATAACATGTTAAAAGTGTAAATCCTGTTTTAAGGAGGGTTTAGGAACGAAAACTGTCTATAAATCAAAAAATATGAGCTTTATATGTATTCAGTATATTCAGATACTAAATCACTTCCAGGTGCTTGAGGATTTTCTTTTAGGCAGCAACATCTTTGTCTTATCTTTGTTGCATAAAACTTATGCCTAACAGAATTTATGGGACACTGTCTGAGATTCATGTTTGCTGCCAGTTTTTATTAACATTTTAAATGGCAGAAAATGACAGTAATGAAACTCTCACAAACAGCACTGGTCAGCAAAGGAATTGATGTCTCTCTCCGATGGCATAATCTTGGCAATATTGATTCTAAAAAGCGCCAGACCATTTTATGTAGGTGTGGGCCCACTCATTAAACATTAAAATGAAAAGCTTGTATCCGGTTGTTGTTATCGGGCATAAATAAAACATTTTGACATGTGCTGCAAGCAGGCAGTGAAATCAGTTCCTGGACAATTACCAAAGCTACTCTTGCATCCAGTACCTGATTATAAACATTTGTCAGTTGATCTGTTAATCCCTTCTCAAATCAATGCAGAGAAGAATTATGTTGACATAAGTTGGAGTGTTTCTCTCAGCATTTTGTAGCAAGGCTTCTTCTGTACTCGGGGTATGAGAAAGGCCAAGACAGCCAAGAGTTCATGTAGAGAGGAAATGCAAAGTACAACAATCCCGCGTTTATTTCTGGAAATAAAGCTGAACAAATTGGGAACAGAGCCTGTTGAGAGAGGAGTTGGACTCCATGACCATCTGGCCCTCGCAGGGTCAGTGGCCCCAACTGATTCACTGTCGAATTCCTCCTCAAAATAACCACCCGTCTTTATTGCCAGACCCTTTTCAGAGCCTCATATTTTGGACGGGTTTTAAACACTGGACTGTGTGCTTCATTACAGTTGCATTTTTGTGTGAGTGTGCGTGAGTGCAATGCGTCTCTGTTGATCGTGTGCACATGCTGATTGCTGGGGATTTGTGTGAATTAGTGAGAGAGTTAGAGCGACATTGCAAATTGAGGCAAATAGTGGGACTGTTGGCTGCCAATTTGTAAAGAAATGGTGTATTTACAGACTGGACTAAGGTTTAATCATCTTTTCTTCGGGGCCTTTCACTTCACAGAAAGGAAAAGCACTGACACAGATCCTCTCAACACATATCTACCCCGGTTTGGCACCTCTCTAAAATGATCCCTCGCTGTAAACCTCTTCATTACTCTCTAACAAGCCTCTCGAGTGGAGAGTGTTGTGCGTTCTGACAATTTCAGGCGTTTCTCAATAATTAAAGCACAGGGTTAAGCGGCACTAGCTTGCCTCTTAGCTATTTATTCTTTTGTGTCAGGGGAGCCCATTGGGAACAAAGATCGGTTCACCGTGTGGAGGTGCGTCAGCCGGAAGTCTCCCAGGGCTTCAAGGCCGCTGCATTTCAACACGACAAACACGCCAGGCGGGGGGGATCAAAAACCTGGCAGCTGTACTATTCGCCGTGCCTGAATAAATCTTTCTTACCTTGGCTTTTTTTCATATTCACCCTTTTATTTTTTACTGGTGTATAAATAAGTAATGCAGGATCAATCAGCTGGAACTTGGCCAGAAGGAAGGCCTTAAGACTTTATAATGGAGTCATTTAAATAAGAGGGTGGGTGGCTTTGTTTTTGAAGGATTCTTCATAAAAACACCCCCACTCGCGCTCCCAGTGGATTTGGCTTTTAATTGAATGCTGCCTTTAAGCGAAGTCCATAATTCATGACTGCATGGTGACGGGAATGGAAGAATTGGTGTCTCTGCGGCAGACGATGTGTGCGACGCTGTATTCCTCCTCTGAACCGCCCCGACCTGGTGTTTGTTTTCAGCTTTCTTTCATTTTACCCTTCACTTCTCTCCTTTTTCAATCCCTCTTTCGCCCTTTGTTCTCCGCTCCCCCTGTCATCGTCGTGCCAGAAACCTTTTTCCCAGCCCCCGAAACACTTAATTGAGTTTTCATTGACGCAAGCTGTAATTGGCTTTTAATCACCGTTTTACATCATGTTTTGATATTCAAATCCGCTGTGTCATCTCAAAGAAAGAGGCGTCTTCAGTGCATCGTGTCATTTACTGTGGCTGGAGGGAAACTCCAACAGGATGTGTTGGCGCACAAATTGAAAGACTGATTGACGCTTGAGGGAGAAACATTGGGTCTGTCAGTGGCTCTATATGACAGCCACCAATTAGGACATAATCCGCTTTGCTCAACAGGAATACTCTATATTGGAATCACCTTAGCGCCGTTCCAAGCACCCCAAATGGTCAAATTGGAAAGCAAAGAAATATTTTTTTCTAATTATGTCATACTTTCTCTACAATGCTTTGGTTCTCAGTCCTTCATCAGGTCAGCCATTATGTTCTGTATGAAATGAAATCAAGTTGAATGCTGTCTGTATCTATTGTTGCGGTAGAAACTGAAAATGCTAGCAGCTAATGAACTTGCATGATGCAAATTCATCAGAATAATCACTCAATGACTCCACGGCCAACTTAGCCACTTCCTGTTTCGATCAACCAATGTTTGGGGGGAGCAGTAGATCTAAAATAAACCCTCCAAATCATAAGAAAATGGTTGTGATTAATTTCACCTAATTTCCGATTTCTCAACCGATTAGACACACAATAATTGTATAATGTTGCGAACTAAACTTTGGATTGTTGTTGTTTGACTTTACAATTTCAACATAAATGAATATAACCATGATTACAAACACAAGTTTACCACTACAATTAGTCAGAAAACACATTGTATTGGGTCTATAGGTCCCGTTGTCTCTCTACAGTAAACGACTATCACTGAAGAACTCATTGTGTAATGTAAACATTGTCTTTGCTCTTATACATTCAGTGCTGGTGCTGAGGAATATGAATATAGGTTTATTACAATCAATAGTTTCTATTTTGAGGTGAACTGCATTTGGCAGGTGGCCACACCAGGCATAAGGATGTGCGTTGCGAGCGCCGGTCGATAAGTCGGGGTCAGTCTTCCGCCTCCGCTCGATGCTCTGAAAGCGTTTCCCACGCTCTTTGCTACGGGGGGAGGAAAGATGAGAGTGCGCGTGGATCCTGCAGACAGCATCAGTTTGACAGAAACAATCTTATTTCTTTCCGTATTCCTTTGTTCTTACTGCGAACATGGCAGCACAACCTGAGATGTCAATAAACTGGAACACTTCAGGATGGCCTGTTGTTGTTTGTGCATCGCTCTGATAGCAAACATGTCCAATCCCTCGACGTTTCCAACCTCTGCAGCTCAGTGCCATTTCTCACATTAGTCATCGCGCCGCAGTAGACAAGGATTAGCTTGCACAAGTATTTTTTATGTCTATTCTTTCTACCTTTTTCTCTCTTTCCTCCACCTCTTTGTCACGTTCTGTTAGTATCTCTATTTCTTTCCTTTCGTTTTGTCCTTTTTTCCCCCAATCTCTGTTTACTCTCTCTTCGTGATGGCTGAACGATCATGAGTGACGTTTAGCAACTCTTCGGCTGCCGGGGAGAGAGCACGTTCTTTATGGAGCGTCCGTGATGCTCCCCAACAAATTGTGACACTAAGACGAAACGTAAGCTGGCAGCTGGCGTGTAAACCGTTCAACTCTCCAGACAGGTTTCTTTTTCCCCCACTGCTCCAAAACACTCATTCCCATCTCCTTTCACTTTCCCCTGGCATCCAGCTGGAAAATGTAAAAGCATTTACTCCTGGACGAGGGAGGACAGGCGACCTAAAGGCATGTGATGTATTGTATCGACAACGCCTACTACTACCCTTCCATCTTCCACCTATACCTTGCCTTCTCTTAAATAAGACCTTTTTTTAATTCCTGCAACGAATGGATCATAGATTATAAAAAAAAAAAAAACTAGAGCTTTCATAACGGCCATGTTCGAAAACCACAGTCGTCTTCTCACCTCAGCAGGAAGGATTCATTTTCCAATCCACCAAGTGATTACTTTTTTGTTGAATTGTGAGCGAGGCAATTATTATTTCAAGTAATTTTAGCCCTTGCTTAATATTCAATTGTAACCGTGGGCCATTCTTTAGACACTACATTAAGTATAAATCATGAAAAATAGCATGGCGGTAACCAGCACAGCCAGAAACCTGATTAAGAAAAGTGTTTCTCACAATGGAACTTTTTGTGATTCATGTCGGCGGTAAAAGCACACACACTGTGCAAAGTCGCTGTTAAATTTACTCAGTTAGAGCGAGCTCTGGCATTAAGCTTCAGCAGGCCTCCTGTCCACCCCTTCATTACTGATGCCCCATTATGTGAGGCTATGAAAGCTGCCTGATAACGAGGCCTGCCATTTGAAAGGCCACAGTATTCTCACTGTGTCATGTCTTATTACAAACCACGGCCAAATGTGTTTACACCCCTCTCCTGGCCTCAAGACCTTTTTCTCACAAGAGCCATCGCAGTCTAAACAGCCTTCATCAAAGAAATGGCTTTCTAAATTAGATTGAAGTGCCGTCGCCTTTTCTTACCTCTTCTCTCGCTGCCCCCTTCACTGTTTTTTTTCGCAAAATATATCTTGTTTCCGCACAATTGCACAGATTGTAATCTATTCCAGCTAAAAGAAGAAAAAAAGCTCAACTTGAAATAGAGCCATTCATCACAGAGTAAACAGCATAACAGAAGGACCGAGTGAAGGAGCAGGAGAATGTTAAGAGAACAGAAAATAAATTGCCAGTGGAAAGGCAAACAGACCCAACAGCCTAAGCCTGACAGAAGTCAACGAAACCGTCTCTCTGCTCCCCCTCCTCATGGGGATGTGACATTTAAGATGGAGGTGTCCTGTCTTTGCAGGCCTAATTAACATTCCACAATATGCCAGCTGGAGACGGACACCCTGCCAGCGGCGTTCCCCTTCTCACCCGCGGCCGTGTTTGTCCATGAAGTTCTTCACTTGCTCTGAATGTATCTGGCTCTCAGTGACTGTTCCCTCGTGCCCTGAGGTCTTTATTGTGTGACGACGCTCTCAGACCCTGCCAGTGTCGACTCAAATGTACTTCTGTGGTCACTCTATTTTCCGTTGCCAGAGGTGTCAGCCAGTGGTAACCATGGTGACAGTGTTAGGCCAGAATTGAAAAGTGTCGGAGACCCTCGGGGGGGGGGGGAGGGAGAGAGAGCACAGACCCAACTACAAGAATCTGTCGTGCTCGATGCACTTCCTCTGCCAGGACCGTTACGGTCCTTTTGACAAATGTGTCACAACCCCACAACCTTATCTCACTGAAGCAATGCATGCTGGGATATCATTTCCATTAACACAGTACAGTGAAAAACCTTTTCTATTCTATTTTCTTTTTAAATGGACTTTGTTATGGTGTCTTTGCACCACATTCAACAGATAGCTCTCAAATTGCAAAGATAATTGTCTGACACTTTCTTGACTGATGTTTGACGGGAAGTCATTTTTTTGGTTCTTCTTCTCTTCACTTATTTCAAGCTCTCTAATGCTGTTGCTGCATTTGATACCTAAACATTTACGAAATACATGAGCAGTAAATGAAAAAAGTCTCTCTATTGTAATGTGTAAGAATACAGCAGATGGGAATATGGCGTCCCAAGTGAAAAATGTCCCAGGCTTCCTACACAAAATACATTTTCATTTTCAAAAATTCCACATTGATTCAACCTTTATTTTCCACATTCTTTGTTTTAAAATCTCACTAACTAATAAAACAACTAGAAATCTGTATTCACTCAACGCCCATCACTGCTGTACAGAGAATAAAGCTTTTGTCTGAGCACAAGGAGCTGTACTGTATGACAAGCAGGACAGGGGATACATCTGAAGGGAAATGACAGACAACAAAGGGAACGTAGATGATGGATTGTAGAGAAAATTATTGTTCGTGCTCACGCTGCTCTTTTTCAGTCCGCCTTTTTTTTAATCAGTAAAGGTTACAAGTATTCACTCCTTGATGTGTGAAAAAATGACTGTTTGATAGGAAAGTGGGCAGGCAGCAGGAGAGAAAAGAATTAAAATGAAGGCTGGTGACGGGACAAAGGGTAAATCTTTGTTGACAAAACTGGCACCAGAGTTCTCTAGAAACGGTATAATGCTGTGATGACAGATAGAGATAGATATATGTTGTTGTTTTTTTGCATGGTGGATGAGGAAAAGGAGTGAAAACCTTCCTTTTTAAACCAGACTGATACAAATAGATGTTATTACATAAGTCTGTTGAATGTTCTGCTTTGTTCAGTCCATTTCCAGGCAGGAGGTACTTAGGAAAAGAGTGATATACAAATTGTTATTCCCAGCAGTGATATTAAACTCAACCAAATGATACAGCATGAAACTGTAAACCAGCATTCTCCAAAATAGCACAAAAATACCCAAATAAATAGGCTTCCTCCTGGTGTGCATTGTGATGTATTCATCACCTCAGTGTTTCTTATCAACAGTGCAGGCAAGTATTGAACTTACGGAGATGACAGAATTGCAGGGCTTGTTGTGCCAGACTGAATATCTGAGCCTGGAACAAAAGACGATGAAAATGAGAGTGTCAGCGTGGGTTTGGGGGGGGCGTTGTCACTCGTGTGAAAGATGGATGCCACACAGAGTTCGGGCTGAAAGTGGGACATCTCTCGGAAGGACGACGGCGAGACAAAGGGCTATTTTTCCGAATGACCTCTATTTCGAGATGCCTTTAAAATCCGAGCTGTGGCTAGATCTTTGATGGACTGATTCAGCAGTCTTCTCTCTCTCTTCAAAACGGTCCGTCTTATAAATAATAAGCACTAGCGGTTCGGTTTTGATGTTCAGAACTCCTCCTCTTCTGTCAGTCGAAATGAAACTCCAATTTAGATTGTGTGCCTCTGTGCATTTGGGGCCTCTCGCTGTAGGTGGAGCTTTCTCCCGCTGGTAGTAAATTCCAGTGACATTTCATTGTCTTTGATATCTCCGATTGTGTACTCCAAGTCAACTTAAACACAGCCGCCGAGTGTGTGCAGGTCTCCATGGACCGTCTCCGCTGATCAATCCTCAGCCCATCTGTCTGCCAGGCTTCTTCAGAGGGCCGCACAGTGGGCGAGACAAACCCTCGCTACAGGGGTCTTCATTAAACCCTTCCTCCCCTCCTCCTCCCCCTCTTACCCCCCTCCTTTAGCTCTCCCCAGGCCTGGGCAAAGTTAATGAGAAGATTCGATCAGCTGGCACCCCAGACTTACTCATCTTCGTCGCCTTAACCCAGCAGTTTTTCTTCCTCCCACGTCAGCTTTGACTCACTCACATAGCTCCACTCCAAACCCCAATCATTAGCGTCTTTTTAGCTGCCATTCATAGGACTAAAGTGTTTCCTTAAACCAAAACAACATGCTTGAAAGCCATAATGGTGATGTACTCTCTAATGCTGATTTATTTCTATTTTGAGATGTTTCTATTTCAGAATTGTTTATTTCTACTATTTGAATTTGTTATTATGTGCCATGCCTTGTTTTGTTGTATGCTGCTGCAACAAAAACTAATAAAGTACATTTGATCTTATCTTACCAATCAACTACACAAAGTAAACCCTTTTAAACACATTTAGCATTGGACAAATATGACTGATCACATCAGCTTTTTTTTAGCTGTTGTGCTAAGCTAACTGATCCTGATATATACTCTCTCGGGATCTATGTAATTATTAGATGCCTCTTTTAGAAACATGGTGTTTGAATTGGAGCCTCTGACATTGTTCCTGGACAATTTGTTTGATTGTCCAAATGTTAAAATCATGTGGTAAACTTTGATTTGGAGGTATAGCCCAAAGCTACTCTACACCTCCCAATCCCATTCCCAAACACGGGGTATTTGGTGTTGACAATTACCCACGTTTACAATTCAGAATCCCTTTTTGGATTATAAAAAGTAGAGCTGCATCTTTTGATCTGCTGACATATTTTTACAAAAATGTCTGACTGAGAGCATCTCTTGATTTTCAAAGGAAATACAAAACAGAAATACAGAAATCTCCATATTTAAGAAGCTAAAAACAGCCCTTTTTGCACGGAAATGGCGATTATTTTTCTGTTAATCTACTTATCGTTGGAGCTTTTATATAAAGGCAGAATGGTTCATCATCACGTCATGTTTTAATCTAAATTGCAGGAACTTTGTTGGGAGAAAACTCAGAACACTGAAACACTTTTTGGCACAAGGAAGGTTAAATGAAGAGTTCAAACTATTGAGAAATATACGGGAGGCGTGAGAACAAAGGCATATTCATCAGTATTTCACAATCACAGGTAAAACCCCTATGTCTTCATTTCCTCGCCACCAGTCTCTGTGCAGTTTTCTGTGTGGGAGGTGGTGGGGGGGGTGGTGATAGTGTGGCTCAGTTGTTCTGCCAGAGAAATGGATTTGCAGTGATGGATGGCACGGTGGCACTGTACAGGTCTCAGCCTTTTACAGCTTTAAACTCATTTTGGGGTCACAGCAGAGGCTTTGTGCCCGAGCTCTGGCTCATCTAACCGGCCTGCTGGAGCCTGCATGCCAATTACCCCCCCCCCCCCCCCCACACCCTGCCAAGAAGAGCGGGCAAAGCGGGAACATAAAGAAGTATTTGCTCGCTTTCAGAGTCAAAAACGTTAGTGTTCTTCTTCAGTGACAAAGGTAGCAGGGGAGAGTGGTGCAGTGTAGTGTCCTGCAGACAGCCCTGACCGCATTCTGTGTGACTGGCGACCTAGCAAAGTATATTTAAATAAATGTTTTCATATATCTATTTATCTAACCTCAAAAAACCCAGTAAGGAGGTATTTACAATGATGCCTATATGTCAATGCATGCAAACACAATAGTTAACAAAAACAACAATGTATGATAGCTAAAAGCCTAAATATATATTGATAAAAAGGCAATAGAGTAGATAGTAAAATAGAGGGATTCAATACAGTGAGGTATTTTAAAATGACAAATAAGTCTTCCAACGGTCAAAAACTAAAAATATCTTTCACCTGCATTGCTATTAAAATGTAGCGAAGCATCACATTTTGATGTTTTAAAGCTGGAAAATATATGTATTTATGCTATAAATTACCTATATTATTAATTCTGTGTGACTGGCGAAGCCACACACAGTCTAGTATTCGACATAATGATCTCATCTTATTCTCCTTCTTCCGCCACACATTTTATGTTGACACGAAACTGACAAAAAACACATCAAAACGGGCGGAATGACGGGATCGGGTTGCTATCACTTAGTCAGAAACGATGCAGGAATGTGGTACAAGAATCCAAAAATGTAAAAGCCAAACAGTTTAAATAGTCCGCTAAAATGTATGGATATTCTTTGTTGTACTTTAACAAGACAACTAATGCTATTACTCAGCGGGGGTAATGTTAGCATCGGGACACGCACCCAAGTTTCAGTCAGTCAACATTTCTTTGAATGTTCTGGTTTGATTATACTCCTCATTGTTAGGTTAAGTGAACGTCTTATAGCAGCAATTACCGCTCGGTTCAACACATCTTGACATCGTCTTCATGTGGTGTGTAGGCTTCACGGATGCCTTCAGACTATTGAGCTCATCTCACTGTACATGCTTTGCAAAGTGACGCAAAAGTTAAACTGAAGGAATGAAAAAAAAATTGTTTGGAGCGGTAGAATTGATTTCGATATTTTCTCATCACACCTTCATTTTTTTCAATTTTCTTGGACTGTTGCACTTCTGTAGTTGTTGAAAAGTCCACATTGCAGCAACAAAGAGTGGGTTGCTTTCGAGGTCATAATAGATTGACCTTTTTTGGCCTTTCACATACTTTCAATTAATTCTCTACCCTCCTCAAGTGTTCCTAAAGGCCTGGCAACTTTCTTCTCCTTCTGCTTTTAACCTCTTCATGACCGCTTTTAATAAAGAAGTTGAAGCCAAGAAAGTATACGTTTTAAACCGTTTGACATCATCACTTGATTTGACGCGATGTTCAGTGCCTTAGTTTGTTACCTGTTGTAGCGATCTTATTGTTAGGGTTAGTACAATTCAATATTTCGATAAGAAAGATGGCGATTTCAGTCATGGCAATTAATGCAAACAGCTAGAGACACGCTTGTTATGATGACAGCTATATATAATCATTCCTTTGCGCCTGACTAAAATGTCCTTCCGGTTTCATTTCACTACTGTGTATTTACATGAGTATATTCATTTCAGCCCCTTCAGACTGCCACTGATCCTGCATGACCCTCTCCACTCTCTCACATCAGTCCCTTCTGCATCCAGCAGCAACATTTCTGACATGGTCAAATCTGAACAGCAGTAAAATAGAAAAAACGGGGGAAAAATCTGTGTTCGTTCATGGTTCCCCCACACACCTGTCCTCTGGCCTGAAACATTGTGATGCCATGTGGCTCCTTTATCTCCTGCAACACGACAGGGTTACAGCGGTGATTTAGTATCGCACCTCGAGAGACAGATTAAACCACGATTTGTCAATATCAAAGCAGTACAGAGCAAAAGAGACCCTGACTTTTTGTACCTAGTATGGGTCAAGCTACACAAGGTCTGGTATTTCCTTCAATTCTAACAAAAGCTCCTTTTTTTTTTTTTTTTTTTTAAATGTCTGTGCAACTCCAGACCCTCAGGCTTTTAGCACAGCAGTATGAGTTTCTAGTCTAAACTCAGGTTGAAATGAAGCCTTTTTCATGGTTCCTTCTGGCAGAATGGACAAAGGTGGGATTGGCATACAGAGACCCCACTAGATTCTGGTCATTCATGATTGAGGCCAAAACGGACCTTTTTGTTTTGTAGTTTTGCTCTGCTGTTGCAAGACAAGTCTACTTTTTTCAACTCATTGACAGCTGTGATTGACAGACCATTCATTTCAACACAGTATGTGCGACTCAGTCCTCATTGTCCAGTTTGGGAAGTCCCTCAGACCCTTCGTACAGGTCGACATTGCGCAATATCGCTGACAGCAGAAAGCTTGAAACCGGTTTAACTCTGACATCAGCAGGGTCATCATTAGACGTGACAAAGCTCCTCTACAGAAGGCGTTATACAACATATTCAAATGCTGTGTAATACTCTTCACGATTAGTAAGCTGACGTTTATGTCCTACACCAAAGTTGGCTCAGGATTGCAAAGTGTGCTGCCAGTAGCAGTTTGTCACGGCGTTAAAGTGGGTTTAGGGGGATTTATCCCGTAACGGTGGTGAAACATTCACGTCTCGTAGGAACGGCTGTATTAATGACCTGTCCTGATGAAGGTACTGTTAGTAATCTGATACAAACATTAAGCTGACAGTATTGTTTTACTCATCTCTTCTTGCGCCCCAAAATCCCCCAGCGATCTCATCTCCTCCCCTTTAAGAGTCAGACGCAGGGATTCATGGCAGCAGTGTGTGACCTCGGACCTGTTTGGGTCTGTAATGCATTAAGATGAATGCTTTCCCTCTTACTGTCAGATGATGAATTGCGGGCTCCAGGGGAGGCTCTCTGCTATGTTAAAGAGGCGCTTGCAGACATGGCACTTTCATCAATCAGAGGGGGGGGCGCTGTAATGTCGTTACACTGCAGAGAGAGGAGACTCTGCAGCAGACGGGCCTTTTCTCTCTTTAAGTTGCTTGCTTAATGCTTTCCCCTCTCCCTCTGTGGTATAAGAAACATGGGGGTGCATTGCTGAAACATGTATGTGGATAAAGTCCTTGTTGTGGCCTTCAGTCGGAGTTATCGCACTGTGTAATCAGCTGTTCTCAGGTACAGCTTGCCATGTCCTCCCTACAATTTCCTCTTTTCGCTCCGAGGGCAATATCAAGGTCTCAATTAAAGTGACACCTGGGATCTCACAGTCACAAAGAGCCAGCAGAGCTGCCTGCCGGTGAGCCTGTCACTGATTAGTCAACACCCCAGCAGCCCGGAGATGACTCTGGGCATGGTGAAGCCCCCGGTGGAGCCATGGTGTGTTGCAGTCGCTCCAGTGAGCAGAGAGGTTCTGGGGCCAGACGCAGGTGAACCATGCTCAAGTCGTTCCCAGGTGACAAGCAGAGGAAGAAGACTGACAGGATTTACCTCTTTCCTTATTTGCTTTATTTTTCAGTCTCTCCCAAGCTGGGCAAACACTCCAAACCAATTTACCAAATAAAAATATTCATTTTCAAGATTCAAGGCTTTATTGTCATGTGCACATTAGCTACAGTGGATATATGGCAATTAAAAACTTCACAGTTTTTGAATAGTACCTGGGATTTATTTATAGAAATGTGAAAATTCTTGTCTATTACAGTTCCTTACGGCACCCAAGTGTCGGGATATTCTGAGCTTGATTTAGTTTTTTAGGACAGAAAGTCACAGAAGTGTTTAATAAATCTCCAATTACAGTTCCCACAATATACAGTAAATGGATACTGAGTTTTAGACAAGTACAACATTGCATTTCAAAGTTTCAATTGAATTTAAAGAACACATTTATCATGACAAGGGCTAGGTTTGAAACCTGATGGCTTTTCGAATACCTGAAAAAAAATATATACAATTAGACTGATCTAGTCATATTTGTATTCAGTCTTGCTTATTCTTTGACGCCCCACTTCGTGACCTAAACTAATAATTAAACATATTTGCCAATTCCAAAAAGTATTTCTTTTCAAAGACATTGAATGATTTCAAAACATTAAAGAGTCAAATATTTTTGGTAAATGAAAGCAGGAGGTATAGGTAGAAAAAGCCCTGCGAGGTATTTCAGTAAAGGAAACGGTATGACATTGGAACCTTTTTCAAAAATGCTACCCAACCTTAACCTTGATAAATATAGTTTAGCAACATAAAAGGGAAAGCTTTTATTCATCTGGTCCACCTCCACAATCTGTCCTCGCCCTGTATTTACCAGCTTTTCTACAGACAGCACCTTCATATAGCTCACGGGATTGGAAGATTCTCCCGGTTATTTGCGTGTTGCTCATCTCCTCCCAGAACCTTCCATATCTCTGCCTCTCTCCTCTCATTCTCCCCGTGGCTCTCCTCTCATTCTCCCCGTGTGAGGTCGTGGAGTCGTGGCAGTTGTTGCGGTGGGAGGTGTGGTGTAACCCCGGCTGTTTTGGCAGATAAGCCTCAGCAGGCCCACCTGCTTCCCCGATGCTCGTCAGCCAATAGGACTCGAGCTGTCACAGGCCTTCAGTCGGAGGCAGAAGGTTGCCATCTCGACGGATCCAACGCAACTGCCTCATCGCTGCTTGGAAACACGGAGAGCATCTACATCTCTAATAGGAAATGTAAAAGACTCCAACGAATTGAGTCGAAAAAGTGCTCCTTATTTGAGTTTTGTTTGAACTTGACCTAGTCTTTGAAGAACTGGATTTAACTGATTAGGTTATTTACAGAAAATGTAGTCAACCAAGTCATTTTTCAGCAAAAATAGCAAACACTTCATTTGCTGTTTTGTATCCTTGCAACGAGATGTATGATTTCTTACTTTGGACTGTTAGTTGAACAAAAGTGTGGTCTAACTACATAGAGGGAACCAAAAGCAAGACGACTAACGATGTCCATTATCTGTTGTGACCCTCAATTTAAAATGATCAAATGTTATTTCATATTTGCATGGGTTCTGGAAATAGATGCAGCTAAATATCCTGGAAACAAAGCTTGTATCTCGACTTAGACGGAAATAATGGAGCAACAAAGCAGTAATAGCCTCATGAATAAAAGTGGTTCGGCGGAGCAGTCTGTGTTTGGTCGGTTTGTTTCATTGGTATACTTTTATTGCAAGGCTCTAGCTTAAAGTCATTATCTTAAAATGTGGGTATTCAATGTCATTGGTTATGAAATGGGACAGGGGATCAACAATGTTATGTTTTGAGTACAGACTGTATAGGTGTCCTCCTCTCAGGAACTAGTGTATACACAGGCCTTTAGCGTTGTGATTCCATTTTAATTGATTTGTTTCTGCGCTAATGACGGCTATAACATCAAGTTGTCCTCTTTGACGAGCCAATCATCTTGACTGTCAGGGAGGCAGCTCCCTCCCCCAGGCCCTCGCATCACTTCCTGATCTGAATGTATAAAATTCAGCTGTGGATTTACAGCTCTGAGTCGAGCAGTCATATTTTTTTTCTCCGCCTCGAGCCAAAGAAGCGATTTTTTGGTGAGAAAGCATCACGGTAGAGGTCAATAAACAATGGCTCGGTTATTGCGTGGTAGATTGAAAAGGAAATAATTTTGTGGTGGAGGCAGAGAGGTGTGTGTGTGTATGCATGTAGTGTGTCTGTGTGAGTGTGAGTTAAGGAGCAGACCCCTGTTCTTCCTGTAGAGGCTTTCTCTTGGCAGCGAGTCTTCAAGCTGACCTGTCGGTATCAGTCAGCCTGCAGGGCCGTGAAATGACCCTGCAGCCTCTTTCAGCTCTTCCCCTCACACTGTTGCACCCCAAATATGTTTTGGTTTCTTTTTTTCCCACATCTCCCTGCTTTATATTCACTCTCCACGCCTCATTCACTCGCTCTGTTCTCCGTCTCACGTAGGCACAATAGCTTAGTTTCTCTTTTCTCCGGAGACTTAATGTTTCCTGTTTCTTAACGATCCTGTTTGCAAGGCTTCAATAAGAATCACTTAATGGATTGAGAGAGGAGAGACGGACCCCTGGTTTTTTCATAGCCCACTGAAAATGTTCAAGGAATAGGAGCAGCTCAACAGTCTTGCTTTCTGTGTTTTTGAGGAAGTGTCTTTTCTCTTTCTGTTCAACCGAATGCCAAGTTTTTCCTTTTTTGTTTTGTCTTTTTTAACTCAATCCTGCAGTAAATGTATTCCGTCATCCTCACAATTCTCGGTACGCTTCCTGCCCTATCTGCGAGTTTAAAGCTCGATTGTTTTTTAATTTAGGGAGTTTGATTTTTTGGGAGTACACCCTCACCGCTCTCGCCAACACGCCTGCTCTTTCCCTCTGATGGTGGAGAGATGGATGGCTGGGAGAGAATGATCCTCATGGCAGAGACATCAGTCAAGCTGACAAATGGCAGCCCTAAACTTGGAAAGCCATTAGCAGAGCCGAAGCAGGAGTGAAGCCGGGCCAAGACCCTCTGGTTTCCATGATTCCCCTTTTACAGAGCGCCGTCCTATGCCAGGCCACGACATGGCGGCGGGGGTGAGACCACCTCTCTGTCCCGCATGTTGACATAGGGCCGAACCCCAGTCATTAATGAACAAACCCTCCAAAGAAGCATGAAGGGGTCGGCTGTCTTTTCATTTATGACTCATGCAATTGGCATAAGGCTGTGTGGGAGTTGAGAGTAAGTTCTGTGACGGGCATTATGTATTTACCGCCCTGCGTTTACAGTTTGTCAACACTGACGTCATGATTCAGACGAGGATCTGGACAGAGTAACGTTTTTGGAGAAAGGCTCCTAACGTGCTGAATTATAGCATTAATAAAGCCATTGTTGTTTTAGATTTTTTCACTTTTTACATCTTAATTTTCTACCTTTTGAACATCTCCCTCCCTCGTGCTGGACGACTGTCAATTTGGAATCATATTGAAACTAATTTTTTCTACATCGAATATACAAAACAGCTTTTTAAAACTTCTCTTACAGAATCAGGTGAGAGGTTATTTTTCCTGCGCTTGACTGAGCTCCACAGAGACGAAGAAGCATTTTGGAGAACATCAGCAGCGGCTGTGTTTATCTATTTGTGTCTTTGTCTTAGCAGCTGCTTTGTAAAGGAAATATTGTTCCTTTTTGTTCAAACAGAAATAAAGAGGCAGTAGGGAGGGAGGGCAGAGGGGGAGAGACACATTAGCCTGTCTAAACGCTGTGCCAGAACTCTTCGTCTACAGTAACAACACTAAATACACCGATGCATGTTTCTAGTGATGTCTATAAAATCATGGCTGAACATAAATATTGAGGGAGAAACATGACCGTTAAATGTACATTTTAATTAACAAAGCAGTTGCTAGACAACATTGCGCTTAAATGCTTGCAAAAGAGATGGGATTCTGGATGCAAAATAGACCATTATGGGCAAATTGCGTGCTATAGACGGAGAGGAAATTGGCGTCATTTCAGAGTGTGATTATAGCGAGCTGGTAAACAAAAACTGAAGTGTCTGATGTTTGAGTAGTTGCCTCATCATGGCAGACAGTGTGTGTGTGTCTGTGTTTTGGTATTTAACACTCTTGTGACACACAGGTAGGGGGGAATGCTACCCTGCAGGAAATGTCATGATGCAAACAGAGATATAGCATGGGGAATGTGGGGCGACTCAAACAAGCCATGTTTGTCAGTGCGTGAAAGGGTGAGGAGCTTTAAACTCTGAGAAAACTACTCAAATTTGGAATAAAACACTTATTTACACTCGACTGTGACTTGACACAAGAGTGGAAATTGGGCACTGAGTGAGTAATTATTTACATTTATCCTCTAATCGTCTCTGTTGTTGAACACTTTGTAGATCCATATGACATCTTCTAAAGTAGCAGGCTTTAACTCATTATAGGTGATCGCAAAACACCCGTGATAACAATGTGAAAACTGCCATAAACACACAGGAAAATGTCATTGTGAATATGTCACTGTAGGTATCAATGTTGATCCTCAAGGAGAGAGCAAAAAGTAATGTGTTGTCTAGACATACGCAAATACAATATAAAAAGGAAGACAAATGTAAGTAAATTGATATATAAACAAATGAGCAAAAAAGCACAAAATGTTCAGAAATAGCTTTAAAATAGTCTTTATTTTGCTTTTACTTCTCTTGACAAACCACCAGTACACAGCCTTGGGACAGGTACTTAAATATATTTATTTCAACACGGCAGATTAGAAAAAAACCTCACTTCGGAAATGTACTGTATGTATGGCTGGGGCTGCCTGTTGAAGCGGCCAATAGACACCCATATTGGAGACGATTTATTTTCCCTTTACGTATTCTACTTGTCCTTTTTGTTCTGAGGAAATAATGAGGGTAAAACTTTGGGCCATGCATTATCAGAAGAGGAGGGAAACATAAAAGAAAGTTTTATTAAAACACAACACTTCCAAGTAGAAGTGGCCACCTTAAGGCTCATTGAATGGAGAATAAGCACTCAAATACATTTCATAAGAGCGAAATATCGCTTAGTTTGAGCCCTTTATAAAATGTAATGGCTTCCGTGAGTCACTTAGGCCAAGTGCAGTACAAGTGCGTCTGTCTGGGGCTTCAGACATAAAGGGCATTATCTGTCATCGCACTAATAACCAGACTCTGGCATTAAGATATTATGTAAACTTTGACCCCCTACCTTCCCTTTACTTCCAATCTTTGAGGGTTTTTAGTGTTTCTCATGAACAATGCACACCGCCCACCCTTCAGCAGTCGGTGAACTACTTGTGGCTGGACGGTCTATCTGTGAATGCCTGTTGGAGGGATTTTAAAACAATAAGAAATCTCATCTACCACCTAGATGCCTTGTTTACTGAGAGGCTTTGCACTCCGGGGAAACGGGCAAACGGGAGCTTAAGAGTGTGGCCGTCGGGGAAAAAAAGGGAAAGCGTTGACAAGGCAACGGGAGCTCATTATCTCGTCGTCTATGCCTGTCCACGGAGCGCCATTGATGGGTGCCAGAAGACAGTTTGGAGCAGACAAATGGGGTTGGACCCTACGTTTCCCACAAAAGACGATCAAGCAGGAATAACACGTCCATGGAAATGACACGTCGGCGCTGTAATCCTGGATTACCTGTCCGCCTCGCTCCTTCGCGGTCGCGTCTGCATGTGGCACGTTTCAAATCAGACAAGATAACAAACAGTGGCTCAGCCTTCACTGCTGTGAGGCTGTGTTTGATCGTGTTGTCAAGATACATAATGTGTGCAGCGGGAGCTCTATCTCTCTCCGTCCTCTCATCCTCTGCTGACCAGCTTCTTATAGGAGGTGTGCCGCGTGGACAGGGGAAAGACATGTTGTTCTGGGTCATGCAATGCAGTATGTATTGGCTCCGATCTGATTATGTCTGGGTGATTGATCATATCTACAAAGCATGCAAATATCTGCTGCAGTCATCGACTTTTTACTGACGTATAGGAGGGCATAGCCACGATAACGAAAGAAGCCACATCTGTTTCGTTAATTGCAAACTTCAATATCACATTCTGTATCAAGAGTTGTCTCTTTTGCTCACCTGTATAAAAGCTTTGAGGGGTACACGCATATGTAAATCTTAATTTTATCAGGCGGCATCATCTAGGTGTCTTTGCAGGAAGACTTGAGGGAAAAAGAGAAAGATAGTGAGAAAGAAAAATCACAGAGTTAGTTTACAAGAAATTATAACCACACTTTGACCGGTAAATGCATTTCAACTTTAGGTAAGTTTTGACGGACCTGAGGCCTCAGCCAGATACCAACCTGACTGTTTTGCTTTGTTTATGTTTTTGCATCTTGTGGTTTTCCATTTCCACACGGGCTGTGCCATGATGGCTGTCTCTGATAATAGCCGTAGTCAACTTATATTCAAACTTAAGTCTTCAAATGTATGTCATGTGCAAGTTGCGTCCCTAAAGATTCAATGGCTACCATTTATTCACATGGTTCTGTTTTAAAAAATGGAATTTACAGGTTTTTGCAGTTCACATTGATAAGAAAACAAGTACGGTGTAAAGGGAAAACGTTGAGAATTGGACACTTTTCAGCCTGAGTGGCCAGAGAGATCTGCATCAGCAGCTCTGTGGGTGAGGACGGTCCTCAGAGAGGATCTTGGACCACTGCCACTTCTCAGATTACGGCCACAGGAGTCCAGAGAAAGTAAAACCTCCAGTGAACAGCCCCGACGTGGGCCTCGGTTCAATCCCCATCCTCAACAATTTATTTCTAGAGTGTACCAACTTATTTTCTGTGAATTTCCACGCTGTTTACATTTCCGTCTCTCAGCAGCGAGTCTATCTTTGCATGATGTGTTCTGCTGCTGGTGTTTACCGAGGGGTACGTCTTGTGTTTGTGAGAACTGAGTGGGAGAAAGGGATTTAGTTTTTTTCCTGTTCATGATTTGCTTGATTTTGGTTAGGAGCTCGTTGGCAGCCTGCAGTATTTCTAGTCACATTTAGTTGGCACATATAGTGGTATAGCTCCGAGTGTAGGCAGAGATTTTACGTCTTGGATTCCTTCAAGAGGACTCGCTCCTCACTTGCATGCATCATGTGAATGTCAAATCTTTTGTCCAAGGGCATACACAAACCTTGCAGAAGTTAACAAACAGCTTTCTTTATACTGAGTTCAACAAAAGTCCACTGACAATCAAACTGTGATTACAGAAACTTTAACACAATGTGTAAGGAACTAAATAAAGTTGACCTTGTAACTTTGAAAAGCAATAGTTGAAGCATTGCTGTATTTTTTTTCTGAGGTCTTTCTGCATTGTCCCGTTTAAAGCAGTGCTATTTTTTTTTCCGGCAGAAATTAGACATCAGACTTGTTAACATTTGAAGAACAACCATAGCCATTGCACAGTAAAAACACAACAATTACAAGTAAACTCAGTTCAGTTCTAAAGTATGAAGGATTCAAAGGCAGGGACAAAAGCACACAGGGCACAATTATTTGTATTTATCAGGTCTTTCCAAATATTGTCTGAAAAATGCAGACCTTTGCTTTTTGAGTTAACCTTAACGATCTATGTGAGGTTTGCTGAGTCTGCATTTTCGTCATACTGCAGTCTTTTTCTGAGGGCAGGACGGCTTCTCGAGGGCCATTTCTCATTTTACTGCCCTGCTCAAAGGCTACTGCAGTGAAGACAGTGTGGATAACAAGTAGGTTTTTGATTTCACAAAGTGTTTAGTTGGAAAGATATGTTGAAGAGCACCTTACAGTGCCAGTGAAGTGCATTTTTTTGCGCCAAAATGAAATGGCAGTTTCATTTCTTACATATAATTGTACCTGTTCATGGCTAAAATATTTTTTTAGGAAGTGCGAGGGACGAGATAAACATCGCAAATTTTTCATCCCGTGAACGGCCGTCTGAGCCTACCGCTGCTGCAGACGATAGCGGCTGTGACGTCACAAAATGGGCCCAGTTGTGATTGTAAACATGGCGGAGACTTCGGAAAGTGATACTGGTGCGAGAGAAATGAGTGATTTTGACAGCTTTTCGGACAGGATAGATGAGGAAAGTGGCCATGGAAGTCAATTTAGTTGAGGACAATATTTTGTCATAGATCTAGAGTAGATCTACACACAGGATTGGCCATCACCTGATCATACATTCATCTGTTCATAGCATGATGCAACATTCATGTTCACATGCAGTGTTGTGCTAGTTACTGAAAACCAGTAACTAGTTACAATTACTAGTTACTTCACTACTTACACCAAAAAGTAATGCGTTACTGTGAAAAGTAACTTTTTAGTTACTTAAAAAAGGGCACCCATTAATGCCCTTATACTGTAGCCTTCATTTCAGTACTGTTATTGCATCGGAGAATAATACAACCTGTTGATCAACTTGACATGCATTTGCATCACTGAACTCTGCTAAGCAATGTGGTCTATACAAACACAAACACAAAGATATGTTTCAAAGTGCCAATCCAGCCGCTGTTGCTTAGGTGGAGGTGGAGTGGCGTCGGATGAGTCTGGGTCTGTGGTCTTAGCTACTAGCTTCGTCCCAGCATGTTGTTTCTGCAGATGTTTCAACAGATTTTAATTGCTGTTTTGGGCAGTCGATAGGATCTTTGACCCGCCAAGACACAACTTACATTTAACTAAAACGTTCTTTTCTTTGTGCTCGACAAAAGTGAAATAGTGAGAATATCTCCAGGCGGAGAAACTCGACTTGAGCTCTGCCGCCGCCATGATAGTCTTGTTAGTAAACACAAACACAGTGGCCTTTATTTTTCATAAACAATCTACGAATCTACGAAACAATGACACCAGCCACTCACCTTCATCTTTTGGGAACAGAAACATCGCCACTTCGGCAGAATTGACATTACCACAGCCAGCGGCAATGCATCGCTTCCCGTGTGTTTTTCCTCCCTTTTTCTTCACTGTCGCCTCCATTGTCAGGTTTCCTCGATTGGCAATCACTTCCAGTCGACTGCGAAACACTTTCCAATAAAATACTCGCTCAAAAACGTTGGTAAATTCCACTTTGAAACAGAGACAAAATGAACGGTGGTGAATGTAAACACTTCGGCTGAGCCCATCTTCTGACGTCACGCAGTAGATCGCAAGCCACGCCCACGAAGGCGGAGGTCGACTGCGGATTTCCCAGCGGAAAATTCCAACTCGTCAAATTCGTTGCTATTCCAACATCTTTGATATGGGTTCCAATGGACAATTTTGGTCATTACTATACGTATTAGCATAACAGATCATGCACCGGCGCACACTTCACTGGGTCTTTAAGGTCCCATGAAATCGACTGTATGTGAAACAAATTGGGTGCTCGGCTTCTTCGTTTAGCATACAAAGGAGCCCTAAATTGAACAAATGAAAGAGCTGTATGTTTCCTCCCTGCCAACATATAGGACCTATACTGACGCTCGCTTCATTGCTATTTCTTTGTCAGCTCACGTGCTGTTTACTTTGACATTTTCCAATTTAGCTGTCAAAGTTACTGGAAGGACAAAGGGAACACACACGTCACATATCACTCGATAGTGTACACTTGGTTGATAGCATCTAAGAGATTCACTAAGAAAAAAAAATCAAATATGAATAGACATTCATACATCCTAATTGATGCTTTACTCGTAGTAGGAGGGAGACAATTGCTGTAATTGTGAAGAGGCAGGGTGACAAGATGTAAAAACAATGCCACTTTGTCTGACTGTCTTTCACACACACACACACACACACACACACACACACACACACACACATTCTTTATTTAATGGCCCAGAAAAAATAGCATTTGTGCCCACAGAGGAAAGTATGCATGTTTGCATAAATATATGGTTTGAGGTGTTTATTGCCGAGTGACTGTGGGGAGAAAAGGCGCCTCTCGGTACAACATGCTCTTTAATAAAGACACAGGTTGGCAGATTGGGAGTGTCAGTGCATGTGGCATATACAGCCTCTTCAGGTGATTTATGAGTGCACTGCTAGGCTATTACATTACGGGCCCCAGTCCTATTCAGTGAGGGCGATAAGAGCAGCCCTCTGTTGGAACTCTGCCGGTACAAGCGTTTTGTTTTAGTGGTATATCCCTGCTTTTTGATAAAGGAATTAAGTATGAGGAAAATCTAATCATGTTGTCTGCACTGCAGCTGTAGCTCTTCTATTAGGGTTTGCCGAGTAATGTTCAAGGGAAGATGGCTTGGAATTGTTTGCATCCTCATTGAATTTCAAATCGTAGACCTTTCCTTATTGCGTAAACAATATTATGCATTAGCTGCACTAGACTTGCATGAGGCAATGAAAGCAAAAGCAAGTATCCACCTCTTGAGAACTGCCTCCATTTATTCCGGAACAATTTCTACTCAACTCAAAAGGTGCAGGACGAAAAGGTGCAAGTCTGCAGTTTGTTCCCAGTGCGATTGGCTTTGGACCCGGCCTTGTGTTTGCAGAGAGGCCGACATGCCGAGGCTAGAGTTCACGCTGCAGCGCGCCGCAGCCGAAAGGCCAGTTGTCAACCACCAGCGGAGGAAAAACAATGGGGCGTCAGCCAGAGCGGTTTGGAAAAAGGACGAGTCAGGGTCGCTTTCACTTAGCACAGCATGTGGTCACTGCAGTGAGCCACAGGAGAGGAGAGGAGAGGGTAGGAGGCAGGCTTAGGCTTAGGTAAGGAGGAAGGAAAGAAGGAAGATGCTGGCAAGGAAACTGACGGAAGAAACACTAACGGTAACTATAATGAGATCTTGCGTTGTGTTAATACTTTTGTTAAAGTAAAAACAGCATAAACACAAAAATGTCCCAACTTGGGATCAATAAAGTACTTCTTATCATCTTATCTTATAAACACAAAGCATTTTTCTTCATCAAGCTAAACCTTACAGCATTATTGTGGGAGGGGGTGGGTGAGTGATTGTTATAGTTAAGCATTACTTTTTATTGGCTACAGGTCTTTTCTTGAATCAATTATGTCAGAATGGGGCTGGTTGCCAAATCCAAAGTATCTTCCCACTTAAAGTTGAATTAGATTACACACTTCAATTTCAAGTCAATCATACCGATCTTCTTTCAAAAGTATCACAAACATATTGTATTTTGTTCAGGATGTAGTCTGCTTCTCAGAGTTGGAAGCTGTTTTCTACTGTCAGCATTATTGTGGTTCTGGTTGCAGACCTAAAGGCATCGGAAACCCTTGACATTTTCTGAAGGCTTGATGAATGTGTGAGATTATTGTCCTTTGGGATGATGTGCCAACTGATTTCAGTTTTGGCAGTCCAACACACAATAGCATATTTAGACATTTGCTGCTGCAGCAGCGGAGTCGAGCAGTGAAGAGCCTTGTCAGATCTCTCCCTCAGGGACGCTTCCCAGCACGATGGAAAAGCCAAATAATTAATTGGTCTAATGTTCCACTCCATCGTGACAGCTCCTCAAGAACTAACTTGTGACAAGAAAGCATGAAGACCCTTCTCACTGTCAAAGATGCTGATAAGGAGCAATCTGTATGATTCATGACACGAGATAAGAGGTCCCATGTTGAAGGAGCCCATCGTAGGTGCTCTCCATCCTCCCATTACTGAGCACATCAGAGGTGTGGATGTGCACCACATTCTTGTTTCATGTAATTATTGCAATTGGGCCAATTTCATGTCTTTTACAGGCCTCTTGTAATGAACAATTTGGCACATTTATTCTGATAAACATACCACTGTACGTTGGGTCTGTTCCCCCCCCGAGGTTGGCGAAAACAGCCGTGCAGAGACAGGCTGAGACAAATAATGCAGCTCCCTATTTGGAAGGCATTATCCCCTCAGAAGTGTGAGGCTATTTATGTTGAGTGTGGGTGTTTGTAATGAGTGTGGCCATACCAATGTGCCAATTAGTCTCATGCTCAGAAATCATAGACGCATTCCTGCCTCGCCACTTGTTAGCAATGAAGCTGTGATTTTGACAGAAATAATCGCAGCCGTGATGATGATACAGCCCGCCAATTAATTTGACTTCTAAGCTTAATGCCAGTTTTTCTTGTTTTTAAACACCGACTACTATATTCAGTTTTTTTCTACCAGGATGGAAATGTTCCTAAAAATACTTTTATGACCAGTTGTATTCATTAAAAGCAAGGATAATTGAAATTAAGTAGAACAACTTTCCACAGACTTGCTTCTAATCAATTCTGCAATAAATATGTCCTCACACTAAAATGAATCACATTCATCATGTCGGAGGTTATGCAATGACACTAAGTGGCCAGCAAATGATTTTTTTTAGTATCAATCTGGAAAACTGGCAAACATATTTCAACTGATTCAGAACAATAATTAGTTTCTGAGAAAACATTTGAGGTTTAAGATATTCTACAATATGCAGTAGCTTTAAATCATGACGATATTAGTGGATTATCCTGCTGCTCCCTTTTAATCTACCCCTCAGACTCAATGTGAAGTCCACAGCTTTGATGTTTGTTTTATTAGTTTTATCTTCAAAGGACAGTGGGAAGATTAGGTCAAACTCAATCTCCCCACACCTCTGCACCCTTTAGCAAATGTTCACTAACACTATCATCACACACATTAAAACTGAAGGGCCTTATCGTGTTTTGGAGAAAGTGATAGCTAAGACTCTAATGTGAATAGGAAGGGGAAATGAAAACTGCAAATAACACTGTCTGCCTCGGTTAGCGGTGTGGTCAGAGTTATTTCTTTTATATGCAGGTGCATCGTGGATGTGTTTGACATTTTAAAAGTAATGGCTTGAACTTTAATTAAATTCTTGTTTATAACAAAGACTCTTTCCCGTATTGAACACTCATCTCAGAGGGAATAGATATGAGCTATTCCTAATTTGAAAACCCTTTTTTTAAATAGTCTCACTGGACATTTTTCAGACTCCTCTACCCTCACGCCCCCAGTCTATTACATTCTCCTCCTTCTCTAAAAGACTGCAATTAATCTAATTAGTAATCAATCAGCCGGTGGGCCTCCCGCCTCTCCGGTGCTAATGGAGGATATGACAGGCCTGGACCTTGCATTATTAATACCTCCATTCCTGGAGCCCAGGGCCCCCCCCGACACCCACAGCCAGGGGCCATTGATCACTACCACAACCCAGTGAGCACTGCAAAGCCTGCTGGGACATTTCCAGAGAGTAGTGGGAGTGGAGGTGGGACTGTGGCGTGTCAGTCTGCGTGGGATGAATCTGTTTAGGGGTGATTTTGGTAAGGGAAGGCCAACATTGCTCCGGGGAGATTGAGTATCCTAAAAGTGTGATGACGCCTCGGTGGATCTTGTGGTCTTTGGGGAAGCTCAAGGAGTTGAGGGATTGTTTGAGTGGCGTTAATAGGAATGTTGTGCTCTGAAAAAAGCTCATTTGGTTAATGGGGCTCACCTCCAAACTATTATGGCAGAATAAAGGGCGGCCTCTCTGCGGGGCTATTTCCAGGAAATGAGACTAGAAATTATAGGACGCCGCTAATGCCGGGGCACACTGATCGCTGTGTGGCAATGAAACAATCACGGCAACATTATCCTCCATCTCCCATGTGTTATATGATCACCGGGTCTAATAGCTGCAGCAGCTGAGGTTACAGAGCTGGACAGCAGTCCCACCAGCTGATCTCATTCACTCAAATCGATACTGGAACCTGCTCCGGGCAGGAAAACAACGGAACAAAACGAGTAAAGCTCTTTGTTTCAAGCTTAACTGTAAACTTCCCGAGCTACACACAGAGCCTTCCTGTGTCATCTTTAACCGAATCTGCTAACTCTGATTCAGCTTACCTCCGTGCCAGCGGCTGGTAATCATGTTGGTTATCCTATCAGCATGTTATTTTTGAGGGTACGCTGTTAGAGCTTTGGCACTCGGGGCTGGGCTATGATTTAATATTTACTTTCAGTGTAATCTAATCGTGATATGATTATATTATGTCCTAATTCAGGATTTTAAGCTAATTTAAATCAAAAATGGTTTTTCTGAAGGTGGAGTTGAGTCAGATGTTTTGCATTTCTCTAATGTGCTTTTCTTAAATGATCTTTCACACTTTAATCAGCAGCTATTTTGATTTTGAACTAATCTCTAATGTGAATCTCTTCATTTTGGACTTTTGTTTGGACAGTTTGAATATTTCGCCTGGGGCTTTATGAAACTTTTAGTACGTTTTCATACTTTTTTGACATTGTTATAGACAAAGACCTTTGTGTCTAATCGAGCATAAATAAGCTGCAGATGAATGGATACTGAAAAAAATTGTTAGATGCAGCCGACCGATGGCTAAGAAATAATTTAAATGAATGTAAAACACTACAATGCGCTTCAATATAAGGGAAAATTGTTCATTTGATGGCTTTGATCAGCAGGAAAGTAATAGGAATAATATGCTACAACCTTCACAGTGCAACACATATCATACCTTAATATCTAATGTGCTGTTTGAGAGATTGTGGGGCTACAATATCATCCTTTAATCAAAGTTCAGAGACTTCAGGACCTATTGCAAGGAGCAATACATCTTTATTTTTAGTTTTTGCTTCATCCCTCTCCCATCTCTACTGTATGTTGGTATTAAAAAAGGCCTTTTTATTAAGAGTGTGATATTGACTTGTGTCTGATCTCCCAGCTCTATGGGATGTGATGATTTTTGACAGGAGAAACAGCTGTGGCCTGTGTGTGTGTGTGTGTGTGTGTGTGTGTGTGTGTGTGTGTGTGTGTGTGTGTGTGTGTGTGTGTGTGTGTGTGTGTGTGTGTGTGTGTGTGTGTGTGTGGTGTGTGTGTGGTGTGTGTGTGTGTGTGTGTGTGTGTGTGTGTGTGTGTGTGGTGTTGTGTGTGTGTGTGTGTGTGTGTGTGTGTGTGTGTGTGTGTGTGTGTGTGTGTGTGTGTGTGTGTGTGTGTGTGTGTGTGTGTGTGTGTTCAGAGGTTGCATCACTCTCTTCACTACACCAGACCACTTCCCATGACTCAGACCTGCTGTCATTAGTTACGGCGTCCATTACCTTTCCACTAACCCGCTCTCTTTCTGACTTTAGCACGGCCATCTTTACAGCGCTAATATCACAAATGTCATCTATGGTTAAGTCACCATCAGCGAGCTGGCCAAGGCTGTCACAGCGCTGCTTAATGTGCAGGAGGTTGTTAAGTATTTACAGGCCTTCAGTGGCTGTAAGAAGCCTCGATGGGAGTCGACGGTGTTGAGCTCACAGCAGCTGCAGTCAGCCGCCTCTTTCAGGAGGGATTGGGAAAGCAATGCGGCTCAGAGTCAGTGAGCTGGACGCGCTTTATCCAGGGATAACAACATGAGTAATCACTCTGTGGTCACCACCTCCATCCCAAACCCCTTCCTCATTTGTGTACCATGAGGCTGTGGGTGTAAGTGCGTAGGTGAAACTTTCTGTGTAGGAGGTAAGCTCGGTTACAGAAAATCCATGGAATACTTGCTGTTCGTTAGTCACCACTGTGCGGCCTGTTTGTGTGTGTGTGCTTGTTGGGAGATTTCTGAACTTACAAGAGCAGGAAGTTAGTCTTTAGCTCGGGTAGATTGTGTTTTTTCTTTAGGGAGGCTGTTAAAAGGTTGACAGTCAAGTTGCTGAGCTAAAGAAAGCAAAGTTCATATTTGTTTTCTGCCTCTACTGGGACATGTCTCCATGCTTTAATGTTCAAAAAGCTCTTTATTTGTCTCATACTGCCTGTGCTGCAGCACCTCTTTTCACCCTCTGTCTGAAACCAGAGTCCAGTCTGCTCTGATTGGTTAGCCGGCCGGCTCTGTAGTGATTGGTCAACCGATGAGATGTCCCGCCCCTTAGCCTATCACGTACAATTTGTTGGAACGCTAGCCAATAGAAGTGCGAGTTTTTCATCGTGATATCATAATGTCACGGAAGTAAACAAAGGAGTCCAATGGAGGCGTTTCAGAGTGATCACCTGTCCCTCATACCTCTCCACCGATCTGGTTTTCATGCTTTTCCTTTTAGTAGTAATTACTTTTCTGAGCAGCAGACATCATCCTGAGTAACACGAGTCCTGATACTCTTCACACTATTTATTCCACGTTGTCAGTTATGAAAACAGAGTGTGGGTGGAGGTTTGGACACAATAATCCTGAACTCGTGACTTGCCTATTTGTTTTCAGTATACAGTAACTAGACTTGGACACAAACACTGGTATCATGTTCGTGAATATATATATTTGAGCAACTGTGCATCAACAGAACATGGATATACTGTATGTACATATTATTCCAAAGTAGTTTTACAGTGCATGTTCTCCTATTAAAAAAAGAAACATTAAGCATCTTCCCGCAACCACACAGCCCTCTTCCTTTCATCGCCATGATTTGCCTAACATCTGGCTCTGTGTATGGCCTCTCTGCTTGTGTTAGCCGTGATGTTATGACAGCAGAGTAACTGAGGAGATTGCACTGAGAGAAGATGGAGCCCCTCTCCGGGGTTCAGAGGGTCATCGGCCCCGTAAAAGCCAAAGAGACAAACCCCTGATGTTTCTCAGCCTGTGTGTTTGCAGTGCAGCTGTTGCTCTCGTGCTGTTGTTCATTCTCATGTTTGTTTCTGTTTGCTGTCACAGGAAGTTTGTTGAAGACTGAACATTTTTAGAGGGAGAATCTCAAAGGGGGTTTCAACCCCTGACACTCCACTGACACCCCCCCATCGTTAAAACCCCGGCTCCAAGACCCCTACAAGGATAAAGACCCAATCCTGAGAGGAGTGGAAGGAGCTAAAGATTGGTGGAGCATTGGACGTAACAAAACCTTTCTGTAAGTACAATTATGATTCCTGTTTTCTCATTGTGCAGCATCATAAATATCACAAATGTCATCTATTTTCAGCGTTGACAGTTTGTTTTGTTGACCTCATTGTGGTTTTTGAGAACAAAACAGACTGGACTTGTTGATCAGTAAAGTATCTTGAAATACTTACAACAGTGTTTGTCCATCAAAGACACTCAATGAAACCCCATGAATGTCCCAGGAAAAACAAACAATACTGTGGGTCGTTGGAAATAATGATATTTGTTCAAGTTAAAATCGTGTGCGGCTCAGATTGCCACAGAAATGGAGAGAGAAATGTCTGCCTCTGTCTGTTAATAGCCTTCCTTTATTACACCCATACCTGATTGTATAAGCTAGTGCGGGTCATGATTTTGAAGTGTTTTTCCAAAGTGGCACAAAGAGAGCTTTCAATCAACGCTCTGCCTCACACACCCAGGTAGACCAACAGACACGTAGCTTTACTTTATGCAACACAAACGCATTGTTGTTTTCCGGTAGCTAGCTGAGCTCTTATTTGCAGCGATTTGACAGAGCAAACATCGGGCCAACTCTTTATTCATGCCCCCTTTTTCAAAGCGCTACCATTGTGCTGTGATCTCTTTTTGTTGGCTAGCTGTGCATATGTGCAACACGAGGCCATTGTGGAGTATTGTGCGTCAGTCAAAATGAATAGAAGCCCACTGCTGACAGCAGGGAAACAATACATGATGATTAGGAAGGACGGCGGAGTATATATGAACGAGGTATTGAACTGGATTGCTGGCATCGAGGTGGCATGAGGCGCCCCGATGTGGACGGCCATTTTCTGCCTGTCATTATTGATGACACAAAGACATATCAAAGGGGGTGAAATGGGACAGAACGGCAGTCAATGCGGGCGCACAGGCGTGAAACATGATCAGACCGGCGAGATGAATAGAGGTATTATCGTGCCAAAAATGCTAGAGAGACGGAGGCAGAAAGGGAGTGAGTGGCATTGCTCTCGTATCTTGTCACCCACTCACTTGACAATGCAGGCAGTGTGTTCTTCCCACCATAAGTGAAGCACAGTTTGCTGCATATTTCGCATGTATGAACATTTGTTCACGGCCCACATGCTTTAGTTGAAAAAACAAAACAGTTCTGTGTATGCCAAACCAAAACAACGGGATGCTCTCTGTTAACCCGGCCCTGTTTCAATTTGCACAACTTTACAAGTAAATGCGCTGAATTAAACTCTGAACCCGCAGTCACCTACCAGTTTATTTCATATCGTTATTCAGGTTTTTTATAGCACATTAACTCTGTTCCACTCCCCACCACCTGTCGGCAGCAACCTAGTTTTGGCACCTGTTTTTTATAACTACCAAATTAGGGAGAAAGTCAGTACCCTACTGAGAATATCAGCTGTCTCAGTTTGGTTTTGTCATGCTTTTAGATTTAAATCTTTGGAATTTCTGTGTTTGGATGAAAAACATTGGCAGAAAGAGAGGAGACGTGTCAGTCCTAGTTTTAAAATCCAGGACGATGCAGGTATATTTTGTACCTGAGCACACTGAGATGCCCCCCTGAGTATATTCCTTGTCTTTGCCCTCTGATAAACTCCAGTTAACCTCTCTCCCTGTTCACCCTGAGGGCTCCTTTCTTTATCAGTGGCCCTTATTCGCTCCTTTCTTTCCTTTTTCTTCCTCCTCGTCTCGTGCTCTTGCTCAATGTTAAACGAGGGCACGGACACACTCGGATGTGCCGAGACAAATTGGCACAGAGGAGGCAGATGGCGATGGGGAGGAGACTGGTTGTCATGCCATTTGCCGCAGCGACATGAATTGATCTCCGTGCCGCAGAGCAACCACACTCGTGTAATCCTGACTCTGGTTACCCCGTATGCACAAACAGACACACAAGAAAGAGCTCTGACACGCATGCCACCCTACACCAGCCTTCCGTCCCCATTAGTATCAGTGATGTGTGCAGCCGAGGTGCTTGCTAACTGTCACGGTCTCTCCACTCGGAGAGGAGGGGGGCGCTGAGGGACTTTGACAGAGACACAGAGCTCAGACTAATGGTAGGCTGGTGGCACTCTGGGAGCCACGACACACACCCTACCGCAGAGACACATACCATCACTGGTGCACTGTACATGTTAGCAGGCTGTTCTATTTACAGAGCCGCTGTCTTTACAATGTTTACCCTCGAGACTCTGCTACAGCTTGACTAGATTCCCCCATGGGTGTTGTGATATTGCAACATGACTTCTGGTAAGATCACAGTTTGTCAGACAGGACTGGCGTTTGCTCATTAGGCTGTTTCCCAGGGATGTGGAAATGTTCCCCAATTGAGTGTTTTTTTCTTTCTTCAAAGCAGCGCTGGGAAGGGATTTTAAAAATACTCCCATCTTAGCTTAAATCATGCGGGGCTGAAGCAGAGAACAGCCTCTCAGCTCGCAGGAGGTGACCAACTTTAACAAAGGGCATAAAAAGAGAGGGAGTTTTACTTTATAATGTTGCTTCTCTTCACCCTTTACAAGAAGATATTCACAGGTCAGGATGACTTGTCCTATTGCAGGAAAACAAAACACTTGAGAGGATGGATGTTCCGGTAATATCAGTTTGAAGTGTCCTCACAGACCCATTTGTAAAAGTGTACAGAGTGTTTTTAGCCAAGTAAGTCAACACATGCAGCTGCATATTCTTACAAATAAGTCATCTCCTTAAGACCTGGATGTTATCTACTGTCCACTCTATACTGTATAATATTTAATTTGGTTGAATAATATCACATTTTTAGATTAATGAAAATACTAAGTAGTAGTAGCATATTAGACTTTACAGAGCATTTACATGCACAAAAACCTCTATAACACACCACAGGAAATTGAAAACCCCAAAAAGCACAATAAGGCCTCGTTAAAATGTTGTCTCAGCTTTTTTTGAAAATGTAATTTGGTAGCATGTCTTAATGTCACCTGTCACTACATGTGGTGTGTGAAAAATCAACATGTAACCAAGGGTTTGAAATGACCACATAGCATCTGTCTGTAGCTTAAGAAATAATCAACACCCGCAACAACTCTTTCACTGAGCAAGGAAACCAATCTTCCGAGTCAAATTAATTCCCCCGAAATGGAGTTAATTATAAAAATACAAGATTTTAAATGGAGTAAATGCTTCAGATTCTCTTTTCATTACAACCCTGCCTTCCCTCAGTGGGCGGGGGGATGGGATAATTGCTGGCTTTAGCTCTCCTTACCTGGAACGTGACGAGATAACTTTCCCACGGTTGCTTAATATTCAGTGAACCTGCAAGCCCCGAGGAGTGATATCGATCCGCAGATGTGATGTATTCCCTGCCTTCCTCTCAGGCATCTGCACAGTCATCTGTGTGGGAGTCCTGATGCTCCCTCTGCACCTCAGAGAAGAACGCATAAAAAGATCGAGAAAACTGAGAAAACAGAAAAGCACATTTCTCATATAGTTGAAGCCCTTTGAGGATTTTCCTCTCAAGCTGTGAACATAATTATTTTGTTATTGATCGGCAGTTTGCTGGTGTTCAACAGTGATCTGATGAGCTTTTTTCTAACCACAAAGAGAAGCATATCGACTCTGAAACATGCCTTTCAGACTAATATTTGGACTTGGAAGAAACTTTCTGCTGACTCATGTTAACTACGGATAATTATCGTCACATGGGAAAGCTGAAGTGATGCAACATCCCGGAGCAATTCAAACTCGCCATCTAGGCAAAAACATTTTTAAACCTCCCCCAGCAAGCAATGTTTTATGAGATGTCCATACGCTATTAGACAATCTGAGCTGCTGGACAGGAGCCAGGTTGTTACACCAACACACACAAATGCAATCGCGTGTCCATGAACACAGACAGCAAGCTCCGAGGAGAAAGCAGCCCTCAGTTTGTGATAACAGCTCTTTCACTGTCAGCACAAACAATCTGCAGGCCTCCCTCCCCACAACCACCACTATAGTGTTTGCATTCGCCAAATTCATAGAGAAACAAAAAGCTCCCAGGACATGGAGTGCAAAAACAAATCTGCAGCCGAGTTTAAATAAATAAGCTCCCTATAATGGGAGAGAAATCCTTCTTTTTGTTTAGAGCATAACACTAATGTTGTGGCTGTTGGCAGGTCAAAAAGGAGCTGCAACAGTCTTAAAACTGGAAGAAACACGCTCACACAAAACCGCTCCACTCCTTGTCTTCATTTGAACATTTACGACAAAACAAAAAAAATTCAAAAATACAATAAATAGGCAGTTATAGTATAAGTGTAATGGTGATTGTGGTGGGAAATTGGTACGAAATTGCGAATAAATCACAGCCAACAGAACATTTCACCCCCCCTCTCTATCCATGCAAAACCCAAGTGAGCAGGTAATGTTAGCCAGGTTACTAACTCCACCCACAAATGGTAAATGGACTGTACTTATATAGCGCTTTATCCAGTCTTTAAGACCCCTCAAAGTGCTTCACATACTACATGTCATTCACCCACACCCATTCATACAGAGCAGTGTATGTTACTCTAGGACCTAACATTCACACACATTCACACACCGTTGGCCATCGGGAGCAACTCAGGGTTAAGTATTTTGCCCAAGGATACATCGACATGTTGACTGCATGGGCTGGGATCGAACCCACAACCTTCTGGTTGAAAGACGACCGCACTCCCTCGCAGCCACACTCGCCCAAAAACAAACAATATACCACATGAAAAAATAAGAAAACAAATAGACCTTGCATTCTGCACCTACACTCCCCATAACCAGGACTAGTGTTTGCCTTTGCCGTATATTCCTAGAGAAACAAAAAGCTCCCACAACATGGAGTCAAAGAACAAATCTGCAGCCGAGTTTAATGAGATAATTTCCATGTCATGGGAGAGAAATCCATTTTTAGAGCTCATAACTGCTTCTACAATGTCTGCAAACATGGCAGCAACCCTACCACACACCACTCAGCGTGAACATCTGTATCAGGAACAAGTTCAGGTGCTGTGGACGTGAGCTTTACTCTAAACTCAACACTCTGATCCCGAGGCAGTGCTGTTTCTCTGCGTTAGCCAATTTGAATAATGCGAGTGGTATCGCTGCAGGTCGAGGTGAAAGTCAGCAAGCCCTCCAAAACAAACTCCAGGCTGTTTATACTTACAATTTCAAATTAGCAAAGGTTCAACCGTTTAATACTTTTTATGTCTGAAACAACACATAAAGGTCACAAAACAGCGGATCTTATTTTAGTAGGCTTAATTTATGATAATGTTCTGTGCTGTTGCATAATGTTTACTTTGAGGGCAAATTAATTCAATTAAAATTAAGTTCAAATATTTACCCATTAAAGTTTTGTCGGTTTCACCCTCAGATAACTGCTGTGTGCATTAAAATTGGACTCTTGGCTGAGCTCCAGGAGAGCAGCTTGAGATGGAAAGGATCTTTTATTTTCTAGCTTTTGGCTGTTTGCACTTGTCAGCTTGACACCGTTTCACCACACGTGCTTGCCAACGGGAAATGGTTTTATTCCTTTTGCTGCCAAAGTGGAGGTGGACACGGATACTGTCAAAAATAGATTTGAGTTATATTATAAAAACTTCTGTTACACCACAACATCCCTAGTTCATATGCAGTGTAAACCAGTTATGTGTAGTTACAGGTAACAAGTTCAGTTACTTAGTCAAGTCAAAACTCAAAGTCAACTTTATTGTCAATCTCAAAATATGTTTGTACACACAGAAAGATCGAGATACTGTTTCCCACAGTCCCGAGGTCTAAAATAACACATTAAAATACAAGAACACTCAATAATTACATAAAAACACAAAATAACCGTTTACTTCAAGTAGGATATATATAAAAAAAGATGATGCGCATTGTGCAAATGAGGTCAAAATATTTCCATAGCAGCACTTAGTTGTTTCACCATTGTGTTTGTGTTGCCTACAGTTGGGTTTATTCAGAAACCATTTGAGAGCAACACAAGAGGACGATTTTTCCGAATCATAGATTGTGTGACAGAAATGCAATCTTTACCCAGATACAGAGACACATTTGTATTTGGACAGCATCAGATTCCAGCCAGCTCAAATAGATCTGAAATCCTCAAAGATGTGAAAAAAACTTTAAAGTTATTTTGAAAAGCGACGTCGCAATTTGAGCCTCGCTGCAACCAACAGACTTAGAGGCGAGAGCCGAAGCAAGGCTCAAAGCCTGGAGTTTTTAATGACAGAATGTGCTCCGTCATTGAGAAGACTGATTAAAAACCCCTTTGTGTCATGGTCTGTGCGGCATGAGCATATGGCCAAAGGGCTTAAGCACTGAGAGAAGACATCTGCAATTTCAACTCACTGACACAGAGGCAGGGAAATGAAATAACATGCAAGATTAAAGTAAATCTCCTTCATTCCTCTTCCAGAGAAATGCCTCATTTTGTGAGTGCCAGTGAGTTTTAAGGAAGCTTTTCAGTGGAACACAGTTTTTTAAGGATAGATTTACAATGTTGTCATAAAACCACCATAAGGTGCTCAAAATATCCTCATTACTGCTGGAGACACACAGTAGCCTCTTGATTTCTGAAGAGAGAGAATGTGTTTTATAAAAAGCACCCAAAGAGGTAACAAATCTGCACAGTTGTATTATTTTAGATTCAAGGTCAGCCATATTTGTATGTGCGCCAGCTTGGATTTATATATATGTTTACAGACCCATTTTTTCATAAGCTTCCCAGTTTCTTTCAGGGGATTGTTGATCTCTTCTGCAATTCAGCCAAAAAACACATTAGTTTTGAATTTGGACGGCAGCCAGGCCACAAGCTACAGGCCATAAAAAAAAAAACACAATTTATGAAATGTTCACAAAGGTTAACAGTGTGCATTAAAAAGAGCATGTGTTTACGGGTCGTTGGTGTCAAACACTTAACATAAGCTAAAATTATAAGTTGCATACATGGTTCAGCATACTGCACAGCCCAAATCTAACAATCTAACACAAGCTATTAAGATCTTTGCATGTTTTAGACAAACTATTGCTAAATCACTTTTAAGATAAGATTGCAGCGCCACAAACACATCGATGTTTCTCCAGATTCAACCAGTGTTCCTTCATGAAGCATCGTGACTTTGTGTTAAACTCTACTGCAGATAATTATGGCGTACATCAAAGCAAACACACTGAAAAACCCAAGGTACTGTGTGAATGAATACGTGTAGGCACTAAAGCTTCAGAAATAATGGTAATGTATTCCTTTTCCATAACCTGCATACCCCATCGTTGTCCCTCTGGATGCAAAACTGTTTCTTTTTGTTTTTGTTCAAATTAGTTGTTGCAGATTTGTGCAGGAAATTTGCAATTGTAGGAGTCCTGCACATACACCAGAGACTTCCCCCTACACTCCACACTGTCTTTCTGACTACCCGCCTCTCTGTTTACCTTCTATTTATTATTCTGCCATGTCAATATATGCAGAACTGCCTGAAAGCTTGTAGCTGCTTCCTCGACTTTCTGTGTGATTTTTATATTGCTCCATTGTATACAGTAGCTGCTCGTTTTGAGGCTAGTATGCTGTCAATTATTGAAAGAGGATCATTCTTCATAGCCCCTCGTAGTCGTTCATCAGTACCCAACAACACAGTGCCCACTTCACAGAGGCTCTAACAAAATGAAAAAATATGCATCAATTGAGCGTCAAGGTCATTGTGGCGAAGCATTTCTCAAGAGGAATGAAAATTCATCCGTGCGGTGAGCTAATAAGGCCTGGTGGCTGATGAACTCCAGGAATACTTTGACAAACCCTGTCACCAGCGACAGAGGAAAGTAATGGTAAAAGTACACACATCCTTTACTCAAGTAGAAGTACAGATACTCGTGTTTAAAAATACTCTGGTAGAAGTACTGACTAAACTTCTTTACTCAAGTAAAAGTAAAGAGGCTTTGAAATGTACTGAAGTAAAAAGTACCCATAACTACCAGCTGTTTTAAAGAGTACCTGACCTCCCTTTATATTAATAGAACAATAATGTCATTGTTAGCTAATGAATGTTTCCATGCTGAACAACGGCAACATGACAACGTTTTCATTGGTCCCTCTTCTTTAGAGAAGACCAGGAAATGATGGATACACGGATCGTGTTCAAATCAATAGGCACGCAATGACTCTAAATAATAATGATCACGCCACCAAACACACATTCAAACTAAAGGAACCAGCCTGTTTGGAAAATGTAAGAAGTAGAAAGTACAGGTATTTGTGTTCAAAATGTAAGAAGTAGAAAGTTCAGGTATTTGTGTTCAAAATGTAAGAAGTCAAAGTAAAAAGTCATAAGAAAAATAAGTAGTGGAGTAAAGTACTGATACCAGAAGAATGTACTTAAGTACAGTAACGAAGTATTTGTACTCCACTACCTCCCACCTCTGTGCATGGCATCACATTTCATGGTAAGCCCCAGCAGCACATGGCTGTCTGCAGAACAGTCTGACAGAGGTTCAGTAACAGGAGACAGATACTCATCTCTAACTATTGATTGGTCCAGACGTCCAGACGACTGTTACTGCGACAGACTCAGGCAGGCGGCTACCTCCTCCTTCCTCCCCTGATGAAAGGAACTGTTTGAACAATTTGACAGGACATACAGTCACACAGTGCCAGAGGATAAAGGAATATGTGTCCTGGCTACCTACATCCTCTTGCTATCACACGTTTAAAGATACCATGCCTCCATTGTGTCAGTCACAGCAAAGGGCAGCTTAAAAAATCAGTTTTCAGGCTCATGTGGCACAGCTAGTCCTTGTGTTTTTCCTGTGTGTGTCACTCACCTTTTGGATGCCACAGTTCACTGGAGAACGGTGCAAAAAGAATATCTATAAACATAAGAAGTTGGCATAGAGGGTTGTTGTGGTGTGACTGTCAATTCAGTTAAGGTTGCTACTAAGGAAGGAAGTACTATTTATTATTACTTTGATATAGGAAACTTTGATCATCGCTTAAAAACACACAGCTTAAAGAGGCCCTATTATGCTTTTTGTACGTGACAGGCTAAGAGGCGGGACATCTCTCAGCGGTTGACCAATCACAACAGTGCCGGCCAGCTAACCAATCAGAGCAGACTGGGCTCTGGTTTCAGACAGAGGGTGAAAAGAGGTGCTGCAGCACAGGCAGTATGAGAAGAATAAAGAGCTTTTTGAACATTAAAGCATGAAGACATGTCCCAGTAGAGACACTAAATACTGATATGACGATATGAAAATGGACTGATATTTACTTGAGTGGATTTGTAAATTAATTTGAAATGATAAAGCGCTATACAGTATATATTTGGGACAAACATCAGATGCACAAAGACAGCAAAGTCTACCAACCAGCACATTACATAACCTCTCAATGCAGTTGTGAAATTGCTTTTTCCCAGGCAGAAACACTACATACATTCAAACTGTGAGACATACAATCAGTACAACCAGCTGTGGCGTTAGGAGTGAAGAACTTCGACAATGTCTGCCAGAGGCCACAATAAGTCATCTCAAATGCCTTAATGTATACAAGCCTCCCAACAGACACACACACACACACACACACACACACACACACACACACACACACACACACACACTCTCTCTCTCTGTTTCCCTTGCTCTTATACACAGACACATTCAGCCTCTTGTCAAGGCAGCACAAGAGTAATGGCCCCGGGTCTCCTCCTGAACACAGACTAATGAGAATCTCAAATCCGACAAGCAGAGTGCATTTATCACGTACTCACACTTAATGACACCACCACCCATTCTCAGTATCAGGCCTTGTTATAGATGGTCCTGTTTGTACCCTCACTTTCCTATTATTCCTGTAGCTGGTCAAAGCAACAGGAAGGATGAAGAGAGAGGATGGCGGGGGGGCGAATAGACTCTGAGTCAGCGGTGTGTCTTATAGCGAAAGAGAGCTTTTGTTGTTCTCCTCTGTCTTATTTCTTCCCGTCCATCTTTTTTTCCTTCTCCCCCAGCCCTCCCAGTGTGAATTGGTCTACTCGCAACTTCTTCTATTCTCTTTGTGTCGGCTTCACTCGTGTCTCTGTAAAACCTGAAATGCTGATGAGTGAAACACTTTGAATGGCGAGGGAGTCGACAGATGAATACTACATGCGCCGCTTTGATCTACCACTATGAAGTGTTGTTTTTTTATTTGTTGGGTGACATGACGCTTTGAGCAAGGACTCCTGACTCGAGATACTGTCTGTCAAGAAAACGTGGGCTTTCAAACGATTAGACAACTGGCAGCAGCTATTAAGAAGCATATTGCTCATATTTGATGATGTCAAATTACCATTTAAGGCAAGATTCTTATATTGGCACGCCTTTTTATAAACTCTAATCACAAAAGCTGCGCATGTCAATTGTCGATTGTTTAAGCGCTAATTAGATAGACTTTATGCGAACTCACCGCCTCTAATGACTGTTGGGGATTTAGACAGAGATAAGAGCTTATCGTCCTTAACTGCTCGAAAGGCTACATTATCTAAAGTTAGCTCCTGGCTGTGCTTTAACACACAAAACCTCACACACGTGCAGAAACACAAAACGACCAAAAGTCTAAATTGCTTCGTTTCAGTGGTGTTGTCAGGACGATGGACCGCAGTGATTGATGCCTCTGATTCTCTCTGTGTGAATCAGATTAGATCTGTGGGATCGGCGACCGGGTCTTATGATTAGTCATTTGTCAATTCGGGACACGGGTTTCTTTCTGTAACTCGGACCCCGACAGCCGTAGGCAAGAGAGGCAAGAAAACCCAAACAAAGCTGTTTCTATACACAGTGTGTGAATGTTACTTTACTTATTCTTTTTGTTTTTTTTCCATCTGAGACAACCTAAGCTGCAAAGGGATGTTAGATAGTTGTTTCCCAATAAGTTTGCAGCTTTAAAAAGTTTCATTTTTGGACAAGTACCTCAAACTATTTCATAATACTATGTCCGCACTAAAAGAGCTCAATATTTGCAGCACATAACTTAGCATTTATTGGATTTGTCGCCGTCTTTCATTGTCCTACTGCATTGACTCGACACAGGAACATACTGTAAATACAGGTTGTGATGCCCTAGTGTCTAAATAACTTGGTCAGTTTGTCTAAATGCTCAAAGGACACATTAATATTATCATCTGACTTGATTTTCAACCATGGTTGTGTGCATCCCTTCCTTTTAAGACAACCTAGGTTCAGTTTTTGTGTAGTTTTACCTGCTGGATCAGTCTTCAGAGTGATTGCTGCCAGTAAAGTTCAGAACTTAATGAATCCCAATGATGGCGCCTAGAATCGGACAGGGTTAGACTTTTTGTTTGTGTCTTTGACTGATCATTAAAGTCATTAAGCGCAGTGGATAATTTGGTGCTGCCTGTGACGCTCGGTGCCGATGAAGCAGGACCTGCCAGACTGAGTCTGAATTCTGGAATTGATTGTCTGGCTGATTCCAGACCAGTGAGCTGTGAGACGCTGTCAGACATCCCTCCACTCTCCTGTCTTCTTTTTCCTCATTTAGTTTTACTGTCTTTCCCACTGTCACTGTTCATGTCCCATCCCTCTGTTTCATCTCCTACTGCCTTCCTCCCTTGTTCCCTGACACCTTGTAGCCTCTGATGGAGGGAGAGGAGCCCATGGCCGCTGACTTTTCTTGGTAGAGACGGACTTGTTAGAGCCATAAAACTAGATAAACAGAGCTTGAAAGCGTCTGGGTCTTTCACTGTGTGTTTAGATGATATCATCAGTGTGAGACAGCGGTAATAAAAGTGAGGTCAGCTGCCTTCTTCTGCCCTGAAAGGAAGCGCAGTCCTGATAAGACTTCTGTCTCTTTTCATTCATGCTCTTAAGACTTCTGGTGTGTGATGAAGCTCACGCCTGAATGTCAGGTTTGCACATAGAAAAAAAAAAGGGTTAGATAATGGTATGCATGCTACAGAGACTGTTTGTCCCAGAGACAATGATAAAGTGTTTAATCTTCCCAGGAACAGCGAAGCACACAGGCATGATGATGCCATTATCTCTGTGAGGCACTCTCGCCGAGAAGCCTCACTCTTACCCTTGATTTATATTTCCCTTCATCAGCATAGACCACTCAGATTGCAAAAATCATTCATTTATAAAAGCAGGGCTCGCTGCTTTTGTTCTTGTTCGACTGAAATTCCCTAAATGTACTTTTGTCTCACATTCCCGCAGTAGCTTCTCCTTCCCCCCCTGCTGCTGCTGCTTATAATGTTTTTGGGGTAATGTGACAGGGATGGATCTTCTGGGTGACGGCTGTTTGATTGCCTCTGCTAAAAAGGGATAAAGGGATTGAAGGAATCGTCTCTGCTATTTATCTTCCTTTGATCAATTTCTCCACTTCTGTGCCGTTATGTGTTTTATATTTTAAATAGTAAGATCACTTTTGGCACTCTTGAAACCGTGTCTTCTGTCAAGAATAACACAAGTAAGCATGTGACTTGCTTCATGGTGAAATTACATCTGCAGTGAAGGGAACTGTGATATTTGTCCTTCCACTACCAGCAGAGATTCTTTATTTGAATGAGCCAAACTTTGGAAATGTGCCACTCAAAATCCGCTCTTCGTGGAGAGGGAATAAAGAAAGTTCTGGTAGATTGATAATTCATGCAGGATGTCTTTCAAAATAGGAAGTGCAAAGAGTTTGAAATGCAAACGGTGCAGCAAGCTAATTGGTACCACAGGGGAGATGGAGATCAAACAGCCTCTGTGTTAATAGAGAATTCTCACTCTTTTTGTCCGTTGCCGTGTGAATGGACACAAAGAGACGTCGGCGAGTCCTCAAAGTGGAGGTCTTCAACGGGAGCATCCTTTAACAATGACAAGGAAGAAGTTAGACGTGTGTCCACTCAGTTTATCACCCATGCAGGCAATTACTGGTTTGATTGAGTCAGGTGAGTTTTATAGGAAACCTAAGAGCCAAGGCTTTTATTATATCTTCAAATCCTTTGTCAGAAAGCTTTGGGTCTGATTGGGCTTTCTCTGCTCTTGTATTATATGCAAATCTCATGGCCGGTGTTCTGCATACCAGATGGCGATTTCTTTGTTGTTGTTTTCTGCGGTCGAGCCCTCTTCCATTGGCAGTCCTCGCTGCCATGCTGTCTCATTTAATGAGCTACCTCAACGTTCTTACCTGCAGTGCAACTGTCTGTTTAAAAGCCCGCTTACACTCCATACTGTGTATTGCTTTTTATTCTAGCAACCAAGCTGTGGCACAGATCACAGCATCACAGGCATGTTAAGCTTCCAACTCCAAGGTTAGTTGTAAGGTCAGGATCCTGTGTTCGCATTCACACAACACAAGTCTAATTTGTGTTGTCGTTTTGGGCCGGCCTGACTCAGTTGTGCTGAGATAGGAAGTTTTATTCTGTTACTGAGGGTTTATTTGAGTGCTTTCTGCTTACTGCACTGACAGCAGAATGAGCCAAGCCAACCCTCCGGAAAAAAACTATACAGTGTGTTTAAGCATTAATGAGGTATGTTGCTAAGTTACAGGCACACACATGAGTAGAAAAACTGGAGTCTTGTCCGTGAGTTTGATTCTCAGGTGATGCATGGAGACCAACAACCATCACTAAAGCCTTTCACCTCCTGCTTTGCTTCACCCAAAGTGACAGGGGTCTCCTAGCTTGGGTTGAGCTTGAAAGCAAATCTCCTGGCAACAAGAAAGAGTAACCTTTTCTCTCTCCTATCGTCCTGCCCTCTACATATTAAAGCATTTTATTAGCATATTTTCATCCTGTCTGGTCTGTTGAATGTCTTCTATATCCAGCCTCTCTTCTTACCCTTGTAGGGGGTCAGCATCTATGTAAATCATGACAGGCCCAAGCAGCAACATAGTGTGTCCTGTGAGAGGAGATTATAGCTGCTCTTTCATCCTTTTATATCAATTTCTTCCTCTATCGTTTTAGCAGAGCGGACAACAGTGTACAGCGTTAGATTAGAGGTGTTGTGTTTCCATGATGTGCATACAGATATATCAGGGGAGATTATTTATTGCACAACTTCCATACTGATGTTTTTTACGCTATACAATATATGCTGTCTTCATTTTTACATAGGGCTTAGAATTGCGTGAGATTTACTTTCATACTCACTTGTTAACTACAATGAAACGGCTGCCATTCATTCAGTTATTCCTTTTAAAATGTCCTCTGTAAAGTTAGGGCACTCATACACTTTCTTACCCACTCGTACATATTCCCACAGGGGGTTGATCTCGACTGGATAAATTGGCTGACTTCGGCTCTCGGGTCAGATTAGACTCACTGAAATAGAAAAAGGTAAAAATGGAAACACCGACAACAACAACACTCTTCTTGCTCTGCATTTCGCAGCAGCAGCCTCGAGAGGTATCCAATTATGACGCCCTTGAGGGAATGACAGTGCTTGGATTTCTGTCAATACAGGGTTCAGGTAGTGTTTCTCAATAACATTTTGAATTATTGATGTCAGAGAGATTGAGAGGAGGAGAGGGTAGTTAACATTCACTTTTATGTATGAAGAGGAGATGAGGGAGACTGGTGAGCACAATTGCTGCCCAGCATATTTTAAAGTGATCCGTTTGATTAGGTGACCCCGAGGTAAAACTCGTTTGAAATGCCATAAGAACCGCAGAAGGTGCTTTCTGAGTGACAGGAAGCACAGACTGGTCAGGGATTATATCGGCCTCTCTGAAGATGAATCTAAATAATTAACAGGAGGCAAATGAATGAAGAGCTATTCACCGGTGCATGACGGATCCTTCTTCCTCTGGGCTTTTTTTTTTTCTCTGCCCAGTGCATATAGACATGAAGAGGATGGATGATGCCTGCAGAGGTCTGCCGATCGATCAGAGAACCGGCTCACTGTCTCAGTCTTACATAGATCCCTCTGAGTGAAGTTGGGCCAACCTTCTGTCTAAAGAAAGAAGTCCTGAGAGTGCGTTTGACTCAAGGCAGTGCTTCTATTCTCAGAGACTGATACCCATGCACAAAGCAAGGGGTTGGTGCCAACAATTTCGATACTTATTGAATGCTGTATATAGAGTGAGACACTATCGTCCTTGCACTCACAACTAAGAGCGTACATCATATCAGTGCCGCTGTGAAACGGTCTTCAGAACTTTTGTTGTCTCTCGCTGTCAGCTTGATTTTACTTTGACATCAATCCTCTAAAGATCTGCCATGGAAGCTCGAGTACTTTAAACAAGGCTCTAATCTTTGGGGATCTTCGATGGGGACAGAGCGGTCTGACATTGGGTGACAGGCGATGGCCTCTGCAACAGGGCAACCCATCACTTGTCTGAACTCTGTGGGCGCTGAGGTTAAAGCAGCAAACCCCTGGGAACAGACTGAGTGGCATTGATTGCAAGGAGGGTCCCAACCTTCCCTGACAGACACATCTCATCCTGGATGCCATCTTGCCCTCTCTCTACCCTGGCACAATGCAGACACTCTGAGAATGAGACTTTATTATACTGACATCAGGCAGTTGACATACTAATCCAAGAACTAAAGGACTACGGGGACCATTGATTTTCTATTCTTGGTAAAAGCAAGAAAGCCAGCCGTCACTCCTTTTCGACAGGGGATGCTAATGGACTTTTTCAAATGTTGCCACGCAAATCCCCTGGAACCGTTCTGTTTTTGCCAGTGCAGAGCGTTTGAAGTCTACCGAAATCCCCAGCTCCTTTATCTGACATGTTTGTAGCAAACAGCCGAGAGTAAAGACTCGCCTCTGTCTCGGTGATTATACCCAGCATCTGCCTGGACACTGACAGGCAACAGTGGAAAACTAAACACTGACATTGGATTTAAGAATGAAATTCACAAATACTGAAGCTACTCAAACGCTTGTTGGACTTCCGTTTTGAGTAAGCATTTGTTTTCCATACACAGAAGTAATGGGTGTTTTTAGCACAATATTTATCTTTAATTTACAAAGAAAAACCTTGTTGAAATTACCATCAGATCCCAGAGATATGGTTTGAATCAAGCAGCAAATACAAGGTCTGAACAAAAAAGCCAATGAGGAAGTGCTTCACACATGCAGTATCTCTAATATCCAACAGGGGTGACACAAAACATCTATAGTTACATAGAAGTCAATGAGAAAATCCAACATTCGTCTCACTTGATCTATTCCCAGAGTAAACATGTTCTTGATGAGTTAATGGTTAACCTATGGAGTTGATGAGTCTTCCTCAAGATAGCATCATGCTTATTTTTTAATTATGGTACCGTTCATCGAGTAAAATAGGCAATAAAGCAGCGTATGCTTTAGGGCTGTCCCGAATACCATTTTCGGGACTCCGGATATTCGGTAGTAATCGGCAGCGAATATTCGAACCGCTTCAACACGTGTATTTCGGTTTATTCACGGCATTCATTTTGTTATTCTACAGTATTGTTGTTTCATAGTTATTTGTTAATGTATATAACCCAATTTGTGTTCTTTGAAATTGAAAAGGATATTGCATTGTGTTTGTTACTTTCGTTGCAGTTGTATATGTGTTAAGTGTAATTTGGCTTGGCTTCCTATTTTGTATGGACATGCTTTTATTTTGAAGGAGAGTTAGCGCTGTTGACAGGAAGTTGTTGTTGCTATGGAAACAACGTGACGGAGATTAACGGAGAAAAGTTATATCTACATATAAAGACGGAGAAAGTAAACGATAACGTTGATGGTTAAGTGTTAGCACCCCCCGAAGAGGCACAAGCTCTTACGTTGATATTGGAGTTTTCAATAAATTCAATTTGGCAGCCACAGTGCAGCCGCAGTGCAGCCGCAGTGCAGCCGCAGAGCAACGAATATCTGAATAACGAGAACGAAATTGAAACCCGAATAGTACTCCAACGAACGAATATTCGGATATTCGGGTACAGCACTAGTATGCTTTAAGAAGTTGTAATTGACAGGTCACTATCACATTGTTTCTCAGTCTGGGTGGTCCCCATGTTTTGTCTTTAACTCTTTCACAATGTGTTTCAATTCTCTAAAAGTGAATTCCTTTTGACCATATCAAGATAAATGTTTTTGTGTATCGGCTATACATTGTGTTGTTTCAATTGACACTGGCAAAAGGGCCAAACCAATGGGTGATGTCACTTTGTTAGTACACTTCTTATAAAAAGTGAATAGTTTGAAGCAGTTTTGAAAGAACATTTAATTTCATAAGACGTCCATCAAGGAAGCACTTCCAAAGTTAGAGTCATGGATGTTAAACCTTAATCATTTCAGTGGAATTACAAAAATAAATAAGTGAAATGAGCGGCTCTAAAAGCTGCATATCTGTATGAAATGTAATGATCTTTTTGAACGTATTGCTAATTGTAGCAGGGCTTAACTACACTTTACTGAACTCCTTTGAACCCCGTGTAATAACTGTCTGAAAACTAGCCCACTACGATTCACCTCTGTGTCCTCGGGGGATCGGTCCCTCAATTATTGCCCACTGCTCCTTGATCCCTACTCCAATTTGCTGCGACAACGTCTTCGTGGTTAGCCATTGGAAATCTAATTAGCAAAGTTCCTCCTGTCTGAGAGGGTTGAGTGCAGAGTTGAAATGACTGCTGGGTAACAGAAAGGCTTTCTCCAGACAGACAAATGTGTCTTCAGATATTTACGGTCAGAATTGATGGTCAATATTCACCGACTGAGTCCTTCGGGATGTTTTTTTCTTCTCATTGTTGGTTATTAATGAATGTCAGGTAGGGCGTCTGTGCACGATAAACTCGGGGAAGTTGTGAGCGCCGAGAGGAAAACAACCCGGTGCAGATGGTGATGAGCGGTGTGATTCGTGTCATGGGACTGCAGGGAAGATTGGTGGTCTGATGAACCTTCCCAAAGCACTTTAGGGAGGGACAATATGGCGCAGGCCTCAACAATGAAGTATTTGTTTCACCATGCACCATTCATATCATGGGTTGTTTTTCCCCCGTCACAATTAATTCCCATGTGGTTGTCCTGACAATAAGAACAACATAATCGGCAGGTTTGTAATACATATACAGGCCTGACAAAGCAAATCTAAACTACTTGACATGCGGTTATAATTCCCTAATGCTAATCGAAGATGAATTTGTAGTCATCCGTATTCTAATAATATTAAATGTTTCCATATGTGTGCCTGCTTTCAAAGCTTCTGTAAATATATATTTTCAGCATAGAAAGGATGAGTAATTGTTGTTGGAGCTACTCAGTGGGGATATGAAGACACTAATGTAAGCTGACATATCTATAAGCACAACATCAGTGTGCATTTGTATGAATTATACAACATTATTACCACCTTTCTATTATATTTAACAACCAGGTCTTTGTTGTCCCCTTTTTGTTCATGAACCTATCTTTGCATCTCATTCCTTTAAACCTACACGTTAATCTTGTATCCACAATAAAACCTTACCTTTACTTGTCATTGCTATATTCATGGTGTTAATATAGCACACAGATAGCAGAGGCTAACGTGTTTAATTGTGTCTGAATTTATCGAGGAGTCCAGGGATACGCTTACTCATTATACTGGCCGGTGTGTACCACAAATATGTGAGAATGGAGGATAGTTGGGCTTAAATATTTCCATTGCCAAGGGGCTGAGAGATATCCGAGTGCACAGAGGTGAGCGGCGTACTCTATTCTGTGGCTATCAAAAGCCAGTGGATTAGCCTCGCTGCCAATGAGGGTCAGGGAATAATGGACGTGATTCTTCATTGGGATAATGCTCTGCTGTTTAGTTTTACGCACCAGGTTTCTGGCAGGAGAAAAACTTCCCGAGAGTGGACAGGTGCGTACTGTGCAGAGCAGTTGATTGAGGAAAAAACTCGAATTTATGATTTTAAATGTGACTTTTTATGGGAGTGAAGTGTTTTTCATTTACTCAAAGGAGTTTGTGTGAATTCAAATGACTTCCTGGCCTCCATGCCAACCATTAGAAGGAGATTATCTTATTATGTAAGTCTTACTTCTGCTTTAAAGAGGCCCTATTGTGCTTTTGGGGGTTTTCTCTTTCCTGTAGTGTATTTTTATATAGGATTTTGTGCATGTAAATGATCTGCAAAGGCTAAGAAGTTGGTAGTTTCTCACACACACACACGCACGCACGCACGCACGCGCGCGCGTGCGCACACACACACACACCTGAAATGCCTCCATTGGACTCCTTTGCTTACTTGCTCCAACACATTGTATACGATAGGCTAAGGGGCGGGACATCTCTAAGTGGTTGACGAATCACAACAGAGCCGGTCGGCTAACCAATCAGAGCAGACTGGGCTCTGGTTTCAGACAGAGGGTGAAAAGAGGTGCTGCAGCACAGGCAGTATGAGAAAAATAAAGAGCTTTTTGAACATTAAAGTATGGAGACATGTCACATAGCGACACTACATACTGATATACACCTGAACATCAGCAGGAGAGGACTCTTTAAAGTAGAGACACTACATACTGATATACACCTGAACATGAGCAGGAGAGGACTCTTTAAAACAATTGAAGGGCTTGAGACTCCAAAATTCCCTCTGGATACATCCATTCAATTCACAGACACCTCACTGTTTGTTAATCCAAATGACTGTCAGATGATCAATGGCATGCCAGCGTCCCAGAAACCCCCTTTTCTCCGAAGAGGCCCAACTGCCAATGTCCCAGATGGCTTAACAAGTCCAGTTCATTAAAAACAAAATGATCCGAGCCCTCCCATCCAAACCCCAGAACACAGAGAGCGAACACCAGATGAGATAAGCGGTGGCTTATTTCCCTTCGACAGCTGTCCACTCCCTCCTCAGACCCAACAGAAAGTCATTAACTGATTAGACTTTGTGTTAGTTTAGATTAAGAAAGTTCAGGATTCCAGAGGGGGGGGGATGCATTGTCGACACATTTGCATGCGAGGTAAACACGGAAGCTTTAGGACGGCAGGTGTGTTTCGGCTCTGTTGTGAAAAGGTCAAAAGGAATGAGAAGCCATTTTCTTTCCAGTTGTTCTCTCTGGACAATGATGGAGCTGAATCAGAACCAAATCAGAGCCTTAACCTTTAATATGGACATTGGTACATTGCATGTAAATTTCAGAATTTTGCTGAATATAGTCATTTTGCATGAGGTCACTAACATACACAACAAACAGAGGTAGTCTGGCACCATACATGCTTTTTAACTGTAGGGCTGGGTGAAAATATAAAGTTTACTGTTGATGAAAAATACTGACAGTGATGCTTTCAACCTTTAATACCTTCAATATTATAATACATTAATATACCTTCATTACTTATTTTGGTTGATACAAACATATGTTCTATGCAGTGGTTGCGTTAGACTTTTTCGTTGTCCGTCATTTTGACGGACAGGATCGTAAAATTTCCGTCATAATCCATTATTACCCGTCATTTTATTTTTCATGTTTTAATGATGAGACATATTTAATATTTATGTTTGGGTACTAAGCAGCACATGTTCATTCATTCCTTTTTTGAATGATTCATACAGAACTTTTAAGGACATGGAGAAAAAAAAGATGAACAGAGACTCCGACCGTGCGGTCACTTTTCATGTCAACACGAATATGAATGATTGCCATTGTTTGAAATGAGACAATTACAATTAAAATATGAACAAAACATTTACAAGAACAACTCAATTGACCTGCTGTAGCCTAGCCTGAACTCAGACCTTCCTCCTGGGCCGCATGGATTTAAACTGGGACTGGTGCCCGCTTGTGCGTAGTCAAACACATCAAGGGAGATTGCAAAAAACATTTTTGCCATCTTCCCTCCTCAGCCACTTAAACTCTTGCTCCCACTGAACCCGGTACTCCCGCTTCAACTCCTTGCCACTCGCTTGTCCCTCTGCTGCTTCGGACATTCAGCTGCCGTGACATTTTGCGATTGCTAAAGCCGGTTAAACAACGAGGTAATCAACGAGGTGAAATACAAGACTAGACAATAGCTACTTAATATGCACACACTCGCCACCAACTGGACAGGGGTGTGAATTACTAAATAATAGTTACAGTAGAGTACAGTAGATCGCCCTCAGTCTACCTGGCCACTAATTATGTAATATAATGTGGGCCGCTGGTGGACATTTTTGCGCTGTTCTGAGTTGTGTTCTAATCTGTCAAAATGACGGACTGCTTTCAGATTTTTCCGTCATTCTTGGAAAAATTCCGTCACAGACGGAAAATATTCGGTTAACGCGACCTCTGGTTCTATGTATCCTTATCTGATATGTAAGCCAGACTTCTTATTTGTATAACTTTTAAATGTAATTTTTTAACAACTAAGATTGTGTTAAAAATAGGCTCTATTTAATGAACCTTATGGAGCATTCAAAGCCAACTTTTAATACTTAACATACCCATGTCCTTTGTTGTCACACATCATTACAAGGGCTGAAATGTAACTTGTTTCGGTTAACCAACATTGATGTGGTATTTAATGGGGTTTTATTAAACCCTCAGACACAGTTTATGATCTTATAAATCTGTCTGTAAAGTGGTGTGACCATGTCAATGTTTAAAACAAATAACGCCAATCTTTGTCTGACGGATCTTTTCCTGACTCAGCATTTCTCTCCTTTTGTTCGAGGAGTTGAATGAGGGCTATTTCAGTTGTTTTTAAAAGACCTTTGCTGAGCCACATCCCTTTGTGACGTTTCTCTTCTATGGAAGATGACTTAAGGCGACGACAGTGCAGACTAACTGGTTGTTCAGCAGCTGTCAGCCAGTGGAGGTTGTTGTTGTTGTTGTGCATTACGTTGTGTCAGTGATGACATGTTGTCTCTGTTTAGTGTTCTGCTCACAGTCTCTGTTCTCTAAATGCTGTAATGAAAGTGCAATCAATTCTTTATTCCTGAATTTGCTTTGGCCTGCAGTTCCTCACGGCAGTTCTGTTCCTTTTAAGGCAGTGAGGCTTTCTCTAGATAACATAACATTCACCAGGAACATGCATGGTTTGCCTTGGCTTGTAGTAGAAGTGTTATCTTTGGTTTCAGCGTGTATGAGTGGTCTTGCGGAAGCTCTTGTTTTGCATGCATCATCATCACACTCTGCTGGCTGCCTCCTTTAGCTAAGTACCCAGGTTGTCAATAAATGATTTATCTTCCGTCCTCACAAGAATATAACGCTCCCTCAATGTTCTTCGATGTCTGAACGTAGGACTTTTTGCTTGGCGTTTAACAGCTGTGTTGTTTTTGCATGACCAAACTTCCTTCAAGCCTGTTAGTTTACCCTGAATATCTCTGACATTTCTAGGGATTGTTTTTCATGGATTTGTCTCTTGCGGCGATGCCACTAAAACTTAATCTGTTTGTTCAATTTGCTGTCCTCCTTGGCAGGAGAAAAACATCCAAAATCATGGCATATGAAGCTAATCCATCAGGTATATTGTCCTCATATATATATATATCGCCTAAGGCTGGCCGCATAAGCTGTTGTAATTCTCAAAGTAAACAGCAGCAGACGCCCGCCCGCCCACTCCCCTCCATTTATTGCGATCATTGCTTGACCTCATTGCTAAATGCAGCTCTCTCCCATGCATTTAAATGAAGCGGACCATTATCAATATTGATGACCGTTCATGTCTCTGTTGACTTAATTTTCTGCCCCCACTTAAAAACCATGTGGCCCGCATCTCATTGGCAAGCAACACAGTGAATATAATAGGGAAATAAGGAATACTGTAGAGGAGAGTGAGCCTAAATAAGTCTGCAGTCATTAAGTAAGTGTGTTTCTAATCTCTTCACTAAGATATCAAAGAGATTTGGAAATTATCTTTTGTCTACAATTTCAATATTCCCACGTATTAAACTTAACGTTTTAGTAGAGTTGTTCTCAGGACCATTCATTGGAAATGACAGTGTGTGACTTTGAATCAATGCAGGTGTCTCCACATCTGTGTGAGCTGTTTTTGTTATTTATCTTTTTGTTCTGCCTTTCTGTGAGATCGCTCGTCAACCACGTTCTGCTGTTTAGTAACATTTCATCTTTTCTCTTAACTTTCTTTTCATTGTTTTACATTTCACTGTGGCTTTGTTTAGTGAGTTGCAATTATGCAAATCAATGTCTTTCTTTTGTGTGTCTAGTATTTCAGGATGAATGAATCACTTCACCAGCCAACTGTCTTCTGAAAGGTTGCATCATGTGCAAGTCTGTGGAGGTGTCTAACAACGAGTGCTGCACATTGTAGTTTTTCTTAAATGCTAACCATAACAACTATGAAGGAGCGAATTGTATGTATTGTTGGTATGACTAATGTTTAGCAGGACATCGCAAAAACATGCAAACAGATTCAAGTTTGCTGGAAAAATCCGCCTTTCTACAACAAACGGATCATTAACTAAACTGGTGTGCATCCAGTTTCAGGACGTCTCTCCTTTATTTTATTCTAATTTGACCGATTAATTTTGGATTTTTGTGAAATCACATTTTCCACTATTCTGCATTGTTATTTTTGGTGCGGATAAAACAAGTATATAAAATAAAACGGCAAATTTTTTATTGGACAAATGTGTGATTTCGGATTGCCATCTAGCTTTTAAGTCTAATTATTAGCTTTTTCCCGTTTCTTATACTTTCCTGGATAAGTATTTTCTTATTATACTTTGTACAATTCATATTTAACAACTGCAACTCATTGTGTCCATCAATCTCCATTATCTACTTCTTCTTCAGTCCGTTAATTCTGAAACCACTTATAATTGTCAGCGTCATAGAGAGCTATAACCGGTCCTAGCATGTATTGAATAAGAGGTTAGGTACAGTACGGCTCGGACACGTCTCCATTCCTCCCTTTCTGACCTTTAACCTCAGTAATTAGCGCTGCCTTCAGGCCCGTTGTCAGAGCGGGTGAAAAGGCGTTCTCCGTGTAGGCGAGTTTTTAATTGTGCCAAGCCACCTGTGAGAGACTTTGCTTGGCAGTAAATGAGGCGGTTGTCCTCCACACTTCTCATCCTCCTCTTCCACGTCTTTGTTTGTCTTCCTCTCACTTCAGCAGGGACACTCGATCACATCGCCACACTGACATAAGGCGCCGCATGCTAATAGGAACTTAGCTGCCACCTCTAACATGCTGCTGCTAATTGTTGAAGTTTCCTCGTTAAACCGTTTGATTCCTCTACGTGTTTTTACTTGAGATTAGATTTGTATTTGAATAACCACTTTGCACACTTGTATAATGTACTGTATTATATAATATCCTTTGTCTTTTAGTAGTAGGTCTGTCTATCACAGTATATTTTATATTGTGTATTCTAGAGATATATATCTTTCTTCTGGCTCATGTGCAATACCTTTTTAACATCCTGCTGTAACAAAACAATTTACAATTTGTGATCAATAAATTAGATTATTTTAGATTTGATGTATGGGTTATTGTTGTTCACTGCAGCATATGTATTAACATTAACATTAAATATGTACATATCAACTGTAGAAAGAAATACATCTATAGAATATCTATAAAGGGGCACATGTATATTCAATAAGTTAGAATACACTATAATAAACCACTCTACTTTTAAAAATATATGAAACAAAAAAATGAAATGCATGCAAATTGTTAGGGTTATTAAAAACAGTGAAAGTATATCAAATATGGTTTGATTCGATATACTAACTAATGGTTAGGAGAACTGTAATATTCTCCATCTTCTAGCATAGGCTCAAGCGGTTTGCATTGTTTTGCGTAGCTTATAAATGTGTCTGATTGATGTATATATAGGATATACATATTTTAATGTATTTTTATATTCGGGCTTGTGGGAAACAGTATTTTGATCTCTCTGTCTGTACACACAAACTGAAAGATTTCTTTGACCTATACATTGACGTGTCCTCACCTTGGTCTCTCTGCAGGTGGGAGGTGATTGATCTGCGGGACATGTGTTTCTGGTGAGGTTTCATCGTCGTCCGCCACCATGAGGCCCCCCCCCCTCCTCCTGGCTCTCACCCTGGCCTCCTTCCTCCCTCAGCTGTCCTCCGGAGGCACGCCCTTCCCCCAGGACCTGGAGCCCATCAGCATCGTGGGCAGAGAGTGTGAGTTCAACAGAAATCTGTTTCAAAAGGGTTGCCACGGTTGCAGGAGTAAAAATGTAATGTAGAAGTACATCGAGGGTCACTAAGGCTTAATATCATCACTCGGGAGCGAGGCTTATTGCAGCCGGTGTGTTTCGAGGGCATGTTCGCAGCGGGAGGTTTATTCAGCGGCGGGAATATATTTATTTCTTCCCTTTTTGCTTCGGAGGTTTAAAATCAGAAACGATATCAGCAAGAAAACCCATGTTCCAGTCAAAGCTGAGGGACAGTTTGTAAGGGAGTGATCCTAACTGTTTATAGAAGAAGACATATTGTGTTTAAAGCAAAATAATATATCAAATAAGAAGACATGTTGATGTATGACTCTACTTTAGTTACACTTTAACTATAAGGTTAAACCAAAACAGTTCTTTGGTACTGTAGTTGGTACCAAAGAAAACGGCTGGGATATATTTATTTCTTCCCTTTTGCTTCGGATGTTTAAAATCAAGAAACTATATCAGCAAGAAAACCCATGTTCCAGTCAAAGCTGAGGGACAGTTTGTAAGGGAGTAATCCTACAAAGACATATTGTGTTTATGTTACTCTAATGCAGGGGTGCCCAATACGTCGATCGCGATCGACCGGTCGATTGCAAAGGTAGTGTGGGTAGATCGCATGGCATTGAAAAAAAAAAAAAGTTTTTAAAGTTAGCCTATCATCCATCCTTACTATGGCATTTTCCACTTGATTGACGTACAGGTAAGCCAGTCTGAGTTGTATTGTGCCATACGGGTTCATGCAGTTATGAGGGGGCCTCACCTCTCATCTGAAGCGCAAATGCGGCGCACTATTATGCGCTTATGCGGCGCAATTAGTGTAAGCACGCCACAGTTTATCCGCCGTTTTGTCCACTAGCACCTCGCGACACAGATTGGGTAGGGGCGGCCCTGTAGGTAGATCTTTTGGGCTTGGTCATTTTAAAAGTAGCTCTCAAGCTGAAAAAGTGTGGGCACCCCTGCTCTAAAGCAAAGTAGTGTTTCAAATAAGAAGACCTTATTTGATACACTACTCTACTTTAGTTACACTTTAACTATAAGGTTAAAACAAAACAGCAAACCCATTAACCATCATTTCTAACCAAGAAAACAAACACTTAATTTTGATATATTGATATTTATACAAATGTTTATTTTGGATGCGTTAGCTCGTTTATCTTGATTGTTTCTCTGTACAACTCTTATGTGTTTTTACAGAGACTTATGGCTTAGATCTGCTTAGTTTGTTTGTAATGAGGGTCTGTTCCTAAACAGTTCCTTGTTTGCAATATTTTTGATATATTATTGCTACTTTGAGTTTATTTATTAAGACAACGTTTTCATCCATTCTCTCCACAATGGTTTGGACCAAAGATAACAAACTGACTAAAGTGTAATATAATGATGTTTATAAAATGTTTATTTAGGATGCATCTGCTCCTTTAAGTTGGTTGTTGTTTCTGTTCAGTACAATTATGTGTTTTCCCAGTTGGGTTTTGGGTTGGCTTGAAAACGGACAAACTGACTCTGGTGCAGACACAAGATTAATTTCTGAATGAGTTACCCACGTCTTGATGTTCGCACCTGTTGTTTTGTTGTTAATAGAATTGTGCGAACACAACAAAGACCAGAATTAAAAAGGCAATATTGGATACTTTTGTCCTTGGTACCCACCTACTAGGGCTGTACCCGAATATTCGTTCGTTGGAGTACTATTCGGGTTTCAATTTCGTTATTCGGATATTCGCAGCCGCGCTGCACTGCGGCTGCCAAATTGAAAATAAAAGCATGTCCATACAAAATAGGAAGCCAAGCCAAATTACACTTAAGACATATACAACTGCAACGAAAGTAACAAACACAATGCAATATCCTTTTCAATTTCAAAGAACACAAATTGGGTTATATATATTACCAAATAACTATAAAACAACAATACTGTAGAATAACAAAATGAATGCCGTGAATAAACCGCAATACACAGTCATTGATATATACCACATTACGGTAAATGTCAGCAAAGCCAGCTATGAAAACAATATTTTATTGCAACTATTCTGTTGTTAGATGAAATAATTTAGGAAAAAAATGACACCACAATCCCAGTACATCTACAATGAGTCCATAAAGGCAAGGAAAGTGTATTTATATAGCACCTTTCAACACAAGGCAATTCAAAGTACTTTACAAAAATGAAGGACTTTAAGAAACATATTATAAAATGGCATTTAAAAACACTCATTTCAAAGCAAAGATAATAAAACATGAATAACAAAAGGTACATGAATTAAAGTGACAGTGCAGTGTGAGATACACACATCTGAAATGTATACCTCTCAATCATTGCTCACTTTTTAGAAGAAATAGTTTTCTTTGACCTCACTTTCTTTCTACTTTCTTTGTTAACTTATCCTTTAGTTACTTCAAGTGTTTCATGCTAAACGAACCCCCCTTTGGAAAATTCTAATCTGCAACCCAATATTCCGAAAATTCAACGGATCCTGGCCGTATTTGTGTAGCATATGAAATGAATTTGCTCCCAGACATTCATGTCTTTTGACTTTCTGTTTGATAGGAGCGTCCTCCTACCAGACTTTCCGTTAGAATCTTTTTTTGCCGGTCAACATGTCCGTTAAAGTTTAAATCTTCCGGACAAAATGACATAAGTGCCGGTCAAAGGTCTTCTTTGTTATTTATAGAGCTTTAAAACAAATTGATATGATTCGATATTAAACAAACTAATTATAGTAGATTAACTACATTATTCAAAAGTGTACAGTAATTTACAATAACACGGGAATAATAAACGGAGCGCTCTCTCTCTCTCCTGACAGCCCGCCAGTATCATGCAGCTCGCGGATCAGTAATGAGTGACCCGACAGTAAAACTAAACATATCTATAACTAGTTTAGGTAGTTTGAGAGGTAATTAAAATAGCTACGTGTGATATTCTAACCTGAAGTGTGTGTTTTGTTCAGCTCACCGCTGCAGGTGATCATGCAGAGCTGCGTGTCGACTCGTCAGCAGCAGCTGATCTCTCTCTCCCATCAGATTAGACTTCACTCGCGTTTATGTCCATATCGATCGGATCTAGCTAGTTCTAGCTAATGATATGACTACCTGCTTATCAAGACACCTAAACAATAAGCGTCGCTATGCAACCGGGTGAAGCCACAAAGTATAGCGCAGCATTATGCATTTGTTTACATGCCCACCGGAACCCCGAGGCATTACTGTACCAACAGATCAACGCACAATCAACCCATACAGGACATCTCTTTCTCCACATTAAGTGTTAGACACTAGAATTTACTATTCTTGTCTGTCACATACTATTCTTGACTGTCACATACTCTTCTTGTCTGTCACATACTCTTCTTGTCTGTCACATACTCTTCTTGTCTGTCACATACCCTTCTTGTCTGTCACATAAGTGGCGCAACTGATGCGGTATTGTGCTAAGGGGAAAATATTTTGACCGGACATTTTGACCGGAGAGATTTAGATTTGCCGGTCTTCAGCATATTTTACCGGTCAAAGTCCGGTAATTACCGGCTAACGGAAACTCTGCCTCCTACCCAGGGGCGCCGCCAGGGATTTTGGACCCCATGAAAATATATCACATTGGTTACTTAAACATTTTTTTCTTAATGTTCTAAAATAGTTTGGGCCCCTGTCAGTCACGGGCCCTTAGAATCGTCCTAACTTTTCACCCCCTTACGGCACCCCTGCTCCTACCTAAGGTTAGTTTACGGGCACAACCTTACAAAACCCGCGTGTGGGGACCTAACCCCAATACACCTAGGGGACTTTAACCACCTGATAAAGGCTGATAACGAAGTGTCGCTCAGCCCTTCTAGCTGCAGAGAGTTCAGCAGCAGCAGCAGCCGCAGAGATAAGAGTTTGACTGAGGAGCTTCTTGGACGTCTGTGACTCTGAAGAAACCGCTTCATCGGACCCTGGCACCCAATCACTGGGGAGGTCCACGTTGAGGTCCCGGCTCTAAATGTAATGGCCCATAATTGATTTAAGAGGTGGCCGAGACCATGGCCCACACACTGTAATTGATCTATCTGGAAGAGAGTAACGCAACCATTAGCAGGAATAGCTGCGCTAATAGTGCTATATGTGGAGCTCCATCCCAGGTGTAATGAGAGCAATTTATCACCTCTGGTTCCAGCAGGTGACAGCGGGGCACGAGGTCCCGCACATCTCCGCCAGACGTCCATTATGAATGGTGGTACTTCATGGGGACGAAGTCTATAATATCACACCGGAGTCACTACTTCTTTCTGGAAGTGGACAGACGACTCAGCAGCTTGTCTTTTCTGTGACTGCTGAGGCTGTTGGAGGCAAGAAATATAGATAATAATGCAGGAGTTGCTGACAAAAGAAGCTGCTGCCATGTTGGATCTTATATTAAAGTCTGCCTCCAGGCACGTTTTGAAGTAAGAATACTCCGCTATGATTCGTGCTGTCTTTAAATGGTTCCCAACAATAAAAAATGTTTCACTTATCTCAGAAAAAGGACTGCAATCACATCAACTCTTTCTCCTTCTTTGAGGAATGTTACTCCATGTGGGAGTGCTTGTGATCTTGGAGCTCCAAATCAAAGAGTTCTGGGACTCTGGACTATATTTTCTCCATTAGAAGAAAGATCTTAGGGATTCAGGCACACATGCTTGACTCAAGAGTTGGAAACAAAACGGGTGACTAGCAGACAAATGTAATGTTGTGTTAGCATCTTTTATTTGTTTATGTTGTTTGCTAGCTTGTAACTGGCAGTGGCCGAACTAGCGTTGGTGGTTGTGAAACGTAATATCTATTGTTTTGTTTGTGGTAGAGAGAGGAAAGTACCCCTGGTTTACATCCACAAAGTGCACATTCTTCCATGTTTGCAGCAGTCAAAACTTCCCCTCTGCTAATCCTTACAAAACTAGCAGAGTGGTCCTCCCCCCCCCCCCCCCCCCCCCCCCCCCGTCAGAAGACGAATTTAGCTTGTTTCGTGATAAACTACACGGATACAAGACGGTATACTCAAGGTCAGACATTTCGGGGACATATGAGAAAAACACATTTTCTAGTATTCACTTTATTCCCCAGAATATCATTCTCAGCCGGATGCATAGGCTCCATAAACCATGTCCTGACGATAAATGTCAAACTGTGATGTGGAGGGCAAAGTAATAAAGTATATTATACTTTTTTTGTCGCAACTAAGGACAGAATCGGACAATTTCACTTACCATGAACTTTTGATTTACACTATAATACAACATTTAGACTTTCCACTAACATTAAACACACGATGGCTCATCTCATCTACTCTGTGATCATTGAAAAATAACTAATCTCTTTTGAATGGTGAATTAATCCCATGTTTTGTGGAGCTAAGCCATAATGGATCTATAAAAAGGGTGTACGGTTTGACTTTGCCATTTACAGAGTGTATTTCATTTGTCTTTTTATGTAAATTACTATATTGCTGTATACTATAACACATATTCACAAAGAGGCTACATTATTGTCCAGGAGATATGATGACATTTAAACCCTAATACAGCTTTATTTAGAGAGTATTGTACAACTCATTAAGTATTTCAAGGTGATAAAAACCAGCTATTGCAAGATTAACACTAGACGTTGGCTGTACTTTACACAAAATATGAATTTGCACATTGGCCACCAAATTGCTGGATGACATTTTATTAAGTGCTGCAACTATTTATTTTCATTATGGCTTAATCTTATTACAAATGGCCCTTCACAGTGCCTTATCCTCCAGATGACCTACCAAATGTTTTTAAAAGACATTGCGTTAACTGTAATCTGATACAAGGACTCTTGGGTCATTTTGCCTGAAAATGACGGAATAACTATCAAAATAGTTGCTTATTAATGATGCAGTGGCAGTGATGGTCTGAATAAAGGGGCCCTATTCTGCTCTCTGGGGGTTTTCCCTTTCCTGTAGTGCGATATTTAGGTCTTTGTGCATGTAAATGGTCTGAAAATGCTAAGATTTCCCAAAAAATCCACATTGGACTCCTTTGTTTTCTTCTGTATGATAATGACATCACTATGTAACACGCACCCTTATATTGGCTAGCGCTCTGACACATTGTACGTGATAGGCTAAAGGGGCGGAACATCTCTAAGTGGTTGACCAATCACAACAGAGCCGGCCAGCTAACCAATCAGAGCAGACTGGGCTCTGGTTTCAGACAGAGGGTGAAAAAAGGTGCTGCAGCACAGGCAGTATGAGAAAAATAAAGAGCTTTTTGAACATTAAAGCATGGAGACATGTCCCAGTGGAGACACTACATACTGATATACACCTGAACATCAGCAGGAGAGGACTCTTTAAAGTAGAGACACTACATACTGATATACACCTGAACATCAGCAGGAGAGGACTCTTTAAAATAGAGACACTACATACTGATATACACCTGAACATCAGCAGGAGAGGACTCTTTAAAGTAGAGACGCTACATACTGATATACACCTGAACATCAGCAGGAGAGGACTCTTTAAAGTAGAGACGCTACATACTGATATACACCTGAACATCAGCAGGAGAGGACTCTTTAAAGTAGAGACGCTACATACTGATATACACCTGAACATCAGCAGGAGAGGACTCTTTAAAGTAGAGACACTACATACTGATATACACCTGAACATCAGCAGGAGAGGACTCTTTAAAGTAGAGACACTACATACTGATATACACCTGAACATCAGCAGGAGAGGACTCTTTAAAGTAGAGACACTACATACTGATATACACCTGAACATCAGCAGGAGAGGACTCTTTAAAGTAGAGACACTACATACTGATATGAGCCTGAACATGAGCAGAATATGGCCCCTTTAAGGACATACGCTTTAGATTTGATTCAGCCTTTGGCCGGCATGTTTTTCCAGAGGCAGTAATGTGAGGTAACCCTTGGCACCATCACCAGTCTTTGCTCCTGCGTGTTTCCCTGAGCAGTGCTCCAGCTAACCCCAGAGCCCTTAAAGGAAGTGAAAGTGCTGCAGAGTAATTAGAGATATCCTCATTTGCCAGAGGGAAGAACGCAGAGTCTCTTCAGCAGACAGACAGCGGGGTCCACGCTCACTCAGACATTAGGCCTTTAAATCTTTAAGCAGTTGATGTGAGAGCAGGCGTTTGGGGGGGACATATGACTCCCTGTAGAGAGACTAATTTCCAATTGTGGTGTATTTCTATCAGGCTTGCTAATTCAGCAGGGTCAGATAGAAAGCTGAAGGGCATTTAATACAGTAGAGTACAGAAGAAAAAATCAAAAGGAAACCGCAGGGGGAGGTCCGACGTGAAAGACAGCCTTGTGCCAGTACTCGGCTCATTTTATTTCTGCCTGGAGCATCCTTTTTTTATCAAACATTTGCAAGGCATGTCTATCTACGGACTGGCTGTCATTATTTAACCGCTGGACTCAATACCCCATTGTTTAAATCCCTCCAGTACGTTAATCTGCTGGAATATAAAAAGGCAAGATTAAATTAAAATGCACGGCAGGATGAAGGGCAAATGAAAATCAAGCAGTGCTACATGAGTTAGCATCACTGTAGCTCCTGCTCTTTCGTTCTCTTCGCACTACATCTTAACTCACCACTTCTGTGTGAATGCACCCGATTTCTATAGACCTGACTTTTCTTTATTTGTAGAGGTCTTCCCGGGCAGTTTGTTCAGGTGAAAGGATTTAAATTGCATTCCCGACAACACCAAGGTTAACTCTAATCACCTCGGAGATACACGAGTGCTTTTTAAATAAGATTTCATCAGACAAACATCCAAATGATTTTGATTCCTTGTCCTCTTTTTGGCACAGCCCCCAGACATGTCCGTTAAGAAATGCTTTCCTGGAGTCGTTTATTTAAATCAGACTGACTTCTTTGACACCACCAGCTAATTTGCAACTTTGGATGCTATTTTCTCCTCTGCTCATCCACCTACACAAGAGCACATTAGCATACAGTGCAGGCTCTGGGTTTTTGGTACAGTATCCCATCTTGAAACCTTGGTTTATTGTTTGTCAAACTGTAAAGGTTATATATTTTCTTCAGCGTTTGATTTCTTGCGGAAACGAACTAACAAGCTATTTGTGAAACAGCTTTAAAAAAAAATGATTTTACAGCCCTTTTTTTCCACTTTTAAAAAGGAAATGTTTACCAAGACCTCAAAGGGACATACTGTAACACCTTACTTGTAGCCAAACCTTTGCTAAGGAGCTTAGACACCAAGAAAACAGTTTTGACCCAAACCCATTTGATCTTAGAATAGAACAGCAACCTCAATTGTTTAAGTAAATTAAAAACCTATCTTTTTAATCTGGTTTATAATTTGGGGCAATTGTCATTTTTTTGTATTATCACTGTTCATGTTTTATTGTTTTATGGTTCAGTGATATACCTTGTTTTTAATGATGTTCCTCATTTGTTATTGTCCTTTTCTGTCATACTCTGTGAAGCACTGTTGTCTGTGTCAAGCATGAAAGGTGTTATTATTATTATTATTATTAAACTGTTTCCCTTTTCTCCCTCCATGTCCTCCCCCCCTCAGCCTCCTACCTCTTCCCCAGCTTCCAGGGCCTGATGTCGGACAACGACACCGTGCGCCTGGGCCTGGACTTCCAGAGGATGCTGAGGATCAACCGGATGCTCTACATCGCTGCCCGGTCAGTCCTCCACTCTCACATGTTTATCACTACGAAGATCTGATGCCACTTTGTTTATGTTGTTTACTGAGGCTGAAATCTGGCTATATGTCGGAGAAAGAAAGTCCAGGAGCAGGCCAATACTCCAGGTGCCCTCATAACATGTTCGTTTTACAAAGGGATAACTCATACTGGTATTATTGTGTTTATGACACATAGGCAATTTGTAGGCTATAGTGACCCTGAAGTATTCATTTGATCTTATCATGGGTTTTATATAATAGATGTAGTGTTGTTTCACCTTAATCTCACCGTAAAAGTCCATTAAGCTTGAAGTCAATTCAGGTCTCATTTCCAGTGAGAGCTGGGCAACGGGCAAATGGGAAATTGAAAGATCTGATGCCGCTTTGTTTATTTGGTTTACTGAGGCTAAAATGTTGGAGAAAGAAATTCCAGGAGCAGGCCATTTCTTCAGCTGCCCACATAACATGTTCGCTTTACAAAGGGATGACTCATAAAGGAATTATTTTACACAAATGGGTACATAGTGTATAATGGCTTCAAGTCTTTGTATTTGTCAAGCACATTAGGATTTCACAAGTAGGACATGAGGACGTTCTTTGAAAAAGCAAGATATTATTGAAGGTAAAAACAAAACAAACGCAAAAAAAGAAACGCAATGTGTACTCTACACCTTCTTAGTGTCTGACAATAACAGTGTTGATGGTAATACAAGAAAGAAAATGCAAAGACTAATCAAAGTTAAAAGGACTGTCTTCTACAAAAAAGCTTTGATAAAGTAGGCATAACAAATCTTTTTCTGACCACTTTTCCTTGTTTTGTTCATGACACATAGGAAATGTTTAGGCTACTGTGACCCTGAAGTATCCATTTGATCTATCATGGGTTTTATGTAATAGATATAGTGTTGTTTCACCTTAATCTCACCGTAAAAGTCAATTAAGCTTGAAGTCAATTCAGGTCTCATTTCCAGTGAGAGCTAGGCAACAGGCAAATGGGAAATTGAATTTTCATCCTGCTGTTAGCGCTGGACTTGAATGCACCTAAACTTAATTAACTATGTAAATATGCCAGACGGACCTGCACACAAACACTTCCTGTTTGCAGTTGTTGCAACAAGTCTTTCTAGTGCATCTCTCATCTTAATTGCCCACTGCTCTCCTCTTAATCAAGATCTCGTAGGTTAATTATCTAACAAGTACAGGTTGCTCCTCCTCCACCTAAACTCCAATGTGCAAAATACATTGAGCTTCAGTTATTGGCTCCCTCTCAAACTGCAGAGCTCTCACTGCCAAGAACCCCATCTAAAAAATGTTTATCCTTAATGTACTTAAATGGACTTAATATTTTCCACACTGCATACAGTGCACGCCTCGCTTCACAAAGTGATTCATACGGGCTGTGTCGATGGTTGGGAAACTTTTGAGTGTTGTGGAAAGTTTTCATGATGTTGAAAAGCCAGTAAACTTAGTGTGTTAATCCACCTCCCACCAGCTTCGATCTGTCTTTTTGAAGCATTGTTTTGGTGAAATGGTTGGATCAGAGACTTATGGAGCTCTGCATTCACCACTGACGAGAAGCATGTGGAGACGCCCCAATAACGCTGTCTTTTCTCTCTTCCAGGGACCATGTGTTTGCCATCAACCTCGCATCTTCATCTGAGCAGATAATCCCACAGCAGGTAGGAGCGTCTGCACACAATCCTGACAAAATGTAGTCCCTCTGTTTCTATGTTTGATATCCAACATATAACCTGGCTTGATATGCGTTTGAATCCATATCGCTGCAATGAATTTTGTGTTGTCTTTCCGTCAACTGTGCAACTTTTTACATTACATCACATTACATTGCATTTAGCTAACGCTTTTATCCAAAGCGACTTACAATAAGTGCATTCGACCAAGAAGATACAAACTTGAAGAAAACAGAATCATATAAGTACATCAGGTTTCATAGAGCCAAAACATTTCAAGTGCTACTCAACTGGCTTTAGATAAGCCAGTCCTTTATTAGTATATAAGTGCTTTGTAGTATTCTATCGCTCAAGTGGAGTCGAAAGAGATGAGTTTTCAGTCTGCTGCCGGAAGATGTGTAGCTTTCTGCTGTCCTGATGTCAATGGGGAGCTCATTCCACCATTTTGGAGCCAGGATAGCAAACCGACGTGTTTTTGCTGATGGGAACTTGGGTCCCCCTCGCAGTGCTGGTGCGGCGAGCCGTTTGGCTGATGCAGAGCGGAGTGCACGTGCTGGGGTGTATGGTTTAACCATGTCCTGGATGTAGGAAGGGCCAGATCCATTCGCAGCATGGTACGCAAGTACCATTGTCTTGAAGTGGATTCTAGCAGTTACTGGAAGCCAGTGAAGGGAGCGGAGGAGCGGCGTGGTGTGGGAACATTTAGGAAGGTTGAAGACCAGACGAGCCGCTGCATTCTGGATGAGCTGCAGAGGACTTTTGTCCTTGTTTGACTGTTTAGCATATAGCATATTTAGCATGTGGTATAAAAGATCACTCTAATAAGTGTTTCACATGCACTACTTTGTGCACCAGTCAATACTCAAATCAAATACAGAGGATGGTATCGCATTTAAAGCTAACTTCATTCCAACTCATTACCACATGTACTCTTTTACTTTTGGCATTATGGTCAATAGACCTCATTTACACAAATATCCTCTGATTTTTAAATTCAAAAAATGTGCTTTTGACTATAGTTAAGATCAGAGGAACGTACCTTGATCGATTATCACAGACTGGTATATATCAAAGTTTAGTCCGTTTTCTGTTAACCTTTAGAAATTGATACAATTTGATGCTAAAACAACAGGAACCGAATGTTATGCCTTTATTTGTATTTGTCAGCTTTCTGTTGATTTTTCTCAATCTTACAAACTCACAACCAGGAAGAGATCTTACTCTAAATACGACATTAAGGATCTGTTTGACACCTTGTGGTCATTCAGAACCAATACCAATAATCTCTAAAGGAGTAACCAGAAAAGATAAAAAAAATTACTAATATTTACTGATTTTTTAATGTAAATAATGTTAAAATGGTTTTAGGATTCTGTGGTCATTTAGTTGGTATTTGACGATGTAAGCAAACATATTTCACATAACTGAATATGGGGTTTTGCTGACTAAAACGGATATTATGTAATATATAAACACCTCCACCTGTTCAAAGGTAAGGTTTGATATAAGGCAGATATCTTGAGATTTGTTTTTCTGAACTGTGTGTTTTCACGGGAAATCTCTTGTAATGTTTGTATGTCATTATTTCCCTTTCTCCCCTTGTCTGCCTTTCCGTTATTAAGCAATCTCTCTTCAGACATATATCCAATACAAGTGCAGCGGGGCTCTCGTGGCTTCTGAAGTGCCACGCTCCTTCCCATCTGAATCTCATTTGTCAAACACGATTGCACTTAAATAAAAGCCCTCAGAGGCCGCGGACTGTTGTTTCCTCGTATTTAGATGAGTGCTAAACACGGATATGCATTCTGATCAGACCCCCTCTCCATGTCAGGAGATCTAAAGTATTGATCTGGGTGTAAACCTGTGGCACCAAGAAATGGGAGCTTTTGAACGGTTCATATTTTCTCCGTTACGTTATATGAGAGTTTGGAGATTGAATGTTATAAGACGATGTATTTTTTTGCCGTTTACTCAAGCCTCTGCCGCCTCCAGCGTGACGGCAGGAACAGAGTGGGAAATCATTGAAGACTGTACCAATATAATGCTTTTTACTCTCCTAAATGACTCGTATCTCTAGAATAGGTGTGTCTTCTTCATCTTCATCTAAAATCCATTCCTTCACTCTGGCTCATTGCAAACCGTCTCTTCATCTTTTACCCTCATCACATTCTCCCCCCTCTGCGGATCTCCCTGGGCTTCGGTGGCCATAACATAAGTAATTATTAGTAAACCAAATGGAGCGTAGACGAGGCGGGGTCCATTTCCATAATGCTGACTCAGCTGAATCGTGTCGAACCTTCACAAAGTCACGCCGGAGATGTTCCACGCATCCTGGAGGCGCTGGCTCTCCAATCCGAGACAAAAGGAGTTTTACCCTAACCCTATGACTAGTCTTCAGTCTTTATTGTCATTCATTAAAAGTATTGGCACAACGAAATGCAGTTAGCATCAAACCAGAAGTGTTAGAAAAGCAGTAAAGTGCAGTGATGTGTATATTATAAGTATTCTAAATACAGTATGTACAGTAGGAACAGTATTATTAGGTATTAAACACTATGAAGGGGAGTATAAACCTCCTGACTGAGCTTATTGATTGTAATATTTGGACAGATTTTCTTGTGTTTCCCCCAAAAAGTATCAAACATACAAAATATGTGCAGCACCAGATCAGCATCCTCACACAATATTGTTCATATATATATATTTCAAACACATTCAAGACCCAAATCAACGATCAATAGATCCCACTAACTAATTTTACATCTGTTAAACTGGTTGTCGATCCCACATCCAGTGTACCGCTGATGTAAAACCCTTTCTTGTGTATCAATCCTCCGCTGAAAATAGTCCCCAGCAAAGGCACCGTTTTCAACTGGTTGAATAATGAAAACTACAGAGCTCAGCTGTTTCAGAAAATTAAAGATCCTTTGTGAGAAATCAAAATGTGTATTTAAGACCTTTTTCCAAACATAAATCTGCAGAAAGAGGCATATGGCTTTCGGCCAAGTGTGACATAAACAAAAGGGAAGTCAGAAATCTCAAGGGGAATGACTAATGCATTAGCGGGTATCGGCCATTGCACTGGATTTGTTCATTATTAAACATATTGCATTCGGTAGATATCAAGAAAAGTTTGGTTTAAAGCCCAACCCTATTGAGATGCATGTCTTTCCTCCATCAGCTGTCCCGTCTGTTAGATTGCATTTTTCTTTCCGAGGTATTTTCTGATTAGACCGCTGGATGGAAAGCTTTCCAATAAAATGGAAAAGCAGCTCTGAGAAACAACAGAATAAGGCGCCTGTGGGACAAATTGTTTTTCAGGGACTTTTGGTCCAAGAGGAGTGACCCCCCCCCCGGCTCCAATAAGGCATCAACATGTGTGTTAGCACAGGGCGATAAGTGCAAGGCCGTGGTTCAGAACGCCTTGAGACAAGGTTAAGACCTGAGCAGCCAAAAGGGAAAGGAAGAATCAAGTCTCTCCAGTTTTGTGCCTTTTAAGGATTTAGACACACCTTTTGATGCATGACATTTATTTGATTGTGTTTTGTGACATGTCTTTTTGTTAAATGTGTTCTTTCTTTGTTCTAAACCGTATTTTAAAAGCATTTATATAGACAGATTAATCAGAATCAGATTAAAGTTTATTACCAACAAGTTGTACACATACAGAGAATGTGCTTTGGTGTATAATTAATCAATTCAAACACAATAATAGGAAGAAATATAAAAATATTGTATACAAATACAAAAAATCAATTGCAGTTACATTATGAAAATGTATTAAAATAAAAATATGTGCAGTATATCAAAATGTAAAGAGGACGAGCTGGGCCATTTTAAAAGAGCTAGCATTAAACAATAATGTTTAGGAATATCCTATGTGCATATATTAAAGTAACATCTAAAGACCCAATGTCCAAATGTATTTTTCTTTTTTAAATAGGCGTATGGATGAATGATTATAGGATATCATCTCTAAAATAAGAAAGTAATTTATTACACTTTCAAAATATTTCTAATTGTGAGGAAATAAAGGTGTACCATTTTTAAAGAAAAATAAATATATTTACAGGTAGCTACATTTCTTTATTGTGTACAAGATAAAACAGAGTCAACATTTAAAAGACAGAGACACTTTCCACTCATTAATATTAAAATCGGAGGCGTGTGGTGCAGTGGGTTGTGAGTTGGTGTTGGGATCAGGGGGTCACAGGTTCAAACCCCACTGCAGTCAGCATGTCGTTGTGTCCCTGGGCAAGACACTTCACCCCAAATTGCTCCTGTGGGGATTGTCCACAGTATTGAGAATGTAAGTCGCTTTGGATAAAAGCGTCTAACAAGTTACATGTAATGTAATGTAAAATGAGTCTAAAAAGAAATCCTAGAAGTGACCTCAAGCTCAGACTCAAAGCAGACCCCAGTCATGCTGCACAGCTCCAAGCCATCCCATAATACCCTCTCTTTGAAGCGTCACAGAGTGAGACATCGAGCTCCTGTCTGCTCGTATCCTGTCAGAAACTATTGATTGAAGAATATCTTGGAAGTGAAGCCGCAGTGTAAACAGCTGCCAGCTCCTCTGCCTTATTTATGAGCTCTGAGAAACTTCTGGTCATAATATGAGCCGACAATTGAAGGGAGGACATTAAACCGTCAACTGGCGAAGCTTTTTAACTGGTTGATGGATCTTTTTTCCATTGGACGACCATCGCACAGACAGGAAGTGTGTAAACAGACTCTGGGGTGTGGGGCGTTTGGCCTGAAGGTTAATTGGGGCTAATTGACTGCTCCTCATATAGACAGTGAAACCGTGTGTGTGTGTGTGTGTGTGTGTGTGTGTGTGTGTGTGTGTGTGTGTGTGTGTGTGTGTGTGTGTGTGTGTGTGTGTGTGTGTGTGTGTGTGTGTGGTGTGTGTGTGTGTGTGTGTGTGTGTGTGTGTTGTGTGGTGTGTGTGTGTGTTGTGTGTGTGTGTGTGTGTGTGTGTTTGGTGTGTGGTGTTTGGTGTGTGTGTGTGTGTGTGTGTGTGTGTGTGTGTGGTGTTGTGTTTGTGTGTGTGTGTGTGTGTGTGTGTGTGTGTGTGTGTGTGTGTGTGTGTGTGTGTGTGTGTGTGATCACTGAGGACACACACTGTTCGGCTGTCCACTGTCGGCGCTTCTTTGATATGTTCTCACTTTGTTTGTTTTTCTTCTCCGCGACAGTTTATTGAAGTTAATGAGATTTTCATCACAGCTGTCTCGTAATAGCACTCGAACGATTGGGAGCAACAAAAGCTGCGATGGTGAGAAACAGCTTTTCTTTGAGCTGACAGTTGGCTGTCTGTTCATTTTTCAGAAACTGACTTGGAAGACGAAGGATGTGGAGAAGTGCACCGTGAGAGGCAAAAACAGCGTGAGTATTATCTTCCTCTTTTCTCTCTCGACTTATTTCTCACTCTCTGCCTTCCTGCACAGCGTAGATTTGCAATAAGCAATGGTCTGCAGGTAGCTTATCACAATCAGCGGCACATCCATCAGCAGACAGGCAGGGGGCTTTAGCGTAGCATTTCCCTCCCCAGAGCTACATTGTAACCACAAGAATCAGCCTGGGGAATAACAATGGTGATGGAGGGTTGTGTAAAATGACAGTCAAAGGCTCTCTCTCCCTGCTTTGATTCTGTCGTTGGACCTGGTCCCTGACGCACAGTAACATGAGTCTGTTTTCCACCTGACAGGATGAATGTTACAACTACATCAAAGTGCTGGTGCCACGCAACGACGAGACGCTGTTCGCATGCGGCACCAACGCCTTCAACCCCACCTGCCGCAACTATAAGGTAAGAAACTGTGGCTTCAGTTACTGATCGTATTACAGGACAGCTGTTATGTGTTTGGTTCTGTCATTGTGTGCGGTTTCTATTGTACCTGTTGGCTTAAAAACCAAACTCAGATGCTGTCTAGAAAGTGATGATGAAAGCAATGCATGCACAAAACACAATATTTGTTTAGTAGTCCTCTTAAAGATCTCTAATGGTTGCAAGCAGAGCTCCTTCTCACGTCATACAACACTAAAACACATGACATATACACGACAAATATGATCTCCGAGAGAGGGTTTGTCTCTATTCCAAATTACCCTTAAAAAACACTTCATCCCATGCATTAAAGATATTTTTATCAAGGACAACAAAACATTTCAAACACCTTTTAAAACTAAACTTCCATTACAAACCCCATTAGGATGCTAATGGAAATGTGATAGCAAACCCAAATTGTACCACGTACAGTATGTAGCATCACGGAGAGAGGGCATGCACATGTTGAGAGGAAACTGCATTTTTCAGAAACCATCCATACGAACAAATTCAACTCTTCATTGCATCGCATCAAAAGGTGTTGATCTGTGGAATAATAGTAATGATGAGCTGAAATATTGTACAAGTTTATCTAAACTAAAACTATTATTTAGAATCCTGAATGGTTATGAGCAGGACATGTGAACTCACTTGCTATTTCTTGTCATTGTAAAAGTTATTTATTTTTGATTGTTTTGTACAACATGACGCTGATGACGATGACCTAATCTTTTAGTTTCAAGAAAAATGCACGCTAGAGGGGGGGGGGGGACCAGAAACGTTTTTTTAAGCTTCTTCTTGCCCCTGTTGAACATGACAGAGACTATTTGAGAATATTTTTCCTTTTTTTTGTGTACCTTGAATATTTTTTTTTCTTCTCTTTGTTGTTGTTATATTTTTCTTTTATTTACAGAGGACATAATATGTTCATTTGTTGTGATTGGTCAACAATACCCTAACCCTAACCGGTAAGAGATGTCCCGCCCCTTAGCCAATCACGTACAATGTGTTGGAGCCAAAGAAGCGCAAGTGTTTCTATGATACGTAAGAATACAAAGGAGTCAAAATGAGGTGTTTCATGCAGCGGGGGAGTGTGTGAACTTTAGCCTTTGCAGACCGTTTACATGCACTAAAACCTATATAACACACTACAGGAAAGGGAAAACCCCAAAAAGCCAAGTAGGGCCTCTTTAAGTGGAATTATCAGAGATGTAATGTCATAAACAGGTGGTAGTAGCTTACACAGAGCAGATGTTCAAGTCATCAGTTAAGACTCAAATGAAATCACAATGTGTAACGTCAGACTGGAACACATGCGTCACAGGACAGAGAGACAGCAGAGCATTTAGGATTATGGAATATTAGGAACAAATCATTTTAAAGGATAACGGGAAACATATTTATTGACTAATATCGGTTTTTCTACAGATACATACTGACATACACATATATGTTTGGATCAGGACCCCCACTGACACTTTACCTCTGCCACATCATAGACTATATGCATTACATTCATGCACACAATTTTCATACTCCTTTCTGCACATATTCTTATTTCACATTTCATAGTTTATATTCTAAAATTAATTCATAGCATTTGTTTGTTTTATATTAGATTTCTTGTTTTTTATATTTTATGTATGCACCAAGTCAAATTCCTAGTATGTGCGAACTGGCAATAAATCTGATTCTGATTCTGGGGGAAAAAGAGAGGGGGTCTTTGTTCCTGAAACTTCCAGAATCTCTTTCCACAGAGGGGACACATGTTGATGTATAAGAGACATGAAAAAGTGGATTTTGCATAATAGGTGACCTTTAAAGCTGGTTGATAAAAGGAGGTATATTTAACCACTGAATAATTACCTTAACAAAACATTACATCAATAGCGCAATTTGATAACAAAATATGATTTTAAACAGTGAACTTCACTTTAAAACAATGTATTAATTTATATAAGAGGGGGGTAATTAAAAACCACATGTATCATGGAACAAGTAAAGTCAGAAAAACCTTAAAAAGATTTAAAAAGTGCATTTTCCATCACACTGTAATGTTGTGTTGCACATACACCAGTTCACACACACACACACACAGGTACAGCACATCTGTGAAAGGCCACTATAGACGTAACGGTAATAAAAACAAATTAAAGCAATTTGAAAATGACGTCTCCTATCAAATCACACACACACACACACACACACACACACACATACACACACACAACACACACACACACACACAGTGGTCACACCAGGTTGAAAGCAGCATTAGTCAGCTATTAAGGAAGTCTGGCAGCCTGCACTTCAATATGTGTTTACAGCGAGGAGACAACAAACAATGTGAGCTCAAAGTGCAGCCACACAAGTGAAAATAACTGGAAAATTATTAAAAGGACACAAAGGGTCTGAACAATCACATCAGATGTGGACTTTAACCTGAGCCGCAGATCTGTACAGAGCACAAACTGTTCACTATGTGTTTAACTTCAAACGCTTCATGTTGGTGGAATAATATGTTGGCGCAACAAGAGCAATCTGTTGACAGAACACAAGATATGCTGATGTAGGCAATATTACAACGGCTACTCTCACACCTCTGAAACAACAAAGCAGAGGGAGGAGATGAAGGGAGGAAGTGAGGAGGACGAGAGGGAAAAGAGAGCGGGACGAGAGACAAATCTAAAGAGGAGACGAGGCTCAGCTGCTCCTCGTCTCTTTGGTTTATCAGCACAATGATCATAAGATTCAAAGGTGTTATTGTCATATGCACAATAGTAAGATTGATGCAGTGATGAATGATTGTGTAGGCTGACCTGGAAGACTCCCTCGACTAAAAGCTATGGGATTTAATAAAGATAAAACGTTATTGTAAAAATGCATTAACATGTGCATTGTAACCAGACGTATGTGCTATAGCAATGGTTCCCAACCTTTTTCAACTCAGGGCCCACTTAGAATCAAAAGATGTTTCGCGGCCCACATTCAACCATAAACAATACGGAGGCTACATAAAGTTCTGATTGGTCAATTCAGAACATGTGACACGTTGTTAATCCAGTAGAACAGGCCGCTGTCAAGGACTGTGATGACCGTTGCTAAGGAGGATCGAGAAAGAGAAAGGAAAGGAGGTTCAAATAAAAAAACTTAATAATGAACTGTTTCAACACAAGTCATAATGTTTTGCTAATTATTTGGCGGCCCACTTGCAATGCGTTCGGGCCGCGGCCCACAGGTTGGGATCCGCTGTGCTATAGGATACATAGCCTGTGGGATAAACCGTCCCCCCAGTCTGACTCAAACTTTATATTTTGTAAGAACAATGCAAGACTCCAGCCCTGTGTCATGTCTGGTTTTATTAAGCAGAGCTCAGTGACATCACTGGTTTGGACTTTGATTCACAGCGGGCCACTAGAGGAGGGGGGGGATTTACATTACTGTAAATCTAACAGTGAGGGGGAGTCTCCATCCAAAGGGGAGCTGAATAACTCAAGACTTTACATTTCAGAGGAGGATTCTTACTTTCCACCGTGATGACCTGTGAACTAACAGAGGGTTTTTATCAGGAGCAGAGATGGTGAAAGTACACACATCCTTTACTCAAGTAGAAGTACAGATACTTGTGTTTAAAAGTACTCTGGTAAAAGTAGAAGTACTGACTAAACTTCTTTACTCAAGTAAAAGTAAAGAGGCTTTGAAATGTTCTTAAGTAAAAAGTACCCATAACTAGCAGCTGTTTTAAAGAGTTACCTGACCTCCCTTTATATTAATAGAACAATAATGTCATTGTTAGCTAATGAATGTTTCCATGCTGAACAACGGCAACATGACAACGTTTTCATTGGTCCCTCTTCTTTAGAGAAGACCAGGAAATGATGGATACACAGACTCTAAATAATAATGATCACGCCACCAAACACACATTCAAACTAAAGTAACCAGCCTGTTTGGAAAATGTAAGAAGTAGAAAGTTCAGGTATTTGGGTTCAAAATGTAAGAAGTAGAAAGTAAAAAGTCATCAGAAAAATAAGTAGTGGAGTAAAGTACTGATACCAGAAACATTTACTGAAGTACAGTAATGAAGTATTTGTACTCCACTACTTCCAACCTCTGCTTACGGCTGACAGCTATCAATCATGTTTAGGAACAGGAAATAATTAGCAGACAAGAAAAGTGATTGTTAGCATGTGGCAAGAGATGTTGATTGACTTCATTCCACTCAAACAATTATGCAGACACCACAAACCACAAGAGTGTCTGGTCTGAAGCCTCACCTTGCCAAGAGTGGTGTGTACACTGCGATCTCACTCAAGAGGAAGTACACGAAGTTCCCGTACTCGATAGCGTGCAGGAAATGGGGCTCTGTGGGAGGCAGGAGAGAATGATGTGACATAGACACTGGCATTAAAGGCTTATTCAGGGAAAGGTTAGTAGAAGTAGAAAGTTCAGGTATTTGTGTTCGAAATGTAAGAAGTCAAAGTAAAATGTCGTCAGAAAAACAAGTAGTGGAGTAAAGTACTGATACCAGAAACATGTACTTAAGTACAGTAATGAAGTATTTGTACTCCACTACTTCCCACCAGGATCAGGATGGGGGGACGGTCCTTCTGTGGTTCCTCATTAAATAACTAGACAATAAGGAATTATGTACAGGTTTAATCAGTGGAAATGGGATTAACACAACGATAATTTGCTTAATAAAAAAGGCAAAAGTATAGATGTGAGTTTGAGTCCTTGACATGAAAGTCCGGCCCTTTTTGCAAATAGAAAGTTGTCCATGTTCAACAACAATACAATTATCTAAAAGTACAAATTGGAAGCAATTAAATGTGCAAAAAGATGAAAAATTAAACATTTGAGAGCAAACAAATTAATGAAATGAGAAGGCATTAGAAAAACAAATTAACTCACACAGCTTGACTTGTCCTCTTATTATGTTTCGTATTAGTGCTTGGCTTGAAAAGATTATGTTTCTCTACAGGATGTGAGGCAGCTCCTCTCTCTTCATGCAATACTAATACTATCAATGTGTATATGTGAGCAGACATCAGACGTGTGTATTCATGTATACAGATGTTTACCTAAATCATGATTTGCCCAGCACTTTCCTAAAATGAACGTATAAACACTCAAAGGACTTTCATCTTCCATGTTGGACTTCCCTTAATCTGTATTTATTCAATCATCTTCTACTTTATTAATCATTATTCAATAAACATCTGAAAAGGACTTTGATCAACACAGATTTATAATACTTCACAGATTCTAACTTGTTAACATAATATTCACTCATATCTTCTTTTGTATTATTTGAAAGTATTGAAACTTTGATTATGCCATATGTGTTTTATAATTGTTCTAATTATACGTATTGTGGGGGAAACGTCTGAAGCAATGGGAGTCAGGAATCAGAGAGAGACACGAGGAGAGCTGGAGCTTTGATGCCAAACACTGACGGTTTATTTGGAGCTTCGGCCGGAGAATTCACAAGACATGTCACTGGCCACGGTTTGACCACACGGTAGAGATGCCACAATCAATTCTGAAGACCCCTCCTGTAGCTCCAGGTTTTAACTAGTTCAGAGTGTAATAATCAACATTCTTCAATAGATGGACTAAACAGCTGAGGACACTGAATCACAGTTGTTTTCCCTTATGGCTCGGGGTCATCTACACCCCGAGAAGGATGTGTTCAAGGTGTCCCAAAACAATAACTATCTCTGACCGAGTGTTGCCCGGTCATAAACTGATAACATCAACAATATGCTTGGGCAGCCCCTCCTTATGGGAGATAACGGCTGCTCAAGGTTGGGCATCTGCGTCAGAGGGCGAAGGATGACATGCAGGAAATTATTCCCCAACACGTATGACCATCCACATCAAATTGGGGAAATATCATCCTAAGCCACGTTTGCTTTTAACCTATTGCAAAATGGTCAACTTTTTATAATGAACTTTTAAGATATAGAGGCAAATTATATTCAAAAGATATCAATAAATGAGTCATATTCATTATTATTATTATTTAAAAGGTTCTCAAAGACACTTCACAGATACATGTTAAAACTCCTAAATATTCTTCACATTATATATGATCTTGGACCATTTAAGAAATATTTCCCAGTCTATTTTGGGGCTTATCAGGATCAAGCTTATTGCCAGGTATGTTTACACATACAAAGAATGTGCTTTGGTATCTGGTGGTGTGAACATAAACAATCTAAATAAAATAAGTTGCAATAGTAGGTAAAGAAAGAAATGCAGCATGTGCATAGACTGATGGAACCAGTTAAATACCTCCCTGCATCCCATCATGCCTCAGGTGTCACAGCGGACCTGCTCAGTGTCACTGCTCAGCTGCAGAGTTTCCAGAGGTTAACACAGGAGAGAGATTGATGTAAAATACTTTAAGAACTGCATCCAGACCGCCGTCCTATCACATCGCCTGATTTATACAAAACACCTCCACACATTCTTCTTTTTGCATCTCCCCCATCATCTCCCCTGCTGCGTCTGTTTCCCCAGCATGGAACAAAAAAAGAGCAGGAGATGTGTATCCAGACAGCTGAGGGACGGGGAGGGTGTGTGTGTGTGTGTGTGTGTGTGTGTGTGTGTGTGTGTGTGTGTGTGTGTTGTGGGTGTGTGTGTGTGTGTGTGTGTGTGTGTGTGTGTGTGTGTGTGTGTGTGTGTGTGTGTGTGTTGTGTGTGTGTGGTGTGTGTGTGTGTGTGTGTTGTGGGTGTGTGTGTGTGTGTGTGTGTGTGTGTGTGTGTGTGTGTGTGTGTGGTGTGTGTGTGTGTTGTGTGTGTGTGTTACTGACCAGCTGCTCTGTAGACACAGGCTGTCTTCAACATGCGTTTTGTGATACAACAAAACCTTAAAGCGTCAAATCCATCTGTCTGCAGTCACTACAGGTTCATCCACTCCTCCTTTCTCTCTGACGTATGTCTACTTTTTAAGATTAACGAACTGCTGTTTCACTTTCAAATCCTGTCACTCTGCAGGAGAGGAGTCTGCTCAATACTGTAATCAGATTTAAAACCAAATGTAATTGTGTTTTCAGGAGCACAAATCTGAAAGCTAGAGACTGAAAGCTAACATGGCCGCAATCCTGCTCATAATATTCCGTTACTTGATTTTTCGTAGAACTCTCCTGTTCTTATATGGTGTTAATTTCGAGGAATATAATAATCCCTCCTTAAAATCAGAGCAGACTGGGCTCTGGTTTCAGACAGAGGGTGAACAGAGGTGCTGCAGCACAGTAGGGCTACACGATTTGGGGAAATAATCGAATTGCGATTTTTCTGACAGATATTGCGATTCAATTTGCTATATATATATATAATCTAAAAGGACATCCACAGGAGAGTGTTTCCATAGATAAAACACAGAGACAGTGACACACACACACACACACCCGCAGGTCTTTCTCTCTGACCCAGTTCACGGTTCATTAAATAAAATATAATACACAGACTCTCGCCTGGAAATGGCAGACATCGTCAAAAAACAGTCCCATTTGTAAAACTCAAGTGGCCAACTGGGTATTGTTTTTTTAATAAAAGGCCCCAGATGGATAAACACGGACATTTTGGTGCTTATATCCACTTTTGAAAGATGGTAACAGCTATCTGCAGCACTAAAGCAACCATCTCTCCCTCTGTGGTGATGAACTCAAATACATACTTTTTATAATGTGCCTCCTGTGACAGATGGAGATGGTAAGAAGGACATCTGACAGTATTTAAAACACAATGCACCATTAATAATGAAGTTATCAGCCCATATGTGCAGCTATCATTTATCCCAAACTTTTGTTGTGACATCTCACTTTCTTCGCAGTTTTTAAACTAAGTAATTAATCATAAAACGGTTTCAAAAAGGCTGCTGTGACGCTTAGTTTTTTTAACAACAGAAGGAGGTGTACATTTCTGAATTGCCAATAAGTTGACGAGCTCTATTGTGCCAGAATTAGTTTCAAGCTAATTTGCATCTAAAGTCTCTTGGCAGACCACGATGACTTACAGCACTTACCAAACTAAACAAGACGCATACAACTAAAATAATCAGCAACAGAAATATAATTCACAAAACACAGACAAGGAGAATATTATTGATTATCCTCATATGGAATAGTTTACTGAATGGAAGTCCCATTAAAAGTGAGTTGTTGATATTCTGGCACAGCCTTGGATAGTTTGTACAAGTGTTCCCATTTGGTCCGCCTCCACTCTACATAGAACTTGTATAATCAAGGTTTTCAATTAACCTTAAAGAGGCCCTGTTGTGTTTTTTGGGGTTTTATCTTTCCTGTAGTGTGTTATATAGGATTTTGTGCATGTAAATGGTCTGCAAAGGTTAAAATCCCTGTGTTCCCATGCCTGAAACTCCTCCATCGGACTCCTTTGTTTACTTAGTCCGGAAAATACGGTACTTTGATATCGGAAACTTTGATCATCGTCTCAAAACACACAGCTTAAAGAGGCCCTATTGTGCTTTTTGGGGTGTTCCCTGCGCTCCAACACATTACGTGATAGGCTAAGGGGCGGGACATCTCTAAGAGGTCGACCAATCCCAACAGAGCCGGCCAGCTAACCAGTCAGAGCAGACTGGGCTCTGGTTTCAGACAGAGGGTGAAAAGACGTGCTGCAGCACAGGCAGTATGAGAACAATAAAGAGCTTTTTGAACATTAAAGCATGGAGACATGTCCCAGGAGAGACAACCTGAAAATGAGCAGGACATGTCCTCTTGAAGGTCTTGTATAAAAACATAATAAAAGAGCACACACTGATTGTGTCTAAGGAGGGGAAACAGCATCACATAAATAACGCCACGTGTTAATGGACTGTTTAAGTGGTGTGTGTGTGTGTGTGTGTGTGTTATTGTGTGTGTCACCTTGTTACTTCACAGGGTGTTGAATCTGCTCTGCATGCTCCCTCCACACTCTCTCACACACACACACACACTCTCTGCTGGGTTTTACTCATTGTTGTATCTGAGCTTTACAACCTTGTTAACAGCGTGTTGGAAAATAGCAGCTAAATATCTGCGGCTGAGAGATAAACTATCCTCTCCGCTCGAGACAGCAGGACCTCCAACATTACACAGTTTATTTATGGACCCTACTCGCATAACAAACATCAAATAAAACTAATCTTAATGATGCATGTGCTTTCATCGTCACAGATTGATTTGGTATCCCACATAAAATACTTTTGTTTGTTGATTGATTTTTTGCAGCCATGACCTCGCGGGTGTAAACCGTAACGCTGTTTTCATTCTCTGTCTTTTTATGTCCATTTTTCTAAATTAGGTTAGCCTTACAGTTGTGTATATGGACTAATAAAGTATTCCCTTGTGTCCTGTCTGACGTAGATGTCCACTCTGGAGCAGGAGGGGGAGGAGGTGGTGGGACAGGCTCGATGCCCCTTTGAGTCCCGCCAGTCCAACGTCGGCCTTTTTGCAGGTGAGTCATTTGAGCAATGAAAAGTCTTGTGATTTAATAAAAATAAAAAACACATGTTCAACTCCCACAGCGTCTGATCTGTGCTCTTCCTCCTCTTCAGTGTCCTCAATGTTCCAGTTATATTAAGATTCCCACATTTCAATTCAATGTATTGACAAAAAGTTCAATAATCAAGTATAAGACAGAATGAAGATTTTAAATTGGGACACACTTATGAGCTAAACTAAGCTTGAGGAAAGGGGTCAGAACTAAACAAAGTATTTTGATTATGTATTACTAACATTAGAGACAGTTTAGAGCACATGTGTCAAACTCAAGGCCCGGGGGCCAAATCAGGCCCTTGGTGGATTTAATCCGCCCGCAGGATAATTTGTAATTACTATTAGATCTGGCCCGCCGGTATATTGACGCACACCTTCACTCAATCCTGAGGGTTTCCTCAGCTCAGAGCCTGAGCCCAAACATTGATGAACTTGCACCCAAGATGAGATGCCAAGTATCTGCTTGAGCTAGCATCACAGAGCAGCACACTGAGTTTAATGGATGTTTCCTCTGCACTTTTTTCTTGTGACAACAGGGCATGTTTGTTTTCTCTTTGAGGGAAATAGTTTTTTTGAAGCTGTTGTTGGCCTGTGGAGAAATGTAATCATAAGAAATGAAAAGCTGCAGATAGAGCCATAAGAAATGAATGCAACTGATTATTTAATGTTTAATGTTGTTTTTATAGGCAATAATTTAAGCTTTGTTAGTTCGAGGTTTAATATGTGCAATAAGTTATTTCAATAAGTTTTGCAATAAACATTGAACCAGTCCGGCCCTCGACTAGTACCCATTTTTTTATTTTGGCCCACTGTGTATTTGAGTTTGACACCCCTGTTGTAGACACATTACAAGTAAAAAAAACACCTAAAACTAACCAAATACCAGGAGGTGACTTACCCTAACTACTACATGTTACAAAAAAATATCTCATCAGTCTTATTTATATTAGTTTTTGGTTTTTTAACCGGTGTTTATTGACGTTAAAGGATGTTTTCAGCGGTCACAATATATGAGGGTGAATACAATTGTAAGTAATGCCGATCTGCCTTTCGGGGCTCTTCCGGTGATGGTTTAGTGAAGAGAGCCAGTCAAACAGTTTAACATGTTAAAGGTCCTGAATGTCATAATTTAATCCATAGTGTTTTTTATTTAAACATAAATATTTGTTGTATTCTCTACGGAGGGATTTAGACCTTACTAGTTTTTACAGCATTGAGTTTGAGAGAAATTCGATACCTCATATGTTAGCTAAACATTTCAAACTTCAGTGAACTTTTTTCAGTTTGACATTAATGCAGTTTGAATGCTTATTGATTTTAAACTACTTACATTTATTCATAATGATAATATAGCTTTGACAGAGATGAATGCACACTTGATGTTTGCTGTGACTCGTTGCATTGCTGATTATATTTTATGGAAACATTAGCATTGGTTGCCTAAAATGTCTCTGATAAAAGTCCTGTACATGCATTACCAACATTTTTGTGTCATTAAATACTTATTTTCCCATTGATATATGTGCAGAAATCATACCTTATATTAAAGTATCCCACCCCTGAGTTGTCCATACACATAGTCTTAGTCATAGACCTGTGAACTCATTGAAAAATAACTTCAGATTTTTGATAAGCTTTGGGTATTGCAATTTCACACGTGTACAAAAGTAGCTTAATTCAACTGATGAATGCTATGTGAATTAATGTAAGCGATGTGATGAAAGTAGGTCTTGGCCACTCAAGAAAGGTTGGAGACCCCTGGTTTATAATATTACAAAAGTGGAAGAAGAAAATTACCTCTGAGAATATAAAAAATAAATATATACTACTAAACTTAACTACAGCTACACCCTTCCTAATTTATCTGGGCGATTAAATATGAGTGCTCACTTTTATCCCAGGCTGTAATCTGAAGTTGCCCCTCGATGGACTTTAATGTGCGGTTGGGTTTTCTGTACTAATGATAGCAGAGAGAAGCTGATACTGTGTGAACATGTCGGGGTCGAGTTCAGCGAGAGTGAAGGCAGAGCCAGACTCGTTCCTGCCAGGTTTCCACTGACATTTATGCAAAGTTCACACAGGGTGTTATTAAAAGTGACACTTTCTCCTACATCGGCTATCATCTGCCTCTTTCTAAAGGGCAGAATAAAAGTCACCTGTGACCAAAATAGACGCTTCAAAGAAGTGGGTTGCTCCTGGGAGTTATGATCCCTGACAATGTAATATCAAATCACCTTTTTCTGTCTTTTTTTCTTATCTCAGGTGGTGATTTCTACTCGGCCACCATGACAGACTTCTTGGCGAGCGATGCAGTGATTTACCGAAGTCTGGGAGAAAGCAGCCCAGTGCTGCGTACCGTCAAGTACGACTCCAAATGGCTGAGAGGTGAGCGAACAGCATGTGAAGAAAGATATTATAATGTGCAGCGAGCCGCTCATTAATGTGAGAAGGATCCTGGTGCAAAGCTGCAAATGATCCCGCCTATTACACTGCTGCGTACTTAATAAACCAACAATATGACTCACGTAACTGACTTAAACAATGATTATATTGATTTAAAATGTGACAAAGAGATTACTGCAGCACTGGAAGAGGTTTTCTGTAAGTGATCAAGTCTGTTCACATTTTCTTTTCCATGAACCAGTCTTTAAACACTGCAAGAGCCCATACTGTGGGTGCGTCTCACTTCGGTTATTTTTCATTTCCTCGCTCCTCGGTCTCGGTATCACCGGAAGTTGATTTGTCTGCGCCATCTTGAGTACCGTCCCAGTGGCCTTATTTTTGCCCGAGGAGTGATAACGGAGGAGCGATAATCGAGGAACTACCAGACCATCCTCCGGTGAAATCCTCAGACACTCGCCCCGCCCCCTTACTGTGTATCGCTCACTGATTGGACGATGCAGCGCATGCACTGATCTGGCTGCTGTCAGACGATCAGCTGTGCGGCGTCATCACAAACAGACGTCGCTTCACGTGACGCTCCGGAGAAACGACGTCCCATTGCTCTTAAAACTCATTTCCCTGCTTCTCGTGGTTTCCTTGCGTCTCTCCATGCTTCCCTGGTGGGAGGGACTAGTCGCAGGGAAACGACGCAAGTGAGGGACGCAAAGGAATCCATTTAACCGAAGTGAGATGCAGCCTGTGTTCCCTTTAGTGTTTACTTCCTGTCTGTCTTCTTCTGCTGTTCCCTTTAGTGTTTACTTCCTGTCTGTCTTCTTCTGCGGTTCCCTTTTAGTGTTTACTTCCTGTCCGTCTTCTGCTGCTGTTCCCTTTAGTGTTTACTTCCTGTCTTCTTCTGCTGTTCCCTTTAGTGTTTACTTCCCGTTTGTCTTCTTCTGCTGTTCCCTTTAGTGTTTACTTCCTGTCTGTCTTCTTCTGCTTCTCCCTTTAGTGTTTACTTCCTGTCCGTCTTCTTCTCCTGTTCCCTTTAGTGTTGGCTTCCTCCATCAGCCATCATGAGTCAATGCACCCTCAGTATATAAAAATGAATTCTTAAAAAGTATTTGATGGTGATTTCTGACTGTTTTTGGCCACAGCTGATGTTTAATGACTTCTCTCTGCGGACTAATATGACTTCATTGCCCTCAGTTCAGAGCGTTCTTAACAGCGGTCTACTATCTAGAAATAACAGACCATTGAATATCCAAATTGACCAATCAGAATCAAGTATTCACCCATGCTGTGAAATGAAGTGTAATATTAAGTACATAGCATACAGTTGTGGCAGTTGAATACTGGGCGGCTTCTTATTTCTCTGATATATGAACCTGTCAAAGACTAAAGTTTGGTCCTGATTGCTTTTCCATTTTGAATCATATTTTCCAAGTCTGCAAAATGCCAGGATTCACTGCACTCAGAGGATAACAAATCTCTTTTCAAATCTGTTATCATTCCTTGCCCTTTTGTAGTAATCATTCAGGCAGCAGCTTCTCGTTTCTCCTGGTACTCACCGTCGCAGATTGTATCAGAAGGAAGTGATTAGCATTCATTTCAGAAGTTTCTTTGTTTTCTCCAAGCTGGTGTCTGTGCTCGGCCATCGATACATCGCTCTCTAACACCGCCGTGCAACAGGCTTGATTGCGTCCCAGCACTTTTACTAAGGCTGTCATTTTCATTAGCTCATAATTATAGTAAATTGGTCCATTATTTCTTGATCAGTCAATCATCACACAAGAGTTACCTTCCTGGTCATCTTCATTTAAGGCAGCGTGTAGAACTATTTAATTTCCCATCCTATCAAGACATTAAATGTGTCTTTGTTCCCTCTTGTGGAGCTACGTCAAGACGAGGGTAATGCAGTGATGATGTGTTTTGACCCAAAGCACATGGCACAAAGTAAATGGGATTTCTCCATTGGATTTTGGAATATTGCACAAAATAAGATCTTTGATAAAGATACTTTTATGAACATACATTGTTCAGCAGGATAATCTCCACATATTAACACCATTAATATTTGAAGTGTAAATGCAATTGATATAGGCAAGCAATACACTTACTTACATAGCTACATGTCACCACGGCTAAGCTAAAGGTGGCTAATCTTCTGTGTGATGACGTTTAGTAGTTTCATTTAGAAACTCGTTAGCAACAGCTGTTTAAAACACCAGTAGGGTATTTATTGACGTAATTTTAAAACGTGGAAAAGAAATGTAAAAATCTCTTCAGCTTGTGTTAACCACATAACTTATTTCAGGCATCTGAACAAAAGAAAATGATTGACTTCGAGACGAGGGAAACTGGAAGTGCTCATGCTAACTCGTTCCTGCACCACTCTATTGCTTCCATCAGACAAAAAAAGCCTTAAAATATATTTCTCAAACCACAAAATCTGATTGAAGATCTCAAAACAAACTGTAAGTTTTAGGTATTTTAGTCATGTGTACCGCCGGCTGAACTTCAGCTGTAGAAGTGACTGACTTTATCTTAGATATACAGGTATTTTTATCAGCTCTGATCCAGGACCAGCTCTGCTTTATCTCTCTGATAGTACGTGTGTTTTCCTTATCTGTCTGCCCTTATATGTAAATGTGCCATTTCTGAACGCTCTCTCCCTGCATTTCTCCTGGGCCCATTGTCCAAATTGAGCGTTTGTGTTTACCAGCTCCCCTAACCGCCTGCTCTCGATGCAGATGTCAATCCCTGAATAAGTCCTCACAGATGTCACATGTTTTCTCTCCTGCCTCCCACAGAGCCCCATTTCCTGCACGCTATCGAGTACGGGAACTACGTGTACTTCTTCTTGAGTGAGATCGCAGTGGAGTACACAACTCTTGGCAAGGTGAGGCTTCAGACCAGACACTCTTGTGGTTTGTGGTGTCTGCATAAACGTTTGAGTGGAATGAAGTCAATCAACATCTCTTGCCACATGCTAATAATCACTTTTATTGTCTGCTAATTATTTCCTGTTCCTAAACATGATTGATAGCTGTCAGCCGTAAGCAGAGGTTGGAAGTAGTGGAGTACAAATACTTTGTTACTGTACTTAAGTACATTCTTCTGGTATCAGTACTTTACTCCACTACTTATTTTTCTGACGACTTTTTACTTTGACTTCTTACATTTTGAACACAAATACCTGTACTTTCTACTTCTTACATTTTCCAAACAGGCTGGTTCCTTTAGTTTGAATGTGTGTTTGGTGGCGTGATCATTATTATTTAGAGTCATTGCGTGCCTATTGATTTGAACACGATCCGTGTATCCATCATTTCCTGGTCTTCTCTAAAGAAGAGGGACCAATGAAAACGTTGTCTTGTTGCCGTTGTTCAGCATGGAAACATTCATTAGCTAACAATGACATTATTGTTCTATTAATATAAAGGGAGGTCAGGTACTCTTTAAAACAGATGGTAGTTATGGGTACTTTTTACTTCAGTACATTTCAAAGCCTCTTTACTTTTACTTGAGTAAAGAAGTTTAGTCAGTACTTCTACTTTTACCAGAGTATTTTTAAACACGAGTATCTGTACTTCTCCTTGAGTAAAGGATGTGTTTGCCATCTCTGGCAGTAATGGATCTTCCCCTCCTGTCCCCTCAGGTGGTTTTCTCCAGAGTCGCTCGTGTCTGTAAGAATGATAATGGCGGTTCCCCGAGGGTGCTGGAACGTTACTGGACGTCATTCCTCAAAGCCCGTCTGAACTGCTCCGTGCCGGGAGACTCCTTCTTCTACTTCGATGTTCTGCAGTCGCTGACAAACGTTCTGCAGATCAACCACCGGCCGGCCGTGCTGGGGGTCTTCACCACGCAGGCCAACAGGTTAGAAACATGTTGTTGTCTCTGCACAACGTCAGCTGTGGTTTGAGCATGTTCTGTTCTTTGGGAGAGATATACGAATAGCAAAGTCCTATCCAGCTATAAATGAGTTATTTCTAAAAGACTCCAACCTGTTGCCTCTGCACCTTGGCCAACTAACCTAACACAAAAATGTAGTACTTAGAAGATGTAAGTCAATAAAGACTAATGCACCAGCACTTAAAATGATATGGCTTATATTGAAGGACATGTCATGCAGGTTTCTTGAAGATCTGAGTTTGTATTTCCTTGTTTATTGCATTTATTGTAAGTTTCTCTGAATAATACATTGGCTACTGTAAATAAAATGTAATATAATGTAGACAAATATACACAAAATGAGTTGTTTTTCTAATCTATTCTTTGACATAAACACTCCACAAAAATTTAAAAATAATGGGTTTTCTTCTTGTGTTATAACTGTGCTTACAAGGTTACAGATTGCTTTACAATCATTACAATTATTTAAGGTAAACAGTTGAAAAAAAGGCAAGATAAAAGCAGGACAACAAGTATTTCATGTACATGTGTTGCTATATGCTGAGCTCTCCTTAATACAAAAGACAGATGCTACACCAGACTTTGACAATATGCTGATTTCCAGACCTTTGTCCCCATCTTTTCTAATGCCATCTCCCTCTCTGGTCCCTAACAGCATCACCGGCTCTGCAGTGTGCGCTTTCTACATGGACGACATCGAGAAGGCCTTCAGTGGCAAATTCAAAGAGCAGAGGAACAGCGAGACAGCGTGGACACCTGTTCCCGAGGATCAGGTCCCAAAACCAAGGTGAGAAAACACATCTTTTAAATAACAGACAAGTACATGTTTTTTTCTGCCTTTAACAATGGAGTTTTTGCAGCTGTTGTTGTTCTGCACAGACATCTCAGAACAAAAAAACAACAAGCCGTGACACCTGTTCTTCCCTCCTGCGTGTCCCCAGAACCAAACAGATGCCAGTGTTTTCACATATTTAGTCACTGCTGATTGTTGGGGAAATATTTTCCTGGGCTTTAACTTTGACCCAGTTTTTCACTTTGTACTGCCCTCATTGATCACAGACCTCAACCTTGGGCTATCTTTAATACATTAAGCTGTCTTTGGCTTTTTTCTTAGGTCTCAGGCTCATCCCACAGTGCAACACAATAAAACAGATAAAATAGTGCAAGTAAATACAGATAAAATAGAATATAATAGATATAGTGCAAGAATAGTCTATATACAAGTAATATTGATATATATAAGTTGCAAACAGATGAATGTTATGGATCTTCTTTCAAAAGTTCAGGTGTTTAACAGTCTTATGGCCTGTGGGATGAAACTGTCCCTGAGTCTGGTGGTTTTAGACCTGAAACTGCAGATGCCAGTGTTTTCACATCTCTAGTCACTGCTGACGGTTCATTCTCTGCGTTACAGACCTGGGTGCTGCGCTGGTGAGGGATCAGCGGCTGCCTACAAGTCGTCCACCACCTTCCCCGACGACACGCTGACCTTCATCAAGTCGTACCCGCTGATGGACGAGTCGGTGCCCTCCGTCAACGACAGACCCTACTTCACCCGCACCACCAGCAGGTACGATACGATAAGATACGATAATACTTGCATCACAGCAGCTCCATGTGTAACATCAACATAGACAAATATCAAGACACAATACATGAAAAACAAACAACAACAATGTAACATAACAGCACAATCACTGAGAGAAAACATGCTCAAAGAGCCTTGAGCGTGCATTTGATCTGGGATTCATCTCTTAGTACGGGATGTGTTTAATGCACCCGGGGCTTCATTCCTAGGGTTTAGAAAGTGTCGCACATTTTGCACACATCACATATTCGGCTTTGGACAAACAAACACTCCTCCGCCTCCTCCAGGCCTCCTGATCAGGATGCATTCACTTCCTTATTGAGCTATGTTCAAATTCAAAGGTTGTATTGTCGTATGCACAAAGCTACAGTGTAGAAATGGCAATGAAAATCTTCTGACCTGAGTTCCTCCAACAATGCAACATATATAATAAAATAAAAAATAGTGCAAAAAGTCTATATCCATGTCAATGGAATATGGGATGTGTACAAGAACAGAATATGAAATTAAATAATGTAAATTAAGACAAAATTACGGTTTATTGCGGTGATAATTTGTTATATAAATTAGTATATTTAGTATATTATGTTGGGCTTGGTGCCGTTTATAGCTTGGGATGAGCAATGTAAAGATGGCCCTTTCTTAAACTTCCTGCAGGTATAAACCGTTTTTTAAGACAACATACTCTTCAGGCTTTCTCCTGTAAGGACTATTATTCAGGTATCATTTTCTATCTCTAAATAATACACCGGCAGGGTTTCCTCACTCGGGCTGTGATTGGTATCGATGAGTGAGCTCAGGTGGAACACACAACCGTGTTCCTCATTAAAACCCATCGGATTTACTGAAACGCTCGATCTCTGCCAACGCCAGAGACCACACAAGGAGGGGGGGCTTCCTCCAGTGCTGACCCGTGTGTGTGTGTGTGTGTGTGTGTGTGTGTGTGTGTGTGTGTGTGTGTGTGTGTGTGTGTGTGTGTGTGTGTGTGTGTGTGTGTGTGTGTGTGTGTGTGTGTGTGTGTGTGTGTGTGTGTGTGTGTGTGTGTGTGTGTGTGTGTGTGTGTGTGTGTGTGTGTGTGTGTGTGTGTGTGTGTGTGTGTGTGTGTGGATATCACACGATGTTGGGCTGAATGTAGAATCGTTGTCAAATGTTGCAGACAGTGCTGCATAAACTTCAGACATGTTTGTACACATAGCAGATACACATCACATATTGAGACTTAGACAAACACACACACACCTCCTGAAGCAGAGCCAAGCTGACAGCCAGCCACACATGGCAGCGGCTCCTCACTGGGGAAACATGTGCCGCCTCACATCTGGCTCCAAAAACATCACATCTGCCTCGCCTCTCCCCAGAGAGAAACTAGATAAATGAAATCTAACCAGAAGCACATCAGGCCGTCAGAGCAGGGACACACAGGCAGGTCCATGTGGGCAAACAGGGGGAGAGAGGGGGGAGAGGGAGAAGAGACAGGAGAGGGAGAAGAGAGAGAGGAGAGGGAGAATAGAGAGAAGAGAGTAGAGAGGGAGAAGAGAGGGAGAGGAGAGGGAGGACAGAGAGAGGAGAGGGAGAATAGAGAGAGGAGAGGGAGAATAGAGAGGGAGGAGAGAGAGGGAGAAGAGAGGGAGAAGAGAGAGAGAGAGGGAGAATAGAGAGAAGAGTAGAGAGGGAGAAAAGAGGGAGAAGAGGAGAGAGAGGGAGAGGAGAGGGAGAATAGAGGGAAGAGTAGAGAGGGAGAAAAGAGGGAGGAGAGAGAAGAGGAGAGAGAGAGAAGAGAGGAGAGAGGGAGAAGAGAGGGAGAAGAGAGGAGAGGGAGAATAGAGAGAAGAGTAGAGAGGGAGAAGAGAGGGAGGAGAGAGTGGGAGGAAAGAGAGAAGAGAGTGGGAGAAGAGAGGCTGTGTGTCTCAATTTGAATACTCCCCTTCGTACAGATTGTTCTAACTTCAGTATTAAGAGAACTTCAACAGAGGATTGTCGTCTTTATTTAAATTCAGAGGAAAGTATCAAAGAGTCTTAAATCTAAATGACCTGAAGCTCTAGGAACCCTGCAGTCATCAATCTGAGCTCTGATGCTGTACTGCAACCAGGCCCTTCACTTCTTATGGGTAGAACAATATTTGATTCTTTATTTGTATTATTTATCTCTGATTTATTTCATTTTAAAATGAAGAAACTGTCACAAAACCCAAATTCCCCCGGCATATAAATAAAGTATTCTGATTCTGATTTGATTTATTTGAAATGTATAAAACAATAACACAAAAAAATAATAATAATAATGAAATGAAACATGATCATTATTATACTATACAAACTTAAGCAGTGTCCAATTGATAAACACAAATATTACTGACTCTAAATGATATAAAAAGAATTGACATGTTAATAGTAAACTGTGTGAAGCAGGTTCAGAAGGACCCTGCATCTCGACAGCATGATATGTTGTATGGGAGAATAAAAGCAGAGAAGAGGAAAAAAACTCGCCCCTCCGTCAACAACAGCAACAACAAGGTGCCCTTCAGCTCCACAACCTAAAATAAGTGAGGATGAATATGAAGCCGGGATGGTGCTCCAAATAAACAAATCGCACTGGACATTTTCATAAAGACAAACGGAGAGAACTGGGGCTCAGAAAGAGACGTTGGTAATTCATTCATTGATACATTTAATTAACAATTCGATTTCAGCCTCCTCCCCTTTCAACTTCTTTAAGGTCAGGCTACTATTTACATGCCCTTCCTAGGATACATGACTATTATATTGTTACTCATATCATTTTAATTATAATTTTGTCATGTATTCCTCTCTTTTTGTCTAATCCCCCAGGCGCACACGCACTCCATGTCTCCATGTATATTTTGTCATTTGTCTTGTATACTTGTAAATGCTCCTTATTGTCTTCTGTGTATATGTGACACTGTACGTGTATGCACTTGTCGTGTAACTCCTATATCACTAAATAAAAAAACGAGAGAGACGTTGGTGGGTGGAGGAAAGTGGCTCCGCAGCAGGAAGGAGGGTCGATGCTCTGGCTGCGGGTGGAGGGGTGGATTTGGGGATGAATTCATGGATTAAAGGATGTGGGCGATGGAGGGAAGGGAATTAGTGGGATGGTGGATGAAGTGATTGATTGCACGCTGATGCTTAATACAATGAGCTCAGTATTCGCCCACATGTTTGTTTTGTTTATCATGGGGAATCGACAAAGCAAACAACGATGTGAAGATGCTCAACCAAAACGTGGCGTTGTTTGCCCACTATCTGTTACGCCATCTTGAAGGAACGTTCATTTCAAGAGCCTCTTTCCCACTCCACATCCCCCCCAACTGTTCCCTAAATATTATAAATAATGGTTGTTAGTGCAAAATGTGGTAAATGCAACATATTTGTAAATATCCGACTGAAGTGTTGTGTTGTTGCAGACATACCTGGGCCGACTAATTATATTCTACAGACTTTTTAAATCCATGTTTGTGACCGATCCTCTTTAAAAAATCACATCATGATAATTTTTATATATTTCTTCCAAAATGCTCATTCCCTCTTATGTCAGAAATTATATCACAATTGCAAAATCAGTCACAAATAATTGCGATCTTCAGCTTCTTCTACAAACTGTTTTATTAATAAAAGCCTTTGTTTCTGTGTCTCTTTTTAAATCCAGGTTCAAGTTGACCCAGATCGCGGTGGACACGTCCGCGGGGCCCAATAAGAACCACACGGTGGTGTTTCTGGGCTCAGACAACGGGCACGTGCTAAAGATCCTGGCGAGCACCGAAGGGGCCAACGCCTCCTTCAGCTCCCAGCTGCTGGAGGACATCGACGTGTACAACCCCAGCAAGTCAGTCGGATTTGTTTACACGTTGATATTTGTGTTTGTCGGTCCTGTTTAAAGCCCTTCATGCCCTCCCTTATTTTTAGAATTTTCTTTTATTAGGACCGTGGCTCGTAAATGGTAGGATTGTGATGTTTTTGTACAAATGATTATGTCCCCGAGCTACCTCCTTAGGATACTACATTTTGAGTATCCTAAGTCTTGGCCCAATACTGACAAATCTGCACTAAAATGGCTTTAAAGTTGCCATTAAACTATTGATGGAGGACATCGACGTGTACAACCCCAGCAAGTCAGTCTGATTTATCTACACGTTGATATTTCTCTGTCCATTTTAAAGCCCTTCATGCCGTCCTTAATTGTTTTTCTTTTATTAGGGCCCTGTCATGGAACCCGAAACCTTAAACACTCAAGACATAACCAAATATATAACAAAATAGAAACACAGACACACTGCTGATTGAAGGAATTATTATATTGTTGTACAACAGTATAAGAGCCAGAATAGTTGCGTCAAGTCCGCCAAGAGTCTGTCTAAAGAAGGACAGAATCTCACAGGTTTTATACACTTCTTTTTAGTTTACACAGCACTATACCTTTGGACCTTTTACAATCACATGTTAGAAGACCCATGCTCAATAACACGCTGCAGACAGACATGTGCACATTCATGGTCTCTTTAAATAAACTAAATGATGAAACTCACTAGCATGACTTAAAACACGTGATCATATAATATAGATGATTTCAACAGGGCCCTAGCTCGAAAATACTAGCATCGTATTGTTTTTGTACAAATGATTATATCCCTGAGCTACTTCCTTAGGATACCACATTTTGAGTATCCTAAGTTTTGGCCCAAAATGGACAAATCTGCAGTAAAAGGGCTTGAAAGATGCCATTGAACTATTGAATGTCAGGGCTGTAGTTGCATAAAGATGCTCCAATGTCACCAAATTTCATACGCACATAACTCTTCTCATTGCGGACATATTTCAAATTAGCAGAGGCAACCATTTAAGCTCTTTAACTCTGCAAAGTGAGCTATATTTCTTACATATTCTGCCTCTTTTTAACATGCTTTTACGAACTCCTCCTTTAGAGTTAATCGGAGAAACGTTTCAGTATTGCTGACGTGAATTCGAGGGCCCGTTCAATTCTCTGTGCGGCTTCACCTCGTTTCAGTGTTTGTCCTTCACTTCTAATCTTTTTCTCTGTTCCTTTCTCTCTCCATCTCTCCTCTCTGTCTCGCCCTGCCCACCCACTCGTTGGTGTGTTGTAACACTTTGCATCACCCTGTTCAGCTGCAGGGGACGCTTCTTTCTCCATGTCTTCTTTTGTTTTCTGTCAGCACAGCCTGAAGAGTCTATCTGCATAGAGTTTTGTTTCACAGTTGGCTTTCTGTTGCATTTTCAAACCGTGCCAGTCTTCTGCAGTGCCGATTTAAAGGTCTCCTATCATGTAAAATGCACTTTTTTATGTCTTTTATACATGAATGTGTGTCCCCGATGAGCCAGGGAACTAACAAAGCGTCGGAAAACAAAACACTCTCTCTTTTCCTCCGAACCCACATCTCTAAAAACGGGGGTACAACGGAGCTGATCCAGATTTGCGTCCGATATGATGTAATATCAGAAATGTTGCTATCAGAAACAATGCCCGACTGTTCTGGACGTAATATCGGAAATGTGGGCGGGCTTTACACCCACAGACCTATCAGAAAGTTGCTATCAGAAATAATGCGCAACGTGTTTTGGACGTAATATGGTCTTTGTTTACATTAGCAAGCACTGCTAACACTCAGAGCTAACCTGTACTGGAGAGAGTATGTGCAAAAAAGCAGGAAATTAAAAAAGGAACTCACCTTAGTAAACCCGCAACAAAATAAGCATTTGAGCTCCATACTGTTTCAGAAATAATCCTTGAAGTGGTTTGGAACATGATATGGCGTTTAATCAGTGTGCTCAAAAGGGGGCGGGGCCAGCAGAGAATCAGCCATTCTCTAACGGGCCTGAAATAGAGGGATATGAAGGATCTCTAAAATGCATCTGTTTGGTATTTTGAGCAAAACACATCATAGACATGTTTTTTATATATTTGTATATATCTGATACCCATAATATATGCCTAAAAATAGCATGATAGGAGAGCTTTAAAAAAAAAAAAAAAACGTAACTAAATATAAGAGATGCCTGATGCTGACCTGATTCTGTGTTCTAGGTGTAACGTGCAGGGGGAGGACCGGAGGGTTCTGGGTCTGGAGCTGGACCGGGATCATCACGCCTTGTTCGTGGCGTTCTCCAGCTGCGTGATCCGCGTGCCGCTCAGCCGCTGCTCCGACTACACCACCTGCAAGAAGTGAGTCACCTGTACACACCGTGGGGGCGGGTGTATACCTGTGTGGTGAAACAATTAGCTGATTAATCAGTCAGTTGATTAGCAAATGAACACCTCTGAGCCTACTGGAAAACTGTGGATTGCCACTCAGGCTGAAAGTTTGTCACCTGGGTTTATGATCAACAGGTCTTTGGCTTAATAATGTGTTAAATAATCCTTGGTTTCACTTTCATCCTTGATTATTAATTACATGAGATGAGTTGTTTTGTTTTGTGTGTTTATGTGGCTATAGTGTGTAAATGAGTGTGGACCCCAGGTAGAATACCCAATGCTAAAGCTAGTGCTAATGTGGATCCTAATCAAGACAAAAACACAGGGACTTTTTTGGTGAAGAGGGTAACATACATGTAAGAGTAGAGATTCTAATATACAACGTTTGACATGATTTGCCACATCCCGTTTATTAGCGTATACCGGACTGGAGTGTATCCTCTAATTAGCACCCTCATGTACTGAACACATTTTGAATTGAATTGTGTCCCGAAGGATCTAAACCAAATCATGAGATACCGTAATATCCACACTGAATCTTGGGGTCATGAACTCTCTTAGAGATCCACAGTTTGGCTGGCTCACCTTTAGAGATAACAGGAGGAACTCGTGAAGAAGCTTGAAGGAAAACCTCTGCTAAAAGGACAAAAGGAGTTACTTGAGGTAGCTTAGCAAACTAGGGGACCCCGAGGCAATGCCATAAACACACTGGAGGTATTATACCCACCATGTGGCCTGGGAACGTCTCGGATCCCCCAGGAAGAGCTGGAGGAGGTTTCCGTTATCTTACATGGACCCAGATAAGCGTCAGTTCAAAAGGAGTTCAGAACTTGAGTTGGGAGATTTTCTCTACGGATAAAACCAATCATAAGCTGGAGAAATGTATCAGTTGGGGTCCTTTTGAAAACCACTAGTGGTACATAAGAGTGCACTTGTCTTCATGTAATAACATTGGTCCATTTAAATGGGCAATTTTTTCACCAATAGAGAAAAAAGGACCTTTGTAAAATGTTCAGGTGTGAAAAAAGAGCAATAGCACTCAAACAAAACATGTCAAATACTGTATAACGTTTCAAAAGCAGTCTGAATCCTGAGAATCCAGGAGTCCTCGCTGTGTACCAGGAAGAACACTTATACTGCGGGTAACTCAAGAAAAGGAGAATCCATTTCCTCTGCACATACCAATTTAAGAAATGTGTCCGCTACTCATGCTGTTAGAGGCTTTTGGACAAAAGTTGTTCCAAATAGCAGATGGTGTGCTATTATTTACTTTACCTACACTTTGCCCTGAAAGCACTCTGAGGTTATTAGTGTCGTTGGCATGTAATTGAGAGTAAGATTAAACTCAGCAGCAGGAAAATACAGGATGGAAAGAAAGGCTGTTGTTAGTGGCAGAGTTTAAGATTTCTTTATAAGCTGATTCCTGCCTGAACTTGAAGATTTGAACGCATGTGATCCCATCTATTCATAAGCTGCAATATGAGTGCTTTTAGTGTGACATTTTAGAAAGGTAATCATTTCCTATCCTTGGGATTTACAGTTAGCAGTAACTGGTACAGTCAGAATCAGAAATCCATTATTAATTTATTCAAACGTAGCAGGGAATAATAACAATATTACATTTTAAAGCAGAATAAATTAGACGTTATTGCACATTAACAGAGCTGGTTCCTTCATCTCAAATGCCAGAAGGTGTTTTCCCTCTTAAATCAGGTTACACAGGAAATCAGTGATCATGTGTGCATGCACTTGCTTATTCATGCAGCAGGTCAGTAATAGATTAGTTAGTAGTAGTAGTAGTAGTAGTAGTAGTAGTAGTAGTAGTAGTAGTAGTAGTAGTAGTAGTAGTAGTAGTAGTAGTAGTAGTAGTAGTAGTAGTAGTAGTAGTAGTAGTAGTAGTAGTAGTAGTAGTAGTAGTAGTAGTAGTAGTAGTAGTAGTAGTAGTAGTAGTAGTAGTAGTAGTAGTAGTAGTAGTAGTAGTAGTAGTAGTAGTAGACTTCTATTCTTTATGTCGGTTTAAGTCTGCCTTTGGATGAAAGTATTTTGTGTATAAGGACACATCACTGCATCCAATAAAGTTTTTTTTATGAACATGTATACATGTCAAAGGTTAAAACCCGGATACACATGGCAAAGAAATCATCTTTCTCCATGAGAACTTTTTTTTTGTATCTGACCCCTGACCCCGGTCTTTGGGAACAGGGTTTCTCATTTCATCGTCAACTTATCACCCCATAAACACAGTGGCCATAGGTCGGTGTGTGGAGTAAACTCTGTAAATGATACAAAACAGAACCTTTAAAGTGCTGCTGTCAAGGATTTGTCGGTGCTTTTAGCAACACTTTATGAGCAGAACTCTCTTTGTGTGCAGCCTTTTGTTTTGTCAGGCGTTGTTTTACTTAATGTACTCGCTCCCCAGCTTTGCGATCTATTTTTGGGGCTGTGAGGAATGTTGGCCCCCTTGTATCTCCCCCTTTTTTCCCTCAAACCCTCTCAACCCAGAGGAAGGATTTCTCCCCGGCTTCACCAGGGAATACATTTACCCCCATAGCATGCTAAGCCCTCATTGCAAAGGCCTGGAGAAGCTCTCAACATCGTTTAGTCATAAATTGGATCCAGCTGATTGGCTGGGAGCCAGCAATGGTGGCTGCTGAGTTTCTTTTCTGAGCGATGGAGAAGAGGGAAAGAAGAATAACAGATAGGGCCAGTCCTACTTGAGCGCACGGACCGAATACATCCCCAAAATCCTTCCTAGAGAATAGAGCCTCAGCACACCTCATCCTGGGATTAGGGGCCCCCTCAGCAGCGGGCAGGGGGTCAGGTTTCAGCTCCATATCCTCCTTTACCACTCCAATGAATCCGTCTGCCTCCACATCAGATTTCTCTGTCGTCTGCCTCCATTTTCTCTCGGTCTCGGTTGTTTTTCTCCCTCCCTCACTGTAGCCTGCACCATCACTCGCGGCCCCACTGCCAATATTATGTTTCGGCAGCGGAGAGGAACTGTAGGGAATGGGAGTTTTAATAATGAAATACAATAAAAGGGCAAAAGAGGCCCCAAACCCTGAGAGTCTGTAGATCCAGGGATTTTCTACTCCAGTGGATATTCCCTTTTTATATGAACAGTTTTAACAGTGACTGTTCTTAGAAAAAGAACACATTGACCATTCTCTGTTTTGCGATATGAATTGATCGTATTAACTTGATCAAGACAATTATATTATTAGTTATGTATTATCTCCTTTAAAGAAGGGTTTTCCCTAAGAGGTGTTGATCAAAGATGGAAAACGTTTTGACTCTTGGTGGTGCCTAAACCCTTTTGTTTACATGTGTACTGTACCTTTAAGAGGTCTCTCAGGCCATGAATTACTTTATTCTGAGAAACGTTGTTCCAGTCTCATGTTAGCAGTCAGCAGATACTTCAATCGCCGGCTCCTACTTACAGTCTATGTCTGTTTTCTGATTGAGTGAATAACATGCTGGTTGTACTTCCATCTGTTTACTTCCTCCATTCAGGGCAGTCTGCATTAACCATTATCAGTAGCCATTAGTCACATTCCCAGCAGAATCACAACATAATGTACTTTCCCTCCACTTTGAGATCCTCGCATGTCAGGCTTGTTGATCTAAACTCTTCTGCTGTCAATAATGTCATTCTGCCCTCTGCCTCACGTTTATCTCACGTTTAACTCACTGCACCCTGAAATGAGCAGCGTGATCCTATTGGCCCTCGTCCTGCCTCTTTATAATTGTGAAATATCACTGGAGTTAACTATATTTTTCACCCAGCAGCAGCGACATAATGAGCACAAAGTATGCAGTGACAATAGACTGACAACAAACAACAGTGATGTTTCCCCGCTGCCAATCTAAAGCCCCTTTAGAGATGAGTGTCGCTGAATAACGCCATCAGAGGTGAAAGTGAACAAAAATAAAAAATTCTGAAAAACATCCGCAGAGCGCTGGTGGTCATGTCAAACCTTCACGACAGTCAGATGTTTTAATGAGGACTCCTGTGGCCTGTTTTAAATATCTAAAAGTATATACAAATATCTAAAGGGAGTGCAGGTGTCACACCATCTTCACCTTCAGCCTGTAAACATCCCAGAGAAATCCCACTGAGAGCTCTTCAGTGTGTCGCTCCTTCAGACTGAAGGGAAATCAACAGAGTCGATTCCCCGTCCTACACCTGCAGAATAAATGGATGCATTCGCGTCCTCAAAGTCCTCTGCACACACTATATGTTTTTAATTATCCTTTTCAATTAGTGTTCATGGAAATGTAGAGAAAACCAATAACAAAACACCTTATCTGGAGATGCCATAGAGATATGTAACTAATTAACACAGAGGTTGCACAAATTAAACGAAACAACGACACGTGATTCAGAGCACTTGTCAAAAAGACATCAAAGTTAGTAAGTAAACAAGTCTTTTCAGGCATTTCCACAAACAATTCATGCTGGTGTTTCGGTAAAGAAGACAGGCTCTGTAATAATGCAAACAAGTCTGCAGCTCATACAGATTTAATGAAGATCATAAAGTTTGTTTTTTGTCTAGACTGTCAAGAGGTGTTTGTTTAACTCAACAACAGCTAAGTGAAATATCCTGTGAGGCGTCTGCAGGCCACGGTAGATTTTTAGATGAGAAGTATCCTATTGAAGTAGTCATTATTCCGAGTTAAAGCCCTGAACTATTTTCACAAGGTGTCAGTGTCCCTTAACCTGCCCAAATACTATAAATAAAATGAGTTAAGTGAATACCTACACATACTGAAAATGTTATGATACGTTATTCTAATCATACTCCTGAACTACAGCAGTGACTGGAGTTTCTGTTGGGTTCACACTCTGAATATTGCTCATATTTCTTCAACTAACTCCCGTCGCTCAGTATTGACACCTCTCAGCATGCATGAGAAATGGAAATCCAAACTTCAGAGTGAAACACAAACTCTCCTTTGATCAGCAGAAACAACTTTCTGTCTGTCACAGCATCGCAGTCTGACAGAGCACCTGGAGGTGTTGAAATGTATCTCGCCATCATGTGTGACACTGCATAGCTTCAATACATTATTCATACACTAGCCATAAGGTCTACATGCTTCTCCCTCTCCCCATGCCTTCTCTCCTCTCCATCACCTCTGTCCTCTGCAGTTACATGACAGGGAGAAAAGGCTCCGCACTGAAGCACTATGGGAAAATAGGCCAGGCGTGTCCGGCTGTGGTTTCAGGGAGCGACAGAATCATTTGTTCGCTGTTCTCATATTTGCAGTTTATATACGACATGAGTCTGCGCGTGTCCGTCGTCCCTCTTTTAAACTTCAGGCCTCTCATATTCTGTCATGCTATGATGAACAGATAGGTGCGTTTGTTTCGCCTGCGGCCACGGTGTGTCGGGAACATCCATTAGCTGCCGAGGGGAGAAGGGATTCATCCAGCTACCGAGGCCGCGGATCATAACTTCCAGCTGTCGCTTAGCTCACATCCCGGGAATAACACAGACTCACTGGAGAACAGAGGATGGAAGTAGTGGAGTACAAATACTTTGTTACTGTACTTAAGTACATTTTTCTGGTATCAGTACTTTACTCCACTACTTGTTTTTCTGACGACTTTTTACTTTGACTTCTTACATTTTGAACCCAAATACCTGTACTTTCTACTTCTTACCTTTTCCAAACAGGCTGGTTCCTTTAGTTTGAATGTGTGTTTGGTGGCGTGATCATTATTATTTAGAGTCATTGCGTGCCTATTGATTTGAACACGATCCGTGTATCCATCATTTCCTGTCTTCTCTAAAGAAGAGGGACCAATGAAAACGTTGTCATGTTGCCGTTGTTCAGCATGGAAACATTCATTAGCTAACAATGACATTATTGTTCTATTAATATAAAGGGAGGTAGGTACTCTTTAAAACAGCTGCTAGTTATGGGTACTTTTTACTTAAGTACATTTCAAAGCCTCTTTACTTTTACTTGAGTAAAGAAGTTTAGTCAGTACTTCTACTTTTACCAGAGTATTTTTAAACACGAGTATCTGTACTTCTACTTGAATAAAGGATGTGTGTACTTTTGCCATATCTGCTGGAGAAGGTCTCAACAAAGAAGCTGGACAAGAAAAACCAATGAATGAAGTAAATAGGTGGTTAAATACTGAAGTAGTCTTTTGTCGTTCACAAATTGTACATTATTCCTATACAAAACAAGGTATTTGCATTCAGTAGGAAAACAAAAGTCCTCAGTATAAAGAAAACTAATCTCTTTTGTGATCGTCTGCATTTGTTCTGAAGAAGACCGTATGATTGGGAGATGTATTGTCAATGTTTAAAACTGAATGTTAAAAAACAACTAATTGCATTTTTGTATTCACACAGAAAGGCACTGCTGAGCGGACACTGTGTTGATCACGTTATAAAAGCCAACCATGTGTTCCCATCCATTGATCACAAGATGTAGCTGTACTGTTTTTAGATCAGCACACTCTGTAAACAAATCCATTAATTAGCATAAGAACAAAATGACTGGAGTTGCATGAAGAGTCACGGCTAAGATGTAAAGATTTATGCTGCTATAATAACGCTTTTGTTTTGACACTCGGAGATGCTGAATGATAACTATTTTCATCACGCCTAATGAAAATGAAACTGCAGCAATTGTATCTCCGATTTAATGAGTGGGGGTGTTTCTGTGACTTCTGTCTCTGCCACATGTTCAGTCTAATGGCTTTGGAAGAAACTACACACACACACACACACACACACACACACACCCACACACTCATCTCCGCAATTACCTCCATCACTGACTGTGTGTCTGTCTGTCTCTCTTGCAGAAGCTGTCTGTCTTCGCGGGACCCTTACTGCGTTTGGCTGAAGTCAGGAAGCTGTGCCACCGTCTCACCTGGATTCAAGTAAGTCTCTCTCACACACACACACACACACACACACACGCAGAATGAGAGTCACTAATGGCACAATTTGTACTTATTATAGGGTGCAGTGTGAGTGCATTCTGTGAAAGCTGCAGTGCTGTCTGTATCTTCCTCTTAAGTGCATGCTCAAATAATGGATTGTCTATTTTAAGGATGATTTAAAGTTATGAGAAAGTTACAAAAATAATTTCAATTTATCTCAATTACATACATTTCTATACCGTTTATTTTAAACTGTCACACATGATCCAAAGAGCTGTGCTGGTGTCTGTGGCTTGTAGCTGAATTGTAGTTTATTTCAGGTGTTCTTTGCATTTGTGTACACGTTGCACTGGGGACAATATGCAGCCACCGTTTCTCCTGCTCCTCTTTCAAAGTGAAAGAGCTCGGTGTATTAGGAAGAAAAACTCTGCAACAGAAGAATATGTTGAATGTTTTTAGGGCTCAGTGAAAAGTGAATAAAGTCAGAAAGTGTGTCTGACAGCTACAGTCCCAGTTTACTCAGTCTGTCAACACAAACTCCCACAAAACTTTATTTTGCATTCTTGTGGAGTGTTTAAAGATAACGGATGTATAAAATATGAATGAAATAATGCTCAATACATGCAGAATATTCCCATTGTTGGAAGGGAGCAGAACTGGAACATCCTACAGGTAGTTTCAAAGGACAGTTGGAGAAACATACAGTAAAATATGCACAGGATACTATCATTGTACTGGCGAATAATAGGTGGAAATGTTATCTGATGTGGCAGCTAGTTTTTTATCATGTAAGATCACATGCTTTTACTTCACTCGCTGGGTTGTGGTCTGAAGTGCAGCGAGCTTCAAACTTTCATTAACAGTTCAGCAGTCATTTTCTGCCTGATGTGATTCAGTGTGGATTGCCCCTTTAACAGAAGGTTAATGGGTCTCCAATCACAGACCTCCGCGGGACTCAAGGGAGCAGATTTGCTTTCTAATCAAACATCCAGCAGGAGGCCTGGACTTTAATTCTTCTCCGGACGAAAGTCAGCCTAATTAGCGAGTTCAGCCACTGTGGTGTTGGCTCTGAAATCACACGGGCGCACAGAGCTATATAAAGACATTATTAGTTCTCTCACTCACAGCGGACACATTTGTAACTTAGTCAATAACGTGTTGCCGAGCAGCCGCAGAAGCAATCCTTTTCATATCTCCTCGATTGCGTTGTTCAGCGATGTGCACATCAACCGGACCAGCATGCACCTCTGAGGCGATGTACTCGTGATAATCAATACTTCATCTGAAATCAGAGAAGTGAGCGACAACAACATGATGAATACCAGACCAGCAGTTTTAACTAAAACACTCTGCTGTTCCCTCTTGAGACCAGAACCGTGTATCCAATTATGTTTATCCACAAGTGGCCCACATGTATTACCCATATTAAAATAGAACCCTCCATGTTATTGGTTTTCAGAGTTTATGCACCACAGGATGTCAGAGTGAGGGCTTGAGAAAACTGGAGGAGGAGAAATTAGAAAAATAACAGACCAATTGAAATCAGAAAAGTATTCCTGTTAGCAGAAGAAAATCTACTTATTTGATTGAAAGCTAAGCTGCATAGAGTCACAATTTAAACACACTTATGCTTACAAGCAAAAGGAGTCAGTGGTGTTGAAAACGTCCCAACCTCTACACCCTCCCGTTCCTGGACGGTTGAACTACGTCTTATATCACAATCACAGCTGAATGAGGCTCCCTTCTGAAAGCTGGAGAGTGTAAATACAGCAGCAAGCTTTGGTTCAAACTCCCCTCTCTCCAGAAGAACCAGGAACTGTCGTAACGTGTCGTAACCATGGTTTAGAATCAGCAACACAACAAATAATAACTACCATAAAAATACAAAAATCTTAAGTGGCGTTTGGAACAGTCCCTGTAATATACACACTTTACAATCAAACGCACACAGTTAACGGTATCTAGACTTGACAGGGGTATATGTTATCCTATGTTAAAGAAAATACAATTGAACTTGGAAGTTGTTTTCTGTGTATAAATATTGCGCAGTTTACTAGTAAATGTTTGCATAGATCTTCTTGTACACACGCGTGTTTCATGACGGACATTAACAGCATTGCTTATGGTCAGGTAGTTAGTCAGGACCGATGCAGACTCACTGTTAAAGGGTTAATCACTCCCACTCTTCACTTTCGGTTTAAAACGACACTTGATATGTGGGACCCTCCAGGCAAGGGCGCAAAATGAGTGAAAGTGGGTAGGGGGAGGCTGTAGGGGTTGGTTTGGGATTGGGCCTACATATCATAACAATCAGCATCATAATCAGAAACAGGTTTATTACCAGGTAGGTTGACACGTACGAGGAATTTAACTTGATGTCGTGGTGCATACATAAAAGTAAAAAATGTAAAAACACAGATAAACTATTTTAAACCGACCCACCTTAACATTCGTCTTTTTAAAATAAAAGTGCTAGTGGAGCAGCTTGAACAAATACCACAATATGTTGAGTTTGTTTTTAAGGCTAAGTTAAATCTAGCACAGGGGCAGAGAGTGTTTGTTTATCAGTGTTGTTTATCACACCATCCAGCCTCTAAACTGACCCACCTTAACATTAGTGTCAGTGTTTTCATGCTGCAGTCGAGCCGCTAATTAGCTGCCGTGTCTGGCCTGTAATCTGACGCTATCGCTGCTATTTTAGTTCACTACCTCACTCGGCAAGCCAAGGAGCAGAGCAAGACATGTGCGGGATGTAGATAAGGAGGAGACATTATGGAAAAAGTTAATTTGGGTTACAGGTCAACCTCTGAGCTGCTGGAGTCAGACAATGATGGAACAAAGTGAACATTTAAATATAACAAAGAAAGGCAGGTTGTGCAAAAAGTGAATTAAATCATTGAATTTAAAATGCTATTATGCTTTTTGGGGTTTTCCCTTTCTGCTAGTGTGTTCTATAGGTTTTAGTGCATGTCAATGGTCCCCCGAAACATAAAGATGGATGTGTTGTTGGACGGACAGATGGATGGATGGATGGGCAGACAGGTAGATGGATGCAGTACAGGCTGTTAAAGGGACTATTCCTCCTACGTTCCTGTGGAGGACTTTGCATGTCGCTGTGTGGTCGATGTACAACCTGTGCTGGGTGTTTTCCCTCTTACCTCCATGTGCGCTGGTTGTAAACTTTGTTTGTGTGGAGTTTTCTGTAGACTGACATACCGCTACACTCACTTTCCCCCTCCATCTCACACACACACACACACACACACACACACACACACACACACACACAGCACCGCTTCCACTGTTGACTGGCTTCCAATAGATTATTTTGACGGCAGAAAATGTGCAGAGCAGGAATTATTGCATATCCTCTGCATGGCCTCCCAGACGCATTACTCTGCCTGCCCTCTCACGGACAGAGGCTAATCAGATTTCATTTGGGTTGTAGATGCATGTTTCTGTTTGCCCTCTCATGGCTGTGTCCTTCAGAGCGGCATTTTTTAGGTAATCTCACTTAAATCAAACACCGTACCGAGTCCCCTGACGTTTGGGGATTTTGATTTCAAAGCTGCTCGACTCTTTGCCAGGCACAGATACTTTACTGGAGCCTTCTCTAACCGGCTGTTTCCGTCAGCTGGTTAGCTTATCTTAGCATAAAGACTGGAAGCATCTGGGTATCTAGCAATCTCACGTTGACAAAAAGGAAGTCCCAGAGCCTGGCATAAAAATAATCATGTAGCAACCACTGTAAAACCTAAGGCAAGGCAAGCTTATTTATAAAGCACATTTCAGTAAAAGAAATACACGTTGTATTTTACTTTCCATCCAACTGTCAGCATAAATGAATAAATAGGCAGCATTGACAATATATTTGATCAGAAACTCGTGTAAACCTGAACTGTGTCTCTGTATATTAGATGAAGTTAAAGTGTTTAGCTTGAATTCGCGTCACACCCAGCTTATGCAGTGGTGACCCAAAGAAAGGGAAACATCGAGACGCATTGAAACTCGTCAAACCTCGAGTATCATTTCTCTGCTCATTCATATATTCAGAATATCCCGAACAATGTCACTTTCCTGGAGGAGCTTCATAGGTTTGAGGAGGTCTTTGGCAATGTTTGGAAAGTATCCATGGACATTTTGATCTTTCTTTTAACACTATTTCCTTGCTGAGGAATTGACAAACTTTTTGGTTGACAATTTTCAAGCCTACAAGTGGGAGGTTTCTTACATGTTGGCAGGATGTTTGTTTAACCTCTTGAACATGATGCTTCATCATTTACTCCTTTTGAAACAACATTCACATCATTTGGGAAATAGGCTTATTAGCGTCTTGCAGAGTGTTGGAAGAAGAACAAGAAGTTTGATACAACTTCTTTAGTCCAATGATGAAAAGGTTTACATACCAGCACTTTGAAATCTTAATTATTAAAAGTGAATATCTTACTAAACCCAAAGAGAAGAACATAAAAGGCGGTTTTGTGCATGTGTGTTTCTTGCCCGGGAACAGTGTTCTCACACTGATCTCTCTTTTACTTTGAAGAACGTTTTTTGTGTCTGGAATATATTGAACAAAGAGGTAATTTAATTAGTTCAAAACAAGCAGGATATCTAGCAGTGGAATACTTCAGGTCTTGAGAAAGTTTTATGGGTGGGTGGTTTGTTTTTGCCTCCTGGTGCACACAGAGATTATCATTAAGAAGCACTGCTTTTCAGGATGTAAAGTAATTTGATTTGAACAGAAAATATGTTTTGGTTTATTAAAAATACGTCTGTAAAAGGCAGGAAAGAATTGGCACGCGAGAAGAAAAAGTAGTTTCTCATTTTGTTGTGACTTTAAGGAGGAAGTTGAGGATTTGAATGAAGCTAAGGATCAGGGTGTAATTAAGATTAGGGTTAGCTCTGTGGTTTGAGGTTTAGCCTGGAAGGTCCTCACAAGTACAGTGAGATGTTTCTGTGACGGAGAGAGAGGAAGTGCTGATGTGGCTTCACGCTGCTCCGAGCTGCTGCTGCTGAGCTTTGATTTATGAGTCGGTGTTTAGCTGGAAAGCAATGGACCTGAACGTGGGAGAGATCGGACAAAATATCCCGTCCAGACTCGACTGTAAGCCCACTGCAGACGGAGAGAGAGACACATAACGGAACAAAAGAAACAAGAGGAGAGGGAGCAAAGAGAAGGATTTGAAAAAACCTGGATAGAGAAGGAGCTAAGGAGCAAGACACACATATAAAAAGAGAGGGATTCGAGGAGGCAGGAGTAAAGGAACGACAGGAGAGTTTTATTAGTCCAGAGTACAGAACATCTGTTTCTCATTTAGTTTGTTTTCTACTCAAGTCTTTGCTCGGGCTGTCTGTGAGGCCTTAAAGCAACAGTATCAGAAAACTGCATCAACTGATATCGTTAAAAATAAATATGTGTTTATAGTGAAAGAGGAGAAATTAGGGTGATGGGATGATCAGATGTGAATCCGGCAGCAGAAAGAGTTTCTTACAAAGCATCTCAGAAGTCCTCCTCCTCCCGGGACTTCCTCCTCCTCTCTCCTCTCTCCCATCACTCTTTCATGGACCATCACTCTCTTTCTATCCTCCGGTACTATTTCTGAGCAGGCATACATTATAATGACTGATTCCTGACAGAAGAGAGGATCCGCAGCCCCTCTCTCTTCGCCTCGCACACTGAAAGATTGTGTGGACAGACGGCTCAACGTCTCACTGTCTCCGGGTGTTTTAGTCTACGTGTCATCCATAATGCATTTGACATGATCACTGTTGACAAAGCCAAAACAAAAGACAGCCAAGGACAGAGGATGAATAAGGATCATGGAGCGGGATCAGCTGTGTGGTGCAGGTGAAACAGCTCAGAGGATATCACTGGCAATATCCTTGATTTTTGTATTTGCCAACAAAAAAAAGGAACAAATCCAGCAAAGTTAGTCCTTCCCTTTTTTAAACGTTCCTACCCTCTCTGTGGCCTGTTTGTTCCTGAAGACCTTGAAGACATGTATCTTTTTTTAAATGCAGGAGTAATAGTATGTTTGATGGAAGCCATTATCAGCCATGATCTCACTTATTTTAAAGTAGGATGATATATATATTAGGGTTTAGATTCAAGTTAGTCAAGGCACAAAACCTCAGATGTGTCGAGTGACAAAAATAGAATAAATTACACACTAAAGTGACACAAATTCAGCTTTTCTGCAGAGTTGAGTCGTGTTTCAAAAGGCTTTCATTCATATCAGTATTTAGTTCTCTCCTGTGACATGTCTCCATGCTTTAATGTTCAAAAAGCTCTTTAGTTTTCTCATACTGCCTGTGCTGCAGCACTCTTTTCACCCTCTGTCTGAAACCAGAGCCCGAATCTGCTCTGATTGGTTAGCTGGCCGGCTCTGTTGTGATTGGTCAGCGGCTTAGAGATGTCCTCAGAAACTTCCTCTGAGGGAACACATGGATTTTAGTCTTTGCAGACCATTTACATAACCTATAACACACTACAGGAAAGGAAAACCCCCAAACAGCATAATAGGGCCTCTTTACTTTCAGTGAAACCTACAATACTAGACATTATGTGAACCTTAATAGGTTGAGGACATGATGATAACACACTTTAAGACAGGCCCTATGATTAGAGTTGTTGCAGAGAGATCTGGATGTGAGTAACTCTGAACTGACACCCACTGAATTTGACTATAAATGAGCACTCACTCACAGCATAGTGGAGTACTTTACCCTGTTTTTGCCTTGTCTGTTAGTTGTGGGCTTATGTTCTCGATTTCACACGTTTTGCAAATGTCTTTGTATTTCGTCCTGCTTTAATAAGGTGATCATTATCATGTTTTGTTCATGAGGAAACTGGATTTGATTCTGCAAATCAGCAAAAAAATACATTCTAACCACTTTCATGTTTTTAGATTGAAATGAATACAAATCCGTGTTCATGCAAGTCTTCAGGAAGTCACGCAGGATACTTGTGAAGTCATTATGTTGTTGCTGGACTCTGCAGGCGCTCATTTGTTGTGCGGATACTCACCTTTAGGGAATGCATCTGTGCGGCGTGTTAAGACTCGAGTCAACACTGCATCCATTAAAATGAAAGCGACCATATTTTTCCTGTGATTCGCTGAATTAAATCAACATTGTGTCTCTAAGTGCAAAGCTGTTTTATTATCAATGCCAAAGATACAAATAATGATCAAACTAAAAATACCAAACGATGTGGAAAGACATCCGGTTTGTTTTGTTTGGCCGAGTGAGAACAAGCCACTCACATGGTAGCATTTTCTCCGTCAGTGTGTTATTGAGGGTTTTTTGGGGGGAAAAAAGCTGACAGATGTTGATATCTGACCGTCAGCAGTTCCTTGTGTTTGGAAAGCCGAGCAGAACAAATGACTTGTCATCTGATGCTCGTGTTCAAACTGTTTATCCATGTGTTTCAACACCAGAGAAGGTCAATTATCGTGAAGAGTGCCAAAAGTCTGGCATGGCTTTTCAAACGTAAAGGTGACCCGTCCTCCTACTAGTTAACAAATCTCTGTTTAAATGCTTTTGGTTCACTTCAACACACACTGCTCCAAAAATGTGTTCTGCATTGTTGATGTGTGAGTAGGTCCACATTATGCACGGGCACTTTTACATTTCACAGCACTTGGTTTTACGAGCTGAAATAAATAAACGTCCATCACTACGTTGATGGCAGGGAAGGAAAATGTCGGCTGGTGCATGAGAAGATCGTAGAGTTAAGATTTGTTTAAGCCTAATACAGGGGGTGCGTCTCACTTCGGTTATTTTTCATTTCCTCGCTCCTCGGGCTCGGTATCACCGGAAGTTGATTTGTCTGCGCCATCTTGAGTAGCGTCCCAGTGGCCTTATTTTTGCCCGAGAATCGAGGAGTGATAACGGAGGAGCGATAATCGAGGAACTACCAGACCATCCTCCGGTGAAATCCTCAGACACTCGCCCCGCCCACTTACTGTGTATCGCTCACTGATTGGACGATGCAGCGCATGCACTGATCTGGCTGCTGTCAGACGATCAGCTGTGCGGCGTCATCACAAACAGACGTCGCTTCACGTGACGCTCCGGAGGAAACGACGTCCCATTGCTCTTAAAACTAATTTCCCTGCTTCTCCCTGCGTCTCTCCATGCTTCCCTGGTGGGAGGGACTAGACGCAGGGAAACGACGCAAGTGAGGGACGCAAGGAATCCATTTAACCGAAGTGAGATGCACCTAAAGAATATGCTTGAATAAAGTGTTTATTGAGATAAAATACATCTATGTGAATTGAAAAGGATGCGATGAAACTGCCAACCTCTTTAAAAAAATCCACACAACAACACACTTTGGATGCTTTGAACACATCGATCTCTAGGTACAGAACGCTGGCTAAAACACTCATGTGTTGTGGAATAAACTCTCGTGTGTTGATGGCACTGAAGGAATATGTCAGCCAAATTCGTAGCAATAAGATTACGTGACAGTTTTAAGCCAAATCCTGAGAATTAACTTGATTAAAATGTTAATTGAGATCAACTATGTCTATGAGAATTGAATGAATGCAAGATGAAACTGCACTCCTTGAACACCCTTCAAAAATCCATGCAAAACTTCACAAATCACAGCTTTGGACACATCCATTTCGAGCTTCATTTTCTAACGTATGTTTCCTTATTTCCTGCTGGCTTAAATAGTGAAGTGTTGTGGGATAAACTCTATGTTGATGGCAGTGAAGGAATATGTCCGCCCTCGCACCAGAAGTTCATAGCATCGCGATTTAGTTTACATTTTAAGCCAAATCCTGAGAACATAGTGGAGTAAAATGTGTGTTTAAATCAATAGATTGAAGAGGACACGCTACAATCACACTCCAGCGTTAATCACTTTCATGTCCTCGCTGCTCCTTGACTCAAATGGCTTTTATGTTTTTATAAATGAAGTTGTCCCCTCTGATTCACAAAGACTGTGTTTATGATGGTGATGGAGAGGGAGTGACTGACATGAGCTAGCAGTGACTTACACCACCAACACATTCGATCTGTTGTTTTTCTGCTGGTGTTGACTTGAATGGCGGTATGATACAAATGCTTTGTCGTTAATGAAATCAACAGAGGGAGAGCCATGTCTTTTATTAGCTTTATTTTGCTCATAAATATACATACAGGTCAGTGGCGAACCATCAGGGTCTTCAAGGTATTCAGAGAATACCCTGGAACACTCAGATAAACAAAAAAAATCTATTTAATTTATATAAATAAAATGTAATAAAATGTATATAAAATGAATAAATGAATCGTATCTGTGTTGTTGATGTGTAATATTACAGTGTTACGTTGATTTGTTTGTCCTTCTCGGACCATGCACTACGCATTTCAGTAGTTTTGTGTTAGAAAAGAAAGCAACCAATCAGATCTTGTTCTGGGTCTCTGGGTAGAATATCCTTCAACCAAGGTATTCTATATCCTTGATAGAATGCCCTGGCCGTTGCACTGAATGAGAGCGTTTGGATTGACAGTTTGATCAACCAATCATATATTGATTTGTAGCCAATGGGCGTATTCTTTCAGAGTTTCCCTCGGTTCCAGGGTACTCTCGAAGGCCCGGTAGTTAACTGGCTCGAGACAGAGGATCTAGATGAATGCGACGAAGCAATTCATGCCGTTTTATTGTTTTTAACGTTGAAATGGCAAGTGCAACAGGTGAAGAGGAAGTTGTTGCGGAATTGTTGTTTTCAAGACGACAATTCAGTGAAAAGACGGACATTATAATGCCGAGGGGGGGCGGCTGGGGGTGTGTGTGTCTACAGAAGGTCCAGTTGTGATAGACATGGTTCGCCACTGATACAGGTAGATGAAAGCATATAAGTACAGTGACTTTTATCACATCAAACCATTGTCTTTTGATGCATTGATATGTTGAATTGTTAGTTTTAGCATTCACAACAGTGTTTTCCAGCACGAGGGTCAGCTTTATGTTAAGCCTTTTTCTCCTCTACTTGTATGTGCCTGTGAATGCTTGGATAATTTTACCTCTAAAAAGTATTTGATAAAACAATATGAGAAGAATAAATCAATCTGTTCGCAACTTTTAGACATATCTTTATTTTAAGGGGTTTCAAGCAGTATATATTTGGAGCCGTTGCTTAAAACGACTCAGACATAAGCCTAAGAAAACGTTCACAGTGGTTCATACCAAGGAAAACAAACTCCTGTAGATATGATCGCAACATTTATTGTGTGACTTCAAACACCATCTGCTCTCAGGCTGCTAAAAGATATATTTTCTTTTTTTAAAGTTAGTTTTCTCTCACACTTCTTCATTCTTCACACGGAAACTGAGCATCAGCCTGGCGTTGGTCTGATCCGATCATGTCTTACACCTTATCACTCCTTCCTCAGGGAACGTAAAGAAACTTGTTGAGCCAGGTTTTGTAGTGAATAAAAAAGGGTGTTATATCGTGTAGCAGGTGTGTATCTGTGCGTTCAGAGGCCTCCTCGCAGCAGGTATTGCAAACGCAAATCCCCAAACCTGACAGTTGACGGCTTTAACGCGCGCTGAAGAAATTGAAGCAATTAATTTCTTTGAGCTGATTTCTCTCCCTCCAGCTGAGTTCAGTGTTCACCACATCCAATTTAAACATCTGGTGTTTCTCTCAGGAGCTGAGCAGTGAGTTTGTCTTGAGGATTGTAGAGGAGTCTCAACATAGAAATCCATGTACATATCATGTTCTGTGTCCCAATGTGTTTTCAAGAGAAGTTGCTATTTATACATGGGTGCTGGAAGACGTGTGTTTTGCAGGAAGTCTGTGTGAGATGAAGATTTAGGTTATATAAGGAACTAATTGGTTTGTTATACAAGAGGCGTGAATGCAGGCGAGCGTGAACACCGGATCATTATGCTTGTGCTTTTGCAGTATCTGAGCCCGTGTCTGTTTTTATTTGGTTCACTACGACGTGTGGAAGACTGTTGGCGTGTTTTGGCGCTCCGCTCGGATAGAAGAGTTTTTTTCCTCCATCTCATCACTTAACCGTTGCACGGAGGCCTTCGGATGAGCCTTTGATTGACTAGAAAGTGAAAGATGGTGCGTCTGTTGGAGGGAGGAAAGCGTATCAATTTTAGGCACATTTTCATCAGAGCAGCAGAAAATCAATGATGCACGGATTGAGTTTTTATGTCATTTTTGAAGAACGGTACAAAAGCCAATTCAGAGGATTTGTATTGATCAGCAGCGGGTTCATAATGGCAGAAATTCCACAGCTTATCTTGAAACTCTCTATGGAGAAACACTAGGATTTTAGCCTTTGCAGACCATTTACATCCACAAAGACATGCACTACAGGAGAGGGAAAACACCAAAAAGCATAATAGAGCCTCTTTAAAAAGGGAAACTCATCCATACAGTGCATGAAATGTAAGGGAGAACAAATCAATATACCAATCAATATTCATTCACTTTGTTGCTTAGGATATGAAAGGTGTTTTCACAAAGATAAAGCCTTGCAAACCCTTCACAAATCCACCCAAACACACAGCTTTGGATGATAACAATCCCCTCTCTAGGATCATTTTGTCAGTGGATTGTTCTTATTCCTGCAGATCGCTGGCTAAATATAAATGTCTTGTGGATATACATTTTCCATGCCATTAGCCATGTGAACAGCAGAGTGTTCCCACAGAAACATCAGTGGTAAATGACAGGTTTGGTGTCAGTTCCTCTGAATCTACGCGCTTCCTCCAGACATATTCACGCTGACATTCAACAATCACACAGTGAGACATTTATTGCAGAGCAGGCGAACGCGAGGTACCAATTTCAGCAGCAGTAGCCTCAGTTGACTCAAATAGTGCAGCTGTAGAGTGTTATGTATGTAGAGAGAGAGGCGCGGACTGAGGTTCACGCAGAGGAGGCAGGTCAGGAGGGAAAGTGAGGACACGCAGAAGTAAATTAAAACTTTTCATCACAAAGAAACTCCAGAAATCTGCTGAAAGCCGCAAAATTGATAATAAACAACCTTGTTGACAATCCAAGGGTGAGTTTTACCTCCAGGTCCGTCCACTGCTGTGTCCCAACAACAAATGCGAGGCTCAGACACTGACCTCGGCCAGACACAAAACAAATTAAATGTTGTTGCGGTGCACTTACCTCCCCCTTTACCTCCCTGTCCTCATCAGCAGAAACAATTTTGGTACGACTCAAGAGGTGCTTTGTGAGAAATGGACAGTTAGGGGAAATGGTTTATCGCAAACGAACTGATGTGTCTCTTTGTCTTGCTGTGTTTTCTTCAGAGGCAGCTTCGAACAGGATGTGGAGAACGGATACCAGCAGAACCCTGATACCTGCCACGGTGAGATGGATATTCATTCTCAGTCATTTACATAAGCAATAAAAAAAAACACATATTGACTGCCATCGGATCTTGATTGCAGAGCGACAGCAGGCACAAGTGATTGCTGATCTATCAGATTATAATGGAGCATTACGATGTATTTATTTCAATGAGGGCAGCGATTCAGTCCACGCTGAAGGAGCTTGAAGAGCAGTTTGTCCGCCCCCGTTCCCCGTCCCTGCTGGAATACTGCTCTCAATCGTTCTGTGTTAATTAAGCATAGCTCATATAAGGGTTATTATATAAGACAAAGTGGGTTGTTGTGACTCGTTTGAATGTGATCAGAACCACAACAGGACAATGAGTTCCCATTCGAAATGAATACAGGAAACCCATCACACTGATGTCATTCTCATTTTTTTATTTCTTTCTCCAGATGTCCTGGCGACAACTCGCAAGCAAAACACGGCGCTGGATTCGGCGTATGGTCAGTGAACATGTCTTTTTTAATTTAGCCAGTCACCGCTGAGTGCTAACAAGCTAAAGGCTAGCAAACTGGGCTCAATCTAGTTGTTTCTTTCCTCCAATACATGTAGTATAATATTATTCCTACGTATTTTGAATCTGTTTTTGCGTCTGAAGTTCACGTGTCAAATTGAAGCGTACAGAGAGTCGTGTTTCCTCGGAAAAGGACGATAAAGAATCACATTCAGTTCAATTCTATTAGATTTATTGGCATTATCAAAAAATCACCAAAGCAGTTGACAGAATAAAATCCCCACAGAGGGGAAATGTACATTGTTACAGCAGAAAAGAGCCAAAGACAGCTTACTGTTACCTAAGAAGCATGCATAAAAAAGTATTAAAGTAAAAAAAAAGTTACACAATTTACAAAATACACATCCTGTAACAGTTCTGAGGATTGAGCAGCCAGGTATATATTGCACAGTTATTAACGGCGCATATATATATATATATATTTGCACATAGTTGTGTCCGACAGTGGCTCAGTCAGGTAGGGGCTTGGACTGTGAGCCGTAGGGTCGCCGGTTCAAGTCCCCGACCAGACCTAAATATGGAGTGTGGACTTCTACTTGGAGAGGTCCCAGTTCACCTCCTGCCCTGCCGTGGTGCCCTTGAGCAAGGCATCGGACACCCCCCTTCCCCCCTCACTCCCATTGCTCCCCGGCGCTGTACAATAGCTGCTCCTATTACTAGACTCCTGGTACTAGGATGGGTTGAACAAATGTCACTGTGTGCTGTGTGCTCTGCATGTGTGACCATTAAAGAGGGTTTCATCCCTCCCAATTCTATTCTAGTTGGTTGGTATTTAACAGGGAGGGGAGTTGAACCCCCCTCCCTGTTACTTTATCTGCACAAAGCATGAGATGTATTCCCTGATATGCATACAAAGTCAATGATTCTTCACTTTACAACTTGGGAGGTTTCAGAATATTTAGCGGAGGCAGCTGAATGGCCGGAGCCACCTCTCCTGCTCTGCCTCTCTGACAGCTTAAACATTGAAGCCATTGTCCGAAGCATCAGAGCTCTAATGCCCCGAATCAAGAAGGATCATCATCCCTGTCACGTCCCATTACCCCCCCGCTGGCCACTGCGCTGCCCCTGGCACGGCCCGAATAGAAATAAAAAGGCTGGCAAGCTGGCGGCCGCTCAGATAAGACCAAGGAGGTGGCACTCGGACACATTTTCCAACACTGCAACATTTAAAAAAGATAAGATAAGATAAGACTTTATTCATCCCGAAGGAAATTCTTGTGCCAGAGTTACAAAAATACAATAAACACAGCAGCATAATAATAATAATAAAACTGTACACTAACAGTGCCGTAAAAAGAACAATTAAATATCTACAGGAAACATAGACGGTCACATAATTAATGTAAATATTAACAGTACTTAATAGTGCAAAAACGTAGTGGAAGATACGTAATTACACCTTTATTTATTAATTATAATAATAATATTCCAGATATTATATAGCAGAGTGTATAAAAGCAGTCATTTTCAATCAGATCCCCATCAGCTAACCTCCTTCGCTTTTATCTACACAACTAAAAGCACCCGCCTTGATTTTTTCCGACTCGCTCAAAGTCCGTTTTTGTCACTCGACAAATTTGGAACTAATGGAGGTTGATCCAACTCTCTGATGAGTCGGCCATTACGGCTGAGCAGAGATCCATCCATCCTGCGTCTCTCATAAGTCTCTCGCCCCCCGAACAGAGACCACTTTGTCTGCCAGAGGCTTCGGCCCAGACCTCCTCACTCCCACAGCACCTCAGTAGTGATGCAGCCCCCCCGCTGGAGGAATTACCACTCAGTCGGTAGCTAGACTTGATAAGCAAAGCCTCCTGCTAAATCATACGGGCTCTCATCACCCTGACACTGTTTGAAGTGCTCAACACGCAGCCACGTTCTGTCTCTGCTGTTTTCTAGCCTATTCACACAAAAAGCCTTTTAAGTCTCTGCACTGTAGATCAATTATCAGCTTTCCTAGACAATAAAACACCCCATACCAAACAAAGCTGTTGTCTCACAGGGCTCCGTTCCCCGTTCGAAAAGCAAAGGCAGAGAGGTTTTCTTTCTTTCTTTCTCTTCCTGCCACAAACACCGGAAAAGAAAAAGGACGTTAGACAAACACCTGCCAGTGTAGGTAATCAAATATCTCTGTTTTAACTTCATCAAAAGTAAAAGGGGGACAACGAACACGGTCCTACGTGCACTCTCAGAATAACTCAATCGTTATAAATTGAAGTAATTAAGTCCTGGAGCTGTTGTCCGGTGTGCCACGGCCAAACGGCCCTTGGCATACAGTTTTAATTTGCGCGGCGCAGATGGCGACCTGACGGGGCTCCTCGTTCAGAGCGAGGTCTGTAACTGGCTCGGAGAGAGAGAGAGAGAGAGACTTCTTCCTGCACAATGCTAACATTATGCCTGGCTTATTAGTGCGGGGAGCTCGAGCCAATAGCAGCGTGCGGCTCGCCGGACCTCAAGGACAATAGAGAGCTAATAATGCAATCAAGATGTGGAGTGTGTCATCAAGATAAATTTGTTTGATAATACAAAGGCCCGTGGCAGCTCATGCCCCGCGTGTTCCTCGGCATATGCTTGAAATTACTCCAAATGTAGCCGTCGTAATGTTTCGCTGCTTCGCCTCAAGGTGACGGAGATCTCTGTGAAACAGTTTAGCTCCGATGAGGTCGTTGGAAAAGATTTGATGAAAAAGAAACATCATTTAGTCAGCCACCGGTATCTATTTCGATTCATCTGGGGAAACACTTAGCAGTTTAGACGGTGGTGGGAGGTCATAGACGTCTTTTAAAAAACATATGGGGGGGGGTTTCTGTAAAATAAGATGGAGAACTAGGATTAAATGACTAATGAGAGGTTTAATAATAATGCTAGACTGACATTTGAATCATTGGGTCAAATCATGACGTCAACATTTGCTAAGCTGAGTATCTTCAGATTTCCAGATATTTTAGTTATGATGTTTAACGGGAAAGCACATGTACATTTTTTTGGGAAAATCAATCAATTGCTATATGAAATGACATATTTTATGATTTTCTTTTCAAAAACAGGATACATTCTACATTTCTATATTATTTTAAACTATATTATTATAACGTGTGTTTACCCCCTTTATTTTGCTATTATTACACCCATGCAACACCGTTATTAAAGCCATATTACACCTGGACCAAGCCTCTCAAATGACTGCATCCCCCAGGATACAGATCTTTACTTGAGTTGTGTTCGAGTGTGATATTAGCAGCACAGCAAGAAATATTCTGGAGTATTGTGGACATGTCATTGAAAATGTGTGACATGTGCCAAAGCTGCAGAGGGTGAATGTGGGCATTAAGCAGCTGGAGCGGTGGATCATCATCAAAGTCAAAGTCAACTTTATTGTCAATCTTTCAGTTTGTGTGTACAGAGAGATCGAAATACCGTTTCCCACAATCCCGAATACAAAAATACAAATATATATGAAAATATATATATATATACACAATCAACAGAAACATGTATACATATGCAGACATTAAGACATAAATAAAATCAATCAATATACAAAGTAACGGTCACTTCATGCTGAATCTGCAGGGAGCGATGGATGCATTTATTTCCCTGTGTGCTCATCATGTTGCTCTCTCTCTCTCTCTCTCATCTTTTTATTTATTGTTTATTAACGGGTGATGGTTTTTCTCTCCACTCACCCTCATTTCTCTGAAGTTGATTTTTCAGGCTGATTCACATTCCACTAATCACTCACTCTGTTGCCCCCCTCTTCCTCTTCCTCCTACCCTTCGTTACAACCACAGGGAAGACCACACCCACAAGCGCCAGCACCACCTATCACGTGGCGGCATTCCCAAAGGAGGCAGGTGACCCTGACAGAGGTACAGGTCCTGATGCCCCTCCCCCCGTTGGGGAACAAGGGTCACCTGACTCGGAGCCAATCAGTGTGGAGATGGAGGGTAAGGGGGAGGGATTTTATGTACTTAGTGAACCTGCAAGGGGATTGCACTGCTGGGCCCTGAACGCCTCATCTTACGCTTCTAACCGGGCTGACCACTAACAACAAAATATAACACATACAATGGTTTCACTCTGGAAGAACGGCACGTATGCATGCACTGAATCCAATCATACAAGCTGCTTTTCCACGGTAATGGCACTCATTTTCAAACGGTAATGTAAAAATGACAGTGAAGGCACATTTTAAGTACCCTCTGTCTTTCAAAAAATACATTTTCCTGATGCGTTTGAATCATCAATGAGGAATCTACTCCTGTTTGTGAAGGAGCAAGAAGTCACGTGACGCGACGCATGCTAATGTGTGAATGCTCTCCCAGGGTGAAATGACACTTTCATCAGCTCACTAACACTTAACTCACTACTTAAACCAATCTCTTAGTGAATGGCAGAAAGCATTGCTAATTGATTTTCTTAATCTATACACTTCATTAGTCACGGCGTTACATGACGTGATGCATAATTTTCCCGGGCAGCTTCACTTAGTGCTTCCACTGATTTGAACCCTGTGTTGTTAGATGGAAAGGATTAATGATAAGTCAATTCCACAGCGGATATACATTCGAAAAACCTGGTTTGGATAGAGGATTTTAAACGAGGACCTTATTGTCCGGTTATGTTCAGCCGTATATCTCGATGTACTCAACGCTGCAGAAGATTTAATGACTTGTAATAAATACTGCAGTGTCTCTAATGAACTCTTCAAATCAAGTAGAGAACCTGAGTCTAAACAACACCGCTCCCTCATGGCCTTCCTTCCCTCATCTTTTATTTAGCTCCACAAATATTACCGCAATGTTTTCAAAGCACAAGTCAGGTAGCGTCCCTCTCCCTACGTGACAATTAATTTACAATTATAATTTACTTTCCCATTCGGAGGAACACTGTAAGGTCACGTCCCTGTGCAGCTGACACAGAATTCAAAAGTTTAGAAAGACAACTTCTTGCTTCGACAACTCAACCAAATCTGTCGTCAAGACGAAAGGGTTTTTTTTATCCAACTTTCAGAAAAACAAAGAGTGAATTGTTTTGGAATCACTATCGAATAAATCAGCTCTTGAGCATTTCCCAATTTGACCAAAGTAATCCACAAGAAAGGGAATGGATTCGAACAGAAAATCAAGGCGCACTGCTTTTATTGAAGTACAAAAAATACTTTTAAAAGCCTTACATGACACAACAAATTAGAGCACAAAGGATAAACTGCCCACTGCTTCTTCAGGGTATTAATCACACACATAGGCAACAACATTTGGCAACCACATACTCAACAAATGAAAGACATGTATGGATCTTTTAAGCTATTGATATTGAATCTCACGTCATATGCAATGCCGTTACGCTCTTATTGACACCCTTCCAACTTTTTGGGCAGTAGCCTCTACTCTCTTTAAGAAACTGCCCTAGGGTCATTTGTAGTCATTGGCTGTCTGAACCTTAAAGGTGGGGTAGGTCATTCACTTCAGAAACACTTTTTGTTATATTCCATGGAATGCTCTTAACATCCCGATAGTAATGAATACATTAAATGCTTTGACAATGAATACATGTCATCTGTGGAAGCCGTGGCGCTGTAAAAAGCACGACCAATCATCTGAGCCGGCCCGGCTAAAATAACTGGATGGCCTACCTGCCTGTCAGCCTTCCATGTTGTGCACAAACTTATCTCGTGCCCTCATTGGTCATGTGCCGTTTGTGTGTTGGAGGAGGGGCTCTGTAAGGAAGTCTGAAGGAAGGGGCAGATTTTTTTCGGCTGCGTACTTTCAAATTCTAGCGCACTCGAGCTGGTTTCTCCATTCTTACCTACCCCACCTTTAAGTGATGTGTAATACAAGCCAATTAAAACACTTATCAATGAAGCAACAACATTACCTGTAAGGGATTGCGTTTAGAAGATTAACAATCCCTGTCTAGACGTAGTGAACGGCACTAATGCACTGTTAAAAAGCTCCAAATCCATATATTTTTTATGTTGAATCGTCAACTTTGTTAGCATTTTGGCTTGATAAAATGGCTTGATCCATTAATTGACTAATCTTTCAGCTCTAAAGGTTATACCGTTGGGCTGGATGTTTCTGATTTGTGTCTTTACAAATGTCAAGGAGATGTTGAAAGAGGTTTCTTCGTAGAATTGACAGTTATAGTTTCACCGTAGCTTTCTACTCTCCCATTATTAAAGTAGTCAAACGTGTAATCTCCCAGAAACAGACTCTTCAACACACCATCCAGCTACCCCAATAAATGACATGACCTATAAAACTCCAACCAGTTTTTGAATATTTGATGACATCTTGATCTTTATAGGCCCGAGCCTCGTCATTTCTTCAATTTTTAATTTGACGGTTAGTTCCAGCTGATTAATATAACCATGCCAGGAACAAAACGTCTCTTTGACCCTGAAATGAAAAGAAAAAGAGAACAGAGAAAGTTGTCCTCCTCCTAAAGATTGATTCCTGCAAGTTTAAAAAGAAGATACGGTTAATTTGGATGTGATTCAGCGAATACAAAGCGTTAGAAGCGTTTTCTTTGTCTTCATTTTGCTGCTTTATGGCACAGGCACCATGTCAGGAGTCCATAAATCTCCAGCGAAGGAAACAAGCTTTCCATTCAAGCAGACAGACTCCCCGGCTGCAATGATGAGCTACTCAGGCTCAAATAAGAAAAGCACATAACAAATAAATAACCAGCAGGGGTCTGAGCCGGTTGTAGGATGTAATAGAAACAGCAACCCAATCTATTTCAGCCAGAGACTGTGACGCTGCCGGTTCAATCAGAGCAGCAGGCCGGGTTGATAAGGAAGCAGAGGAGCCGGAGTGGAAGTAACAGCATCACAGTTTCAAGAAGAAACCCCCCCAACCCCTCGCCCCAATCTCACTTCCTGTCCATTTCTCACCAGATATCTGCTTTTCTGTCTGTACCTGCTGCAGCTGTGTCACAAATAAATCTCCCAGCAGCCATTCGGTGGGCCAAAACACAACCGTGCAGAGATGGCCAAATATAGTGAAGCTATTAAAGAAACACAAAGACACCTGGAGTTATAAAACACTACAATTAATATGTATATCTAAATTGTAACATAGAACATCGTCTTTGCCTAATAAATGACAGGCTAAATTTCCAACCCAGTAAACATACAACCAGTAGACTCTATGGAGCGGTGCCGTGATGACGTTTTTTTTCTGTAGTCATCGTTACATCCCCTATAGGTTTGTAGACTATGGAGTAAAATCATCGAGTTTGGCATTTTTGGAATACTGGTGGAGGAAAGTACAAACAAACACTGAACAAGGCTTCATTAATCAGCCAAAATGTTACCGAATACACACTAAGAAAGGGCTAAAGTACCGTAGTAGGACCATTGTATTACTTAAGCTGATAGCCAAATATAGGGAAGCTATTAAAGAAAGACAAAGATACCTTAGGTTACGATTAAATAGATCTGTGTAGCTAAATTGTAACATAGAACATCGTCTTCGCTCAACAAATGACAGGCTAAGTTTCCAACCCAGCAACGATTATCGTAAACATACAACCACGTGGCGAGAGAAATACAAGCAAACACTGAACAAGGCCTTATTAATATGCCAAAATGTTACCGAAGACACACTAAGAAAGGGTTAAAGTAGTAGGACCATTTTATTACTTAAGCTGCACACGTTAAAATATAACCTGTAGTGCATCTTTTAAATTTATTTCAAAGTGCCTAACCATTGTGCACTCGTTGTTGATTCTGTATCCATAAGTGCTGTAAAAACACTTGTGTAATGTAGCTGAGACACTCATTTAAACACGGTTAGCCAAAGTGTTACCCTAATAATAGACCCCAGAACTTACTAACTTCGACTTGACTTAAATAACTTTAGACTCAACCTGCACTTGCCCCTAGAGGATACGAAAAAGCTCTACTTATCTTATTAATATACACATTTTTAGCTAAAGTTAGCTACCCAGCTAGCAATCAGGCTACATAACCCGCAAGCGCTAATTTATACATACAACCACTAGTCACTAAATGCCTTTTTTACAGCGGATATTTTGACTTGCCATAGCTGGAAAGGAACAGAACATTACTATACTAGTACTATTACACCATTAGCAGTGGCTGAATTGACAGTGTGACAGCGAGAGTAATACAAAGGCCATCAAACTGAGACAGCTAAATGGAATTCAGCCATCATTGATTTTATAATAGACATTTACGCTTTTCCTGCTGGGACATATCACAATGTCTTTAATGGGGGGGGGCTATTAACACAAGCGTTCCCTTGAAGACATTGTTAGTAACTGACGAAATGATATGGTTAGCAATTACCTGTCTGTTTAACTCCATTTGGAGAGCATGGTGTGATGTAGAGACATTTTAAAAAGCCCATTTCGGCACCTGGGTTTGTTAAATAATATGTAAAACATCTGGGAAATATCAATCAGATGAAACACAAGCAATTAAAATGCACAGTGGCATGTGGGGTCATCATTTGATAGACAACATCCAGGTTTGAGTTATTCCTTGGCCCATGCTTCACCATTTTACCAAGATTCATTAAAATCAGGCAAGTTTGTTCTTTAGTTAAACAAGCTAAAACAATACCTCCTTGGCTAGCATAATTCATATTCCAGTTTTGCTTTTATGAATGAAAATGTGTAGCGACACTAAAAATATTCTTTAAAATAAGTACAGTCTGTAAGTCAGTTGCTATTTTCACATTTATTTATTTTTCAGCTGTGGAAGAACTCTTCACTTTTAATAAACGTGACAGGTGAGACAGCTCAGGAAAGTTCCCAGAGTTCCCAAAAGTTTTCCTTTCAACGAAAATCCCCTTCAAGAACATGGGTAGAAGTAAACTATCTGTAAATCCATTTCACCAGTAAATGTCAGGGAGATGTAAAGACTATAAGCTTTAAGAAATGATTAAAAAGGCAACCATCGCTTAACACTTACAGCCCTGGTAATCCTCACCTCATGTGTGCTCAGTTATGGACAGATAAAAGCCGTGAGCTGAGATATTGGCTCAGAAGTGGGAAGTTGAACTACATTATGTAAACTCCACGGAGAACCTGTTGACCAGCTGCTATTTAGAAAACTGTGAGCAGTCAGGTTGAGCCCACCTTTTCTAAATTCGAACAAGCAGTAAAATGTGTTTTAGCAAAACCGTGGCCCACAATACTCCTGGTTCTCTGTTTTGTTTTCTACCCCCTCTTGACCTTTTTTCCGTGACTCCTGCACATGGAGATGGACTGACGTGGGCTGGACTAAAAAGCCAGGCTAGCAGCTAATTTAGCTGACAAGCACAGGGGGGCTTCGATGACAGAATGAAGCGGAGCAGGCGTTTCCAAACTCATTAAAACGTGGCGGGAGGAGAGCAGAGAGTGAACTCGGGCTGACTCTCTCCCTGAGGAAGAGCAGGCGTCCTGGGGGGGGGGGGGGGAGGACATCGATGCCAGTGCGTTTTCTAAAGAGTTATTTATACTTCTGAAGTCCATGGCAACAGACACCGTCTGGATCATCCAGTCACTGATAGACTCCGACTGTGTGCCCCCTCTAACCTCCGTCACAATATCTGCTGCTCAGAGACGTTCATCATCACTATAAGCACTTCTTATGATAAATATCTCTATGTTTACCTCTTAAAATGACAGCAAGCAATATAGAAACAAATATATAGGGTTTAATATAAACCACAACTTTTCAGCCATAATCTTTGCAAAGAACCAAACTCAAATCTAAAATGTATTCGTGTCAGTGGCAAATTGAACTAAAGACCATCTTGCGATTTTAACACAACAGTCTAATGCCAAATCAGGCCCGATTTCAAACTCCACCTTCATTTTGATGCACACTCTACACACCTGTTGTGTTTTGTGACTACTTTTTGCATGGTTGCGATGCTAGCTGGTCACAAAATCTGTACGCATACAGACACAAACACACTGACACTAGCAAGGTGAGAATAGCACCAGTGTTGCTGTCGCGGGAAATGATAATAAACACCATCTACCACAATGCATCAGTGTTACTGAAATGACACAAACTTGAACACAATTCGCCAACGTTTGACTTTTAATTTCACCAATACTTTTACAAAAAAGTCACTTTTATTAAACGATTGAAGCTTTTGAAGTTGGACTTTAAAATATTAAATATATGTTAAGATCTATAAGTCTGCAAATCCGAAACATGTTCGTTAAAACAATTCAAATCCACCGCTTGCTGTCACATTTTATTCAGGTTGACCCTACTGGCAACTCTAACATGATTCACCTTAAGTCAGGCCATGATGCACACACACACACACACACTCGCACACACTCACACACAGACACACAGACACTCGCACACACACAGACACTCTCACACACACACACACACACTCGCACACACAGACACACAGACACTCGCACAGACACTCGCACAGACACTCACACACACACACACAGACACTTGCACACACACACAGACACTTGCACACAGACACTTGCACACACACACACTCACACACACACACACACACACACAGACACTTGCACACACACACAGACACTCACACTCACACACTCACACACACTCACACACAGACACTCGCACACACACACACATACACTCACACACTACTTCACTTGTTGAAACGTTACTGCCAATTTGTAGTCCCTGAGTCATAGTCATAGTGTAATGGCACTCATTAAAGGTCACACAGAACTGGGCCATTCCTCCCTCTGCTCAGCACACCAGCACTTTATGGCACTTTTATAAGTGACATCATGTTTTACTTAAAAAAACACACTGCACTGAGCTGTAAAAAGTCACCTTAAAGGCATTACACACAGCCAATACTTAACTTTCCATAACCGGCACTTTTTTAATAGCTCTTTATTCCACATCGGCTATTAAAGCTCACCCAGTGTCAGGATGGAGAGCGATCCTCGGGGCCCGCAGTGATCAAATCCACCGAGCAATTCTCCCGACTCCTCCTCACCCTTTACTCTCCCTCACTGACCTCTGGGGAGTAGTTCCTCCATCTTTAACCTGCCTGTTCTCCTCTGTAACACTAACCCTTTAGCTGTACCTGCCTCCTTTGTTGAATCCCCTCTCACTGACCCCTATCTCACCGTCTTTTTTATGATTTGCTTTTCCGGTTTTACAGGTGATGGCTGAAAGTGTGCGCAGGTGTTTGAGTGTACCTGCGAGCAGTTTCTCCGTCTCTTAAAGCAACAGTTCACTCCAAAGACAGCGCCATGACGGATTTGGATTTAAGCAGAAAGACAGAGCTGTAAAACAAAGTTTACGTGGAAAATACAATTTCAGTGAGGTCTCTAAGTGTCAACTAGAGCTTCCTCCCCTTTTGTTTGTTTCTTGCTAGAACAACATAGTGAGATTTAAAAATGTATGTTTCAGCATATCTTCAGAAACTGACTTTGGTGTGGACTGTCTCTTTAAGTTTGTTGGTAAAGCCAAGATTCTCCAAGTGCTGCTGAATCATCACAGCAACTGTTTGCATTGGAACCATGTTGCTTTACCAGCCAATGAATGGATCCTCTTTTTCTCAGTTTCTAATGCAACTGCATGTAAAAGAAATCTACAAAAAAGTCAGTGCATGTGCTCTGCCTGATTTAATGATATATCATAAATAACATTCTTCAGATGACACTTTAAAGGGTCGGTTCACACAAATTGTTGAATACCTTATTTTCTTATTTCACCCTGGTGATAATTAGCCATGCAGATAATGAATATGTTCAGATATCTGACCCTTGATACAATACATTTGACTTATAACAAGTGTAAGTTGTAACTAACTTACAGTTGAAAATTATACATTTTTAAAAATGTAGGGTTTGTGGATTTATTTTTATTTTTAGAAAGACAGTTTTGGGGTTTCTTCAAATGTATTTTTTGTAATGCTTCAATCAAACAAAACTCTTATGCTTTTGTAATTTGAATGAACCTCCTCTTCAATCAACCTCTATCTGTGGTGTGAGTGTCAGAAACTAACTGTAAACCGCTGCCTAAAAACTGGAGTTACCTTGAAAGCACAGGTGTAAATATTGAAGGGCTTCCTACACTCAGTATGGCTCTGATTGCCAGATGCCTAATTTACCAGTATGCAATCAGAGGTGTAATGAAATCTATGCTCTCTATGCATCAGCACACCTGGAATGAAATGCAGTGCTCATACTTTCAACTGGAATGAGTCTGTTACATTACACCATATCACCTGAGCTAGTGTGCATATATTAAACTGCATCCAATTGGCTAAGCACTGAGGTGGAATATTATGCAAATGTCTAATAACAAGTGTACATGATTGAATTCCCTCAGTCACCGGCCAGAACCCTGCATATACTCAGTGTGTCTGTGTGTGTGTGTGCGTGCGCTGACACACACGATCACGCTGTGTTTGCTAACCATGTCTGTCAGTGCGCAGACATCAAGATTAAAACTGTCAAATTACCGAAGCCCGCAGCAATGTGGCACAGCTCTGCTTTTCACCTGCATTTGAAAAAATTATTCATTTGTTCCAATCCTCAACCCCGGGTATTCTTTCAGGAGTTAAATTGTTATTTTTAGTGAGGAATAAAATACATCTCAAGCCTTAGCGGGAGTGGGTAACGCTCGCCTGTGGAGCCTGGGGCTTTTTTCTCTCCTTGGCTTCTCATCGGGATGGAGTAGCCATTAGGAGAACAATTACATGCACTTGTAAGCTTGCAGAGGCAGAAACTAATTAGGGCTATTTTGGAGCGAATTCACTTGATGCACGAAAATAGAGCACAAGTTGTTCTCCGGGATACAAAGTATTTAATCGCACCCTAGAGAAAAAACCTAATACAGTAAAAAAAAGTTGGGTGAAGAAGAAGTTCCTCTGTTTAAATTATTTTGTATCTGACCTTGAAATTGCCGTCTGAAAATAGAAGAAGCCGTTATTTCTCATCAGTATTTAAGAAGATAGAGTTCTGATGTTTTAATGTCCTGCTGGAAATGTGAAAGGCGTTATGGAGCAAGTGTTAAAGTGTTCAGATCACTGCTAATTAGTATCATGGAAAAGCGTATGTGTGCAGGGTTGTTAAAGTTAACATAGCAGCTAAATCACTGATGTACTTAAAAGAAGTTGCCTCTCATTGCGATTTGTTTATCACCTGCAGGAAAAAACACTTTACACGTAACAACAGTCAGACTTCTTTTGACTTTATTTCCCTTTTGCAGAAAATATTGCCAATTAGTAAGACATAACAGCGGCAATGTTGTGCCTGTTTAAATAACCTACGCCGCGTCTATTTTTAACAATATGGATGCAATCACAGAGTGCTTCTCTTGCGGCGCTGTGGAGGAGCACGAGGGTTTTTCTCCCACCGAATCACAGCTGCTTCAGAGCACCGAGCTTCAAAACCACGCAGAGTGACGGTCTGTCACTCAGCCATCATGTCTGCCTGTCTCTCACTCTTCCTCCCCGCCATCTTCCTCCTCCTCCTCCTTCAAACCTGCTCCTTGTACATTCACTCGTTCTCTCCCTCCGGCTTTCATCTCCACTCCTGCTCTCTTGTCTCTTGGATCTGTTAGTCCTCTCACATTCCCTCCCCTCTTTATCACCACTGTGTCCCTAAGGTTTATATTCCATCCCTTCATCTTCCTCTTTTCTTCCTTGGTTTCCCCCGTCCCTCTCTACCATTCCTTCCTTTGCCTCCACTCATGCGGCCCATCTGTCTTGTTTTACCTTTTGGCAGACTTTGGTATCTCTATATTAAGCCTCCGCCGAGCCGAGAAGATGTAGAGTCGACACAGAAATATAATGTGACAATGTTGGAGAGGAACAGTGACTCTGAAGCTATGTAAACAACTGAAGGGAAGTTGCGGTGTGAGCATAAAGCAGCATTAATTATTGCCTCTACTTGAGGTGACACATTTCCTCTCATAAAGAAACTTGTGTCAAATTTGAAAAAAAAAAAATACGAGCCCAAGTCTGTCGTTTCTCTTAAAGCAGCGCAAAGAAAGTCGGTGTGTGTAGTTGGCAAGCAGGGTTTGGAGGGTTACTTTACAAATGTATTTTGTTACAATTATAGTTACCTGTAAAAACGTGTAATCAGGTACCAAATCTGAGTATCAAAATATAAAAGTAATGTAATCTGATTACTTTCCACTTACTTTTGGATTACCTCAACATCAAATGCAATGCAAATTAATACAAGACAAACTATATATCCATAAGATGTTTTTTACTTACGTGTATTATGTCAAGACAACAGAACAATGTGACCTTAGAAAAGAGGAAACCTATTTAGGATCAAAAATGATTTTATTTATAGGAAAAGCTGCCTTTCATGAAGCATATTCAGGCAGCAGCCTAACACTGAAACACATAAGCACATAATACAGTTTTAAAAAAAAGCAGAATTAAAATCTGAGCTGACAGAAAATGCTCCGTTTTAGTTTAATACACACAGTTAAGCTCTCACACACTATTTTATGAACATATAGGTTCACCTGCTGAATTAAAAACAGAACAAATGAAGCAAAGAAAGTGAAAACCATTAAGCAGATTCAGGCAGTAGGCGTAGAGATTCACACCTAAAGTATTATCCTACAGAGAAGAGATAACATCTGATCCTTTTATAACAAACACTATGCTCTTTTTAGGTTTTAGTAACACTGTAATCCTGCCAGTAATCCCCAAGTTGTACAGAGATCTGATTACGTCTTTTGTATGCAACTGTCAGGGAATACAGTTACTTTTTATACTTACCTAATCCCTTTACAGTACATGTAATCTATTTCTCCCCTCGCCTGCCGGCCAGCACCTCCTTAGTGCCTCCGTGCTGTTTGCCAGGCTGCTGGTATGATTCACAGAGTTTTAATTTCACTGTGACCGGTGGCACCATATGTCCAGTGATTGAGTCATGCGGCCTGTTCATGAAACTTGTTGTGACAGGACGTTCGAAGGCTCTGGATTTGTTTATCTCAGCTGCGTGTTTCACCCCCCCGTCGAGGCACTTGACTCATACCCCTCAACCAGGAGGAAGCCCTGTGTAAACCTGTAGCTACAAACATGGAGGTGGGAGGAATGACTCAGAGGTACAGGGATCTCAACAAAGTGAGATGAGAGCAGCCTTTCTCAACTTATTACAAAAGCAGATCAGTTGGAACCACAAACTTTGACCCACAAAGAGATCTTTTTGCGGCCTGTGTAATGAGTCCCAAAAATGATGCATCACCAGGCTCACTGCAGCATCACTTTTGATTGCCTTTCCCACTGGGATTGCAATTATGATTTATGAGGTTTTAATGTGGTCATAAGTCGAGGCAATCGTAAGAATAAATGGCAAGAAATTAAGCCTTTTTAATTGGAAGCTCTATTCAAAGCGTTATTTCCAGAAAGTTTATAGTGCACCACATTATGTCTTTCTCTCTGAAGGGAAATTGGTAAAAAGCCACCCTCTAAAATGAATGTAGTGATACGTGACGATGAGATAATAAGCCTCTATGAGCACACCTGCTCAGAAGTATAGCTCCAGATAATAAAGAGCAAAAGGAAGTTCCACAGTACCTCATTACCTAAATAATCAAATCTTTCCGGAAACCGTGTACATAGAGTTTGGTCAACATACGAGATAAACCTTGTTTGCAGCACATAATAATAATCTGTCAAATGAAGCTGTCATGATGAAAGGAGGGGAATTACCTGTCATCCATTGTGTAGTTAGCAAAGTGTCAGGTTCCTTTTGCAACTACTCTTTTGAGTAGATTAGATTGATATCTTGCAAGTCTCTGATCAAATATTCCACCTCTGTAGTATTCCCTAATACTTCCCTTTAATCACATACACAGTGAGAAAGACCCTCTTACACACATTAGTTAGCTTTTATTATTGTTCACCCAGGACTTACCGTCTTAGGAGATCATGTAGGAGACCATACTCACAGATGTCCTTCCCCTCAAATGAAATCCTTTTGAGATGTATGTCCCAAACTGACTATCATTTCCTCACTTTTGGATGATACGGGTCGCAACTCATAAGCGTTTTTGAGCACTGGGAGAAGTGCTATAAAAATGAAATGTATTATTATTATTAACTCCATCACATAACACGTCTATGATGACCCTGTACCTTGAAATGATGTGGACTTTTTGACCCTTCGAAACCTTTGTGTATGGTTCCCAAAAAAGTAGCTCTCCTTAAAAAGCCTTTGCTGACAACTTTGCAAATCAATGCACTGTTTTACGTAAACTGGCACAGCCAAAAACAGACATTCTCATTAGATTATTAACTGAAATCACAATTTAAACTGAGCAGATGAGTATAAACTACACACCACTGATAATGAAAAATAATACACCCTACCATATCGCCTCATCCAGGAATTTCATGAAGCATAAACCTTTCATTCTGCCAAGTCTGGGTCACTTAATTCCCAGAAAAGACTCACATTCGCTCTAATTATTCCCCCAATCTCCCCTATACTCATCCACCAATCACCATACTCCTAATCATCATCTTTCTGTACATCTCATAAACTATCATCAAGCCTGATTTAGACATCATCATTTTCCATTTTCATTCCTCAACGAAGCTTTCATTAGCCGTTAAGTTGGGCTTGTTTGGAGCACCTGCATTTTTTCCCTCTCAGACTAATCAGTTTCAGAAACTGTCATTAAGGGCAGAGGCAAGGGTCTGACACCACAGATGGCAGCAGCCTCTTGCAAATGAGCTCTGATTACGAGGTGGCAGGTTTCACTCCCGTTATCATCATTGCCTTTCACGCCATTAGGCATACACAGTGCCAGGGTCACATCACCCAAGGACATTTACACGGTACATTTATCTTACCGGCAAGTCACCTTGTGTTTTTCTTGCACAGCCTCTCCCTTCGGCTTCATTTCGAAAAACTTTGACAACCTCGTTTGAGTCTGTGTTGGCAAAGGCTCCACACTCGGTGAGATATTGGATAGAGCAGTTATTTTTGGCTCGTACATCATACCAGGTGCTCTCGCCCCTGATCCTCACATTGGAAAGCAGAGTTTGGGAAAATGACATCAGGTTCCTGCTGCTGTGCTCCCATCAATATTTAAAGCTCTTCGTCATTTTATAGTGGATTTCTCACTGACTGGGGAGCCCTTGGCCTCTGTCAATCTGAGGGGGGAGCACAGGTCCTAGAAAGAAAGGCAGTATTGATCTAGTAACAGTGGAAAGAAAGGAAGCCAAAAGCTTAGTTCAAACACCTTTCCCATGCTGTTTCGCACATAGTGAAGCCCCTGTAAACACAACCTGTCTGTCCCAGCTGCTACCTGACCTATATTAGCTCTTGAAAATGTTTTTGCTTCTAGCTCAGTCAGGAAGGCTCTAACTGAAGTACCTTTTTCTCCATCTTTTCTGTTAGGTGTGAGGCGGCCTCCAGAGCTGGATAAGACCAATCACAGTGTCCATTATACCCTCCTGATCGCCTGTGTTTTGGTGGCTTTCGTCCTTGGCGCCTTCCTATCTGGCTTCCTGGTCTCCTGCTACTGTAACCACACGGGCCACAAGACCAAGAAACTGTCGAAGGATCCCGAGGCCCCGATCCCTCACGCCCTGTCCCTCCGCAGCCTGGCCAAGCTCAATGGCCTCCTGGACAGTCAGAGCAAGGACGACAAGCTGGAGGTGTCATCTCCAAAGATCTACAACTCTTTCTTCGCCAACAGCAAGGAACATCACACACCAAGGAGAAACGGCCATCACGCAATGACGATGGGAGACCTGGTTCACCCCCAACACCACCTCCACCACTCCTCAGAGCTGTCCGGTCTGCCGACACCTGACTCAACCCCAGAACTGCCCATCAAGAGCATGAAAGCCTTCAAGAACCAGTGGGAGAAGAACCAGAACTGCAACAATGCCAAGGAACCAAAATCCCACAACGCTGGCTCCAGGCCCAGCTCAGCCCTGCTCCACCCGCAGGTCTTCCCATACTCCCATAGCCTGTCGAATGGGCAGCCACTCATGGGAGGTTATCTCCATCCAGATGAACGCAAAATCCATAATGTTGAACGAGTGCTGTCTCAGCAACCGTACCCCGGTTACTCCCAGAAGGTGATGGAGGTGACCTCGCTGGATGAGCTTCTGAAGCACATCCATGAGGCCAGCAGCAGCAAGAACTCCCAGTTAATGAGTCCATCAGGTCTGATGGCGTGCGGGGGTGGAGGTCAGCTAGCATTCGCCAACCGTATTCAACCTCAGATCCCCGAGACAGAATCGGCCCCCTACTACAGCTCGTCCACTTTACCTCGAGACAGCCTCACCCGACGCATGGATGTTCCTCCAGACATCCCCTCTCACCACCAGTCCACCCTGGAGAGGAGGCACTCCTCCCAGAGGCACTCGCTGATTGCTGCAGCCGCTAAGATGCCAAATGGAGTCGGAGCAGGAGGGGGTGGAGGAGGAATGATACCTCGCCAGCACAGCTTCAGCCAACGAAACTGTGGGCCCCATCAGCCGCCTCCCCTCCTGGCCCGGATGAACTCGACGGGCAGCGCCTGCGAGGTTCACTACCCCCTCATTCCCAACGGGTACCTGACACGCCAGCACAGCTACAACGGAGAGCAGCCGGAGGTCCAGCACAGGGGCGCTATCGTCCGCCGGGCCTCCTCTCTCAAACCCGACGTCCCTCCAAAGCCCTTATTCATACCTGCCACGTCCCCCGTTAACGAACAGGGAAAGTACAACTACTGAGGAGGCACACTCCTGGACTAGAGAGGGAGTCTCCCTCATTGTGTCTTCATAAAGGAACTTCTCTTTGAAGAAATGCAGTGGGTTCGAGGTTGCAGACCTTCAAGAAAAGTCGTGTGGCAGCCAGTGTCACTGTGGACGAAAGCCTCAACCAAACGTGTTTTTTCCCTCTTCTTTTTGTCCAACGAATATCTTTGTACCATATTGGTATTGCTCAGCTACTTGCTTATTATAGAACTGCTGACTCAGGTGACGTGACGCCACCTCCTTATATTAGGCTGCCAATGTCCTCAGTGTGGATTTACAATGCAACTTAGTTTTTGGACGTGTTGATGTCAGAACAACTTGACACATCAGTCATTTTGAAGACTTAAAAGCCAGAGGCTCCTGCGATGCTTAGATTCATGCTTTTGCTTAACCTTTTCTGATGTAGTGTTGGTAACCAGTCCCCACCCGCCCCACCCTCGAATGTGTTTATATTATGCATGTGTGTGTATATATATGTGTGTTTATATCCACACCGTATATGTATACATATACATATGCAGTATATGTAACCTGTGGTGAAAAGTCAGCGAACTCCCCTGAAAGTAGTTATGTCTCTGCCTTACTATACTCTTTCATCTTTGGGCATATCAAACGATCCCCTCCACCCCCTAAGGAAGATCTTAGGGACACCAAATCATACACTTCATAGATTATACATTGTCAGTTGGCTGAACACTGAACCATATGTGTTCATGTTGAAAAGAGAAAGGAAAAACTTCAACAAAGCAGCTATACTCGTCTTTTCTCTCTTTTCTTTTCCCGCCCCAGCAGATGTCAGATCAGAAGTGACGCAATCGGTTCCATTTAAGTTCCTCGAGATTGTTTCTATAAGATTGGTGCTCCACACATCCAGTGGGTCTAACATCCTCTGAAAAAGAAATAAATAAAACTGAATACTGACATGTCTTGGACCCAAAGAGGACAAAGTCAGAAACGCCATGCCATCTGGCAGTATGAGAATGAAAAAAACGGACTGCAGTTATCATCATTATTAACTTTGTGGCTATTGGTTGTAAATAAAGGAATAATTACTAGCCAAATGTTAACTGTATGTGTAAATGTGTGCCTTATTTAATAATAGTGTGTGACATGGGGGTAGGGGTTAATGCAAGGGGCTCAGACGGCTACTAAGCTACAGTATATTGTAGGTGTTTCATTTCCTATGGTCGTCAGTATGTGTCATATCTATTGTATATTTGAAGAGTTTCATTCCAGAATGAGATATTGTCATTAAAATCTGCACCCATTCAGTTAACGAGAATATGATTGTAACACTCACTATTGAAGCATATGTTGTATTATATATAGTATATTGAGCCCTTTTTCTTCACAATTATGTCATTTGGAAAAATATTATATATATTATTTTCAAAATGGATACAGTGTTTTGGAATGAAACCCTTCATTTCTCTTTGTTTCTGTTTCATTTTAATTTTTATCCCAGAAGTGTGAGCCTACAGATTGTTTTGGGAGTGTTTGGCAAAGCAAGTACCCACAGCCCGAGACTGCAGACGTTCAGGTTTGACTGCCTCCGTAATATGTCACTTTTTCACCGGGTGTCACTTTCCCCTATAGGTGCCATTGTTCACTTTTGTTAGTTTTTTAGAAGTAGCATTAGCATCGCTTGGGTTTTTTTTTTTTTTTAAAGGAGCAGCTCACAGTTCCTCTTAAGTTATCTCCTACAGACCTGTAGCTATTGTAGAAGTCATTTAAATAAGGCTGATAATGGATGGAGCAACTATGTGCCATTTTGTCCAATGCTTAATGTAAAAAAAAAAAAAAAAAGGTTATACTATATTGCTAAAGAATAGATGCAGGATGTATGCATGAAACTGGACTTCTACGATGGTTACGGCTGTAGATTTTGACTTGTGTCACCGGGTGTCAGCTGCAACAATATGGAAATAAAATAAAAAAACAGTAGTGGAGATTTTAGGAAATTAGTAGAAACTTGGAGAAGTGCAATGAACTCTGATCCGACAAGCTGAGATTGTCTCTTGGATCGATCCAATGGTGGAACTGGTTCCAGGCGGCACTGCGTCTGAAACATCACGACTTCAACACTGAACGCTTTCAGCAGAGTCACGTTGGCCACGGTCGACTGGGTCCGTGATCAATTCTGTGAAAACAACCGCGTTATTTACTGTATCTGAGAGTGGTGTTTTATTGATTGAAATTTCCCAGAGCTCATTTGGCCCAATATAAAGTGTACAACTCCAACTCGAGCAAATGAAAGAACATACGGCTGCCGACCACTTTTGTTAAAAGGAAGAAAGAAAAAAAAGATTTGGATATGAACGTGCAGCAGAGCATTAAATAGCTTTCCGAACAAATAAATACAAAACATCCAAGTTGATTGAGGGTCGTGACCGTAATGGTTCATAAGAGGAATTGTGGCAGCTACAGTGTTTGATGAGTGGAAGTGTGTTATCTTTCTCTGCCGCTGACAGATTGTAAAGGAGACGGAGCGGTCTCGCCTCTTAAAGCTCTTTCAGTGTTTGATTTGGTGTAAATACATTCTATCTGGGCGGGGTCTCATTGATTCAGTATTATGTTTTACTTTTCTCTGTTTCATTTCAAGGCTATGCCCCTTGAATAATTATGAATTTGGTCTCACAGAAATACCATTGTATGTCTCTTATACTAGGAATAAAATGAAAATATGATGCAAGCGTGTCACTGGTGAATGTGTTGAAATATGTCGGAGCACTATGGGTGATGCATGATCAATATCACATCGATTGAAGATGATAGTTAGGTTGTTATACAGTTTCTTTTGTCGGCTGTTGTTTCAACTCAGAGTTCAAAAACAATACCCTCATTGAAAGTGATTTATTCATCGATGCAGATTAAGAACTTCTTTTGAAAAATATCTTAAAGAAAATACTCCAGCATTTTGGGAAATGCACCACTTTGCTGTCTCACTGGGAGTTGCATTAAAAGATCAGTATTAATTAAATCTGAGGGAGATCCAAGGAGTGTTTAGCCGAGCTTGTACAGTGCGGGGAAAGCACCAATTACAACGGCAGTCTTCAGAGGGGGGGCATTGAGCCTGAGACCACAGCCTGAGGGGAAGAACTCTACAGACTCGGATAAGAAACTAAAAGGTGAGCTTTTATGCCGTGTAAGATGAATTCACACACATTTTTCTTTCATTGTATAAAGTGAGTTTGGTAAAGTTGTTCCACAAAGAGCAGCACAAAGACTCCAGTATTATCCAATCCAACTTAATTTATACAGCACATTTAAAAACAAGAGATGACCAAAGTGCTGTACATCAATACATATATAAAAGCAGCATAAATACATTTAGACAAGAAACTAATGTAAAAGCACGAGACAATAAAACCATACTGATAGCCACAGACTGAAAAACTCATACATGATGTAAAAACATTAAAAACAACAAAATAGTATTAACCATGGTAAATGTACTGTACCAACCCAATTTCCCTGGGAGTTAAATAAATGATTCGGATTAAACCTTCAGGACTGGATCCCATGTAGTAGAAGCCTGTTTTGTCTTTTCTACATCAACATGTGTCCCCCCCCCCCCCCCCCCCTCCTCTGTGTAAAGAGATTCTGAAAGTTTCAGGAAAAAGGATTCTCTCTTTTCGTCCTGATCCATTTATATAAAACCTGCCTGAAAATGAGCTGATCAGATTTTGGCCACTTTATGATGTCATAACGATGTTTTGGCTTGTGTAACCATTAGCCAATCACCAACCAAGGTAACCCCCCCCCCACCTTATCACCTGAATCTCCTCCTAGAGCACCATTGTGTTCTTTTTAACCAAATCTCTCTCAGAGGGGCGTGGGGAGGGGCTCCTTATTTTCATCTAAAGCAGGGGTGTCAAACTCAATTTCATCGCGGGCCACATTAACATCATGGTTGCACTCAAAGGGCCGGTTGTAACTATATAAATATATAATATATATATAAAATAATGTATTATATTACACTATTGCCTCTGAATTGGATTATTATCGGATAGGATAATAACTTAGTAATTAACTACCAACTACGTCTGAAAGCAGAAGTCCAGGGCAAATAATTGCAAGTCTCTTCAGTGTGCATGTCACAAAACGAGATGCATTGTGGGACATGTAGTTTATGGGCAACCTGCTTCTGTAAAGTAGCATGTAACCGTATAACAAACATATTATATTCTTTGAAAGCTCTTATGGGGCCAAATAAAATGAATTTGCGGGCCGGATTTGGCCCCCGGGCCTTGAGTTTGACACCCCTGATCTAAAGTAACAGACAGAGAATCAGCACTTTTGAAACAGGGCTGAAACAGAGGGGATTATGGGATGCTGCAATGATCTGTTGGGTGTTTCAGCCAATCAGAGACAGGTTCTGTATATATCCGAGACCTATAATATATTGATGAAAAACAGTATATAGGGGACCTTTAAAACTGATTTTTGAAGTGTGCATTTTGTTAATCAACAATAAAAAAACTGTTGAGACATCAGTTGAAAAGGAAAAAGTAAATGTGTTGTTTTATCATATTGATCCAATGGTACCTGCTTCCTCTACTGAACGTAACATGTATATTTGTTCTATTTCCAAACTTTTTTTCTATCATTGAGTATTGGTAACGCTTATTTTAGTTTCTTGCAGTTTCCTTTACATTTTATTGGGAAGAACTATTTAATTGGTCATGGGACAGTGTTCACTGGGTGCTCTTAAAATATACTTGGTACATTTAAAACTTACATGTAGTGTCCTTCATTCGGTGCTTCAAAAAATATGCAATTTGGCATTGCAACATAGAAGAAAAACATTTACGATGATAAAGACATGATCAAGAAACATAATTAGTAGGAAATGTAATTATTTTTTCTATAAAAGTTTAAGTATAAATTGTCACTGAAATGTCGAGTATTGAGCAGCAGGTGTTTATTTTGTCCGCCCACTCTACAACCTGCAGCGAGATGTCATGTTATTCCCCTGCACATAATGTTCCTCCAACACACACACACACACACACACACACACACACACACACACACACACACACACACACCACACACACACACACACAACACACACAGCAGATATAAAATAATAATGGCATGTGAACATTGGCATACCTGTAGAAATAGAAAAAAGAGCCCGGTTCTCCACACTTGTTCCCTCTATATTTTAGAAACTTGCTGTTTTCCTTTTATAACAGCGACCATATAGAAGTAATTGCTATAATTCAGACCTATGTATAGCATATGATGGATGGGAACATGTTCGTGCATACAGAGAGCTCTTGAAATGTTTGTGTGGAGAACCGTATGTGCTTTTACACCGCTTCCTTTCTGCAGGAACATGTCGTCATAGAGGAACATTTTTGATTGGTTTTCTGAGGAACTCCAGTAGATTCAAATCAGTTCAATATTTATACAGAGTTTTAATAACATCAGTATTTTATTTGTACTTTTCCATCACCTCACAACAGGGTAATTTGTGGCTTTCTCTCCAGTCTGAACAAACAATGCTCGGGAGTGTTTACAATCTGAGTTTAACCGCTGAGTCGCTCTGCCTAATAGACTCCCCACAGGCTGTTACATCAGAGATAATAAACAGTCATGGTGTGAAGGACCCCCGACAGCGAGCAAACAGGAGGGGCCGGGGCCTGCTGAGAGACATTGTGCAAGAGCATTTAATCAAGAACTGTACTGAAGTTAAAGAATGTGGTACTATTTAATATGTCCATAGTTCATACTCCTACAATGTGTAAGAACCTAAACACTAACTACGATACATTTATTTGACGAAATGAGTTACTAATTACAAAATAACTAAATTAAATTGGCTAATGAATTACTATGATGCTATTATGGACTTAGATACATAACAGTATAACAAGTTACCTCTATTTATCGAAGCTGTTTCAAATGATGCCCACATTAATGGATAGCTAATTATAACAGTCATTTAATAAATTGACCATCCTGCATATTGAGTACTTTTAGTTTGTGTACTTTAGGAACATTTTAATGCTCATACCTTTGTGCTTTTATTTAAATGAAAAGAGGACTTAAGGGTAATTTTCAACTGTGGTATTATTTGAAAGAGGCCATATAATGCTAATTTTCAGGGTCATATCAGTATTCAGTGTCTCTACTGGGACATGTCTCCATGCTTTAATGTTCAAAAAGCTCTTTATTTGTCTCATACTGCCTGTGCTGCAGCACCTCTAAGAAATATATGTTTTATTCCCCCTGTTTTCTGACTCGTGGATAACGTCTATCATATTTTCATCATCTCATCTTTCAATGCTGAGAGCATCACTAACAACCTTTTTTTACCCCCACATTGCACTCAAGGCATACATCTCATATATTTTAAAAGATGAGTGGATACAACCAAAAGTACCTGCATGGTCTTCAGGTAAATGAGAAACTAAAAAAATCATTTCTGGGTGAAGCGCCCCTGAACTGTAAGAAACCAATTTAAGGAAGATAGACCACGGGGGATATTCACGGAAACCACAGACTGCATAAAAAGGGTTGAAACACATATTTTTAATCATGCTCACATTGTGTCCCCAGCTGTGCTCGCCACAGGTTCCTGCCATCTGAATACAGAGTGTGCGGTTTGATTATCAATGTAAAGAGCCTGCAGCAGACACTGAGCCACCAGAGCATCTTTACTGCAGATTCAAGGAAGTCAGTGAGCCATACTTTACTGTAATGTTCCTCAATTTAACATCGTGTCGTCCTGTAAATGCATTACCGCTGAATTGTTCTCGGATAAACCTATTCAGGCTCTTAAGCGAAATTATGTTTTCCTCTAAATATATACAGTGAAAGGACTGACGGGTGGCGGGATTGACCTTTTAGCTGAAACAGTTCTCCTAATGAGATGGTATCGATTAGTTTATGCAATTATCCTCCCCGCAGTCTATTAGGTGTGTGTGTGTGTGTGTGTGTGTGTGTGTGTGTGTGTGTGTGTGTGTGTGTGTGTGTGTGTGTGTGTGTGTGTTGTGTGTGTGTGTGTGTGTGTGTGTGTGTGTGTGTGTGTGTGTGTGTGTGTGTGTGTGTGTGTGTGTGTGTGTGTGTGTGTGTGTGTGTGTGTGTGTCACAGGGAGGAGAGATGGAGGTTGAACCCATTCTGAATAACGGACGGCGATTAGCCCCCGCATAATTATTGAATTGCAACAAAACGCCTGCCAATGTGCTGCAGTCGCACAGAGGTCTGCGTGTTTCTATTCACATTCTGCTGAGGATGACTGGCTGCTGATGGAAATAAGCTTCTGCTGGAGTCAATATTTGACTCTTGTCAATAAGAACGATCACTGCACCAGGAAATGTCACTTCACTGGTGTGTTGCTTAAGTAATTGGGTTAATTAAAGTAGAAGCAAATCAATTACAGCGATATGCTCTGTTCAACATGTTCTGCATATCGAGTGACTGAAGCTGGTCTTGATCGAGGTTAAGTGAGTAAGGTATGATAACATCAAAAAGTATAAGATTTAGAAGGAATGTGATTACATATCAAGCAAGGTATCAACCTCTTTGTAACGTTTAATTCACAGTTGAACTGTGTGATACCTTTGGGGACTTTCTTATGAATCAATCATTTGCAAAGAAATACTTTACTTTATTTACTTTTTGAAAAAGAAAGAAATGGTCCCAACACTAATGCTTTGCTAACGTATATACAAGACACTAATGGAGGGAAGTCATATCGAATAGGTTTGAATCTGTCAAGTGTCACATTTGATTTCATATCAGCTAATATACTGGTCATGTTAAATGCTGTCTGGAGTTGCAGAAAAAATGAATGCATGTTAACCCTTATGTTGTGTTGGGGTCTCCCGTGACCCGTTTCAAGTTAAAATTATATAATAACTACGCTCTAGTTTTTTGTATCGGAACAAGGCTTCATGATATCCTCCACAACAGATATATAAACACTACAACACTGATTTTGACATTTTTTGCCAAGTCTGAAGGTCTCTAAAAAAAAAAGTGTATAATTTGGTGTTGGGGTCTGGGGAGACCCAGCAGAATTGTTGTGGGTGACTCGAGGTCAAATTTGGCACAATCAAAATTCATCTTTGACTTTAGACGCCCCTCCCCCACCCCCTTCATCCACTGTAACAATAATTTTTCGCAACATGCACCTGGTCTCCCCTCCCTCTGCCCCCCTCCCCCCACGGGAACTCCACCTTTCTCAAAGAATATGTACACTAACACTTGAACCTGAACTCACACATGCACGTGTGCAATATGTGGTGTAATGTGTTTTGGGGCCATCAAATAAAATTACAACAGGATTGTACGGTTGTGAATGCATAATAAGTTAGTTATGATGTAGTTAAAACAATATTGGATGATAGTCATTATTTTTGAGTGTTTTGGACTGAGATAAATCATGGGTCAAAATTGACCCGCGAACACCATGAACGGTAACAGCTTTCGAACACAACACAAGGGTTAATGGAATATCTAGTAGCTTTAAAAAAGCTAGTTAAATATAACATATATATATACTCATTAAGTCAGAGTTTATTCACCTATTGTGTCTAATTTCCAGTTCAGCACTTTTTCCACAAAGGCATAACCACCTCAAGCTAGCATAAAAAAGACATGGGATTTTGACGTTTCCACAGTTTTTCATACGACATGTATTTATCAACGACTGTTCTATACAGTAGACAAAGATTGTGATATAACGATTGAGCCATCACGATGATGAAAGGTTTCCATTGTTTCTAGTTTCTTTTTTTATTTTCCCAGGACCTTCCTTCATTGTTGACTGAAACCTCCAGCCTGGTTCAAGATGACGTAACTCCTAAGTAAGTCTGACATCTTTACCTCTTTTTCCTTTCTATGTTTTTTTTATTTTTTTGTGAAATCCACTCTGTAATCAAATCAAATCAAATCAAGTTTTATTTATATAGCACATTTTTAAAACGATTTTTGGTCGAGCCAAAGTGCTGTACATACAATAAAAATACTTTACAATAAAAACACTTTACAACAAATACAACAGCACAAATGAAAGATCACAGACTGGGAAATGTCAGGAGTCGTGCTCCGCTCAGACTCTGTAAACTTCTTCTACGAAATATTTTTTCATCTTTAATCCAATTATTGGTTTTGACCTCGTCTGCACTTTAGACGTCTGGAAAAAAAAAAGAACCAGCTGAGAAAACATATCAGTTTGATTGACAGAGAAAAAAACATTTTTCAATTACAGTACACGGTCCCCTACCTCCTTTAATCTGTCTGAATGGCGACTCTGTGGATTTTGTACCCCTTTTAAATGGGTTTCTGTGTTGTCAGGCGTTCCTGTGTGACCTCCCGCACCTTCACCTTCTAAAAAAAGGAGTGCAAATCTACAGAGGAATCATGGTATGCACCTCCAAATGACTTTTTATTCCCAACATCTGCAGCCTGGCAGCAGCACGCTGACAGCTGGCATCACAATTCATTATGTCTCTGCAGGAAAAGGCTGCGAAGGTCCAGAGAGGAGCTCACACCATATTTTACTTTCGAGACCTGTCAGTGCCTGGGAGTTTTCTTATTTTGTTGTATTCTTCTCTAAAACCAGGCAGATGTTTTGAAAACACTGATCCTGGTTTCAGGACACGTGTACGGCTGCGTGTCCCTGACTGGAAGTCACGCTCCCGCCCTCCGTCGGTGTTTCATGGGTTTTTCCAAGGCCTCTCGATATTCTCTCATTCATCACTGTCACCGCTTCAAAGTGAAAAACCTTTTTGCTATTCGGCTAAACACTGAGGCTGTGCTGGATCCAGAACACTGGTCACACTCCTAATGTAGCCTCCTGTGCTTTTAAAGGTTTCATTGTATTATTATAGGTATGAAGTGTAACATGTCCACATGTCTAAAACACATTCGATTAGTTATAAAGTGTAGATACATCTTGCACTTACATCATCCCAAATGTTTCTGTGTTTCCAGAAGTTTTCAGACCTAAAGAAATCTGTAATTTAAATCAATGAAGGTCCTTTTGTGCGTCAGTGTTGTAGTTTTCTGTAATGACTTGACTTCCTTTCCAGTTTTAAGCCACGTTTTTCAGATATACTTTTAGACCAGTCCCGTCGTCGCTTGCTTCAATAAATAATCTTAATGAACTAGAAGCAAACCATCCTGCTTTCGCACAGCAGGAAGGATTGCATAGTTAGCTTAGCTTCTCACCTGTTAACATTAGGGAGAAGCTAATCACGCTAAAGGGTTACGCCACGGCTTTCCCCACTGAAATCTGGGAAAGACACAGAGGATGCAGGATGTAGACCAAAGACTAAGTAGGAGAGCTGGGTCCAGATTTAAGGAAAAATTGAAATATATGCCGTTCCCATCCCCCCTCATCATGGACAAAGTAAGATAACTTGCTAATGGTCTCGAGGAGCTAACAGCATTAGCTAGAAGTAAGTTGGAATATCTGGAGTGTAGTTTAATGTGCTTTACGGAAACAAAGCTGCACCAGGACATTTCTGACAACAAGGTTTCCATCAACACAGTTTTGAACGTTTCCTCTGATGGCTTCTGAACTGTGTAATTCATTTTACTAACGTGCAAAGGTGACACTGTATGACACGTGTTATATTGTGTGCATATTTGCTATTAGGTATTGTACTAATGCTAAAAACCCAGGTAATCTGATGTATTTACCTGTAGCAGAATATAGTTAACTTCTTATTAAATCCTAGTAACGTAATAGCTACTGCTCAATGTTGTTACTCCCCGAGTCTCTCCTGAATATCAGCTTTGTAGTTTTCATCCAACATGGCATCTCAGATCAGAGAACAGTTTCTGTGTTTTAATCTTTAAACTGAGGGACTGAAGTCTTTGCAGTACCTCGGTGCTCTGTGGCGTCTCGGGATCATATGCAAGTCTGCATTTCCTCTCGCCCCCAAGACTAAAATGAAAGGATCTGAGAAAGTGCCTCATTAAAGCGGGCATTAATTTGAGCTTGTTAAACACCGGCACGACTTTCATCTCATTTTGTGACAGCAACATCGCATCAACATTGCTGAAGTTGACAGTAAAGGAAGTTTTCAGTTAAAGTCGGCAGCTGGATCTCTCCCCCTGTCAGGATGGATTGTGAAAGCAGGGTGAAGGAGCCGGGCAGGATTTTTCAGAAGTCCCTTTTTATAATTAACTTTCCGAGGCTTTGAAGCATCGCCACTTCTGAGAGGAGAAAGTACATTAAGGTGTCTACATTCGCCCTCTGAGATGGGCCGTCATGGTGTCTTTCTCCAAGGTTGCATGGCCTGCGGTCTTGATGGTTTTTATCACTAGTCCAATGTAACAAAGTACATTTCCACAGGTAGTGTACTTATGAAGAAATCTGAGTTATTTTGCTGTAATACCACAACTTTGCTGCATATTATTCTGCTTATTACACGGCTACCTACTTAATAAACCAACAACTTGATGCTGATTGTATTGACTTAAAGAGGTAAATAGTCCGTTTCATGACGTACCAACGGCTAGAATTGCGGTGACAGCAACGTAACTTAAAATGACGGCAGCACTGATCAAGGTTTTCTGTAACTGTCCAAGTCCTTCCACATTTTTTTTACAGTCTTTAAACACTGACAGAGCCCATACCGTGTTCCTGTGTTTATTTCCTATCTGTCTTCTTCGGCTGTTCCCTTTAGTCTTTACTTCCTGTCTGTCTTCTTCTGCTGTTCCCTTTAGTGGGTGTTGTCTTCCGAGTCACTTGCTTCAGAAGCGAGGCAAGAATCCTTCCTAGCCTCGAAAAACAAAGAATTGTGGAACAGGCTAACAGGTGTGCAGGTGTGCGTCATATGCGAGGCCCCGCCTTAAATGGAGCGTGATTTCTGCCAAAGATTTGGAAATTGGTCCGTGCGCAAAGCATTGTGGGGATTTTAAGACCGCGGAGTCTACACATGTGCAGCCTCGAAATTTCTCGCTACGAAGTACGCCGGCCTCGGTAGAATTCCAAGTATGCTGGACATTGGAACAGTCCTTCGGCGGCACTGGATGACGTAGTATGCTTGAAATAGTGGCTCTGGAGCAGCTTCCTCGACATTGAGAAACACCCACAGTTTGCTTCATGTCTGTCTTCTTCTGTTGATTTCTCTGATGTCCAGCTCTTGTCTTTTAACCTCTTTGTTGTCTCTTTCCTTTTTTTTTACTGAGACACTGTTTAGCTATCTTGAATGCAAAGTTTCACGCTCTCCTCAATTTCAAACTTGAAATACAAAAAGTACTCCATGGTGTTTTCTGATGGATGAAAACTCATAAATTGTTGTCCACAACTGACGTTAAATTGACCGAACTTCTTTCTGCAGATTGATAGGACTGCACATAGTCCCTTGATCCTCCTTAGCAACGGTCTGTTGGGGAAAATTAACAACCTCTGGATTGTCAAAATTGACCAATCAGAATCAAGTATTCAATGCCATGTAAAAATGATCTATTAGTTACTTTGTCAATAAATATTGAACATGCTAAACATATGATGCATTGCTATACATTTAGCTTACAAAGTATATACAATTTTTCAAATAAGCTCACCATAAACAGATACACCAGAGACCAGTAAAATGCTAAACCTTCATAAGCTTAAATACATTTTACATAATATAGAGACAGGGAACTACTTTTATGCGATGAACCCTTTAGTCTCTGACACATTGAACCTGAATGAATTGACTTTGAGGCGGCGCGACAAGCTGTAAACACAGCATTGACATATTATCCCGATACAAAGTTAATATGACGGATGTGTTGGCAAACAGTGGCTTATTTACACTTTGAGCCGACGCTGAGCAACATTAGCATTCATTTGGAGTCGTGTTTATGGACACCTGACGAATATAAACCGCCTGATAATCAGAGGATGTTGTCTTACTTCAGTGTGACATTGTGTTCGTGTTAGCTGAGTGTTGGGAGGGGGGGGGGTTTAATAATCAGTAGAGAGTGATGGGTGTCAGAGTGGGAATTTGTCTGTCTTACACCAACTATTTAACTAGCTTTTATTTTTGTGAGCATTTTACACAACCGAAAAATGTGTTAATTATCAGTTCCCCCGGACAAGTTGCTCACAGAGGTACATTTAAAATAAGATATGCTAACGATACACAGACAATACTAGTATGATACATTCTTTGTGTTGGTTTTAGTCTTTTCTTTCAGATTCGTTGACAAAACAGAATATTAAACAGTCATCCTTTGAAATGCTCATATTTCAAATTCAGTTCCTGTCCCGAACTAAATCTCTGGCTTGCATGCTCTCCAGTATTTGCATCATAACTCGGCGCTGTCATGATATTAAAATCTGTCCAATCAGGCCCGTTTCCAGCGTTTGAACTGAAAAGTGTCCGTTCAGCAGGTTCACTTCTTTCAATTAGAGAAGAGGCAGCTGTCGGGGAGACGAGGTCGAGCATTGTGAGCGCTTCGCTTTCACAGTCACCCAATAAATACTCTTTTAATTAAATGAAACTTTGTGCAAACATCACGGAAGACTGAAGGGGAGCTCACTGAAAACAAGGGTCGACCTGTCTGCCGTCTATCTGAACTCAGCTTTTGCATTGAACCCAACTTTCAGGGTTTTTTGTTAATGCCATCAAGCTCATAGTGTTCCTCCATCTACATTGACAGGTAAAGGTGAGACTGTAAACACACTTGTAGCCTCTATATATCTGTGAGGACACATCCATTTTAAATGATATATTAAAAGAACAATTTAAATGTTTGGCCTTTTCCTGCCTGGCTCAACAAATTCTATAATGTGATGATGATGACATTAACCCACAGGTCTAAAAAGGAACTGTAAACATGGGGAATTAATAATAAAAATAAAGGAATTGCGTTTTACTGAAACGTTAACTATTTAACTATGACCCTAAATCCAACTGCTTCTTAGATAACTTTATATTTTATTTTCTCCTCATAGCATTGTGAAGCACCTTGAGATGACGTTGTTTTTAAAGTGTGCTATATAAATGAAAGGTATTATTATTATAACTGGCGGTCGATACTGAAAGAGCCTAAAGGACATAGACCCAGATGCCCAAAGGTATCAGCGGCTTTAACTAAAAGATGTCCCCTTAACGAGACATGTAGGCGCAGGAAGATAACAGAACAGCTGCAATGACACCAAAAAAGACAACAGCTGTGCTTAAGGACAAAAAACAACACATAACTCTCTTTCCATCGAGGCCAATGCAATTCAATCTGGTTTCGTACGTTTAATAGCAACTTGAGCACAGTTCAGACGTAATCCGCCATTATAGATTGTGTGAAAGATAATCAAGCTGGCGTTGCATCGATGTTAATGCTAAGATCATGACGTGGTTCCTCTCTGGCTCTGGGCGGGATAAAAAAACTGGTTCTCAAGTGGTTAAAGTTAAAACCACTGCGAACCAAACTAGCCCCAACACAGAACTAGAACAAAACTCATCTTAATGAAAAAGAGGTACAAGAGACACAAAGCTACTACAAAGGGACACAACATGACCACAAAGAGACACAAAAAAGACTCAAAACAACAACAAAAAAGGCACAGAATAACAACAAAAAGATCAATCCAATTAAAAAGTTACACAAAATGACCACAAAGAGACCCAAACACCTATAAAGTGTGTTTTGCTCCTATAGGAGAGGGGGTGTTTTTGTGTGGAAGAAGGCGAGCTGTAATTGGTCAGATCCAACAAGTGGTCAGCATGCCTCGTTGCAAAGCCATGCCGAGTATTCCTGACTCAATGATCTGCTGATGTCAGACTACATGGTGAACTTACAGATCATACAGTAGCTTGCAGTCTTTCTCGAGCTGTATGATGCACAGAGATCATGGAAAAGAGTCATTTTTTAGATCTGGCTGATATCTGATCCCAGCATTAGTCCAAAACATTCTTACTTAAAATAAATACAGAGGAATGATATAATTACAAAGTGGATTTTGGGCCATTAAGAAAGCAACAAGATGTGAACAACACACACTTCTATTCATGATCTGCCAATGTAATAGGGCTCATTAAAGCACGCGCAAATACACAGAGGGGGAAATTAAAGGCCCGCGGTTTGATCCCTTTTAATTTTGCTAATTCCGCTCCGTAAGTGCACGGCTAAATAAAGATTTGCAAACACATTTACAAGGTGGTCCTAATATTCACATGGAAATACAACCAGAGAAAGCTGCCCACATATCAGTCAGATAAAAATAAGCCAAGAAAAGAGTCAGCAACTCTCTCTCTCGTGCACAAACGTCCATAACTCTCTCTGCAGTGTCTGTGCTGTTTATGTTAACTGAAGCCCGTGCTGGCCCCTCGCCCGGAGGCTTTGGGGAGGACTTGTAGGCCACAAACCACAGCACATTTGGAGGCTTTTAAATGCTCCATAAACACTGCTGGAGAAAGACACAGAGCTGCAGTCGTCCGTCGGAGGCCCCCCTACCGAGCAAAAACTCCCCTTTACCCGAAAATGGCTTCAGTGAAAACGATTACATTTCTCAATCTGATACGCCTCTGCTGCCTTTCATGAGCATTTCCATGAAAGAGCATTTTTACGCCGAGGCGAAATTACAGTTGTTACACGATGTCGGAGCTGCCAGCAATATCACAGCTCTGATGAAATCCCTCCGAACTGATCGAATGCAGCGCAACGAGCCACTGCCGATTAACGGTTAAAAACCTCCTGTCTACCGGAGTCTCAGAAGTATCTGATCAAAGCCTTCTGCTTGTCAGTTTACTCCGTTGTTTTACTGAGTCACTGCAGAGCTCAGCATTGATTTTCAGCTGACCTACATTTCTGTCTTGCCCTTTGTCTTACCTCCACCCAGCAGTCGGTTCCCAAACATTTGATTCACCGCCTCTTCCTCAGCACATTTTTAGAGACGATCTTAAATCCTAAGAAGCCGTCTTGCCTCAGTTATGTGATTTGTATCAGCTTCCCCATCCCATGATGGTTTTTTTGTGTTCTTTGTAGCTTTTGTGTATGATTCTTTCTAAGCCAGCTCTCGCTATAAAGTCGCAGTGAATCGGGCCCTTTATCTCCTGCGATGTTGTCAAACCCAAAATACTTTACCCTTTTATGAAGTGAAAGAGGAGAAGTTATGATTTAAATCAAATCCTTCAGACTTCATCCCTGAATCGTAGGCGTGGGTTTGTGAATACGAGCTGCAGAGGATTGCTGGCCTCCACCCACACCTCCGTCACCTGATTTGTTACATCAGGAATGCGGAGGATAAGGGGGAGAAATGCTGAAATATATATATACATTTTGTTTTGCTGACCGATGTCCAAACACACCCTCAAACCATAATCACTCTCTGCAGGCTCCAGCTATCTGTCAAATGGGATTTTATGGTAACCAAAATAACATTCGATTGGATGCATTTATGCACAGGCAGAGGAGGGTTACTTAAAAATGTAATCTGTTACTTTTACTAGTTACCTGTAATCCAATGTAGTCAGTAACGCAATCAGAGTTCACAATATAAAAGTAATGTAACCTGATTGATTCCCTTTACTTGTGGATTACCTCAATTACAATGCAAATAAATGAAAAAGAAAATAAATAATAATAAGATGACTTACACATAACTTATCTCAACATTTATTTGTACTCATGCTAGCTGCATGGCCCTTTGTGGTTACACAAATCCCTTCAAAGGATGGCAACAAGTATATATGAAAAATTAACCGTCAAGAGTTAAAAGGTTAGAAATGTTATTTATACATTTTTTAAGTTTGAAAACATCTCGCAAAATTTGATTTGAATTTTAGCTATGGGTATAATGACATATGATCCATCTGGTTAAAATATAATGAAAAAGGAATCTAGTAGGTGACAATAGACAAAAAAATCTGTGTAATATAAATATTAAATCATGTAAAGAATACAAATCAAAACAACCTTACACAGGTGAAAAATACGAGGGAAAAAACTGTCTATGTTTTGGGTGAACTGATGACCCTTATACACAATGATTCCCCTCTCTAAAGCTGAAATTGTAAACAGTGTTCGTTGCGTCTAATATTTATTTTCTGCTGCATGCTGTCTTTGCATTTTGTGTTGCTGAGGTCAGTCGGCAGTTATGTGGTATGGTGTGTGTGTGTGTGTGTGTGTGTGTGTGTGTGTGTGTGTGTGTGTGTGTGTGTGTGTGTGTGTGTGTGTGTGTGTGTGTGTGTGTGTGTGTGTGTGTGTGTGTGTGTGTGTGTGTGTGTGTGTGTGTGTGTGTGTGTGTGTGTGTGTGTGTGTGTGTGTGTGTGTGTGTGTGTGTGTGTGTGTGTGTGTGTGTGTGTGTGTGTGTGGTAGGTACTGGTTCAATCCGGAGGTCTCGACTCAGCAGTTCAGACACTTTCACCCGGAGACAAGGAGCCACCTGTGCCTGTCTGTTTCCCCACGACTCTGGTTTCATCTGTGCTCACACTTTCTGAGCCGTAACCTGTTCACTGCACCTGTCGTAATCAGGACAAATCACCCCCCACCCCCAAAAAAAACACACCCCTCATCCCTCTGCAGGCCTGGACTCATCTGTCCTGCCGCAGCCAGCTGGAAATCTCCCAGTACAATCTGGTACAATCCGGTTCTGGGCGCCCGTTCCCAGTCCGCAGCGACAACCATCGTCCAACAGCTCCGTCTGCACAAATCTGTCCTGCCAACTGTGTCCATAATCAAACAGAAACACAGGACTATCAAAGGTCAAAAGTTTTTAAAATGACAGCTGGTAGAGAAGAGAATGCAGAGGAAACTGTTTGAAGTGATCAGTTTAACGTGGATCCGTTTCCTCCGTGGATCAAAAAACTTTATTCCTATACAAACACTTTTTAAATCATTTGTTTATGGCAGGGGTGCCCAACCTTTTTTGAACCAAGAGCTACTTTTAAAGTTGCCAGTCTGCCGAGATCTACCAGTCCAAATAGAGAGGGGGGGGGGGACTGGGGTGCTAGCGAACTGTCAACTGGGGGGGAGCCTCGCTGCGGGGAAACGGCGGACCTCTGTCGGTGCAACTTCAATGATGCCTTTTAAAAACATAAAAAATGTAGGGCGGTGACGACCGTCAGCGAATCGAGCCGGCCCTTGACAACCGGCTGTTCTGTGATTCTACAGATGGCCAGTCCGCGGAGGGTGGAAAATACATACCGGAAGTAAACAAAGACGTGCAACGGGACGGTGTTCCCACGGGAAACGAAACTTTAAATATGAAATGAAACAATCTCATCTCTTAAAATTCACAACTTATTATGAATTAAACATTCACAAACCTATAATTATGTATTCACATGTTTAACTCTGTTACATATGCACGCAACACAAACAGAAGAGCGTAGGGCAGAATTAGAAGGGAATTCCGTCTCGTAGCGCGTGTGCACCGTTTTGAAATGCCGCTCTAAATTACCCTTCTTCGGTAAAGCCTAGTGATGGCAGTTTGACACTGAAGCTTCGAACGGAGCTTCAACCCTGGACTTCCTTTTCCATAGAAGCAGTGATTCGAAGCTTGCTTCAAATCACGTGACATATGACGTCAGAAGCAGCAACTGCTTCAAATCACGTGACATGTGACGTCCGAACCAGCAACTGCTTCATTTCCTGAATGAATCACTTGACTGGTTCGCGGTCCAATCACGCGATTCAATGCACTGCCTCGTCTCTATTCTGACAGGTGACAGGTTGAAAAAGTTTCGAATTTGAGCGCTTCGACACTTTATAACCGCTCTAAACAATGCGCAATGTGTGGGTTGTTGTCGTAGTTTGCGTTGTTGCTGTTGAGTTGTTGTTGGTATTGCATTTGAATTGGATCATTATAGAGCAAGCCAGGAAGAAAGATAGGTCGTTCTGGCTCGGGAAACACTTCAAAATGTGAAGTTGTGAACAATAAGACAATTATGATTAATATAAAAACAGTTTCATTGTTTAAGGAATAGATAGCGCAGTGGATAGAGCCGGCGGCCTGAATGCTGCGATGTCCTCCGCGCAGCTGGTTCAAAGCCCGGAAAGGAATGAACTTTTAATCATTGCTTTTCAACTTTAATACTTTAATAACTGATAAAAGGCCGTCTCCGCCCAAAAAAATGTCCAGCACTCTCTAGTCTCTTCTCAATAACCCAATACACACAATTATCAATCTTTAATTGCAAATAGAACATGATATTCAGTCTTAGTGTGTGTGTGCATAGAATATTTTTCAAGGCAAAGATACGTTAAACCCACTGCAGCCTTGCACTTCGCCAGGAGAGGTCGCTATAACTGAAGCTTCGAGAAATGAACCTATTTCCGACACAATTGTCCAAGTGGTTCGATGCTTCATTCAAAGCTTCATTTTGCCATCACTAGTAAAGCCACGCTCGCATTGCAGATGAGACAGATGGACTTTGAATTGGAATTTTGCTTCTGCGATAATTGCAGTCTTTTGAGTGTGCGGACAACGTCAGCTAACTAGTGCCCACTGCCCAACAGCCACGCCCTGATACATGGGGTCACGCCAATCACAAAGCTTTGATGCGTTCAAGTGCATTATTCTGGCACAGGAAGATTATGTTATAGGACATTAACGATAAAACAGAATATTGTTGTTCTATTTTTAGACACATCTCGCGATCGACTGGGAATCTCCTGGTCGATCGCGATCGACTGGTTGGGCACCCCTGGTTTATGGCAATCAGCCCGTCTACAGGGTACATGTTGGGTATTTTCATAAGTGACAACATGTAAAAAAATAAGTACAAATATTGTTAGGTGTTTATTTAATTTGAAATTAGGCATTTATAGCCAACAGTTTAATTTCAGGCCTGTGAAAATACGCAAATGCACTGAAACAACCACCAAGCTGAGGCTTAGAAGCTTAGTTACTCTACTGAATTCACTGTATTTGAACAGTATACAGTACAAACTGTTTTAGGCTATATTACAATTTGAACTAAGCTTTATTTTAAATATAGCTGCACTGTATTGAAGTGTATTTGAATTATTCAGAGCACATTCATTTAAAAAGCGTTCGACACAGACGTACTGTATTTTAAAACCTCCATAAAATGTGGATTTATTAGAAAAGCTGTCCATTCAATACGTTATATTCAGTTATGAATGTGAATTAGATGGTAATACGCATGAGAAGTAAAGACAGGAAAATAAGCCTATAGGGATGAATTCGACCCGGACAGACCTGACGCCTATGCTGTTTACACTGTTATATTAAAGCATTTCTAAGAACATTATTTTTTAGAGTGAGACGTAAACAGCTACTCGATGGTTGACCTTTAACAAAAATATAAAACAAAAATATAAAATCTAACTGCTGCTGTCTATCATTACGGTCCAGGGCTCTTATTTGATGCTTTGTTTTTAGATCAGTGCCCTCGAAGGAGACACAATCGATGAGTAGACCCTGACGCTGCTGGATCAACTTCGTGAGGAAAGCTCAGGGTGTTTCACCATCTTGTAAACAGCTCTCACTATCCTGAGCCGACAGTGTGATGGTAGTTTCTGTGATTGGATCGGCCGTTTAGGAGTCATCGCCCGGAGCTTAGCGAATCAGAGAAAACAAAATGACAGGCAGGGGTTTCCACACAAAACAAACATAGATTCTGTACAACTAAACTAAAAACATGTATACTTTGGAGATTGTAGCTTTAGGTTTGCATAGTCTAAGGATTTATTTTGAATATATGAAGGACAACAATGACCTTAAAGCTGCAGTAATGGATTTCTTTACCACCTGTTGGCAGAGAAGCTTCAAAACAAACCAATGGACACACAGCCCTAACTTAAGAGGTTGTTTTTGCTGAAGCAAGTTGTATTCACACAACAGACACAGAGCAACATTAGCATTATTTGGAGGAGATATAGCACCTGGATAATGTACGTTTCGATCAGTTTTGGTCCCCGTGGAAAATATCTGTCTCTTAAGTTGTTAAATGCTCCACTTTCAGTCGCTGGATGTATCCGTTGTTTGTTGTTGAAATGGTGACGCACGCACAGGGCTTTGTCAGAGTTTGTTGCTGGTAGTTGACCCAGCTAAATAATTTGCAAAAATAGGTGATGTTGAGATGTTGGTGCTGTGGTGATACAGGTGAGGCTATCTGTGGAGCTACTGTGGCTAAGTAGCTAGCTAGAAAATCATGTACTGGCAAGCAAATAGACCATCAAACTGTTTTTTGAACATTGTAAATATGTCTGTTAACCAAAGTCAGACTCTTCGTAAAAGGTCCAAACAAATGTACATCGCCTCTGCTAGTGAATTGTCCGACCGGCCCACCGGGGAAACTCCCGGTATTCCCAATGGCCAGTCCACCCCTGGTTATAAGCCTGAAATAAGTTCTGTGGTTAACACAAACAAGAGATTTGTAAACAAAGTTGATGCCCTTAACCAAACTGTAAATAGAATAGAATAGAATTGGGAGGGATGAAACCCTCTTTAATGGTCACACATGCAGAGCACACTGCACACACAGTGACATTTGTTCTCTGCTTTTAACCCATCCTAGTACCAGGAGTCTAGTACTAGGAGCAGTGGGCAAATGTGTAGTGAAAACAATTCCCTAAAAGAGACTAGAGCTGCAGGTTTTGAGAGAAATCTCCGTGGAGTCATTACCAGGATTAGCACCTTTCCCAGTGCATGAAGCGTCGAAACTTTACTGACGGCTACATAATATATAGTATAGATATGTTAATCAATGGAGCTGTAATCATAATACTTTGCTATGATTTTAACCATTGAGCAGAATGACCTGTTATTGTTGTTTTGGCCAACATCTATTGGCATTTTTTGGGAAGAATATTTACCAAGCCAACAGTGAATATATAGAAAAATCTTACAAATCGGTTTTAAAACGTACAGACTGTATATTCATACTGATAAAACACTTAAATGAACACACCTAGAGTTGTTTATTTGAACTCTGGAGAGGTTTAATCCTTAAAGTCTACCATTTTTACCCAGATGACACCAAAGAGAAATACAGAGAAAGTGAAACTGCAAGGGTCTGCAGGCTGACAACATAACTGCGGCGTGGCTTGTTGAAGCAGTAAAGGAGTGAGAGGATAATCCTGAATAAATACAGAAAACAACCTAAAACTAAAGGGTTTACGGGGTAAAGGAGACAGATGTTGGCGTCTGATATTGAGCTGTTCTTTGTGCTTGGAAAAGCTGAGCGTAACAAAGTTGAAGTGAAAGAAAACAAGCAGCCAAGAAGAGGTGAAATTCCTCTATCAGGGCCAAGGAGCACGTTTCTTAACTCCCTAAAAGAAGGAAAGAAGAAGAGTCCTTCATGCTTAGCTAAAGTTGCAGTCACTCTCAGTTTGACCTGTAAATAACAGAATGTAAATCCTTCTTGATGAGCCCGGAACAGACTGGTAGAAAGTAATAAAGTTTGACATTGTGCCAAACAAACCCCTCGCTGAAGGTTGCAGGGTTTTGGACTCACAATCGATGAGATGCTGATTGTGTGTCATTGGATTTTCATTTATAGTCGTCCTTAAATCCACATGCAAAGTTAGGAATGTCAAACCTAAAGAAAAAAATACTGACCTTATGAAACTGTGCAAAACTCAGCAAGTTTAAAAAACGATATTTGTATGTCATTATCTTTTTCAGCAGAAGATATATTTGATCTTAAAATCAAAGTAGCAATACTTCAGATACAAATACTCAGTTACGAATAACAGTCCTGCATTGAAAATGTGGTACCACTTTACAATACGACCTTATAAAGGGTTTACGAATAGTTTGTAATTCATTTATTAATTAGGTTGTGAACACTTTATAAATCATTAATAAGCTTTTATAAGACATGAGATAAACAGGGCGACTGTGACCGGTTGCTTGCCAAATAGTGAGCCCACATTTATCTGTACTGCTAAGTCTTATATTGGCTACCTAGCTTACTTCGTCTTCTTCATCAGCCAGCATCCTTGGTATCTGTTGCTCACTGAGTTGATGCTCGCTACGTAGCCAATATAAGGCTTAGTCCTCTTGCCAAATAGTGAGCCCACATGTATCTGTACTGCTAAGCCTTATTAGAAATGGTAGTAACTCATTAATAAATGGTGATGTGTTTCACACTTTACAACAAGGCTCCCTTTTGGCAACTATAAATGTTAGTAACTCGTAAATAAATGGTCATAAACAGATGCCAAGAAACATCAAGATGGAAGGGGGGGGGGGGGAATCAACTCAGTGAACAACAGATACCAAGGATGCTGGCTGATGGAGAAGACGAAGTAAGCTAGGTAGCCAATATAAGACTTAGCAGTACAGATACATGTGGGCTCACTATTTGGCTACCTAGCTTACTTCATCTTCTTCATCAGCCAGCATCCTTGGTATCTGTTGCTCACTGAGTTGATTCTCGCTGAGTAGCCAATATAAGGCTTAGTCATCTTGCCAAATAGTGAGCCTGTGTTGATGTATGAAAACTATGTTAGAACTGGTTTATAAATGGTTCTTAATGATTATTAAAGTGTTTACAACCTAATTCATAACCTAATTATAAATCCTTTATGAATCCTTTATAAGGTAGTCTTATTGTAAAGTGGTACCGAAAATTGTACTCAAGTTAAAGTACAAAGTATTTAAATATAATCAAAGTACCAAAAGTAAATACATGTATTGCAGGTTGTCCCATTTTAAGAATCAACCCAATTATTATTTTATCATTTTGATTTTGATGTTCATCACTTTAATGTTTGTAACTTTGCAAATATGTTGTTTTTCACTTTAAATACTTCTTGGTAGCTCAATCTATAATATTATATCATGATTTAGTATTAGTATTTATATTGTGTGTTAGTAAATCTAATTGGCAAGTAACTACATATGCATATTGTGGCATGACATTTATAAGTAGCAGCAAAAAAACTATTGAATCATAGGTACCTCAAATGTTTACTCTACTACACAGGGACTTTAGACTTTGTAGACCATTAACATGCACACAAATCATATATAACACAGGATAGGGAAGCCCCAAACAGCATAACAGAGCCTCTTTATGTACAGTACTTGAGGAAATGTTACATCCCCCCCCTGCTTTCCAATATGTTGCTTTTTATTTTCCTGTGCAGTCTTTATTGCTGACAGATACTTCACCAAATGGTGTCGCTGTCGCAGTTCCCCTCATGAAATATTTAAGTCACAACCTTAAATTAAGTCTCATATTTTTTCCATCATGATCACACTCTTATTTCCCGACTATATTGAGGTTATAGCTTCTCCCATAAACTCATAATTTCCCTCTCAACTCCTTTTATAATCACTGAGTGAAGATTAGAAGCCAGTTTCTGCTGCCTCCCTCGCAGGGGGAAGAAAATTGTCTCTTTCAGTATTCTGCCTCTCCTGAGTTTCGTTGGCGGAGCTGATTACTCTGCAGGTCATAAGTTAATTGTTTATGTGACTCGCATGTCGGCGAGAAATATGTCATCTGCATCCTTGAGAGAGGACTAAAACCCTCGACACTGCAGTGCACACACGGCAAAAAGTAAGTGAAAAAAGAAAAGCATAATTGGATCTTGATAACAAACTCAGTCTACGGTGCTTGTTGCAGCAGTGGCAGAGATTAACCCGCAGTCATTGGGAGCAATACAAAGCAGCTTGGAACATAGCAAAAATAAACAAAAACTTTCAAATGATACAATAAAACCATCTGGACTACAGCTGCTGTATTCCAACGTGTTTAGGGATGATTTCAACTTCTTTAAAGATGAACATATTCAGAATTTCACCAGATTTCATCAGTCTCTGAAATAATCAGTTGCAGAGTTGTGTGCGACAAGAAAACTGTCATACATTTGTGCTTGGGGATTGAATTAAATGACTTAATATAAGTATAGCCTTTGTAATGGTGAACACCAAATAACATCCTTTTTGGGTTATGTTTCCACAGGCATAGTTAAAAAATTAGAAAATATGCTGATTTTAAACAGTGAATTGCACACTAATCTCCTGTCTTTACGCAAGATATTTCAGTCAGTCAGTGTTACGGTGCTGATCCAGGCCCTTGATAAACTTTAAATGGACAGCAAGTCGTAACCTAGTGCCTGTCCTACACATTGCGTTAAACATAAGGATGTTCCTAGTCTCTCCTGGGTGAATGCAACCTTTACTGTGTCGGGGAAAAGTGTGGTTGATTCTCCTCCAGTCCACCGATCTCTCCCACGACCAGCGAACAAACCTTAAAACGCATCATCGCACCTACTATGCTCGGGTTGGATGCACCTAGACTAAACCATTGGCACATCTTTATTTACAAGACTGGTGTTTTTCCACCTTATCTGCAGATGTATGTCTTTCGGAAAAGTACAGGAAGTCATCAGAGGAATTGTTTTTACTTACTGTCCGAAAAGTCCACACTGAGCTGAGGCAAAGGGCGATTTTTTGCACCACTAAATACGGTTAATATTTACATTAATTATGTGACCGTCTGTGTTTCCTGTAGATATTTAATTGCTCTTTTTACTGCACTGTTAGTGTACAGTTTTACTGTTATGCTGCTGTGTTTATTGTATTTTTGTAACTCTGGCACAACAATCTTATCTTACGACCCCCTAAAGTATGACATCACTTCTGACCCTGCCTCCTACCACCCCTAACCACTATTCAAAAGAAACAACTAATACAGATATATCATGAGAGGCAGCCAATCAAAACGAGAGCTGTACAGTTCATCTCAGTACACTGGTCTAATAAAAAGGGCCTTTTGGGTGCCTTTCCAGTGGATTCAAATGTGATGAAGTGCCGTCTTTTCAGTAGGGTGCCCTTAAAGTTCCCTTAAGTGTGACCTTAAAATAAAGCTGACATGATATAGGTGCTTGAAAACGTTCTGCATGCTGGTGCCATTTAATATTTCTTGCTCCTCAGAACGCCTGATTCTGCCACAGAGCAATCACTTTTCCCTCAGAAAGCTTTAGGCAAAAGAAATGAGGAATCCATATATGTTTAAAGGTGAGAGGGTTGAATTTATAAACTGCTGGTAATATGAAATCCGCAACAAAAAAAAGCTTTGACTGGCACCTTTCTTACATCCCAACTTAATAAGACAAAACAAATTCCAAAGGTTTGACTGTGGACATATTGCAGCTGCCTCAGTCCGCACTGACTGAACTAATATTAAATAAGAGGGAAAGGTTCTCCGTGGAGAGAGAAGAGAGGAGTCGCTGTGATGAGTAAAACCAAACATTTTCAGACTTTTCCTCCGATGTTGATGCATTGATTTTGAAAGATAAAACCTCTCCACAGTCTGAGCCACAGCTTGTCCACTGAAGTCTTCAAAGCTGCTTCTTCTTCTTCTTCAACTTGAAGGATTCCCGTATGGTTTCATTTTCTGCTAACTTCACCTCTATCAGCCGCCCACCTGCTGACGATAGCAGCTCTGAGACCCTCCCCTGCCTCGCGCTGATACTCAATTAGTCCTGGAACAGCGGCGCTCCCATCAAACTAATGATTCAGTGCAAAAAAGAATCCACTCTCCCCTCCCTCATTTCTTCTTCCCCTCAAACCCATTTTTTCTGGAAATTGCACGTCTCAAAATGGCAGCGTCTCATGATCATTACTGTCGACGTGAGATTGAAGAGATGACAGTTTTGAGGAATGTAGATTTCTCTGTGCAGGCGGTAACATGTTTAGTCATGTCACCCTAAATTAGTTTTGGTGTGTGTGTGTGTGTGTGTGTGTGTGTGTGTGTGTGTGTGTGTGTGTGTGTGTGTGTGTGTGTGTGTGTGTGTGTGTGTGTGTGTGTGTGTGTGTGTGTGTGTGTGTGTGTGTGTGTGTGTGTGTGTGAAGCAGCCGCAGGATTGATCTCGGAGGCGCACCTCATTGATTTCCGTCTTTGCACCCCATTTGTTTTCTTGTTGGATGAATCCACAGACATGCATCATATGAGTCATGTTGCTATCACATAAGGAGGAGGTGAAAAGAGTTTGCTTCATGAATATGTGATCATTCAATTTAATTTGTACTCAGTTGGCCTCTGTGCATTATCACTGTTACTGCTCTGTGAGATTTGTATAGATACACAAGAGGAACATGTTGAGTAGAACATTTTGTTGATGCACCCAGAGTGGGCTCTTTATAATTCAAAAGTCAAAGCTCGACCAAACAATATTTTCATATTAGGAATAAGTCGATATGAAAGGCTTTGTTTCTAATGAACCCACAAAGAAATATCACCCTCTTCTGCCTCTTTAGCCTCTTCGCTCATTGTATTGCAGTTTATTTGTTATTCTGCATTGTTCTGTCTCACTGCATTCATCAAATCTTGTTTCTTGCAGAAGCACGCAGATGTTTTCAGCACAAAACTTTGATATACCCACAGCGCTGAAGCTGCCACGTCCTAAACTAAGGTAAGTGTTTCCTGAAAGTGAAGCAGCTAAACAGCTAAAATGTATTATGATGTTTGTTCATATGTGTTGGCTTAGTATCTGCAAGTACAAAGATTATTCTGTGACCTTTCTGCTTTTTCCATGCAATTCTATGCTGGTTTTTTGTCTAATCTCCAGCAAGGAGGTTATGTTTTCTGTTTGTTTGGATGTCTGCTTGTCTGTTTGTCTGCAGGATTACGGAGCTAGTGGCCCACTTTCTATGACACTTGTTTGAAGGGTGTACCATGGGCCAATGAACAACCCACAACATTTTGGAGCAAATGTGAATCGCGGTGCAGACACAAATTGCAAAATAGGGCATTTGGCATTGTCAGAGGTATGTGTCTGCATGTGCAAAACTACAAAAAACAAGTGGAGACATGGGAAATTCTGTAAGCTTTATTTGAGCTAAATTGTAATAACAGGCCAACTCCCAAACAAAAGTGTCATGTGGAGAGTGTTATGAGTTTGCAGACAGTATGTTTACATTATGTATTATTCACTTAATATTGGAATAACGTTCAAAAAGGACACAGATGTGGATATAAATGAATGCTAATGCTGCTATGTGTGTGCTAATAGCCATTAGCCAGATCAGTATGCAAAACTATAAAAGATAACCTTAAAGTGACTAAGCGATCAAAAGTCTGTAGGCAGTGTGGGAAGTAAAACAGGAAATCATCTGAATCTATTTTACGTATATTATAACATTGGGGTCACAAAATGTCAGACAGGAAACAAAACATTATTTACAACACATAGTGTAAGACATGAATAAATACAATCTACATTTGAGGCTAAAAAAGAAACCACCATAAAACCATCACCACGATTTGTCTTTTCCTTAACCATGTGGACCGGGGAAGGCTGTGGCTCAGTGGATAGTGTGCTGGAATTTGAATGAGGGGGTAGCAAGTTCGAGTCCCACTGCAGTCAGCATGTCGTTGTGTCCCTGGGCAAGACACTCACCCCAAATTGCTCCTGTGGGGATTGTCCACAGTACTGAATGTATGTAAGTCGCTTTGGATAAAAGCGTCTAACAAATGACATGAAATATAATGTGGTTATAACTGTAACCATGATGATGAAGCCAACCTAACATTATCAAAATAGTAGTTTAAACCAACCATTCATGTATTTGTCTATTCATTAATTCAGCTTTAAATCTACATAACAATCTGCCACAGCCCTGTGTAAGGAGAGTGGTTTTTATATCACAGTACGACATGATCAAAGGTTTTCAGATTCACCCAACTGACGTTAGCATCTGTTGCCTGCAGCGTTTTTCTAACGCTGTGTTTCATGTTTCTTTTACTTTTCCCTCTTTGCCATTGAAACATTTACGAATTGAAAACATAATCTGTGCGCTTTCAATCGCCGAAAAATGTTCATTCCTGTTAAGCTTGACATGTGGTATTTGAGCCAGTTTCATACCCTGTTTCAGAGATGTCAGTCTGAATTTTAGATAGATATAGTTAGAAATACACATAGATATGGTTTTACAGATATACCGTTTTTTCCAGAGAGAAAAATCTACATTATGATTACCTCTATTTTGAAATAGTTTTGGCCCTAAAGTTGTGTAATTTTTTGCAGTCGATGAAGTTAAATCCAGAATTGCATCTCCCAGAACACCGACTGGCAAACAGAAAGTGGAAGCGGACAGAAGCCCCAAAAATTGAAAACGAAATGGATTATGCACGTTTCTAAAGCTCCAAGTGACACAAAAAAGGCTTCTCAATTCTCTAATTTCCCCTCCTCGACTCCTATCCTTGTGACTTAGTCCCGCCCGCAGGAGATGCGAGCGGAGGAGTCGAGGAGGGGAACCGAGGAGAGAGGAGTGGAAGCAGCAGGCGTTTAGAGAAATTAGATGTCCTTCGACATGGCACGCTGAAATCCATTTCCGGGTCACTACCGGAGGACCGAGGAGTCGAGGAGGGGAAATTAGAGAATTGAGAAGCCTTTAAAGAACAACATCACCAGTAAAGTGCCTGCAAACTAATGCTTTGTTGAAATGAGTTGACAACAGGAAAGAGGGCAGCCTACAGTAAATACTCTTCTTCTTTTAGGATGATTAATGCTGAAAATTAATAGTTAAAATAAAATCTGAATAGGCTACCTCTTTCTAGCCTTTGGTTGTTCACATTTAGGGTTTTACGTTTGAGTGCCTTGGTGAGTTGCTAGAAATGTTAATAGCATCCACTCTGTAGCGAATTACCTTTTTTCCTGTTCATTTTAATACATTTCAGTACATGACTACTCAGATGAATAATTTGTTTAAATTATGTTATTTCCAGTGCAGTGAGGTTGCTCTGAAGTGTGTTTTATATGTTTCTGCAGGAAATATATATTTGCCAGTCAACGTTTTAATGACATAAACAAAATGATCATGCACATATTTGTTTAAAAGCTTTGCCTTGTGTAATGCTTACAGGATTAAACAAGAGTAAAAACATGCCCTAGGAGTAGAGTGTTTTGTCATGGATTATTAATATCCTGATTTATATAACATTTTATTCCTAAAAACATATTTTGTATGGCTTTTGACAGTGTTTTATAATTTATTTAGTGATAAAGAGCTATCTAACATTCAGTATGCACACACTGTGGCAGAGATTATTAAGGCAACACATTTCTGCCCTGTTAGCGTTAGCATTGACGACTTTGTTGTGTAACTGTTACCTTCCTAACAAACTTCATATTTTAGCAAAACAACTACAGCTTCTAGCTAACTAACTTTGACTGCCAGCAAACAAACGTTGTCTGCTAGCTAACAAACTTTGTTTACTAGCAAACCAACTTTAGCTCAAATAGACACATTTTTTACTAGCAAACATACTACAGCTTCTAGCAAACAAACCTTCAACCCAGTCTCACGGCATTTCGTGTAATAGTCACGGAATTAATTTAATCTATTGATTCGTGTTCACCAACACGATTTACTCATTTTTTTCGTGTCACACATAACGATTTTAAAAGCAATGTATTTCTATTGGTAGTGTGTTTCGTGCCTGCACCACATCTGTTTGTCCGGTCGGGTCTTGCAAGACCGGAAGCTGTGTGGTTCATAAAAACATTTTCTTACTCAATATGTGGCACGGATTATTAAGGCAACACATTTCTGCCCTGTTAGCGTTAGCATTGAGGACTTTGTTGTGTAACTGTTACCTTCCTAACAAACTTAATCTTTTAGCAAACATACTCCAGCGTCTAGCAAACAAACTTTACTAGCAAACAAACTTTAGCTCAAATAGACACTTTTTACTAGCAAACAAACTACAGCTTCTAGCTAACTGACTTTGACTGCCAGCAAACATACTACAGCTTCTAGCAAACACACACATTTTGTTCACTAGCAAACAAACTTTAGCTCTTACAGACATACTTTTTTACTAGTGTAAGGTCCAAGGTGTTAAGGCTTCAAATATACTTCTGTGTAACTGTAACAAGAACTCAGGAACTTTTTGGAGCGTCACAGACAGCGCCTCCGTTTATTAAGGTAGAGTCACACACCACCCTCTCTTTTCACAACTTCAGGACAGACTGCGCATGCTCAAAACACATGAACTCTCACCCCAATGCTTACACTAGCAAACATACAGCTGCTAGCAAACACGCTTTCGCTTCTAGCAAACACACTTCATGTAGTAGCAAAAAAACTTTAACCTATAGGGGTGTAGCCCTAAATATTTAAGGCTGTGTATATTTTAAGTAAATCTTGTTGCCTTAGCTAACCATTCAACCCAGTCTCACGGCATTTCGTGTTATAGTCACGAAATTAATTTAATCTATTGATTCCCGTTCACCAACACGATTTTCGCATTTTTTTCGTGTCACACAGAATGATTTTAAAAGCAATGTATTTCTATTGGTAGTGTGTTTCGTGCCTGCACCACGTCTTTTTGTGCGGTCGGGTCTTGGAATACCAGAAGCTGTGTGGTTCATAAAAACATGTTCTTACTCAATATCAAGCCACGATTATTGTTTTTATTTTAAATTGTATAATGTCTGACTTTTTTTGCTGTCCGCGAGGAAAAGAAATGGGGCTCAGAGCCTCAGAATACTGAAATCTGTATTTTTAAAATCTTTTTTTCCTTCTAATTTGTTATTATTTGGTGCAGGCACGAAACATACTACCAATAGAAATACATTATTTTTAAAATCGTTCTGTGTGACACGAAAAAAATGGGGAAATCGTGTTGGTGAACACGAATCAATAGATTAAATGTGTGACTATAACACGAAATGCCGTGAGACTGTGTTGAAAGTTTAGCTCTTACAGACACACCTTTTTACTAGCAAACAAACTACAAACGGTAACCTATAGGGGAGTAGCCCTAAATATGTAAGGCTGTGTCCAACAGTCATATTTTGAGTATGGCTTATGTTATGAGGCAAGTGGAAACAAAGTTAAATATGTTTGTATGTCTTTATTAGGATCTCCATTAGCACTAGCATTGACATTTTTATGGTTTTATCCAACATTTTTTTGTAGAGACTACAGCTATAACAACAATAGGAACGGTGGGAAATTACCAAAAACCTGCAGAGCTTGACATGATGCATACATTTTGTAAAAAACGGCTGAAAATAAAAGTTTGTAATACTTCAAAAACAACATCTTGCAGTAACTGTGACTAATATGTGGGAGATAAGGGGAAATACCAACAAATAATACAATTACTAATTACTACGATATGATTTGCCTTGTTTTTTGTCAGTCTAGCCTGAGGAATCTTTTAATGGAGAAGATGCTCTTCCTGAAAATAGTGACATGTAATCGATTATTTTAACTTTATTGTCAGTGCAGTGGAAACGTTTAAAGCTCTCAGCCAGATTAACAGGACTGCACTCTGACTCACTCAGTCTGTAAAACAAAGTGGTCACTTCAACTTCCTGTACATTTATTGCATCCTGCAAAAAGGGATTTCTTTGAATCTGACTAACCACCACCACCAAATTAAAGTGAGGCAGACTCATCACTCTGCTGCAGGAGAATGTCCCTTTTTGTACAATTTTCGTCACTTTTTCTCATCAGCTTGCCTCATTAATTCCAGTGATGCAACACAACAAAACCTCCTTGTGGAAAGCAGAAGGTTAGTTAATCTCGCTAATTGGCCTCCAAGTAGTCGTGGACAGATCGCGGTGATTGAGAGGGTTTCTGATCCCCTCCATTTGCAAATAAACAGCCAGGAAAAAAGGATGGAGCTATTTGTGTGAGCTAAATTAGGCTAGGCGGGCATAGGTGTCATTAACGGTGGGTACGTGTCCGAAAAAAAGCTTGCATCAAGTAATATTGACCGACAAATAAAAATGCTTTAATCAGAAAAAACATAAAATGCAGTGTAAATATAAAATAACTGAAAGTGCATTGTCAATAAATTAAATACAAATATTTCCCTTCGCTTACTCATTAGATTATGACAAAAAATCATGCATGTACTGATCAGTAACTAGTTTCTTTTTTTTACTAATGTTATGGCGCAGTGGGCTAGTGCGTTGGTGTATCGGGGAGCACAGGTTCAAACCCCACTGCAGTCAGCATGTCGTAGTGTCCCTGGGCAAGACACTTCGCGCTCCTGTGGGGATTGCCCACAGTATTGAGTATGTTAGTCGCTTTGGATAAAAGCGTCTAACAAGTAACATGTAATGTCAAGTGAAAACATAAAGGAACAAACAAAGTTACAGAAATTGAATACAAATAAATCAACAAAAAGACAAACATAAAAGCACTCAGTATCAGAGTGGCTTTACATTTCTGTCCTAGAGTTTCTTTGTGTTTCCTCTAAATGAGCGTCATCACATCTTGATTTTTCGTTATTCATAAATGTACGTTTGCTGTATGGACGTTTCCATAAAGTGTCTCTTTTATTATTACAGAACTGCAGTAAGGTAGTCCAGACTTTTCCAAAATTCTCCTTGTCTTCCTTCGGCTTTGTAAGAGAGTCTTTCCAATTCTAAACAAGAAGCAATTTCTTTCACCCAGGTACATCCATTTTCTTCGATTTTCTTCCAAGCTTGAGATATCATCCTGCAGGAGTCCAAAAACAATTCAAACTAACTTTTTATAGCAAACAATAAAGGTATCTAGGAGTATACTTAGATCACGTGTCTTTGCCTGCATGCTAGGGCACCTCTACTGGTAATAGACATCTTAAGATGGATCATGTAGTTGATTTTGCGCAGTGTCCTGAAGATGAAGGGCCCACATTTCTTCCGGACAGTCACTTTAGTAAATTAAGCTCTTGTCAGTTGGCCAAAGCTCATCAGGGCCTGAGTACAGAGTAGCATCGGTGTACTGACCGCCCCCAGACTGCCGAACAAACAACAACACACACTAATTCCTCACACACTGCACGTCTCTGTGTAAAGAATCTGGCTGCAGGTGGCTCCTCTCTAACAGATTAGTAGAGTCACACTGACACCATGTGGCCTCGGAGTGCTAATGCAGGCAGTTTAGTAAAGCCTGATGTTTTTTTTGTATTATTTATTCTACTATTTCAACAATTAACAGTTTATACATCTAAAAAACAAACAAAATTAGTAGAAGTGGGACTGCAGAAAGCAAAACTTGACTTTTAAGAAACATATCACGAAAGTATCCAACACTATTAAATTCAACTTGCAACATTTTAAACAAATCAGACCTTTCTTAACTGTCAATGCTGCAAAGTCATACCTCCACTGTATGAGTCTATCCCACATTGAATACTGTTTTACAAACTGGTCGTTTGCTTGTGCCACAAACCTGAAACCCATAGAACAGCTGTTCAAGAGAGCTATCAAGGTGTTTGACAGAAAGCCAAATTCATACCACCACTGTGCCATCCTAGAAAAACACAATTTCTTGAGTTTTGACAATTATAAGTCTTTTAAAAGTATGTGTTTTATTTATAAATGTTTACATGGACTGCCCCCCCCTCCCTTAGGGGAATTCATCCACAGAAAACACACTGGACGCTGCACTAGGTCAGAAACCAGAGGAGACTGTGAGGTCCACCGCAGACGGACCACTTTTGGTCAAAATGTCCTCTCCATTAAAGGCAGCTCGTTGTGGAATAGCCTCCCAACTGAGATACGGGATTGTCCCACTCTCAATAGTTTTAAAGGTCAACTCAAAGAATGGTTGAGAAACAAACAGATGTGCAATCACCGCTAAATGCACTTTAATACATGGGTATCTCCTCTTGCACAGTATAGTGTACTGCCATGTGGGAAATACTTGTGTATGCTGCTCTTGCTCTTTTGCACTTTTTTGCATATCATGTATTTATTTTTGCTATGTGTATAATTGTCATGTTCTTAAATGTTTTATGTGAGGGACTGCGGATGGAAAGTAGCTCAAAGCTAAATCCGGCATATTTAGCCTATTTGCATTTTTTAGTTTTAAGTGTTCATTAATGTGCATTGTCCCTGCTAAATAAACGATTAAATAAAAAATATCTTATACAGAGTTAGCCCTCCCGTTAGTCATCCTGTTGCAGGATAAAGATAATTCCGTAATTAAATACTCACACAGATAAACAAAATTATATATATACATATGTACACTTATACATACATACACCAATTTCCAGGGTGAAAATAATAAAGTAAAACAAATAAAAAGTCCATGTTCAGATAACAAGACAGTTTCATTTCTCATCCTATTTTTATGTAAACTGATAATTAAGATAATTATGATAATAGTCATTATAATTGTTATAGTATTTATATTTATTATTGTCATTATTGTTATTATCATTATCATATCAACTTTTTTTTAAGCTAATCCAAAGACACAATGACCGGATAAATGTGATGTGCTTTATTAACTATAGTATTTTTATTTTCCAATGACATCAGTGTAAGGTTAAAACTTTAATGCAGCATTTTTACTCGATCGAATTTGGCCTTTGTAAGAGAGCTTTTTATAATATCAGGATATGTTTCTAATCTATGCTACTCTGTTTCATTTTGCCCTATTTTTATTTGTATTGTCCTATATATAATATGTTGCACTGTTGGAGGAGCCTGAGATTTTTTTTAAGATTTTTTTTTAGCTGCTGTGTATATGACAATAAAACCCTTAAAGGGGACCTATGATGCAAAATGCAGCATCAGAAAATAAAACCCTCTCTCTTTTCCTCCGTACCCAAATCTCTAAAAACAGGGCTACAACGGAGCTGATCCAGATTTGCGTCCAATATGACGTAATATCTGAAATGTGGACCCACGGCACTATCAGAAACTTTGCTATCAGAAACAATGCCCGACTGTTTTGGACGTAATATGGTCGGTGTTTACATTAGCATCGCTAACACTCAGAGCTAACCTGTACTGGAGAGCATGTGTGTGAAGAAGCAGGAAATAAAAAGTTACTCACCTTGTGGTATAACCGGCAAGAGAGAAAGCCTTTGAGCTCCATACTGTTTCAGAAATAATCCTTGATAATCCATGATATGGCGTTTCATCACGGCAGTATTTAGTTTAGACAGTAGCTGCCGGGTCCCGCATGAGCTCAGACCCCTCCTTTTTATCAATTATTTTAATTTTTTAAAGCTTTATACCCAGAATCAGCACTTTTGAAACAGGAAGTGAAATAGAGGGATATGAGGCATGGCTAATGGGTGACCTTTTTGGTATTTTGAGCAAAACACTTCATAGACATGTTTTTTTATATTTGTATATATCTCAGACCTATGCTATTGTCTAAAAATAGCATGATAGGTGACCTTTAAGGTAAAATGTTTTATGTATGACTTTAACTTGTATTTCCTCACTTTTTTAAGTACTATTTATTTTGTAGGTACTACTTTTTTAAGTTAAACGATCAGAATTATTCTACATGTGAACAAAGTAAACTGTAAACTTAGTAAACACAAAGTTTGTTAGTAAGAAGCTGTAGTTTGTTTGCTACTGTAGCAGCTGAAGTTTGTTAGCTAGTAAACAAAGTGTGTTAGCTGTGGGGGAAACTTCTGTGTAGCAATGCAGGAGGAGTCAGCGACTCATGAAGGAGACACGGGGAGAGCTGGAGCTTTGATGGCAAACACTGATGGTTTATTTGGAGCCTCGGCCGGAGAATTCACAAAACAAGTCAAAGAGCCAGAGGTTCTGACTTCACGGTAGAGTTGCCACGTCAATTCTGAAGAACTCCACCCCAGACCCGTGTATTTAGCTAGTTCAGAGAGAATAATCAACATTGTGCATAACAAGATAGAATTATAACGCCTCCATCAGCTGACGCCAACAGGCAGGAACAGGGAGACAAACACTGAGAGCACAGCAGCCAAGGTTACAGGTGCGTGTGCTCAGTCAGGACAGAACTGATCAACTGGGTCAAAGTTATGGGCCTTGGAAAATATTTCCCCAACATTAGCTATAGGTAGTAACAGTTACACCACGATGTCACAATGCTAACGCTAACAGGGCAGAAATGTGTTGCCTTAATAATCTGTGCCACATTGCTTATATTGAATTTTGGATATCTCTGTAGGCGATTGATTATTATAAAACCCTGTCATCAGCCGTACAAAATACGTTTTTAGGAATAAACGGCAAGATTGTAAAGATGGAGAAGATGTTTCTTCATTTGCATGTGTTTTGGCACATTTATGTTTTTATAGTTTGATTGTTTTTGTGCTGCAGGTTTCTCCGAATGGAAATGTTTTTGGCTCTTGTTGCGCGTTTGCATGGGTCGGCCACCTTAGAAATACATTGTTTTGTTACATTTTCTAAAAAGCACACAGAAGCAAGGAACGAGCTAAAGAAAGGCTTCTCAAAAGGCCAGGCTGTCAGCAGCACACCTCCCATGGCTTAGCGTACAGTAATGCAGAAGCTTGTAAAGAGGATAAGAGCCCTAAATAGAGGATATCCTCCCTCGTTAAATGAAACACAGACAGTAGACCTGCAGCTTCCCACAAACACTCAATAATGCTCGAGACGCTGCTGGAGATTATTCAGGGCTGAAAATTGGATTAGCAGAGATGCTCCTGCCAGCAATTAGTCTGAGAGAATAGAGGAGCTGAAGGAAGCATAGAGTTATTAATTAGAGCTGGAGGAGGGGGGGTTCATACAGCAGTGATGACGACGAGGAGCTGAGGGCGAAGAGGTGTCAGGAAAAGTAGAGCCGTCAGAGGAAGAGGCCTTGAGAGGAGCGAGGAAATCAATAACAACCTGATGGGGCTTTTGTTCTTTTGATGTTTTACTCTGGTGCTTAAAGGAGATGTTCAGGGAATTGTTTGAGGTTTAGAAAGTGTGTTTGACATTGTTATAAATATTAACAAACCATTTTTATTATATTACGTTTTTATATCAGTTTCAGTTTCATTATACAAACATATTCAAACTTTTCGACTGTTTTTTCCCCATTTTCATTCAGCTGTAGCTCCAAAACCAATAATAATACGTTTATTTAGTACATGAGAGTAACAAATGCGTCACTTCCGGGCAAAAAGTACGGCAATCCGATCAGAAATTTAAGAAAACCTTGGATTTTTGGATCTTCAAAGAGCCCGATTACAGTGGCCAGTCAGGCAAACACTTACATTAAGCCAGTGTTTCTCAAAGTGGGGGGCGCAGAGGCATGACAGGGGGGGCGCAAGAGACCAGGAGGAAAAATTATGACAAAAAAGAAAAAAAAAAAGAAA